>CAKLNU010000131.1:0-600938 GCA_922788865.1 Poeciliopsis turneri
GACTCCTAAGTAATTGCTGCAGAACTCTAAATGAACCAGGTGGCTGCTCGTGCACGATGTGTGGAAAGCCGATCGCTGCATGCCATGTGTGAGGTCCACCCCTCCTCGTCTCTCTGGTGGATATCTGCCCATAGTGCACCAGCAGCTGCACTCAGATTCCCGGTCAGGACTGCCTCGTGGATGGCTGCCATTCTTTAGAAAGATCTCTTTTGTTTGAACTGTGCCTGATGTCAAAAGCTCACAATCCTGAAAAAGGCCCCTTACCAGAGTGGTAAATGGTGTCCAGTTTGACCTGTGGCCTATGATGAGCGTCCGA
This sequence comes from Poeciliopsis turneri, assembly GCA_922788865.1. NCBI lineage: Eukaryota > Metazoa > Chordata > Actinopteri > Cyprinodontiformes > Poeciliidae > Poeciliopsis > Poeciliopsis turneri. Next base: position 317 of record CAKLNU010000131.1, read on the forward strand.
TCCTCCAGTTCGCCGTGCCGGACACTAGTCCTGAAAGAAAACGGCGTCGTTGGGAAGTGGACGCTCGGACCCGGCTTCAGGGAGGCTGCACTCTTGCAGGTGACTGGAAGGCTGCAGCGCGGCTGTAAGCTTTGATTCCCAGGGTCTGGGACATGGGGCATCCATAGTAGCGCCATCCTGGAGTCTTGTTGCAGAAGAACTTGCAAAAACTTTTAAGTCCCTTTCGAGGTTGCGTCTCGCTCTCTCTCACCAGAGGATCAACCAGCTCTCTGAGGGTGCAGCTTCTCGCTGTGGCTTTATTCTCCTGCTGGCCTATTTTCAGGTCCAACCGCCCAAGATTTGGAAAGATGAGTGGGCTCACACAGTTCCCTCCCTCTGACTGGTCATAAGCCTCTTCAGACAGCTTACATCAACACACATAACAGCCAGTAACCTCCTGGACCCGTGTCAACATCACATTTCTTGATGTTGTCCACTTAAATATATCGGTGACATCCCTTCAGCTGACAGGAAGGTAGGAGTCTGGAAGTTTCTAGTAAACATGAGGCAGGATCAGGTGAAGTGAAGTCCCCATGAGGGGCTGTTGATGGTAAAGTGAACTGATAAACAGGTTTGATTACTGTGCGACACGGCAGCTGATGACAATTTCTAGATTGTTTTGCATCATGCTGCTGTTTACTTGTTGGGAATCGGCTTTGAATAAGAGTTAAAAGTATTTCAGGAGATGGATTATATAAAGATTGAAGTTTCAGTTGTTACAAAGCAAAGTTTGGTGTGTTCATGACTACCTCATTTAATTAGGTAAAACACTGGACTTTCCATTATTTACCAACACAATGTGAAGACATGCTGATTAAGGTTTATGGACGCTTGTATGTGGGTCACTTGTCATTGCATACGGGCCCAAACTGCTGCATCTGAAAGTGAGACTCGCCTACAAATCCAGCAACAAGATCGGTGTAAGTGGAAGGAAAAAGTGTGGTTGAAGTTAATAGCTTGGTTTAGCTTTAGCCCTGACAGGCGTGGGAAGCAAATCCCAGTCAAAATATGTGAGAGATTCATGAACTGCAGCCTTCAATCGCCACCAGACAGATACATCCAGGACATTGTTCTTTGAAACTATTATTAATTCTGGGAGCTTTGTGCTGCCATCTAATTCTGAGAACAAAATCTAACTGTGCCAAATTTTGCATACAAAGTGTCTTGATGCACACTTAATTTAGCATCTGCTAACCAAAGCTCTTTATAAACAACTTTGGTTCAGGAGGAGTGGCCAAATTGTTGCCTAAATCTGAGTTGTCAGAATTGTCTTATTTGGACCAAGGAGTAAAATACCAGATGGCTCAGTGGTTTTAGATTAAAGTTAATTTTATTTGGAAATGAAGGTCCCAGAGTGAAGGAAGAATAGAGAGAGTAACAGGTTTGAAGGAGGTCAAATTTGAAGTTTCACAGTAATTCAAGAAGCCACATCATCTGGTGTCGACCCCACGGAGTTTCATCAAGGCCAGAACCAGAGCAGCTACAAGAGCATCTTAATGTTTTCCCTGACATCAATACCTCATTTATTTCATGGCGTAACTGTGCTGGATGAGCAAACTCAACTAAATCTGATATATGGGACAGTATTAAAAAAAAGATGGAATTTTGTATCATTTTCATTGATCTTATGCAATTTAATTTTAGCCTCAGCCTTGAGAAGCTAATCCCAGTCAACATCTGGCTTGTACAAGAAATGGAAAATTATGCCCATCTCTTATGCGTCTTTTCCAACAATTCTTCCTTCTACTCTTTTTATATATATATACATATATATATATATATATTTGGATAGAGCTCTCTCATTGAAGGATTTCAATTACTATCTTCTGAATAAGTGTCAAGTCAGTCTTACTATGGTCCTAGCCAAATCTGGCTAGGACCATAGGTTATAAATGTTTTTTGTTTTTTTTAAACCTAATTGAAAATTGGCTGCAAGTGTGTAATGTTGGTGTACAAAAATAGCCTCAAAGACTTACAGCTACTTAAGATTAAAGAAAATAGATTTGACTGGACGCGAGTTCAGCTACCAAATCTCAAATGAATTAGATCTTTATACATGCATGTTAGAATCAGAACTACATCCAGTGCCATTTTGTGACTTTAGTGCAAAACACCACAAATCCACACATTTCCATTTTTCTTTTATTGGCCACCATTTCACATTTTCCACATTAATTTGAATACGATGGAATGGTTTGTTAGTCCCCTCCCCCTCCCAACGCTGGTTGACAAACACACCCGTCCCCCACTCTACTCGACCCCCTTTACGCCCAAACAGACACGTTTACATTCTCTCAGACAAGCAAACATTCTCCACGCGGCACCATGGCAACTACGGGTGCCGAGTAGAGCCAAAAGAGAAGCAGGAGACTGCAGTGTGGGTAAGGGGGCGGGGCTGTGCACCTGTTCCCTCCCCACTTCAGATACAAGCCGACAATCAGACTAAACTGCGCCCATCTGTCTGCTTCAGTAACCACAGTGAATCTCCAATTAGGCATGAATGGAGTGTGACCCATCAGAACCGGCTCTGGTCACCCTACAGGTCTGAGAGGGTGAGTAAGGGCCACCTCGCCCCCAACAGCGCCAACGGCCCGGCAACAGTTGGGCACGATGGTACAATAAAAATAAAGTCCTAAATTAAAATTAAAAACACAAATACCCCCGAAGTGAACGCAATTAAATAAAGAGATTTTACTCAAACGTTAACTGTTCCTGTTAGGCAAAAATAAGTCAGATATGCTGACATGAGGAGAAAGAACTGAAATATGTGGGAATGAAGAAATGGCACCCAACCCCCTGTTGGAAGATAGGAAAATGACTGGTCTCAGCTACAGATGTGAGGGGGAGGGGTCCTCTGTGTGCTACACTGAGTTTACTTAAAAAAATAGATATAAAAAAAAATAATAATAAAATAAAAATTAAGGATGGCCCCTTGTCCCCTGAGACAGTCCTTACAAAACCCAATGGTCCTCTGGATTTCTTTAAGAGGGAGAACACTGGCAGCCCCCAAACTTTCAGCTTGCAGATCATTTCATTCAGCTCAAACCAACACTGAACAAAGGATTTAGTCATTTTACAGATGGGAGTCATAAACTTGTTGGGAAAAATTAGTATTTCAAAAACTGGGCATCGGTGCCATTTTTTTGTTCTTACATCATTTGGTCAAAAATATACAAGGCTGTGATGAGGAGCCTTGTGCACAAGGCATTGGGGTCACTGTCCCAAGGATCCCGCAAGAGGAACGAGACCAGTCTGGGCAGAACGTGCCAAATTAAAGATTTAGATGGTTCACACCAAAAAAAAAAACTGCCGAACCGGCCTTGAATGGTCAGACTGGTTGGTTCTCAGGCAAGCTTTACTGAAGGACAGTTTAAGGTGGACTGTTAATGTTCACAGGACAGGGAAGGTCCACGAGGAAGCAAAGGTGGTGGTGACTGGTTGGAAAGGTTGGGGTGGGTCTCCTCTCGCCCTCTCTCTCTCTTCCTGCAGCTCTTACAACTCGTCGTGTCCGTCATCGTCGCCGCCGTCCTCGCCATCTGAATCATCCACATCTTCCAAGTCCTGAGTGTGAACAACAGTGGTCAAAACACTGGCAACTTTATGCAAACACGTGCCTGTTTAAATATAGTGGTTGCCTGAAGTGAAGGTTAAAACCCTTACAGAGCAACTTTAAAAGAAAATTTGACTTCCATTCATTCCTGCACTACAGCATTTTGAGGATATAAAGCCATCCCTTACAGATCCTGAAAACGGCATAATGTTTGTGCAATGAAATGGTCTGACAGTCTAAATGTTTAAGGCAGTGCAAGCTATACAATGAGTAGGTATTTGTGGGGAAATAACTAAAGTGAAAAGAAATTGCAGCAACTACAAAACATTTTTTGTAACCCCCAACCATTCCGGTTCAAGCTAAACGAGGCACGTGCAGCTCCAGCAGGAGGATCAGGTCACCCAGTGACAGCTGACCGGACAGCTGCATTAGACCTCGAAGAAAGGGGGCCTGGGCTGGGCTCATTGTGAGACAGGCAGGTGTTAATATGGAGGAACCCCCCCACCCACCAACTGCACAAATGTTTACGCGACTGTCCCACTGTGGCATGGAGGAAACTTTAGAGTTGAGTTAATCAGTCTGCAACTCTAACCAAGTAAGGTGCAGCAATGATGTTGACCGTAAAGTTCAAAGGTTGCCAACCTCAAAACAATCGCAAGAGGCAATTTTCTGTCTTTGTGGTTCTTTTACTCCCACCCTGAATCTGCAGATAATGTGGCTTAAACTAATGCAGTCAATCTACATTTAATACATTCATTGTCTGTATGACAAGATATTTCAAAGTGAAATAAACTGGGAAGAGATGGATTTTTGCAATGTTTATGCACCAGCCTCGCCTTACTCAACCATTTAAAAACTTTAAAACTACTAATTTAAAGTGTCAATTAAGCGATTATAGCTCGAGGCTAAACTGTCCACCTTAATCCATTCAGTTAAGAGGAAAAACAAAGGGTAGTTTTTGTTTTTAAATAAAAAGGTTGAAAGTTTTCTATCAACTATTCCTCATGAAGCTCAGGATGTGCTTTAGTAAGCTCACAAACTCACATCTGAATCGACGTCATCGTCTCCTGCGGGAGCGCCTCCATCTTTACCACCGCTCTCCAAGAACTTTGTGAAGCCCTCCAGGGTTCTCTCTCCATTATAATCAATTACCTGTTGACCACAAGTAGTAGAAGCACAATAATCAGGTCAGAGAATGCAATGGAAACATGAAGCCATGTGGCTCAAAGCTTAAAATTTCATTATGTTTGGCTGGATGTTTATCATACAACAATACTATAAAACTTCTTAAACACTTTGCTTCACTGCACAACATAAAAGGAGACAGTTGCATTACAACATGAGGGCTTGCAGCCTTGGCTGTCGACGCTGCAGAGCCTTCCCCATCGTTTACACCAGATTTTATAAGTGAGTAAATAAATGGCTTCAACATGCTGAGGATCTACAGGTGCATCGCAAATTAAACGTTTAAAGCAAATTTATGTCAGTAACAGAGCTTCATGCAAGTTATGGAAGGATTACCTCGCGATCCTCTCCCGCAGGGAAGAACTTTAGCGTCGGGAAGCTGTGCACTTTGACCTCTTCGATCTCGTTGGCCGTGGAGTCCATCTTGGCCACGATGATGTCACCGCTGTCCTTGTACTTCTCTCCCAGCTGCTCCCAGATGGGAGCCAGCTGTTTGCAGTGCCCACACCAAGGAGCATCTGGAACGCAGCGCCATGTTTCTTTAGTATCATTTTTAATGTTACTGCAGTATTGAAGGTAGCAGATTAAGAGAAACCCAAGTATACACTTTCTGCATGTTAATTTAGGCAGTAAAATGAAAAAACCTCAACTTCACTCTGCCAGAAATTTGCCACCTGTTCACCACCAGTCAGAAAATATAAGCTTTTCCCCGGCTGTGCCTTACTGGCCATCAGCTGCGTTTCAACAGCCAGACGTGGAAAACGATCCCAAAAATAAAACCCATTTAGACTGGGATGGCTATAAAATACTCCTGCGGCTATATTTATCTTTGCAGCATTAGAGCCCGGCAACAAATTAATTGGCAGGAAGTGGAGCTGACGGGGCACGAAGAGCACCTGAAGTCAGCCCTTAGATATTTGAGTCAGGCTTCCAAAGAATTAAAGTTTCAGACTGAAGACGAATGTCTGATCATTTGCCTTTGAGGAATTGGGTTTCAATAATTCCTCAAAGGCAATTTTTATGTTTAGTAAAAAGGCTGAAAACAGGCAAACAAGCAAAATGATTTCTTACAGAATTCAACAAAGACGTTCTTAGTGGGGTTGAATGCAACCTCCTCGAAGTTTTTGCCCACCAAAACCTTGACGGGGTTCTTGTCCCAGTCTTCAGGGATGTCCTGGCTCATGAGGTGGGCCTGCAAAACGGTTGAGTGAAGTAAAACAGACAGCAGTTAGTTTTGGTTGCATTTTGGCACCAACTGGAATGCAATTTCAACAAAGTAAGACACGACCTCTTATTAGAAGTGGTGCATACACTGTGGCTGTCTGCACACTATGCTACATATTTATACCAGTTAAAATGAGCCTTTGGATGGTAAACCATCTATAGCCACTGCTATAGATGGCTATAGCCATCTATAGCTGCTATAAGCAGCCTCTCAGGGCTTCACCTTTAGTTTGCCCTCAACAAACTGCGTGCAGAACTCTGTGATGCTCTCTGCTGTGATGTCGCTGCTCTCGGGCTTGTACTTGGTCATCTCGTCCTCCAGCGTGATGAGGCGGATGGCGGGGCAGTCCTCTTTCTTCAGGCCGAAGAACTCCAGGATGCGCTGGTTGTCGTCGATGTCGCTGTCGATGAAGATGAACAGGATCTGGACACAGAGTCGGGAGATGAACGTCTGACTTTTTCATGGAAAACTTAACAATAGTTTAATATTTTTAACAGGTCCAAATAATGACAAGTTATTTCATTGAGGTTACCCATGAGGTTAAATAAATGCAAGTTCTTATGAAGAGGCTGCCATTTTATACAATTCTAGATAACCTGGCAACAAGACAAGGCTGCTGCATCATTTGCCTGTTTAATCAAGATAAATCTGAAGTCAAGCCTAATGAAGATTTAAATAACTGTCATTTAACTTAAAATTAAATACAACCATAACCCCAGCTTCAGGCATGTATTGTTTTTGCAGTAAAACAAAGAAATGTTATTATTTATTACCCAAATGCACTACAATAGCCCTGCTTTGATAAAATTTGCGTCACAGGTAAAGCGTACAGAAACTCCCTCTGACGGCATCTGCTAAAGTTCAGCTTTTGGTTTTGTTAACCAAATTGCTCAGCAATATTAAATTACACAGGATTCATACTTTCAGTGCATTTCTCCAAGTGAGTGTCCAAGAGGCAATTTAATACATTTTCTCAGAATGAAAAGAAAACCTGAATGCATTTAAGACCCGAATATGAGGTTTTTAAAAAGACACCGAAGATTAAAAACCAGATATTGCTTTATGTAAACAGTTCAACACCGTCGAGTCTATAACTTTCAGTAACTTCATTTGGTTGCCCTGAGGGTTGACCTACCTGACCCTTGAATCCCTCAGCAGCTTTCTTAAAGTGGTCCATTTTGTCCTGGAAGTCAGCAGCAGCTTTGGGCAGGAACATGAGGATGTGGGACTTTATGTCTCCGCCAAAGATTTTTGGGGCGGTCTGCAATAGGGAGAGATGAACGTATTAATACATTAAAAGTGCATCAATAGTATGAAGGGAGAACTGTCTTTGGTTTAATTTTACCTGCTCTGTGAACTCAATGACCAGCGGCAGCTGGTTGGCCTTAACAAAAGCCAAGAGCTTCTCCTTCGTCAGCTCTCCGTCAAAGGTATTGCGACCTTCATCGAACTGTCAAGAAAACATGGAAACATTTAGACGCAAATATTAACCACCTGGTGTCCCAGCTAATCTGCCTGTGAACCATCAAACTGCTCTAAAATCATCCAACTCTCTGCAGACCAAACAGACCGTTTAATGGGCATCAAGAATAGCAGCTGTAGCTCTCTGCCAAGAAGCTCTTGCTGGCACACAATAGCAGAGGATAACCTTCTAAGCACTGAAACCTAAAACCAAATCCCAGTTGTAATAAACAAGCTAAAATTCACCGACTGTTTATTGAGCTGATCCCCTACTTTAGGAGGGTTCACCAACTGCAACCTTCGGATTAAAGTAAATATACCAGCATGAACTGCTGGCCGCTCAGCAGTGGCAGAAGGTGAAAGCACCAGCACAAGTCCTAACATGAGAAATCATCGTCAGCTCTATAATCCAAAGGCTTGAAATATTTCACAGTGTAATCTTTAATGCACTTTTTACTTTCTGAATTGAAAGTTCAAATATTGCCACGAATTTTGAAATTTGAGACACACATGTCGAGTGCAGCTCAGTTATCTAAATACACTTTGTCACAGCCTTTTATTCAAATTATGATCAGCCAGAGCTCACCATAAAATGTCCTGGTTAGAGAACACAGTGTAATGCTAATCTTTGGTATCTTTTCATCATATTGAAAACTTGTGTGCTCTGCAAGACATCTTGTAGACCAAATGAAAAGCATTCATATAATAAAGAATAGACTCATGAGCTACAGTCTCCAAAAAGCTTAAGGCAAAAAGTATTTTCTTTTAAACATTTGGAAAAACACAGATGTTTGATTACTTCCTTTCCGTAACTGATCCTTTGTACTTTGACCCAATCTGACAAATCGCAATCTCACACAAGTTGATTGTTCTGCTGATAAAAGGACTTCAAGCAGGCATATCGGGTCAAAAGCACTAGGTGCAGCCTATAGCGAAGCTACAATTAAAGCAAAGTGAGAAAGACATGCAAAAATGACAAAGGAAACTATTCACTGATTGTCTTGAGTACCAATGTCTCCATCCCTACCAAAAAAAAAAAATGGAAAAGAAACCCTCTACATGTGTATAGTGCACACAGGGTTTTGTTTTTCCCCACCAAATCTCTGGATGGCTTCATGGTCTTAAAGATTTAAGTTTGTCATCTTAAAAACTGGAGCCACTTTTAACATGGAAAGTTGGTCACTTTATACCAACAACACAAAACTCAGATTGGGATGATCAGTGGTCATTAAACCAGTTTAAGGTTTAATGACTAAGCAACTCCAAAATAATGAAACTCTAATAAAAGGACATGGTATTTAAGTCAATGAATTCATCAGTCAATGGAGAGTGGTGCCTGGAAAGGCAGACCATTCCCTAATACAGCAAATGGCTCAATACCGCCAAGTCATTCATTAGTTGGGTCAAGCAACATAACCCAACATCCAATACGTTGAATGACCTCAGAGGAACTAGGATTAGCAACAGACATTTGACACTTCGTCTGCAGCATCAAATTCCTGAAGGTGTAGATCAAACGCCAGCAGGGCGTCTTCAGCGGCTAGATCACCATTTCACATGCCTCTATTACATAAGCAAAAAAGATAACCTACATTCAGTAGACCTCAACTTGACCTGAAACACTTTTAGAGGCTGCATTTTAGATATTTTGTAAAATCAGATCAAATGGTTTAAGGCACCGCTCAATTTCAAATCTCTCCAAGTAGAAAGTCACCTTTTTGAAGAGGATGACGCCATCTTTGGACACCTCAAACTTTGAGTAAATTTCATCACTGGAGGTGATGGCGAAGGGAACATCATCCATGGCTTCAGCTGCTTTTTCCAAGGCTTTGGCGTCAGCAGACTCAGCATCCTTTAAACAAAGAAAACAGTAGCATTCAGCAAATTTTGCACTAGTCTTAAAGAAGGGCTGAACTTATATTATGGGCCTTTTGATGGGCTTAAAAGGAAGATGAGGGCAAATACTTCCATTCTGGAGACCCACCTTAAAGAATCCAATGACTGCCACCTCATTGTCAGCAATCAGGGACTCTGCTGCAGTGACCTCAGTCAGGGTGGCGACAGCAGGCCCTGTGCGCTTCTTCAGCCAGTCGACGATGTCGTCTGCCTGCCTGCCAGCTGCCAAAAAATAAAGAGATCATCAATAAGTGTGTAAGAAGCTGGCTCAGACAGACGCAGTGAGTCTGAAATTATGGCACCAAAATGAAGCAGAGTTTCTAATGTGGGTAAACTGAAAGAACGATCTGAGTGCTTGTGAGAACGCTTCAGTGGCTTTTTCTTCTGCAATTTTTACCAAAAACTTCAAAGTGCTTCAAGCAGAAGTGAAGTTTGTTTTCAACCCAAAATTTAAATGGATCTTCATTTCATGTTTAAATTTGTTAAAAATGGGGCTGATTGTTTATGACAATAGTTTTCACCCCCAAACTGTTGAGTGTTTTGATGAGGGGAAAAAAAAAAAAAAAGTGAGGAATTTATAAAAAATTTATCTGAAATTGCACTGATGTTATTAATCTAAACTTCGATGTCTCACTGATGGACAAAACGGGTGCTGCAACAAAGCAGCAATTTCTCAGACACAGTGCCTGCGGTCCTGGTTGAGCTGCATGTGGGAGGCGGTCGAGTCAGAAAAACTAGATCCAACCCACAGGAGTCACTTCCACAAAACCACTTCCAAGCCTCCTTCTTCTCCCCTCCTTCTCCTAAAGGAGTCAGACGCGAGCCGGCTGAAGAGGCGACGTGAAGAAATGCACATAGGTCTGCCCCGACTCAGCTTCAGCATGAGGGGAACGTGCTGGGGAAGCCCGGCCCACCTGCACTCTGATGAAAGCTGATTGGTCGGTTTACTTTTTGATGCTGTAGTGCAGGTCAAATTGCCAGAATGAACAGTGTCTTTGGGCCTGACTTTGAAGCATTCAGGATCATATTTTCAGATAATTTCACAGCATAATACTTCTTGTTCTGAGAAGAGCTACTCAAAAATCACGACATGTCATCACTGCTGAAATTATTCAAGTAGTGATCAAGATAAATTACTGTAAAATCTGCAAGCAATTAAGATCCAGATACATTATCTACAAATACCAGGTCGATATGGACGAGCAGGTTCCCAGTGAGTTCTCTGTAACTGCGTCACTCACCAGAGTACTCCTTGGGAGACTCCTTCTCTCCACCCTTGAAGAACTTGATGGTGGGGTACCCCCGAACGCCGTACTCCTGAGCGAGCTCGCTTTCTTCAGTGGCGTCCACTTTGCCGAGGCGGATTTGTGAGCCCTCGGCCTTCAGCAAGCCGGCAGCTTTGGCGTACTCTGGAGCCAGGGCCTTGCAGTGGCCACACCATGGTGCATCTGTGGAGAGCAAGCAAGAGGATTTCATGGGTTGTTGCAGCAAAATATTGATTCAGGAGAATTCAACTGTAAGGAGTGGTACAGCAGAGAGCGATAAAGGTGGCTAAACAGAGTTTTGATTTAAAAACAAAATAAACTATACGCGCGCTGCATAAGTAAATAAACTCTGATGCATCGTCTTGCCGACATACATTTAGGGAAAGTTTTTATGCTTTTTTAACAACCAGAAATAAATGTTGCGAGAACCGACAGAAGGAATTTCTGTCGCTTTTGAAGTCGCTTCTGTCGCTTCATCTCAGATGCATGTGGATGTCAGATGAGTACAATTTTAAATTGTTTTACAAACAAGTGGCAAGAACGTTAATCGATTAAAGAAAATCTCTTTTTAAAGAGAAAAGCTAGTTTGTCTAATTTTTCTATGCAATATTTATTTGTACAGAACTCTACATGATAATGATACATTGTATGAGGTCTTTCCCTTTCATGGTTATTTCATCAGAAGTTTATGACTCAAAGGAAAGCATTCAATTTGCTTTCTTCTGAGTCAGGTGTCTTTTCCTGATGAGATTCTTTGTAACAAAAAACCAAGCAGAAATTATGCATTAGGCAAATATCAATTCTGGTAAACTAACTTTTTTTTTTTTTTAAGGGTTGTACTAGTTTTCACCTCAGGACAATACATTTATTAGGAGCAGAGGCAATAATGACTTATCTTTCCATATACTTGTTCAGTATCCAAACTGTAGGAATTCTACATTTCACTGACACTTCCTCCTCTCCACCAGTGTTGTATTTTAGTTTCCACATCGGCATGCCTTTCGTGAGGCAGAAATATTTAAATTGATTTTTTTTTTTAACATTCCTTGTTGAGGAAATGCACACAATATATTTCAAACTTTCCAGTGAGGAATTACTAAAGAGCATCTACTGCGACTTAATTATGTGCTGCAGGTTAATTCAGGTCAGACTCTTACTGTAAAGTAAATCTACTATTCCAGTTAATTTAAACTACATGTTTGAATCTTGCTCAACAGATTATTGAGAGAAAGAGAAGGAGGATGGATAAAGAACCTATGATGAGTTTAAAGGTGTCATTTCGAGGCCATCTTTGCACAGTCCAAGCAGATGGCAGGCCCATCAGAAGTGACACGTCTAATTAAGTCGAAAGCCCTGCATCACTTGTCAGTGAGCACAACTTCCTTGTCCGAGTCCAGTCACCGTAAACGTGACATGAACTTTTGTAAAGTACACGTCAACCTAGCTGCACAGCGCAGCTCGTGATCCCCGCCCAGCTGAGGACGTACGTGGGCGCTGAGTCTGCTTCTCCCCCGCTGCTCATTGGTCGGTGTCGGCCCACGGCCCCGCGTGACTGGTCCACACCGCTGTCACACAAGCCGTGGAGCAGGTCCCAACAATCTGACAAAAGTGTAGCGGGATGGGCCCCGGATGGCCCCGTCAGGATTTGGTGTAAGGGTCCCAAGAACTGACCTGGTTCCACGCAGATTCGACCACGTTCTCGCTCATTCAACTGCGGTGTTTGTGATCCATAAAGGGGTTACGAAATCTGAAAGTGCTTGTGCGAAAGCCACAGCCTTCAATCGAAACTTGTAGCTCTTTTCTCATTAACTCAAGGCGTTAATAATAGAGGCAGCCAACCAGGATATCCCACGAACAAAGTTGAGTTCAACAACAATGAACTGCTAAAATAAATTTAGCAGTTCATTTTACCTACTACAAAAACAAAACGCTAACGGGTTTTTTTTGTGTGTATATTTGGTGCTAGCTTGTCAGATTGAACCAGACCGCCTGCAAAATACAGAGCATACCATCTGAAATGCAATGTCTAGTTTTTTTCCCCCCCTAAAAAGTTTAAAAAGCAGTTAGCCAAGTAAGCTAACTGATGCAGAATTGATCAAAACATACGCGCCTTGTGTGTTAGCGGTTCCCATCTGCAACCTAAGACCTGGAAGTTTAACGCCAACATGAACAGCGGAAAGTGCGGCTAGTGTCGGCTAGCAGCCTGGGATACTCACAGAACTCAACCAGGAGGTTGGGATGAGCCAGGAGAGCCTCTTCGAAGTTACTTTTCTTCAGCACCAAGACATCTTCTTCTTCTGCGATTTCAGCCCTGCTGGCAACGGCCAGTGTACACAACAGCCAAAACTTAAACATAGTTACCGTCGAGTTTTCTTCTTGAATACAGAGACGGGAGCTGCGGACGCAATTGGTTGCGAGTTCGTAGATAAATTCGTATCAATTCGTGAGTTTTTGTTTTCTTGTTTAGGGTTGGGAGAGTAGCTGATATTTTTTTTTTTTTGTGTCTACCGCTACTAACGTGGCAGTGCACGCAGAAAACCGGAGGGGTCAACTGCAGTGCGCATGCGCATTTATGGGGCCGAAAGCAGTTCGTGTTGAAATGTGACTGGACCGCAGCGGGCTGCACCTGGAAGTGAAACGGAGGCTCCACGAAACGCTGCAGCCGAGAAGAAAACACAGCCGCTGTGAGCGTGTGATGACGCTTCATCAAAACATTCACCGCAGTTAGTTATTATTCAAACATAATATTTAAATAATTCGCTTTTCTTTTCTTTTTTTTTTTTTTGGCTTTATTTATACAGCTTGCAGATAAAAGATAAATAAAATAAAAAAAATAAAAAATACGGCGAGTCCCGATCTATTTTTCTTTTCAGTCTGGGTTTCTTTCTCTTAAAAAAATGCATTGAATACCTTTTAGGGTGTTTTTCTTTTCAGATTCATTCGATCATTTGTTCCTGATCTTTTCCAGATTTGTGTATTGTTTTTTTATGGTCAGATTTATAAGTAAGGGATGGTCTAATTACAGATTTATTTCACTATATAATATCATAATCTAAAAGTTTAATTCTATTTAATTAGGGAAACTTATATATTTACATTTATAAGTTATTGTTGTTTTTATTATTATTATTATTTTATTTATTTATTTATTTTTATTTAATTTTATTTTAAAAATTTGTTTTGGCACAATGAAAGGGACTCCCAAGGACCTTTAAGCCAAAACTTACCACAATGTGGAGCATGTCCTGAAAAAAAGAGAAGTGTCAGGACAAACGATGACGTGGGACAGCTTAAACCTAAATCAAGGGAGCAGCATCTGTAAGGGGTTTTATTACTTAAATTAATTATCATCCCTCAGCTGATCATCTTCTGCATGCAATGTTGTTAACTAATAAGTCGCTGGCAATTACCTTACAGGTGCAATGAACAGTGTTGTGCATGCAAACCTGTGTAATCTTTGGTATCTCTTTTTCAGTTGAATAAAAAGTTGTTTCACTGAGAGGTAATGGCATAAACAAACAAACCCATAATTTAATTGGGAGGTGGGGAGGATTTTATTTTTTTTTGTAGATTCTGTCTCTCAAAGTTTAGGTGAACTCGTGAAAAACATCACAGACCTCTCCAACTTTTGTAAGTGGGAAAACTTGGAGAAAAAAAAAATCAACAGTGTATCAAATACTTATTATCTGTTACAAATGGATTTCAGTATATTTTATAAAAACATGAAGTGTACATTTAGATTCATTCCACCTTAAATTAGATCTTAACCAATTGACATAGAAGTCAAATACTGAGTAAACAAAGTTCATCTGTGTGTAACTTAATCTCAGTAAATGTAATTTTTCTAGGTGGTGCAAAGATAAATACTTGAAAGACTCTCCCCATAGTTGCAATACAAGATAGTTCTGATACATATTGACTTAAGTATTACATGAACTGGTTCAGGACACAAACACAGACATGAAAGGAACAAATTTTATATCAAATAGTTACCAATTAGCCAGAGAAAAATACAAGAGAATCTAGTATTACAAAGAAAAGCTATGGAGAAATTAGGGCAGCATATTTGCACCGTTCTCCCATTTAACTTATGCAATGAGAGTATTTACACTATTTCCTAATTTTGGGATTTTTGTTTAGTTCAAATTAGGCAACTGTACAGAGGCATCTGGAGAATTTTTTTTGTGTGTCCAAAAAACAAAGTCTAAGTGATGAGTTACTTTACTAAGTTTTAAAAATATTACCAACCTGCGTTTGTATCTTGTATCACCACAAAACATTTTCTCAACATTTTTTGTGCAGAAGACTTAAAAATGTTGCCAAGTGTTCACCGGAGACTCTTTCACTAATTCAGAATATCAAGGAACAGATACGTTACCCCGGAAAATTTACACAGACGATACATTTTTGTAAAATCCAAACTAATAACAGACTAAACCTGTACTTCTAATTGCCATTAGAAGTGACAATTGATAAATATTGGAGAGGAAGGTTTACAGACATTTGCCGCACAGTTTGAATAAACAGTGCACGTGGGTGCAGCGTAACAGAGGAGTGGCTATAGCGGGAAATTTTGAAGTTGTTCAGCCGGTAATGTTAGAGACTAGATCCAGAAATACCTCTACAGGAAACATGTACGAAAACAAGCATTTCAGGTAACAGGTGAGGCTATTCAGTCACTGTGAAGAGCAACAGCTAAACAGTGGGACGAATGCACACAGATACATTCAATCAATTTCATTTTCTAAAATTAAAGAAGCTCGTGGAAAGTGTAACATTTTGTGAGTTGCCTGTTTAAACAAGGTATTTGTCCAGGTAACGAGCCAGTGACAAGTTACAGTTCCTTGCTAATTTTGGTCTGTTAATGATACATTGTAACCTTTTGATAACAGAATTATTCTTGATGTTACTGCGCTCATTGTCTCGTTGGAACACTAACTCATGTCCTATTTAGTGTCAACCTTAGCTTGATTACTCCGACAGATAGCTCAATTTTGATCTTCTCTCTCTATAAAGCAGACCGCTTGTACTAAAAGCACTAAGTTTATCAGCAGCTTACTAAAATAGATTTATTAAAATATCATTGGGAGTGCATGTATATATTTGAGCCAGTTATTTGTTGTTTTCGGGTTTTTTTTTTTTTTTAAGTATTCCACTCTGGAAAAAGCTGCATTTTAAAGGATGATCACAAGAAAGTCAGTGTAAATAACTTCATCGCCATCATCTCTGTAAGTACACTCTTGAATCTGTGTGGCATAGATTTGTATCACAGTGAATTATGGCGTACTGTTGCTTTACTGTCAATTTGAAACCTTGTGGGAGAAGAGTGATAATGACAGACGTTTCCAAATGTTGATGAAATAATCTTCTTTTTAGTGAATGAGATGGTGAGCAGGAGCAGGACAGGGCAGCAGAGAACAATAAGGTTCACATGACATGCTGACAAATATGACTGCTTTTTGTCACAGAGTAGGTCACATTTTCCCAGAATTATAAGTGATTTCAGAGTTCAGAGTCCTGACAAGTAGTGACAAATACTGCTACCTCTACCAAATCAATAGTTCTTTGCACCAGACAGCAGATAACAGCCTTTTTCCAATGAGTCACTGATGCAAGAGTCATTACAACTGTTTGTGAGAATCGATAAACCTCTAATGTATTTTATGCTCTAGGGTGGACTTGGGAAAGAATAAATCACCAGTAAAATAAGCATTCTACTATTTACAGTGACCTGTGTTCAGTTTGAAACAGTAAATACCTACAAAACTTCATATTTGATGTGAATGCTTTTGGCATTTTGCTGATTGCATCCCTTTACTTCTGCGCTTGAGAAAAGTAAAGGAAATTGAAGTAATTTCTTGTTGTTTTGGTTCTATCAGGTGTTGATGAATACTGAGTCTTGCTGCGATGATTCTTCCACCTTATTGTCCTAACTGCATTACACATTTTCCACAATCTCTGATTTGTTTGTTGATTACGCTATATAAAAAAAAAAAACATGGAAATTCCGTTCAATCTTTTTTGAGGATGTTGTTTTAAAATGTTTTTAATGCTTTTATTGAGAGTCTGCAGATCTTTGTCCAACTCTGCTTTCAAATATAAATATCAATTTTTACATGCACTTACTCACCTTGAATATTAGAATGATTAAAAAAAGAAAAGCTAAATGAAAGCTTAATCTCCCGGAAAGTCATTACTGTGTGATCTGGAAATATAACAGTTAAAGGACTCAACATATAACTCATCAATCTCTGGAAGCTTATTGTAGCCTTAGGACAATCTTGTGCTGAGAAAATCCAAACAGTCCTTGAACATTTTACCTACTTATATTGTGAAGGTCATCTACATTCAGTGCACATGACCGTGATATGTCTGCAATTAAAGATACTAATCCCATTAAATGAGAGAACCTACAGAAGAAAGCTAGGATGCTTCATTTTTTTTAACATAATTTCTGTGCAATATATGTTTTTGTACATTGCACAATATTTTTAACATGTGACATCAGATTCAGTGCTTGCAGATGGAATGATACAGTTGGTAAAGCTATAATAAACAAGAGCAGAACAGTGCATCATTGTTTCTTTTATATTGTCTTTGCTACAAGGCTACATACCAAGGACTTTCTGTCTTTTCAAAGAACATTGGGCTTCGTGAACCAACTGGCCAAACCAGGTTTGACACGTTTTTAAAAGTGTTCACATAATTAGAAAACACAAGTTAAACGAGTTTGTAGTTTAACCTAATTAATAAAGCAGCTCATGCAGACTAAAATGCACAGCTCCGTCAAGATAATCTGTAGACCGAATGTATATTGTGGATGTGCAGATCTGGGCTATACAGAGGAATGGAAGAAACTCCAAGAATTCTCATTTGTAGTTTAGTATAGTTTCTCTGGACTGGAGAAACTGGAGAGCAGCTGCTGGTAGCATCGTGCTCTGGAGATGCTTTTCCCTCACAGGGACAGAGAAACTGAACAGAAATGATGCTTATGCATAAATACTGAAGCATATGTTGTCAATTGTACACAATAACTACACCCAGTATATACAGTTCCAGCTTTCCCCAGGATGTGAATACATTATTAATTAGCTTTTTTTTTTTTTTTTTTTTGCATACAAGTGTAGGGAATGGAATGAAACTGTTAGTGTCCATTTAATAGGTGGTTTATTTATAAGCAGGATGGCTGCAAGGCAGGAGGACAGGATAATTGATGAGGACATGCTGGATGAATCATCCCTGACCTTCTATGTTTGTCCACTCTGATTCTACCTTTCGTGATTAAAGCCTGTGGGGCTTTAATAAAGGTGATGGCAGAGAAAGCAGGGAAAAAAGAAGAATCTTCACTTTAAAGCAAGCAAAGGAACAATAATTGAGTTTAAGTTTGGTTGCTATGCTGTTACCATAAACCCCAGGGGTCAGTGAAGCCCTTCTGTGGATGTGACACAGGTTTTTAATGAATTACACAGATACCAACGGCAACGGCGTGTTCAAATTGACGGCCATGTTATATTTATTTCAGGATGAGCTGTTTATTATATGTTGAAAACAGTATGAGTCATTTCCACTGCATGGCAGAAACAATCAACTTTTCATAATAGAACAGAGAAGATTACCAGCCAGCAATGTTTGTGTTTGAGTCAACAGCCGCATTCATATTACTAAGTTCATTTCATCCAGAGTTGTGGTTGAACTGCACATTTAAATACATATTTAAGGGCCTCTGCTTCGGTTTGTAAAACCAGCAGTGATGCAATGACAGGGTCTTCCTCTTTTTGCTTCACAACCTCAACAAAATGTGTTAAGTAACTGCTTCAGCCGTTTACTCTGCCTCGCTCTTATCTACCAATCAGGCTTGGTTCAAGTGATAAAAGCCCTCACGAGCTCTTTGATGGACGTGAGGGCTTCCTCTCCCTATGCATTGCAAATAGCAATGCATATAGCATTGCTATTTGCATTGCTATATGCATTGCAAATAGCAATGGTGGACACTCAGGGCCTACAGAAGAGGTCTGAGCTGAATGTCAGAACTACAACATGGCAGAACTGTCAGTTACTACTGAGGAGCACTACTGGTGTTTTGGGGCATTTTATAACTGATTTTACCCAACCATTGTTACACATGTGATTAGTGTGGCCATTTAAAATGAAGCTTAATGAAAATTTCAAAATAAATGAATAAATTTTAACATACTGAATGGTGCAAGTCCATGTTAGTCAATATTCTTGTGATTATTTAGCTAAGCTTAGCATTGATGCTAATTTTTAGCATCAGAACGCTGGGTCCAAACCGACCGGTGTACTTTGGCAGGCCCCAGTTAAATTTCTTCAGGAATTTTCTAGCTAATGATTAAAATTGTATGTGCGTGTGTGTGTGTATGTGTGTGTGTATGTGTGGATGGTTATTTGTCATGTGTCTCTGCTTTGCCCTGTGATAGACCGGCGACCTGTCCAGAGTGAACTCAACCTCTTCCAAGGATAAGTGGGTGTAGACAATGGACGGATGGAAGACAGGAAAAGAAAACTGTTTCATCAGACTTGGGGATTTTATTGCTGGAATACTTCTGTGAAACATATCCCATCTAAATGAATTTTTGTCTATTTACACGGTGCCAACCTAAAATCAATGTTATTGCAGATGCATAAAAGACAAAACATGGTGCAGAAAACAGTGATGACAATTCACCTACCAAACACCTGATGAAGTGATGAGGTGTACTTCTGGCTCTGAAGTTTGCTAACTCATTCCTCTTTTGAACCTGCCAGACAGCCTCCGACCTCTGAGGGGCCCATTTCCCGTTTTGGCTGCTTTGCAAAAAAAAAAAACAACAAAAAAAACAATGCTTTGACTTTGTGACAAGCAGCCAGAGCTCTTAGAGCACATTCAAACTGTCAGTTTGTTTAAAAACAAACAAATAAACAAACAAAGTGCAATACGACCAAGAAAATGCAAAGTAACACTAAGTAAATTGTTTAATAGCAAAAAAAAAAAAAAAAAAAAAAAAATCTCCATTATAGTGTACTTAGTCTATAACTGAGGAGAGTAGAGGAATGTCAAACACTTTATTTGAAAGCATGTATGTTAAACTCTGAATTTTCCACACGTTTTAGCGTAACGTGTTGTTCTGCCACAGGATGGACTCAGACCGGGGCCAAAACACGAACCGTGAAAGCAGAGAGAGAAATGCTGGCCGAGATTTAGTACAACGGCGCCCTCTACCGGTGAACAACTAGAAACGCTGTTTTGTCGAAGTGAATATTCTTCAAAAGCTTCTCAACAAATCTTAGATTATGAACTATTAAGAAGCTCTGCTCTCTCACCTGCTTTCCAAACTGCTCAGTAAAGGCCATTAGTACCACGCAAAAATGTTTACGAAGAGTCCATGCAGTGCCAAGACAAAAGGTTCCCCCCTTTACAGGTTTTTGTTTTTTATTATTTGTTATCATTCTTCTATTTTACAGATTATTAAACAAGTTTGACCAAATGGAAGCCAAACATAAAACATAAAAGATTATCCAAAAGTCTTGGGGATCGTCAAGTTTTTTTTTTTTTTTTTTTTAGCAAATAAGATTGACCTTTGTGTTGTTTTTCTGGTCAGTAGTGTTTTAACAGATTCTCTTTGTTACTGTTGACTCAAGAATGAAGTGAAGCCTGCAGTATTTCAGATGCTCGACATTCTCTGACCACCTGGATGAATCACTGATGTGCTCTGAGAAATGTCAGTGGGCTAGCCCAGGAAGTTACACCGACTTTCCATGTTTTCTCCATTTGTGGACAATGGCAGTGTGGTTTGGTCAAGCCTTAGAGGGATTCAATGTTCTCATCTCTTCTTGAAGTTGTTTAGATAGAAGAATTATGTGTTTCCTGTCAGATCTTTTGGCCAATTTTATGCATGTGTCATGGGTGTAGCTAGTGAAACTCATCAAAACAATGCGCTTAATCATAGTTAATCAGTATTTGAAATGACAGGCCTGTTATATTTCCAAAAAAGGCCAAGTTGGTTTTGATAGCTTTGTGTTTTTTTTTATTTTTGTAAATGAAATAATGTTAAAACACATATTTGTATTTTTATATCTTAGTCTGATATAACAATGTCATTACTCGGTAACCTGAAGCATGTAAGTATGTATAGAAACAGCAGAAAGTTCTTTTCTGTGGTCATTTATTTTCGAAGCTTTTTATCAAATTACTGTCCCTTGTTGTTAAATCACACACGGAGACATAATGTGTTGGTTTAAAAGGCTTTTATTAAAGTGAAAAATATTTACAGCAATTCAGCAGTCAGTAACAAGACTGAAAATAAGTGGTGAGGTATTTTAAAGAAACAGTAAAGCGTGGACACGAAGCGAAAGGAAGAAAGAAAGTATTACAGCCCATGAAGTGAGTGAAGACAGCACTCATCTTTAATCCACAGGCATCGGCAGATCTGAGTAGCTGATATCTTTAGGACTGTGCTGCTTGATCCCAGGTTGTTGGTCTCCATTCAGATCAACATACTTTACTGAACCCTGCAGAAACGTAACGTAAAGTCGGCAAACACATTTAAAAACACATCATAACCAAAATAAGCTATAAACAAGGATTAAATCTGTTACTTTTAACTGGTGAATACACATGTAAAACACAAGCATAAAATCTAAAATTTTAAAAGCAGCATCTTTAAAGAAGAATACACATACACTGTTTATTATTCCCAGTTCCTCCGTTTTGCTGCCTTCAATGCCATGTAGGGGCATTGAAGGAGGGTCAGCAGCAGCAGTGATTAATGCACACAGTGAGGCTACATGTTGGTTGGGATGGGCTTGGTACTAATTTGACTGGAGCAAAGTGCTGATCTGAACAACTGATAGGAAAGGAAGCCTCTGCCCCAAATGCCTTTGTTCCTCTCTGGAAACTTTGACAACAGTTTCCCCTTATGGTTGCAGAGAGTCAAAGCAGCCAGGAGGCGGCTGGATACAAAAACTGAAGGTTTTAGGAAGGACATGCAGTTCATGTTATTCAGCAAAGAACTGAGAAATCAAGGGTTTGACATAATACTCCTTGAAGGTACAAAACACTTAATGTCAGACATTAAAAAAAAAAAAAAAGGCCTGAATTGATGTATCTTAATCTTGAATTTCTAAGTAAAATCTTGTTAAATGTAGCTAAAAATTTTGTCTGTCTAACTATTGGAATAAATGTTGCATATAAGTATATTATCAGTTTAATTTAGCTGAATGTTGTGTAAAGCTGAATGTTGTGTGAAGTTTTTGAAAAATCTACTCTTTTATATGTTACTGTGGGTGTTTCCTGTATTTTCCATTACATGTTTCTCTTCTGGAAACCTGAGAAACAATATCTTTTTGAATGACTAAAAGCAAATATTTTTGGACATTTTAGGATGAATCGAGACTTTTTTTTTTTGCATTTTTCTGTGCGGAACAAAACAAAATTGGCGAAGAACTTTTCTGCCTTTTAGGGCAAAACTTGTAGATGCCATCCAATGACTCAGATGTTACATTGTTAAGGAAGAACACCCAGTTACTCACGTAGTCATGATGGTCAGAAGCACCTGCAGGAAAACACATCACCAGTTAAACATGTAAAGTCCTGCTCACTCACTGCTTGACCTCAGAGCAGCTCATTACTCATTTTCAGCAGTGATTTGTTAGAAGCGCCTCTGCAGGGGCCTCTGCCCCAAAAACCCAGCCTAATATCTCTAATCTGACTCTGTATTTACATTATGTCTGATACACACTCGCGTAAAAAAACTCACGGTTCCTTCGTACAGGAAACATTATGTCTCTGATGGACTACATGATAGACATGTCCAGCTTCTGTCTGCTTGTATAATAACAGGAAGTTCCTGGCTGCAGTAACAGGATGAAACTGCTCCTGTGTGCAGCAGTGCAAATTCACCTCTCTGACTCCACGTCATGTTTGGTCAAATTTAAAGAGGCTCAAGTGCTGAAGCCATAAATATTGTTATTGTATATTCTTTTCCCATTTTAGAGCCAGGGATTAAGCTTTACGGGGATGCAATAACAAGGTTCATATGGCTGCAAAGAGTTGCAGACGTTTACAGGTTTGATTGTCAAATGACTTTTGGGGATCTAATTATCCATTTGAACAGATTTTTCTCAGATTGGAAAGAGACGGCAATGAACAACTTCAGCGAATTTTAAAAAAAGAAAGTCTCAATTTATTATAGATTTTCTGTAAACCTTGCCAGATAAAAAAACTATCCAAATAAAAAAAGAAGACACAGAGGCGGATGAACAAAAGTCACTCAAAGTTCAAGCCAGAATAATTTAAGACACTGTCAATAGCAGGGTGTGAGTGGAGGTGAACTCACCGTGTGGGGAGTTTTGGAGCTCGCTGTAAACTGTGTCTGTGCCTTTTCTAAGAGGGTCTGTTCATTGGAGAGACAAAAACAGGCAGTCTAAGCATCAAAGGAAAGACTTGAGTAGATACTGTCTGTCTGAAATATCATAAACAACTTCCTAAAAATAGGAGGGTCTTGCCAGGGTGACGACCATCTTCACCCCGATGGGATCCATAGCACAAGACCATGACAATGAAGGAACAAACATCAAAACCTTCTCTGCAATTAGCTCAGCCCTTCCTGTTTATAACTGCTGCAGCAGTGCTGGAAATCCCATCAGCTATCCATGTCAGCACTGAGGTGTATTAATTAAGTGTAATTAGGCCCCTCCCAGGAAGTCTTGCCCTGCCTTATCAGCGTCTAAGGAATGTGGGACAGTTCTGCAGATTTGTCCAGAAAATGGAGAAGCTCTGGGTAACAAAAGGCAGACGAGTGGAGGCGTCATGCAGAGAAGAGTTTAGGTTTTTGTGCATTACTTTTAGCAGGATCTGATGAGCGCGGATGCACCACCTCCGTGTACTCCACTTCTGGCTCGTCGGACAACGTGCTGATATCATCGTCAATTTCTGCAAGAGAAAAATTCACGTCAACGCAACAACACAACATTTCCAAATCTCTTCATTCCCCAGCACCCCAAATCCACACAAACAGCTATCTATTTGTCAATGAAATTTCTGCCACTTTAACACCCCAAAGACAATGACTCTAAAAGGCCACAGAAACCTTCTCTGTGGAGGAATTTCCGAAAATTCAAAACCACCACAAATCTCAGCCAGTACCAGGATGAAAGACCTTATCAGCCACATAAGATCACAGGAAACGTTAACGAAACAAATAAAGCAGTTTCACCAGGGATGAACTACTTCCTGAAGACAATAAGCCAGAAAAAACTGACTCAAGAGAAAAGCAGTTCGAAATATGGGCTTTAAGTAAAGCAAAAACAAGAAAGGCAACAATTGGAACTATTCCAGATATGAAAACAACAAATATCTATTTGTAAATCTGAAGGATTTATATCAGTTTTCACTCAAATGGGTAAAATGTTTTTGCTTGGCTTCTCAATTTACTCAACTGTAAATTTAGCTGGTGCAGTTAGTAACGAATGTCATCATTGAAGGATGCTTTCTGTTATTTTCATACCTAAACTAGACGAGAAAGAAATAAAGGAAGAAGGAAATAGAAAACAGATGGAATAAAAATGACAAACATAGGCATCAAACAACCACTAACTTTTAATAATTGTCTTTAAACAACAATTGCTAATCACATCCACAATTCTCTTTCAAATGAAAATAGATCTGTTTTTTGTAAGGCGGATGACTACATTTAAAACGAATTTAAATGTAGTTCTTTTTTCAACTGATTTGAAAGAAATGTACAGACAACAGAAAAAGACCCACAATGGTAATGGTGCTATGGAGTTTTGTCTCACCTGCTTCAGGTTTCCTGCTGCTCCAAACACTCTCTGGAGTTCTGTCCACTCTTACTGTTAAACACAGACCAAACGGATTAAGTTAAGACAAAACTATAATTTGCAATTTAAATCGCAAGAAGCAATTTCTGGAAACTTTCCCAGCATGCAATAAAAAAAGAGAAGAAAAGAAAAGAAAAGAAAATCCATTAAACAAAAATTTCAAACTTTCAGACACAAATAAGGAAAGCAGATGGGAAAAGGTCTCAGCTCGGCGCGGTTCGCGTCATCGCCGCAACGTTCCCTTGGCTCCTCTGGCGCCCACACGGCCTGAGCTGCACTCTGCGCTCCCCATGGAGATTCCTTGGAGCTTCCACACAAAATAAAACTGTAACCTTCAGAGTCTGATTCCAGGCCAGAACGGACCATCCATCGTCTCCTGTGCTGTCATCTGCTGCAACTTCTCTAATGTCTCCAACATTGTCTCATTCACTAAAACCATCCTCTCCTTCGTAGTGTTCATTCTCACCATCATCATCATCATCATCATCATCATCATCATCATCATCATCATCATCATCATCATCATCATCATCATATTCTTATGCACTCTTTTCTCCTTTGCCATCGTTGTTTTGTCACCATCCGCTCCATTGCAGGCTTCATGTCTTGAGAATCTCAGTTCTTTCTTGTTTTATCTGTTTTATCTTATTGTTATGTGTTAGCTTTAATCGGGTTTGGTTTAGTAAAATCCCACGGTGTCCTTTTTATTAGACTCTGCATTTATTTCTGTGTTATTTCCTTTAGTTCCCTGCTTCTTGTTGTTCCAGCTGCCCTTTCTTCTTCTTATTAGTCACAGTGACTCTCATGTCTCTCTCTCTCCCTCCTGGTAGTTGTAACCTGAACAGTTTTCTAACCTACCAGATTATCCTGTTTCTGTGCTCTGTTTTTTCTCCTTGCGGTGCAGTTGCTTTGTTGTTTTCCTGTCTGATTGCCTCAACTTTCTCCTGTGCAGATTATTATTATTATTATTTTTTTTCCTTGTTAAAATGAAATTTCCATCTGCTCTGCAGTGGGCTCCATCCTTCATTTATCGAGATTGTGAGGAGCCGAGAGGCTGCTAGCTGCCAAGCTAAGGTAACTTAACCCGCATAGCCTTGATATTAACTTGAAATGCGAAGTTGTACCTTTTGGGTAAAATGAAACCTACCACAAATTAGTTGTGAGTTGAAAAGACAACCTCTTGAGTTATTTTTCATTCTACATGGTGGTAATGCAAGATGATGGGGTCACCATGAGGTGACAAATTTTGGGATGTCATCTTTTTTGGATGTAAAGAGTTTTCAGCACGAGGTTTAATCAAATCAGGTTATCACTGCTGAATGTTTTGTCAGTTTGGATTAAATACAGCTCTCTGGGGTTGGATTTCCAACCCTGAGGACTTTGTTGCATGTCTTCCCCCCTCCGCCCATTTTCTGTCTGGTGACTGTCAACAACTAACCGTTCCAGTGAAAACCGTTTATCTGCCATCATTTGTAGTCATGCTAATGAGCCTGAGCATTCAATGAAGCCTCTGCTATCAGGAAGAAGCTGCAGTGTAGCAAAATGCAAGGGGAGAGGGAAGGTGTTAGGTGAGCAGCGCATACATGATAGACAGCATTAAGACCCTCCTCCTGGCTCTGACTGGTTGTTTCCAGTTAGCACTGGGAAAAGGCAGATATTTTCTTTTTCTCAGATTATCTGTCTCATATTATACAGAGTGACAGTTTCAGCTAATATGTAAAAAAATATATTTCTATAAAACATACATACTGCAGCTTTAAGTTCCAATATGAGCATCGACTAGAGCACAAAGCAAAATCTATAAACTGAGATAAATTCAACTGGACAATGTGATTTGACAAAAAGCACTCCTGAAATAATTTTCACAAATTCCCATAAACACACTAACATTTTTTTCATGCTATGAGATGTGTCTTTTAAATGTATTCTTAATCTGGCATTTGTTATGTTCTTTGCTAAAAGCAAGGATAAACTTTCTGTGGCATTCCATGTCACTATGACCCTCTAAGATGTTGTAACAAAAATAAATAAATAAAAAAAGCAGGTTTCACATCCTTAATTTGTGAACACAAAAACCCTCAGCTGAGTTACTCACAATAGTCTGTTAATTTAAGAGCGACTGCGCTGCAGATTCTGGCAAAAACAACTTCCCCAGTTGGTAATGTAATCTCACACGCGGCTCAATCGAGGCTTATGTGAATAATTTCCTGCCCCTGCTGAGTGCATTCAAACTCGCCTGGCCTGGAACAAAACAAACCCAACCCGCCAAAATACCAGCAGTGTGATCAGCACAGCAGAGCCCTTCATGCCAGCATAGGAAGCAAATCAGAGACTCCATTGTTTCACCATTTCAAGGAAGTCTCTGCAGAGCATTCAGCTTTCAGGAAACAAACGGACTTTGTGGTATGCAGTTGATCTGGCCTCAGGACTTCGACATAAGCAAGCCTGCAAGCTCATATGTCAGGTATGTCACAGTTCAGTCAGAGGTTTATGTAAACACATCATTGGCATGAATGTCATAATTACAGGCTCCCAATGATGCATTTGAACAGGTCTTTGTTTGAAGGGTCTCCCAATAGATTTAATTATTTTACTGTAGAACAACAATTAGGTGCATACTTTTGAATTCACGGTGGAAACACCCTCAATCAAAATATTAACGCTGCTCATGTTTTTTAATTAAGCTGAGGCCGAGGGCATTTTACAAGCTAAATGTTAGCCTGTTTTATAAATCCAACAGCACTGTGATTTATGCTCGGGATAATTGTCCTGTCTGATCACCCAAACCCGTCCTGCTTTCAACCCTCTAGCTGATGATGAGAGATAAAGTTGAAGCGGTCGACTTTTCTCTTTGTTATTCTACCCAGTTTGTTAATGCACCTGCACCACAGCCAGAAAAACAAACCCACATCATGACACAACCACTGCCATGCTTGACATCAGGCAGAGAGTTGTTTGGTTTGAAAACTTTACTTTTACTGCCCCAAACACAATTCCTCTCATTGGAACCAAACGCAATCATTTTTCTCGTCCAATTGTAAAATATTTTTTTCTGGAAGCGCCCTGGCTTGTCCATGTGATTAGCCACAAAGGTGTAGAAGAAGAAATATTCTTGGAAGGTCTACGTGGAATCTACTCAATGGCAATCCTGAAGAAATTACATAATCTCTGATAAAATGTGATCATGTCCACCCTGAAAACCAACAAATTCTGTTGACAACGTCAAGAATAGTGGTCAAGATAATTATACCAGGAACTGGAAAGTTGACAAAAAGAAATAATGTGGAGCTCCATAAGGGACAGCTAAATGAATATTGTTTGGTTCGATTTCCCAGCCTGTTTCTGTAATGTACAGAAGAAACTTCTAATTTTATATTTTATGATTGCTCCAACCTGGATGACTCATTTGCACCAACCTGTTTGACAATTATGTCCAGGATTAGTGTAAGTAAACTTCTGACTGCAAGTGTTTAATAAAATATTTGAATAATTCAGGTGTCGTTCAAAAGCAGGAGAAATGAATGAATGGTTGAGACACACCTCTAAATAAAATAAACACCTTTATTCTACAGAACTGCTCTCCATCATCAGTCCAGCAATCAACCAAAATTATATACACACATTTCCTGTTATAATATATACAGATCAGTGTTAACAGGTTTATTTCATGTAGATTAGATGAACAGATGAAACAAGAAATGGGCATGCAGTCACAGAAAAACGACACAAAGGCCAAAAATGATTGTTAGGACAACGACTGAAAGAGGAGAGGAGAGGGAGCAGTGGGCCCTAGTTTATTTCTTTTTCTTAAAAAAAACAAAAAAACAAAAAAACAAAACAGGTTCTCCATTTTGCAGGGAAAAAAAATATCATCCACTTCCTCCAAAATGTTATAAACATCAGGAAAGTGTTTCTGTCTCCTGTATTTGTCTCTTAAGTCTTTCAGAGTTTGGTTTTCTTTTAAAGATAGAGCGTTCTGCCTCTACACTGTTGCTGGGATACTGCAGCTGCTCCTGTTGCTGATGTCTGCAGGAAGCGATGCAACACTACCTCGCGTCCCATTGGTCACTCTCCCCTCCTTGTCATCATAGAACGACGCTGCGTCTGGAACAAGAGGATAATGGCTGCTCTAAGCAGGTTGCAAAAAATGAGAGAAAAAGTGCCTTCTCTTCTCGCGGATACATGACATGCAAAGAAAAAAAAAAAAATACGAGGACAAGGCGATTTATCACACATTGAAGGACAGAATTTGTTAGACACCCCCACTTTTTAAAACATCTGATTTTTATTTGGGATGTTTATTCACTCAAAAAACACATGGGCCAAAAATATTATCCCCCTGTTCCAGTTAGTTATCTGTATTTATTTGTTATTGGATAAAAACCAGACGTAATTAGTTGTAGTTTTCGATGATCTGACAAGTTCCCTGAGGAATTAGACCTCATTCTCCTCTCTCTGATCTGGAACAGAGCCTTGGCTTCAGTTCACTCCAGATTTTCTGCGCTGGCTGCAGATCAGTCAGAAATGTTTGGTGAATGCAGCTCCTCACCAGGAGCGAAGTATGTTTTACTGCTGACCGCTTCAGGCCTTTTTGCTCTTCTCAAAATCTTCACCTGTGGTTCTTTCTTCTGACTTCCTTTCAAGCAAGAAGAGATTTCAAAGTGCAGCCGTGCTAAAGCTTCGCCACAGCATGATACTCCCTCTAACGTGTTTCACTGTGGGGAGAGTATTCTTTAGGTTAAAGGTCTCTCCTTCCTTTCCTTCCTTTGTCCAGCGACCAGCAGCCAGTATGTTCATCTCTGACTCTGAATCCAAAGAGATTTTTTTTTTATTGTTGTTTTCGATATGATGCAGTCCTTAATGAGAGCTGAAATCCTTTGTGAAGGGTTAAAGGTTAGCGGATAAACCTCGGTTCAAACCACTGGTGTGCATTAAAGCTGCCTTAATAAAAAGGCCGGTTTTTAGAAGGCTAATACTATTGACCCCTGCATTTTTTTTTCTTAAAATGACTTGGTTATTGTATGCAAATACAAATAAATAATAACGCTATCCAAAGAAAACGTATCCTTGCTCTGTTGAAAGCAGCTAGGAACATTTTGTGAAACATTAAATCACATAGGGGGTTAATAATAATTTTGTCCTCAGTGATAAACATGCTGAGCATGCACAAAAAGCAAGAAATCAGAGGAAGCACAGGCAACAACAAGGTCACCCCGATCTGACCTCTGCATGCAGACCAGAGCATGGATTATTGCTGTGAGTCAAGATGTTACAACACAGTGTGATGAGTGTTTAGGGTGGGATAACGGCTGTTAGACAATAAATACTGATGGGGCCTGTGAGTGACACACAGGAGGACGGTAAAAACCAAGCTACCTGGGGCTGCATTATAAACCTCTGTGTCGTGGGTTAGAGTCACTGTTAAAGAGTCATCTGATTTAGGGCTCGCAGGCTTTCTGAGAAATGGTGAAAATAAAGTCAGCTGCAGGCAAACGTGACGTCAAGAAAAAAAAAACTTCAGATAAATGGTAAAGAAACTGGACAAGATGTTTTGCATGTTGTAGACATTGTAATCATGTAATTGTGGTTTCTGCCCATATTTCTCACTTATCCATAAGTCATGGAACGAAAATGCGTCGGTACAAATCTACCTTTACTCTAAATTGACTCCAGAAAAAAAGGTTCCAGTAAGACAAACGTAACTGTGACAAATAAGAAATAACTGGACAGAAAGGAAATCAAATCGGCGTGCCGCGTTCACGATATGCAAACTGATCCAGTGAGGTAGTCAACCACAGAACTAGAACGTTGTTTTCTTTGGTTAATATTTATTCAGCAATGGTCTGATAGCATCAATTAATGTCTTATAATAAAATGAGAAAAAGAATAATGCTTACTAATTAAAGCAAAACTCTCATCATTCAGTAAATGAATCCCGAAACCCATAAAACTCATCTGAGATTTAAAGGTAGACATCTTGAACCAGACAGATGCTTTTAAATATATTATTATTATTACAGAATTAACAAGATGCAATTCCTGAAAATGTTTGCTCAATGCAAATCTAAGTGATTACTTATCTAATTATTTTATGGTTTCTGTTCTGCGGTTTATCATGAAACAATTCATCTTTCGACCATTACCAACTGGCTATATTTAAAAGGTAAATAAATAATAAACAATTTATAATACCCTGTATCTTTTGAAACTTAAATCCATGTGACCTTTTTCGCTCCCTATAAATATGAACTGCCGGAACAAGAAATATAATGTTGAAAGAAAAATTACGTTTCTGTCTACAAACATGCAAAACACACCAAATATTTCCTGTAAGCTGCTGCATCCAAACTCTGCCGCATCGTCCGAACCACCTGATAAACCTGATAAACCTGATAAATCTGAACACCCTTCACCAGTTCCTAAAACATCCAGCACATTCAGGAGAAGCGAAAAGTCAAAGGCAACTCACACTGACAACTCAGCAGCTCTTTCTCTTTTTCCTACAATAAGAAACGATAAGTCAGAGGAGAGGGGCCGGGGAGGCTGTAGGAGGAGGGAGGCTGGTTTTTATTTAAAGATGTAAGAGGCCTGACTTTCTGGAGGACTGTAGATGTCTCTACCTCTCCTGGATCTTGTGAACAGAATAAAGCCCACCATCACGAATGAGGACACCACCAGTATTATGGTCCCAGGAATCAGTAATTTCTTCCACATTGCCATGCCAACTGCAAAGAGAGACACAAAGAACAAAAAGAGACGTGAGATAATAAATAAGGATACGAAGAAAAAAATAATAATAATGATGTTTTTGCTAGTTCTTTATGAAATCTAGAAAAGGCTTGAAAAATGACTGATCATTTTTATTTCAGCAAGCTCTGTAGAAAAATAATTAGTTTTTGTTTCATTTTATTTTAGTATTTCTACTCCCACCCCCTTTCCAGGTGTGATTCACAACCAGATCTTTTACAAAGCGAGCGAGCGTGCGTCAGGTTGCGAGATTGAAGGAATGTAAATGTTTTATGGACTGGCAGATTTGCAAAATAGATTTGTAAAAAACTTCATTGTGAAATAAAATCAAGAAATCACTGAAATGGGTCCTGACGTAACATGACACATCAGCCACTGACTTTTTATCAGTCTGGAAATGAAAGCCATCTTTGGCTTTGGGAGTCAGTGAGAACATTTATCCACAAGGGGAGAAAACATGAAACACTTGCCAACCAAAATTACTCCAAGAAACAACTAATGCTGAAGCACTGCAGGCCAAACTTGACTCAGGTCAGTGTTCATAATTCAACTATAAGAAAGACAAACTGTGCAAAAAGGTAATCGACAGGAGAGTTTCAAGGCCAAAAACACTGCTGACCAAAAACAACACAAGGCCCTTCACACATTTGGCAGAAAAGCATCCCAAAAACCTCTGGGGAAATATTCAGTGGAGTTAAGAGAAAAAAAAGGGGAACAATTGGGCAAATATGTTTTGTTACATCTAGTACAAAACGAATGCAGCATTTCTGAAAAACAACATCATACACACAGTGAAACATGCTGGATGTTCTGCAATGTTCTGCTTTGCTATTTCAAAGTCTGGACGAGTCCCAGTTCCGTTCCAGAAAATGCTGACGGAGAATTTCTGCTGTCAGGTTCTAGAAAGTGCATTGATTTATTAGGCTTATCATGAAATATCTAAATTTAAGTGATTTTTTTAAAACACAGAAAGACACATGAACTGGGCTTATCACAAATACAAATTTTGCTGAATGATAAATTGTCCCAGAAGTTATTGCGATAAACGATAAAATCATCACTTTGAGACCATTTTCAGGTAAAGGAATAATAAATCAACAACGCATTAAGAGATGAATAAACTTTCACTTCTAACAAACATTTAACACTGAAACTGGAAGACATTTTAAATATCCAAAACAAATAAACTAAACGACAATTAAAATGAATTATGAAGTCTCTATAAAGAAAACAATCCTTCAGAAACGGGCTAGTTGAAACCAAACTGAAAAGAGAGCGAGAAAAGAGAAAGAAGATAAATAATGGAAATGGAAAATTATTGAGCTCTTATTAATTTTACATATGACTAATTAATTTACTGCTGATTGCGACAGGCCTAACACAAACACTGGATGATGATTACATTTCTATAATAAGAACATGGCACAATCTTTTGTGCTCATTAAAAGGTAAAACATATTAACATATCAGACCAAATATCTAACTGAGCGCCTCGTTTTACTTATATGGCATTTAGAGGATAGAATGAGGAAAGCCGAGGTGGTTTACAGAAATCAGACTCACCTGCTAAGTTGACTTTATTACTTTCAACAGAGTTGGCTCGGTTCTCAGCCTGGCAGTAGTAATTGTCGGTGTGTTCCTTATTCACAATGAATTCGTAGTCTGTGGTGTTAATATTTGTGGTGGTGGTCTTCAGTGGATTTTCATCCCTGTCCCGGAGCCACCTTACTGTAACAGGTGGCGTGCCCAGGAACGTACAAATGAGGATGACTGGATCTCCTTCGGAAATGTCGCCGTCCTCAGGAACGACCATCAGATACGCTTCAGTCATTGGCTCTAGAGGCAAATAACAAAACAAAACAAATATATGTGTTGTGTTATAATCAAAATGTCGAAGTCATTTATTGGAAATGCACAAAGTTGTCAAAAATGTTACAAAGACATTTTCTGCCATCAGGAAACCAAAAACACAGATTTACACCAGGAAACAGAACCCAGTGATGAGGGGCAAAAACCTATTGATCTCGTGAGAACTGAGAATATTCTTCAAAGTAGGCTGGTTTTCATGCAAAACAATATCAACCAAATAAATGTTTTCA
Source organism: Poeciliopsis turneri (assembly GCA_922788865.1). Classification (NCBI taxonomy): domain Eukaryota; kingdom Metazoa; phylum Chordata; class Actinopteri; order Cyprinodontiformes; family Poeciliidae; genus Poeciliopsis; species Poeciliopsis turneri. The sequence continues at coordinate 33,623 of CAKLNU010000131.1, forward strand.
TTCTTTAATTCAGATTTGGATATTTACCAATGACAGCTGTCTGGAGTTTGTCACTTCGTTTAGGCGTCCTGTCCCCGTTACTTGCCATGCAAAGGTAGTGGTTCAGTCCTTCAGGTTCATTGATGACGATTGTAAAGTTAGCAGCTTTATTGAACTCATGAACAATGGCAGTTTGGTTTTGTTTGTCAGCCTTCGACAGGGTGTATGTGATGGGTGGGGTGCCTGTGTCCGACAGACAGAAGATCTGAACTCTCCTCCCGAGGATCGCACTGCCAGAGACCCAGATCTTTGGAGCTGAGACAGGAACTGTAAAAGGTACAAGAAGTAAAAAAGGGAGCAAAATGTATCAGCGACAGAAAAACAATTCAAAAGGTTTAGTTTAGAAAACACAAATACAAGGAAGAAGCTAAATATAACTGACGGCTTTCTTTATGCAGAACAGCGACTTTAAAGAGCAATTTGCAATAGTTGGAATTATTAGTAATTATATTAGCAATATAATTATATCAACCTTTGCAAATTTTGTATTTCACATGATTTCTAAATATTGCACAGACCTATGAGGAAATATTAAACACCTCGCACTAACACCAAAGATGCATCAAAAAGTAGTTTTTAACAGGGGTTAATTAGTAAAAATCAAGAAATGACACCAGCAAAGCCTCAAACTCAAGGTATTTGAAGAAGCTGCAAATAAACATCAATGGAGATTAAATATTGATACGGTAAATTTATGCAACCAGTTCATGTTACTTTAATCCAGATTGAAGTGGTTTGTCTCAGAAAGAGTATTTTTGAATCATATATTGCTATCATATTCTGTTTAAATTCTTAGGTTTTAGTTCAGAGTGGCTCTCATCACATCATAAAATAAACTGAACCTCAAATGAACAAACCCAAACACCACAGCTTCCACCACATGGTTATTTATAAAGAATATAGATGAAGACCAAAAAATGAATGTGAAGCTGCTGTTGCTTTCATCAGAGTGATGCTCACCTTTGGGATGAATTGTCAGCACATTGCTCTTCTTCTTGATGCCCTTTGCAGCAGCTGTACATGTATAGTTGAAATCGATTGTCTTGGCTTTACCGACGAATACTCCATCCCTTTTTTGAACCATATGGTAGTCAAAAGGTTCAAGATTATAGCTGAGGGATTCTCCTTCAAGTCTGTCATAAGACAGTCTCTCGCTTCTACAAGTTAGGCTGATTTCATCTTCTTGGAAGACTTCGAGAGCAGACATCTTGAGAGTGGGCACGGAGAACAGCTCTGTGGGCAGATTGAGAATGAACAATTTATGACACAATCACTGAAACCAGCGTAATGTGTGGAAGGGTCTCAGAGAAATGAAATAATCTCAATGAGAAAAAGTCAGAGAGGATTTCATGCAGTAACGTCATTCATTCTGCTCACCGCTCACTGAAACTGTCTTGTTGACGACTTTTTCTACGTCTCTCAGATACAGCCGGCATTTAATGGTCAGCACTGGGGTTCTTGCATGTGCAGTCCAGTTAACGTGGACGGATGTCTTTCCACTCTTGAGTAGCTCGGTGTCCTGACTCAGCAAGAGCTCTCCAGCTTGGTAATCCTTCGTAACATTACTAACCGAGCAAGTGATGTTGAGAGTGTCGCCTTCGTAGACATTATCCTGAGGGGAAATCTTCAGGACTGGTTCGATGGAAAGTTCTGTGGAGGAAAACCCATGAATCATGAGGCGCGACGAGGCTTGGAAGAATCGACAGATGAACAAATCTAACATACCTTCAACGGTAAGCGTGAGTGTGTTGCTTTGTTGGGACTTGAATAGGTTTGGCATGACGAAGACCACGTAGGAGCAGTAAATAATGTGGTTCCCAACGCCTTTAGGGACAAACGTCATTTGGTTTGTCCCTTGCATTTCGACTTCCTTGGAATTATCATGGAAGTAGAACAAAAGGGAACCCGTCTCTCCTGGTGCTAAACATGTGGCTGTGACTGATTCCCCCTCAGTGATATTAGCTCTGTTTAAGCGGAGAATGGGCGTCGACATGCCTGGAAAGCAGCGAACGTATCGAAGAACATGAGTGAGCAAACCAAAGACTAAAACAGAACCTTTAAATAAGTTCAAATCAAACCACAGTTAGCTTTTTCTTCAGTGCAAGGTGTGGGAAATAAATATTGAACGTTTTTCTCAGTGGCTAAAGGGGCGACTGACATGAAACCTACATCATATCTGTAACATCCCATGTAATCCAAACATACTAAGAATTCAAAATAAATTCTGTTATTATAGATAGTTGGAATGAAGTGGAATAACAGGTAATAAACATCGAAGCTTGTCTGTGAACAGATGAGAAATGCTGCAAAACACACAGAAAACCAAAAAAAAAATAGCAAATGTCTCTCAGCATTTGGGAAAAGATCCTGCTCCTTATCAGAGCTAATTATCATCAACTGATTCAGTCCTAATTCATGGGAAATGAAAAGCAATCTCATCATCATTTGAGCAATACTACCAATTACTACTAAAAACATAATAGTCATATTTCATGTCAATATGACTGTTATAGATTCAATCACTGAGAAAAACTGATTTCTCCCTTTTCGCCGATGTATGTGTTGTCATAATGTCTTATTTTCCTCAAACACAGAGTTAAACACAAACAGACTCACCTGTCACTGTGAGCGTTGCAGCTTCACTGGCCTTCGACTCTCCCATGATGCTTATTTTGCACTTGTACTTGCCATTGTTGGAGATTCTGGCCTGAGGCAGGCGGTACAGCAAATCCTCAGAGGAGCTGGTTGTCTTGTTGTAGATCACACTGCCTCCTTTGTATATGGTGTAGACGCGATTCAGTGCCTCCGTCCCGAAGGCGAGAACCTCGGCCTTGCATCTCAAAACCACGTCGGTGTCTCGATACACGGCAGCACTGGGCTCGATGGACAGGTCCACTTTCGTTATTTTTAAAGCTGGGGTGTGACATAAACATCAGTGATCAGAATTTAATCGACAATAATAATAGCTTTAAAGAAGTCTAGTTAAAAGTGGGGAGCTCACGCTGATAACACTGATTTTGAGGAATTAAATGGCTTCCAGGAGGCACAGGGCTGCATCGCAGACATGGTTAATGTTTTACGGCCATCTGTCTAAATTGCGTCCCGTTATCTGCCGAGGTTTTCAGGGGGTCAATCCTATGAAAGAGCCGATCATTCACTTTAGGAGGGAAATGGTCAGGGTCGGACAGGGAACATTTGTGTCACTGACAGGGAGTTGGACTGGGTCAGCCAACATCACAGCAAGAACCATATTCATTTTGAGCTTCTATGGAAACAAACGAACTGAAGAACTGTTGGTTTTTTTTTTTAGAGAGGAGTAACTATACGACATCAACTGAAACAACTCAAGTAATCATAATAAATTAGAATATGACAGACTTTTGACAGGCTTTCTGAACATTATTGTTATGCAGGTTTTCCTTGTATTTCTTCATAAGGCCCACATTTCTGATTTAATAATCTAATCTTAAATGTCAGCAAAACATTTTTATCAGTTGTGAGCAGTGAATCATCAGTCTTTCCATAAATGAAAGTTTGAAAACTAGATGATGTGTTTAACTTGTGAGATGAGTTACTGAAATACATGAACTTTTCATTAATATTCTAGTTTATGGCCCCACTAATAAACGGTTAGATTCCTCTAAATCAGTTTCCAGGAAACCACATGACCTTAATGGCCATAAATATGGATATCTGGATATTGGATCACTGTATTGTGAGAGTTTATTTGATCAATTCACAAACAGTTTTGAGCATGGCCTCTTCTGACCATCAGACCTTTTGCTCTGAAGGCGCTTGACTCGACCATTTGGGCCGCTGCAAATTTCAATCAGGTCTGATGGTGTCAGTTTTATTGACATGGTTTGGTTCATGGGTAGCACTACCTCAGTCCATGACAATAAAAATGTTACTTCAGCGTTGACAGCAGCACTAAAGTGTTGCAGCAGTTTCCTGGTGACGCCATATTAGAGCGTCTTTGGTTCTGGAAATCCAGTGTAATTTTAGTTGATGGATGCTCTAGCACACACTGATAACAGCAAGCATTCATCAGCACTGATTTTTGAATGGATAAAAACCACCAAGAAAAGGGAAAAGGGCTTAAAACTGCGTTTGTACCAGAAAACCAATTACTTTAAATAAACTTCATACTCTGCAGAAAATTCACAACAAACAGAAAAAAATGGGTCTGATTTTGCATCTTTCCTCGAATGATTGCAGCTATCAAACTCCACGTGCAGCACAGAGAGAAAATAAGCACCTAATCTTACCCGTTTTCATTCTGACATCAGCAACAAGCCTGATCCTGACTCATCTTCAAGGGGAGAAATAAAGCATTTGGAAACGAGGGTAGTTTGAGGCAGAAAGGCTCTGCATGCCGATGTCAAACTACTATAGTTTGACGTCGGCTCATACGAGCCGAGTGGCTGCTGCTGTGACTCAGAGAGGGGTGGTAAACAAACCTTGAGGAGGCAGGAAAAGCACTTTGTTTAACAAACGGGTCGCTCAGGGGACTTAGCACCGTTTCGGAGCGCAATGATTCTGGCCCACGCCCAGCATCATTCAGCAGAAGCTGGCAGGGCTGATGATGGGAAACCAGGCACACGCAGGACTCAGATTTGTTTCTGGGTTTCCCTGAATGACAGATCAGCTTAAACTATACAGCTCTGGAAAAAATCGAGAGACCACTGCACTGAACCCCATCGAAAACCTGATTATTTCACCAAATATTGACTTTTGAACTCTTCTTGAGTTAAAACACTAGTATTGTTGTTTCTATATGAGTATAAACGTGCTCTTGAAATTGCTTGAGGTCTGAAAGCACTGCATCTTTTTTAATGCTGTTTTGACCATTTCTGGTTTTCTACAAATAAATACAAAACTTTTGCTTGGCATTTCAGAGACATGTTGTCAGCAGTTTATGGAATAAAAAAAAACAATGTTCATGTTACTCAAACAATGAAAAGTAAAATCAGAGATACTCATCATTAAGTAGTTTCTTAATTTTTTCCAAAGCTGCATATAAAATTATTCAATTTTTCTTCTGGTATTAAGACTTTTTTCTACCCTGGAACTTTTCTTTTAAAAATATTATAGTATTTTATTACTTACGTTGTCCTAATATATATATATATTCATTTTTAACTTCTTAGGTTTGTGTGACACTGCTGCAAAATAAGTGATTTCAACTTAAACATTTAGTAAGTCAAGACATTGATTTTTTTTTCTTTTTTTTTTGTGGGAATTTAGTTTCTCTGCTTTTAAAACTATATCATTAGTGAGGAAATCTGCCATGTGAAATAAAATCTAAACATCAGCAGTGCAAATCCAGCCTTGAGCACACAGGGCAGAGTTAAGACAGAAACCTTCCCTCCATCCTGAACCCGCTGCCTTACAGATCTGTGTCTGTGGCCGACATGAACGGATTCCCACCTCCCACTGCCCAGCAGCTGCAGAGGCGTGTGACAATCCTCACCAACCAGTTCCCAACCCAACTTTTCCACCACAGCAGACACCAGTGACTCTGATAACCGCCATGAGTGTTTCCACTGGACAAACGAGAGCCTCACTGTTTTCACACAACATTTTATTACCTCCAAGCTCAACGCCAAAATATTTCTTCACTCAAGATAAAACAGCCCCTCCTGGAGATATCAGTGTGTTTATTCAACACCGTTAGTCCAAATATGATTTGATTCAGAATATGCTTACCTGCATTCAAAGTTGCCCCTGAATGGAAGAATTGGAGAAAAGAAAAAAAATCACCAGGTTAGTGAAGATCAGACCAACCATCTCCTGTGTGAGAGGGACAGAAGTGGGTTAGAGGTCTTACAGCTGAACAGGAGCGTGGAGGTGAACAGCGGCAGGAGGCCCATCCTGTCTGAGGAACGCCGAGGCTCCTGGTGGTCGTGGCTGTCCTTTAGGTGAAAGACACTGGCGCTGCCTGACCGGCGCCGCGCGTTGATGTGAGGATGGACCAGGATCTGGTGGGTGGGAGCAGAGGTGGTGCTTTACCTCACCCAGTGGCGGCGGTTATCAGCCCAAGCAGCCATCGACTTGGCTTAATTTGACAGGAAGCGAGTGTTGTTTCCTCAGGATGTTCACGCCGCCCGACTCTTTTGCTGTTGTGGAATGTGTTCCACATACAGTGTGTGTGTGTGTGAGAGAGAAATGGTGATGAGAATAATTCAGGACTGCTTGGGCCTGCAGTGTTCAGAACTTTCACCATGCATCCATGTGTCAGATTTATTGGACCAACATTTACAGGTAGGACTGTGACCCAGACAGGGTCACCTGCTCCATTTTTTATTCATATAAGAAAATCCACCAGGTTAAAATGCTAAATGCTAGTTGTACTAACAAATCTGCTGCTAAAAAATAAAAGAAATCTCACTAAGTCCAAAAAGTGATGAGGATCTTCACTCAACCAGCAGCCCGCTACCCAAAAACTGCACTCAAGTAAGAGTAGGAAAACTTCAGCATATTTTTATGTTGAAGTATTTTTAAGTAAAAAGTAACCAAGAAATTATTTCAGTACTTTGGACTCTGTAACATCTGATTACGTTAAATTAAAATTATGTCCTCAGACAAAAAAAATTAAAAAAATGATGTGCAGATTCTGGTTCATGCATCCCAGAAGAAAAGGTAAAGTCCTTCCAGTGACAATATAGTGTTGACTGTATTTCCTGGGCCTCTAAATGGCACAAAAGACTCAATAAATAGAAATTAACACAAATACACCAGGTATCCTTAAATTTTAATTGAGTAAAAGTCACAATACTTCACAGTAATATTGCTCAAGTACAAGTATGGTGTAGTAGAACTACTCAAAGATATTTTTTCCCCTCAAAAACTTCAGTAAATGTAACTGAGTAAATATAAAAAGCTGTTTTCCATCTTTGTCTACCACTTTGATAAAATAACTCTCTAAACCAAACTCGCTTTGTCAAATGTTCCTTTGTGGCAACATCCTTCACCAAGAGCTGTTTATGCAACTATTGAGTAATTTTGCCCAACTCCTCTTTGCAAAATAATTTTAATTCACCTGTGTTGGAAGACTTGTAAATGTGAACAGGCCATTTTTTCATACCACTGCATGTGAATCAAGGTCTAGGAGAGGCACAGAATCCAGTTTGATGGTTCTAGAGTCGCTAATTCTTGAAAGAAATAAACTTTGAATTTTAATGTAATTTATTGACATGGAAACTGAACAAAAGACATGTAGTAAATGCATATTCTGCATTTACCAAAGCAATAGCAGTTGTGGAGATGAGCAGGCATCTAACACGCATAGCAATTTGATGTGCTAAGCACCAAACAATATACTCAGATGTTTGCACAACAACCTATAAAGAGGTTTGTAAAGCTACTGCTAGCACATCTTGATAAGAAGCTAAAGTTCCAGAGGTTTAGTTTTTTTTTTTTTATAAGCAAATGTTAGAGAACATCATAATCAGAGATTAATCAGAAAGAGACAAGGTCAGGTGTTGTATTTGGTTTATTTCATTGATTTCATCTTTCGTTTTTATAAACCACAGTCAGTGAAGGCGTCTACAGTCACAGAGACAAACCTGATTGTTTTCACTTTTCTTTTCTTACTACTGTGTTAAAGTCTCATCCCCCCCCCCCCAAAGTCTAAAATCTTAAAACTCAAATCAGGATAACTTTAGTTGAATGTGGTTCTGGTCTGTTGATGCCTGCTGAAGTGAACCAAATGGCGCTGAAGCGGTACGGTGCTGTGGTGGTCCGGACCACTGGCTCCAAGTGGTGACTTTCACAGGGAAAAGCAAACTTGCAGTCATGTAACGCAGGCGGAGCGGGGTAGCATCTGAGAGGGCGAGGCCGAGGCAAATGAGAGGCAAAAGGAAGCACTTAAAAACATAAATTACAAGAAGAGAAACCGAAAAGTAACACTTAAAAAGAAGAAGCTAAGAAGGCAAAGCTGCGGCCCAGAGGAAGAGGCACGTTGTTGGTGGTAGGGCACGCACAGAAAAAAAAACAAACGTCAGAGCCGTACCCTAAATGCACCACAGTGACACTCATCTCAATAACGTGTGAGTAACCTGAGCATCCTCACTGCTCTGAGGTCAGCTGTTTGAGGTGGGTTCTTTAGATTCCTGAGTGAAATCGAGGGTGCCGACTAAAGCACAGAGTGATGTTGAGATGAACAGGCAGCTAACACGAAACACACCGCTAGTTCTCCAACACATGATCGTAGCAAAGGAAGCTGAAACTGAAATTAATAAATAAGTTAATCTAAAATCCTGCCAGAGTGATTTTTCAGCACTTAAGCAAAGCTTGTCTTTAACTCTCTTCGGATGGTATTTGTTTATGTTGATCAGCAGAGTTTAGGCCGCGACAGGAAATAAACATCTGATGTCCTTCCTGTCTCTGACGGAAGCAGAAGAACCTGCCTGATGCTCTGCTGGTGAAAACGATCGAACTAAAACTGAGTGTTTGCATTGCCGAGCTGCAGCAGGAGCAGCCTTATTGCTTTGGGTTGTAACCAGGTAAGTGAGCCAATCAGCCTCCAGGTGGGTGCCGCTGTGTTCTCTGGGAGGAGTTCCAGGTTTTTACTCGATTAAGAAACAAAAACCCAAAACAGATAAATTAGTTTTAGTGCTGCAATAAAGAGGTGGAGGATTCTGACTATGTTTGGCACACCGGGGGGCCCCACTGTGGGGCCCATCTGTGCTACAACTACACACACGCACAGAAAAATAATCCCTCATAACGTCAGTCACACAACAACAAGCGCAGTCCGTCGCTTCTGGATTAAAGCTGCTTCTCTTTGCAGTGAATCTGCAACACATAAACACAAGGGTCCAGCGCAGGGAGGTGTGTGTGTGTTTGCGTGTGTGTGTCTGTGTGTGAAGGGAGGGGCTCAGTCCATGCGTCCTGTTTCGGTGGGTCTGTCTCAAGAGTGTGTGACCCCCCCACCGTGGGCTTATGTGGGTGTCGGGTCACAGTTCATTCAGGTAGTGATGCTCGCTGTGCAGCCAGGAGGCGCTGCAGGCATCCAGGGGTAGAACTTGTTTAAAATATAACCTCTTCTTCTTCTGCTAATTATATACACACAAACTCCTCAGCACAGCCAAGTCTACAATCATTAGCCTCATAATAAGAATATGAATGAACAATCATAATAATAACAATAATTATATATATATATATATATGTATATATGTATAGAGACGTAGCATTGAGTTTTTGAGAGCAGCCATCACTTGAACATTCACGGTGGTGAATTGCATATGTACAAAAAACAAAAAAAACCCAAAAGAAAAACATCCTTTACATCCCAGTGCGCGAGGCTCAGGGTCAGAGGGTGGAGGTGGGGGGAGAGGAGCTGTGCTGGTGTGTTATCTGAGCCTCTTCTCTGCTGAGTAGATGGACATGTAGTAGTCGTTGCTTCCCACAGCCAAGTGGGGCTGAAAGGAGACAGAAAGCAAGAGGTTAAAACTCAGTTCCTTCATTTTACGTGATGTGCATGAGCAAATAGCAGAAAACGGCCTCGGAAAAGATTTAGAACCGCAAAACCCTCCCACCCCCCCAAAAAATGTAATTTAATCAGATTCTAATTCATTAATTTTGTAAAGCCTGGAATATGCAGTGAGTCATTAGCTTGCAGTCAGGTTCAAAAACACTGAATGGAATAATTGTAAAACAGAAAGTAAATTTTAAACAGGGAACCTACATAAATTTCATTTAAAATTTCCATTATTACATCTTCAGATCAATTTTAGATAAGTGTATGAATAATTTAGAGCAACATATGCTGTAAGCACATGCAGCAATAAAAATCCAAAGAGCAAAAATCCTCATTAAAAGACAGTTTTAGGTTAACTTGGTGTAATTACAGTTTTTTAATAAGAAGTTCAAAATTAAAGTTATAAAGAAGTTGAACCACAAAATCGGTTGTTTCAGACATATTATGGTGCAGCACAGAAAAGCTCCTGGTTCATGTTTTACCCAGTGAGGATGAAAAGCTAAACAGCTGATAGCACCGATCCTCTGTCCCATGAAGCCGTCGTAGTATTTTATATTGCTGATCACGTCGCCGTTAGCGTTGTAGACGGCTATGAACTGGTTCATCGATCCACTGCAGCCGCAACAGCAGAACAAACAAGGTTCTCAGGTTCAGAAGAGAATCACGGAATAGATGGTAATAAAGCTTTTTTTTTGAGGGTGAACTTGTGTGACCATATGAGGAAACTCACCAGGCGAAGAGGTTGGCCTGTGGGTGGATGTCCAAGGCCGTTAATCCCTTTACAGTCTGCAGCACATTAATCGAGTCTGGGGTCCGCGGTTCAAAGAACCGAACGTCTCCGTTGACACTGGGACAAGGCGTGAGCGTCAGAACGGCCAAGGCAAACAGGGCTGAATAAAAGCCTCGGGGTTGTAGAGAGTTTACCTGACACTGATAATGTTTCCATCCGTCTCCTTCTGCAGGTGAGCTTTAACCACCCAGGCGCCGTGTTCCCTGTAGGTCATCACTCGACTGTGGAAACACCACAAGCTAACATTAGCCTTTATGCCGTCTCACCAAAGAAAAAGTTGAAAAGTCAGAAAGAACACAGAAAGATCACAACCTGACAGAAATTATGATGAAAAAATGTTTTCCCTGAGGGATTGCAAAGTTTAAATGAAGCAGACAGTAACTGATTCTTTTGCAAAATTCACTAATCTTTTTCAAGTTTTTTTGTCATGTTACAACCACAACCTTTAAATGATTTTTTGGTTATTTTTGTGTTATACCTACACAAAGTATTGTATACCTGTGAAGAGAGCATGAAGGATAAATGAATTACTTTCAGAACCTCCTCTTCACACAAATACAGCTGCAAGTCTTTTGAGGATATGCCTGTACAAGCTTTTTTGCTAAAGTTTAGTGAGAGCAGCTGTCAACATCAGTTGTCTGTCACCAAAAGATTTAGGTCTGGTCTTTGACTAGGCTTTGACCTAAATCAGTAGGTTGCAGCTCAGGTTCAGCTCAGCAGTGAATTGGCTGGTGTACAGTAGTTGTGTCATTCTCTTTCCACGTTCAAATGATGAACTGAATAAACTCTGGGAGACGTTCTGAGCTTAGGATGAGCTTCACAGAACATCTGGAGTTATAATGAGATTGAACTCTGTTCAGGATGGCTTCTGAAGATAACTGGTTGTCTTGCATCGTCTTCAATTAGGCACAGCTTTGTATTTGACTATCTTTACTTTTGGTTTATCTCTGTGAAATGCTGTATGCTTCAAAGAATAGGGATTTATGAAAAGCTCAAGTATTAAGATAAAAACTAAGCACCAAGCAATAAAGGGTTTCTTAATAATGCATCATGCAATACAGACAGAACACCACAGGATGGCAGTATGGCTTCAGGACTGAGGTAGCAAACTTCCAACTTCCTGTGAGCATGCATTTTGAAATGTGCCTCATCACGGCTTTTGGGCTGTGCAGAATCTAAATGACCTAATCCATACAGTAAAACAAGTTATATGAATTATAGATTGCACAGGCACAGCATCTGAAATGTCTGACAAAAGATACAGAGACCCCCATTAACTCCACAGTGATAACAAAATGCTGACAAAAGCAAACACAAAACTAGTGAAACTACACCTCAAAGCTGCATTTTAGATTTTCCCCACATCCCTTCAGCGCATCTCCTGCATGACCCAGGTGAGCTCGACTTCCGGCTCTCGCAGAGGGAGAAACAAAACTTCTGAGATGTAGCTGCAGGCCTGAGGGGAACCATTACATTTACTTTCTTTCTTTAAAGATTTATGTGCCTTTCCACATTTTAGGTGCTTTTTTTGTAGCCCACAGGGGCTGAAATTAAAATAATGTTTTACCAGCTGAGGGGGAGACACAGTGCCACCAAGGTCCATTAAAAGAAGTGACAACCCCAGAGGCAGATTTACAGCACTTTAAGTACAATAAATACAGATTAGAGAATAATGTAGGACTCAGAGGGAGTTACTGTGGGCAAAAACCAGCACAACTCCTCTGCCTTAAATTAAAACAAAAGAGAGGCAGTTTAAATAAAACAGGGCAGGGAAATTAAATCATAAATCCAAACAGAGCTTAATTGGACGAGGAAACAATGAGGTGAGAAGATGTGTGCAGGATCTGGTGAGCGGGTCTTTACCATTCGCTGGGGCCCATCCTGCGATCGAAGACGCGCACCGATCCGTCACCCAGACCCGCAACGATGAGCGAGCGCTGGGAGTCGCAGGACAGGCTGGTCACACAGCTGTCGGCTCCAGTCGGGATGTCCTGATTCACACACACACACACACACACACACACACACACACACACACACACACACACACACACACACACACACACACACACACACACACACACACACACACACACAGCAACCCTTTAGTCGAGGTTTCAACAGGTAGCACTAATTTCCCACTGACCTCTCCCTATGAATTCATCAATCATGCCCGACTCATTTGAAGTTGGACTCGATATGCAGCCACAGGTCATTTGTACTTGTATGAAGTCCATCCATCATGACAATAATTAGCACACCGAGGCTCGTTAAATTAGTTAAATAGATGAGGCCAAACGAACATAGCGACTCTACATCAAGGTTGATTAGTTCACAGGCAGCGCTCCGATCAGTAAACTTTTAGTCAAAGTTACTCTGCTTTCCCTCCAGACTAATTTAAAATCTCATTTTGAACTACAAAAACAAACTTTCACTTTGAAGGTCATGGCAGATGTTTATAGAGGCCAGGAAACAAATTGCAATGGAAGAAGAGGAAGGATGAAAAATGACATGAGGAAGGAAGAAGAAGAATGCAGGATACAAGAAAAGATGGAAGGACAGAAGAAAAGGATGGAAATGATCAAAAATGGAAGGAGTCAAAAAAGAATGAGCGAGAAAAGAATATAATGATGTAAAAGGAAAGGAAATAAGGAATAATAAAAGGAAAGCTTGAATGACATAAGGACAAGATTAAAAGGAAGAAAGCTATTATTATTATTATTATTATTATTATTATTATTATTACTACGTATTATTATGACTGGGGCTTAATTCTGAAATCTAGAATCTTTGTTTTAACCTTTCTCTCTCTCTACCTATTTATCGGCTACAAATAAAGGTCACTTGTCCCAAAAAAACCCCCTCAAAAAACAGAAAAGGAAGGCAAGAAGGAAAAATAGGAGGAAAAGAGAAACAAAAGAACCAAGTCAAGACAGAAGGACAAGAAGGAAGGAAACAAATGATGTTGGAAGGAAGAAAGGATGAAGAATGAATAACAGGAAGTAGAATGGAAGGATACAAAGAAAAAAAGAAGGAATGATGCAAGAAAGAAAATGAGAAATGTAATAAAGAACAAACATCAGGAAAGAGAAGTGTTAGTTTTAAGTACCTGGACTTTCATCTCCCTGTCCGTGTCCCAGATCCGAATGACTCTCACGTCTCCCGACGTCATGAGCAAACCAGTTTCCTGTTCCCAGTCCACGACCATCCCAGCTCCTGAAACACATCGATGAGACGTCAGTCAAAAAGTGAGTTATAAACAAAACAGTTACCCGAAATGGCCCACAGCAGGACTGTTCACTGTTATTACACCAGCATAAGGTGGGTTTTTAATCACAATTACTGAAAAAAGCATGAAAAATTTGATTACTAAAAATAATTGGCCTACAATCTGTGAAGTGCTGCTTCAATTTATGGTTTTTAAGCGCTTAATTCAATTTAAACTGGACTTGCGCTCACACACAGCTGTTTAACACAAAACAGCATGTGTTCACTCCCCAAAACACAACCAGCGCAATCTGTTGGAGATTTCAGGAGGCTCTCGCTGCCACATGTTGCAAGTCAAATGAAGATTAGCTTCCTGCACCACTCTGTAACTAACACATACACCCACCAAGATAAAAAAAAAAGAAAAGAGAAAAAGAAACACTGCCAGACTCGGACACAGCAGTAGTAAGAAAAAAAACAACAACCTGTAATGCCAGGTTTGTACATAAGAAATAATTTGCATTGTTTCATAAGAAAACAGTTTTTAAAAATACATGTCTGAGTACGAACTTCACACAGATGGAAGAATGATGCAGCATTTGTATCTGCCCCGTCAAGATGACCGCTAATCTGAACCCGTCAGCAGATTCTGGCTTTGGCAACTCAAATAGCAATCGAGTGAGAAAGCGAGGCAGGAAGGAGCAGAAGACAGCGAGGCTCTTCAAATGCTGGCAGGAGCCACAAGAGGACAATCTGAAACGAGCTCTGCTGGCTCACCAACACAGGCCACGGGCCGCGAACTGCAGCACGGCGCATCGTAGTCGCTCCACGCTGCAACCATTCAGGCATAAGCAGAACGAATTCTGCTGTAGCAGTCAGCTTCTGATTTACTTAACAGTAAATGTTCAGCTAAAAATGATCAGATGCCTTCACACAACTCTAAAAGAATCGTGGCACTTGATAAAAACTCCTCTAGAAAAATTATGTGGCGATGATTCAGCTTGTATTCATGGCTGGTGTTTCTCTACTGGAACGTTTTCCAGGAACCAGGGTATTTTTTCAACCACTTGGTTTTCAAGTGGTTCAAGTCTTTCAATATGAATCGTATTGTCAAGGAGAAACCCACCCACAAAATTACAAAGTAGTGTGCCCAAGAAAGTGTAAAGATCACTGATAAAAAAGAATCGAAACAACATATAAAGAAGCAGCGAACAAATACTAAAAAATTTCAAATGTAACCTGAAACGAGCCATAAGCTTAAATTTTATCACCAGAAGAGACAAGAAATAGAACAAAATATCTCATAAAAAGTTTTACTCTTACTACTCTCTTTCGGCAAAGTATCACTACTGCACAATGCAAATGAAACACTTCAGAAAAATAACATTTAGGTGGCAGGTAGAAGAAGAGTTTGCCCGCAATACTCTTCTACAAAGCTTTAGGATTTAGTGCTCCATTGCTCTAGGTCTGTCAAGAGTTCAGAGAATAAAAGCTAAAGTGACACATTCATACATGGTGGTAAATAATTCTGGAAAAAACGAGTGATTCCTTAAAAACAAACTGTTGGCAGGAAGCTACATTTTTATATAAATCATCTATTTTCAGTCGCACAGTGTTATCTTTGCTGCTTAATACAGCTCTTCATCTGCATTGCATGAAGCTTAAGTGACGGTTTTATTTTTTATTAAAGTGAGACATCCAGTTAAACTGCAGTGATGATTTTAACAGCAAACGAAGAAGTTAGAAAGCAACAGTTGTTCCAGTGAATGCAGCTCTTAACCTCATAAGATAAAAATGAAGAGACAGCATAATAATACTCTGATTTTACTCAGGTAAAATTGCAATAATTGATGTTTTCATCCAGTTTTCTTCTTGTGTCACATTTTAAATGCAGGCAGAAGAAGGAAAGATCCATTGTTCCAATACTCTTTGCGTTACATTCAGCTCCACATGCTTCTGCTAGGAGCAGGGGCTTGACTGCTGAACTAAATATATCATGGCCCTGCATCATTGTTCTGCTGGCGTTGGATTGTCAGGAAAAACCCAAGCCCCCATGCGCCGGCTTCGACGCCCCGACTGTGACGTAACCCAGCCAGCTCGGGCATCACGCCGCCTGAAGCGTGGGCTCACGCGGAGCCGACGGCATGCAGGGAAAAAACACTTCACAAGACTGAGGCTGGGAGAAGAGACGAGGCATTCCCTTTGAAGCCGACAGCTTGGATGTGAGCGGAGCCGAGATGGGGAGGAGAGAGAAAGGCTGCCCAACACACAGAGCCGTGTGCACTATCACCGAACTGTGATTTAGACGGTTATATCTTATCTCTCTAATCTCATTATCTTCTCCTGTGAGGAGAAATCCTCTTGAGGTTTACCGAGAGAAAACCTTCAAAACCAAGTATGTACGCCAAAGCAAACACATGTTTGAGGTATTTCGACTTTGTTTTTTCTTAAAATGTGCAAAAGAAATAACAGGAAAATGAGAAAAAAGATAAGACTATTCTGTGTCTTTATCTTCTCATTACAGCAAGGAATCATTCGTCCTCTTATCTATCAAATTCTCTCTTGTTTCTCACTTAAAACAGTTATTTGGTTATAAAAATGGCTCTCACAAAAAACAGAAATCATCAAAGCACTGCATACTGAACCATATTTGTCGATGCAGATCAATGAGTGCAAGATCATAATCACAAAGAGCTGCTTCATCGTAATATTTGGTCGGCTACAATATCTAAGGTTGAACATATGTTTGGGCAGCTGGGTGGATGTTCTTAGTATTTTATGCACCAAAAACATTTGTTATAGATTGTTGCGATCAAGGTGACTGAATTCAATAAGAGTCGGGTTGATCGCTGTGAATAAACTAACATTGCAAAATTCAATCAAAACCTCGCAATTTCATGTTATGCTAATTTTGCAGAGCTCTAATATAAACCAACAGAGGTCTGTTTTTGACGATAGAGTCCTTTTTGACACCAAATATACTTAAATGCATCAAGAGTTAAAATTGTGATGACATTTGACCTTTCCTCATCATTTATACGTCTTTAACTACTTTTTTTTTTTTTTTTGCAAGTTAAAGCACCTAAAATCAATATGTCAGTCGAAGGTATTGTATTCTGAACATTAGCTTTACTTTGGAGATAAATCCAGTCAACTCCCTCTTCCTCTGCCTGAGCTGCTACTTCTCCTCAAACTGTTTCTTTCTTCTCCAAAAACTATCCCTTGTCAATCCCCACTTTAGGAAGCAAAAGCCTTGTTGACTCCAGCAGAAAACATTTAGTTTCAGATTCAGAGGTTAAAACCAGAAGGTCCACAACTTTACACCAGATGCTCTTAGTTTCTGCTTCCCTTCAGTGCTCAGCAGCTCAAACCAGAAGAAAACTCTGCCTTAGAGGAACCCTCTGAGAGCCACAAAAGGCCTTAGTTATCCACACACAAATCAATATGGACGTAGAGAAGCTGGAACCAAAGGAGTCAGGAGACGGAGGTAAAGACTGCATTTTTAAACATGTAGAGATCGCCTCTTCTTATGCAGCTTTCAACCAGGGGGAAAGTTTCCATTATTAAGAGCTGGCTGAGTTGTGATGAAAAATATTATCACCAGCGTCGCAGAGATAAAGAAGAATATTATGTGTTACATTATCTTTCTTTCTTTTGCAGAAATATCACACTTTTATTCAATTTTCTCTTCTAAGAAGTAGGGGCTTCCTCTGCTTTTTCATTCTGCACCATTTTCTCCAGCTCTGGCCTGACGATCCCTTCAGCTCATTAAACCAGTTTTTTCTCTTTTATCTCCCTTCCATCCAGCTTTGAATGGTAATACGCTCTCCCTTGTATTATGAGGAGCTTCTTTGTGCCTGTAATACACGATGACATCACTCCGTGGGAGTTTTTTGATCTCCAGGGAGTCTTCCTCGCTCTGACATTGGTTTTCCTTTAGGACCTCGGTCCTGCCACACGGGGAAGGCAAACAGCTTTATCCTGGTTGATTGACGAAAGACCTTTGAAACGACACCCTATAAATGTGGCCAGCATGAACAATTGTTGACCTAATTGTCATGGGGAGAAGGTTTCTCACATCATTTTGAATCATTCAGAACAGACCAAATCCCCGAACTCCTTACATTAACCTTACAACGGCAGAAAAATCTCAGGAGAAGCAGAATTTGAGAAATAAGCAACAATATTAAAATTTCATTGATTTGGAATAAAGAGCTAAAAATTCTAATGATCCAAACGGATCAGTCGGAGGCTTGTGATCGCTTAACAACCCTTAAACATCAGCAATAACATCGACACCGCAGGTGGTCATGAATTTTAAATCTTTGGGTAAATTTGAAACATCCCTCTGGATTACACCTTATAAAATATAAAATACATCATTTGTATATCACATAACCAAAGGTAATTTTGGAGCTGCAAAAACTATTATGCTGGAACATTAATAGTGATAACTATCAATCATATTATTGTATTCCAGCCTTTTATTCCAATAGTGTAAAAAGTAGGGATGCACTGATGAAAATTTAAGCCAAAAGTTTTATGATATTAATATTTCCGTGATAGCTAATAACTGATATTTGCTGATCTTATAAATATAACATTTTTTTTTGACTATTCTAACTTTTAAATCAATTGGAAAAAAATAAAGATTTTGTTCATCTGCACATTGTGAGAGGATGACTCACAGACTGGCAACACAATTGTCCGTGTGTGTGTGTCTGAACATTTATTATGAGATTGAAACGGTGCAAAAATGTCTTCAATTCTTGATATTTGATTTCAACTTTGCCAAAATTGCATGTTAGAAGGCATGTGCAATTTTACATGAGCATATTCTTAATCATCCAGTCATAAAAAGCAAAAATAAAATAAGATTGGGGGCGCATGCTTTCAGGGCTTTTCTAGATTTACCCAAACTATCTGTACTGTTCCCTTAAGCTCCTCACAAAACTCACAGGATGTAGATTTATTAGGGTTCCCAGAGCCCTGGTGTTAACAAGGCAGTGAGCAGCTTAGCTGAATGTAGAGCAGGACACAGCGTGCACCTCCATGCAGCTGAAGGGAGCGGACCGTCCTATTTTTATTTAATGTAGCCAAAAGAAAAGGGTTACAATAAGAACCAGGACAGTACAGTCTTAGTCCATCCGGGATTAAGTTTGCACCAGTTTTTTGTTTTTGTCATTATCTTATTTTCTTCTGTCACATCCTTTTTTTCAGCACAGACTTTAATTAGACCGACCTGTCAGGGTAGGGATGACAAGTCTTTGTGGTTCGCTCCATCCTGCTCAAATCTTAAGGAAAGTTTGTCGCCTTTTCCTAATCAGAAAATACTCTAAGTCACCAAATTTGGCAACATTTTCCACAGTTAAATCCTTAGTTTCTCTCTCCATCTCCACTATTTCATCTTCATCCTGTCCAAATATTCATCCAGCTCCTTCCACAACCCCTGTGACTTCACCCATTCTTCCCTAGAAACTCATCTTCCTCTTGTTATTTTTATTTTGACTCTACACCTCTGGTGACAACCTTTTGCTTCCAACTGCAGTGGCAGGAATAAATTCCCCAAGCCAAAGACCCTCCTGTATTTTCACTGGAGTTTAACAGGCTGGCCCCTGCAGCATCACAGACTGGGGAGCTCAACGTTATTAAAAATATCACAGCACCCACACACTCCAATTAAACAGCGGAACCCCAGGGATAAACGTAAATGAGTCACTTTTATACAAGAAAGCGGCGACATGAGATGAATACGAATGCAGAAGGAAGACAAAAGAGCAAGGCCTCACCTCTGCCATCGCTGTAAATCGCCAGCTATATGACGGCCGAGTTTAGTGAGATGCCATTGGATCTCAGCTTACAGGTGCTCATGCCTTCATGCCAAAGCAATAACAGTTGTCTGAATAACGCTGAAGTACAGATTTACAGTTTAGATTAATGCTAACAAACTAGAATTTATGGTAGCTGTCTAATAGAAGGCTAAGTTTAGCAGGAATGTCACTAAAGATCTTGCTAAGTATAAAGTAAAGGTCAAGGGTTTCCACAGGTATTTTCAGGAATTATTTTGAGTATTGAGCTCCAAGTGTTTGAGGTTGGAAGGCCTCCCTGCCATCACCCTAATCTTTAGCGCCCCTCACAGATGTTCTTTCAAATTGGCATTCTCCTAAATGTTAATATTACTAATAGCCAAAAGAAAACATTGGAAAAATTAAAAAATAATATTTTAATTATAAATCAACAACTCTGGTATCATGATCTGAAAGGTTTCAGATTCAGTGATTTGTGCTTTCAAAATTGGGTCCTGTTTTGAGCGTCGGTGCCCTGAAGCCTGGAGGGAGTTAACCCGGCTTTGTATGTTGGGATTAAGAAACCCAAACATTTCCTATTGGTTATTGTGAACAGACTGTAAAGCCCTACCTGGATCCTCATCAAACTAATGCTAAATTGTTGGCAAAGGTTTACAAGTTTCGTGGGGGAGCGGTGCGGGTATCGTCAGCAGCATTCTGCAGGGTTTTTAATTCCATTTCTAATCTTATTAATTTTAGATTAAATACACAACTCTGTTAGTATGGCGTGGTTGTTTTGGTCGAACTTAATTTTCAAAATTTAAACTTAATTTCTATCCCTGTTAAGAAGTGTGGGTTAACTTTTTGAGAGGTTCTTGCTATCATAAAGAAAATTAAACAACCAAACTTTTCCTTTGTATTCTTGTGAACTTCAGAGTGACTGTCAGAGATGGAGTGGTTGGACATTAACACACCAGACAGATGAACGAGCACTGGAAAAAGGTTGAAAGGTGCGGGGGTGATGTTAAAGGAAATAAAAGGACTACAAACAGAAGAGGCACGTTCCCAGCTGTATACTGCAGGACCCTTGCTCTCCGAATAAGCAAGAAAAGAACAGGAAGGTAAGACTCACCTCCTTGTTTGCTCCTGTCAAGATAGATGGAAACCCTTCTGGCCAGACCTGCGAGCGGGGGAAGGGAGACGGGGGTACAGCAGGAATGCAACAAAGCCAGCGACAAATTAGAAAGAACCCCTGTGCATGCTAACCCAAGGAGCCCCACACACTTCTAAAAGAACTGTAAAACTGAAAAGATTCATCACCTCTTGAGTTTTGCAGTTCACATGCATTCAGCAGAGAAATGAACAAGGCAGCTGCTTCCAACAAAACTAGCTGAGATCCAAGAGGATCTGCATCCCAAATAGGGACCATCGCTCAAACTCCAAACCTGCAGGGTCCACAGATCTGATTCGCCCTTTATCACAGGGGCAAAAACAGCAGCAGGACCAGACACTCTTCATAACCCTGGACTTTTTTGCATTTTCTCCAGATACAACCACACACTTCTGTGTATTTTATTATAACTTTATGTTCCTGTCTTCTCAAGTAAAAGGAAAACAAATGGTTTTCAATTCTTTGCAAATAAAAATCTGAACAATGTGGTACATTTGTATGAAACCTCAGTTACTCTGATACAAATAAAACACACCATCACTGAGTGATGTGGATATTTAAGCATAAATTCAGGTGTTCATGTCTGCATACTCCTCATAAAGTGCTTAGATGTAGTTCATGTTTGTGAACAAGTTGTTGAAAAGTTTATATCAGGGTTAGATTACTGAATAATATTCCATATATTCCAAGCTTTTAAAATGTAAAGGAATATTGTTGAATCCATAAAACAAAAGAGTAAAACACAACAAAGTGGCACAGAGAAAACCATTGTTGAAGAAAACGAAATAAGAACTCCCATTTCATACAAGGTATGTAGGAGACACCAACAAACACATGGTAGATTGTGCTCCGTTCAGAAAAACAAAAATAACTTGAAATTTACTGATCTGGCAAATATAGCAGTCTGTAGTTGGTAGGAACAAACCTTTAAAGTGTTCCTACAAAGCATTTACTCAGAGGGGTTGAAATCAAAGACCCAAAAGATTTTCAGATTTTTGTTTGCAAAAACCTTTGAAAACAATGCATCCTTTATTTATGGTGCTACTCTGTGTGAGCTGAATAAAATACACGGAAGTATGTGGTCGTAATGTAACAATAGATGAAAAGGTTGAATAGATGAATATTTGCAAAAGTTCCTGCACATAAATGTCTGCAAATGTAAATAAAAGTTAGAGAAAGGTCGACTGAGTAGGATCCTTAGGAAATAATGAAGCTGCTTCACCCTTCGTTTTAATTTTGTTAAATTAAAACGAAGGGATTTTGACATGATAGGGAGTTGTTTTGTTGCTGCCTTGTTCAGCCTCTCTCCAAAGATGAGGGAAAACACAAAACAATGTCAAAGACCCAGCAAAGTAACAACAAGCCAGTCAGTCGAGAGAGATGTTCCACTGGTATGAAAACAACACAGAAGCACGCCATTGGCTGATGGAGATGGGGTGAGTGGGGACGGGTCCAGCAGGTGCCAGGCTCCGACTGTTTGTCTCTGCCAGCCTCTCCTTGAGAAATGTTCAGTCTTTTAGCAGCTGCCTTCAGAGCAACAACAGATTTTTTTGGCAGCACAAAGGTAGAGTTGTATAATATTTTATTTGGCTTTAAATTATTAATGCATCTGAGGACAGTTTATTTTTTTTAATCCTACAAATTCTAGCTTATAACCATCAACATACTTGTTAAGTAAACGTAATAACTCATAAGACGATACTAGAACTATATGCCGGAAAAAAAAAATAGTGTGTATATGAGGTTTTTGAGGTCTTGTTTTTAACATTTCTGCCCCCCAAAAAACAAGCTGAAACCTAACTAAAAGTTCAGGAGAAATCTCAGCTGATGCCTTCAGTGTAGTCAAAGTCCAAGCCAAGCAGCAACTGTCAATCCGCCATAACAAGCACACCATTAAATGTGAAAGTCTTTGTGAAAACACTTGCAGAGAGAGACAAAGACAGAGAGTCCTCTCTGCAGGGGCAAGAGCCTCTCTGGGCAATTTGTGGTGTGGGACTTATCCAGGCTGTGAGGTTAGTTAAATGTGTCGCCTCTCCACAATCCCTACAGTCCCCTTGGAGCTCTGCTGACTCTGTTGGGACCTCTGTGGAGGCTTTAGGTCATCCAGTCACTTATCCTGACAGATCCAATGTTCAGTCAGACGTGCAACGAAACACAACGGCGCACAAGTTGTCCACAAACTGAGCTATCATTGTACAATATTAAAGCTAAATACAGATGGCTTTCACATAAACACAGAGTAAAATTATATTTAAAAAGCTAATTTAATATTGCTCATTAGAAAGGACACAACGTTCATTTTTGAGGACTTCTATTTCTATATGTTATTTAGTCTCATTAAATGTTCATCCTTCAAGATCTTTTTAACTGTTAATGTCAAAATGAACAATTTAACAGGAATTCATCCAGTATAAAATCACTCCACAGCATCATAGATATTAGTCAGCTTTAGCTCTGTACATTCATCAGACTTAAACATCTGGTGAATGCATTTGCACTTTTACGTCACAGAAACACGCATGTACCAAACATAAAGCCTTCCACAGAGACGTTAAATTCCACAGAAACTATGCGGACTAGAAAGGAGACGATTGATTGATATGACGTCTTCAAGGCACCTGGGAGCTAAGGCCAATTGTTGTTTTTTTTTCCAATTAGACATTTCAGCACAACCACATGTAATTTCCTTCTGCTGTGTCAGACTGTTGGATGGATCTCCTGGGGGGTGGCGGTAGTTACTGGAAGATACTTTAGCTCCACCTGAGGAACTGATACCCCATCTACCTTTAAGATAAGGATTAAAGCTTTTCTTTTAAATAAAGCTGGGCTGGATTTTTCTGAGCTGCTGGTGGACCTTAGGCCTATAATAACACACCTGATGTTTCCTTACTTTATTATTTTCTCCTACTACTCTCCATTGTTGCATTCCATTAACGTTTTTTTAACGTTTTTTTTTAACTTTCTGTTCTCTATTTTCCCATCACCTTGGAAGACATGATTGGCCCAATACTTTTGTATCTAACTTTTTTTAATTGAAGTTATTGATGAAGCTTATGTGACCATTAAACTGAATCCAAGTTTATTTCCTTGGTATTTTATTGCCTTTTGGCTCAGAATGAAGGGCGAGGTGTTAAAAAAATACTTTATCTGTAAAGGATTAAAAATGAACATTTCTACTAAAATGCAGCGACTCTAAATATACAAAAAGACGTTGAACATCAAAATATGCAACTAAATGTCAGAAACCTTGTTCTTAGAGGGTAAATAAGGGAAAAACTGGTGATAACCTGCCAGTGGAAACTGGAAAAAATAAAGATACATATGTAAGTCTGCAGGGTTTTGGAAATGAAGTTCAGAGTGGTTCAACATTTGTGTCCCTTTTAATTGATCACAATTACACTCCTGCTTTGTCCTGCCACACATCATAATATTTGCTACTGGTTGAGTCTTAACCTTCATATCAATGCAGGAATTCTTAATATTTTTACATTTTTGTATTTTCTTTCTTCCCTTTTTGATTCTGCCTGGCCCAGAGGAAAAAAAAAACAAACATCTCTTATTTAACCATGCGCAACTTTGCATAAAACCCATTTAACTTAGCAGAGTCATTACAGTCACTATATTTCAGAGGAAATGTGACTTTAAACCCTCTACATAAAATGCATTTTTCTTAACATGCCTCTCCGGCCAGTCTGAATGCTGCATAAATATGCAAAAACTGAAACATTCTGGGGATCTATAGTAACAGTGACCTTTAAAGATTACTCTCAAAAACACACTTCAACTTTATATAAACTTGTTTTATGCAGCCCTGCTTAATTGTAGGTGATGGGGAGCACTTTCTACATAATAGGTAATTCTGTGCTACATTCACTTGCACCCAGATATCAGATTTTTACTAATTTAAGCACAACATATTTTACTTTCTTATTTTAATATATTTTTTTCTGTAATTAATTAGTTGAAATTAACAGGTTTAAAGTCTTAGCCCTGATTGTTATATTGTCAAAATAAGTAACTGTATATTTAATATAAAATCAAGCATTTACTGGCTCTTTCTCATAAGAAGTACAAAAGTGTGGTTACTAAATGCAGCAATTATCGACACATTTAAGAAGTGTGCACAGTCTTGCAGCCCCTCATTCCCCAAAAACAATTCTGACCCAGAAATGTAGAAGTGCTCGAGGCAGAAAAATGTAGAGCAGCTGGGATTGAGGCATGACAGTGTGTACTCTGTATATGTGCGCGTGCATGTGGTGGGGTAGAACAGTGAAGTGGGTGGATGTTTCTGACAAGAGTGTAGCGCTGTTGTCTGCCCTGGTTCACATATTTGTGAATAACTCTGCCTCAGGAATTATGGAAGTGTGTCAGCTAAGAGGCAAAACGTGACAGTAAGTCCACAAGACTGTCAACAGTTGAGTTTTACGTGATCTGTTTTGCTGATGGAAGATAAACTATCCTGCAAGGGAAGAGGGAAAATTACCTACCTGCTGAATGCATAATTCTGCAGCCAGATTAAGTTGAATGTAAGCCATGTACCAGGTTAAATCCAGCTTTTTCAAAATATAACAGAAACCTGATGGACAGTTTCTGATGGTGGATGGGATCAGATTTCACATCATATTTGATTCAAATAATAGCGTGCATTTATGCTATCTGATAAAAAAATCAAAACATCGCTACATAATAATAAATCAGGCACAACCTAGATATAAAACAGTTTGGAAGGAAGTTGGATTTTATTTCTATTCCAATCTTGTGTCTCTTCTAAAAATTTAGAGATCTGGTCTCTGAGAGCTCACAAGTTCTGGCCTGAATCTCCAACCCTCTGGGGTTATAACACAGTTTGATCGTTTGAACCATCATAAAGGCCCCTTTTCTAGCAATTACAGAATAGAAACCTACAGTAAGACTTTAAGACATGTATAAATTAGTTTTTATGGCAACTTTAATGAATTGGAGGTTAGACTTTTTTTATGATGTACAGTAAAATTTAATATGATCTGATATTAACATTGGATTTGATTAATCTTATGACTTATTTTAAGTTATATATGTCTAGAAATCACCAAACTAGATTAATTTAAACGATGAGAACACTTCAGGTTCTTATTAGTTTTTCTTTGGTTCTGAGCTGAGTCGTGTTTTTATATTTGATGGTCTCACTAATCCCTGATTCGGGTAATATTTTTTTGTACATACATTTCTTTAAACAGAAACTTGATGCATAAAAAAAAGTGCATCAAGTGATGCATAAATGTATCTGTACTTTCGCTTATAAATAGTTTGTATCATGTTTTATTTCTGATTGCTTGAGGTATTATGCCAATGCCCATTAGTAATGCCATTGTGGATGTCATTGACCAAATTCAAACACTTAATTCTCTCGTTCCCCTTAATCTATGATATTGGGACTAGTCAGTCATTTTGGGATTTATAATTATTTCCTAAAGTCAAGCAGGGTTATATATATATTTTTGACCAATGTCTGCCCAACAGGAATTGATGGTTTTCTCTTCATGTTTCTTAATTGTTGTGATCTAAATAAAAATAATATTAAATTGATGTTTATTAACTGCTTTGCTCTGGAGCCTTTGCAGTCTGCTTCCAGTTTTAGTTTTTAACTAAAAAGCTCCTCGGTTGCATTTAAATGAACCAAACAGGATGTTTTGGAAGAAAAAAAAGTGCATGGAGAGAACAAGATCTGCATATATCCAATGTTTAAGCTTGTTTGAATTAATGCAGCAGCCTTCCTGTCATACTTGCTGAGGATGGGGAGGTGTGAAAATATGACTGGGACGGGTTGGACAGGAGGGGTGGGAGTGAGCATCCACCAAAACAGGAGGACTGTGGGGCATGAGCACAACACGCAGTAATAGAAAGTGTTGATCTTTACTGTGGGTGCTGGAGGAGGGCTGACCTCTGGTGGTTGGCAGCATGTCGGAGAGGCCCTGCCAGGCCGTTACCATCTCTGGGTTCTTCTGGTCAGCAAAGTTCTTCCAGACACGCAACGCTCCGTCATCTGCACAAAAGAAGGAGGCGGTGAGATGAAAATAATAAAAAAAAAAACACACAAATAAATTCAAATACAATCAAAAAGAGGATTTATGTCAGTCATTCAATTCAGACACTTTACTTTATATTATAGTGGGTTAAATAGACACAGGGGAATTTATTGTTTAATTCTGCTAATTTGGACAGCCAATTAAAATAGTACAACAGATTTCCATTATTCGTTCCAATAATTAGGTGTGGACTATTTTCTATTTCCAAAGAGTCAAAATTATGTCAGTTTTTCCTTTAACTGAATTTCCCACTAATATGTTTACATGCAGCACTTGATCAGCCAACTTCTTTAGCAATGATCTCTTGCTCCTTATCTTCTTTTTAGAGGGTATTAATGACTGTCCACTAGACAAACTCTGTTCACCGCAGTTTTATAGATCACAACACCGAATTTCTGGTTTTAAAAAGTTTTATATTTGTATTTTAAAATGTCATTTTTAAGAAATTGAGGGTGTTCATTACCCCCAGGCCATTATAATGAATCTGTACGATATACCTTCTGAAGTAAATAACTGAAATAAATAAACACTTAGTGATTTTTAATTCACTAAGATGCCTTTGTATGTTCTGAGTGTGATGAAATCTTCATGAGTTTTTTTTTTTTTTATAACTTCGTTAAAGTTCTTTAAATGTAAAAAACATCAGAGAAGTTAAGCTGAGTAAGATCTTAAAAGGCTGTTCACCTAAAACATCTTGAGAAGAAAAACAGGGCTGAAGCCTTGCCCTAAAAAGATCTTTGCAGCTCAAACACAACTAAGAGCAAAGCACTAAACCTGTCCACTCGCTCCTTCCAGAACGTTATTACAAGCCATGAAAGTTCCCACCTGATTTATGCTCATTGCTTTACTTTTTTAATGTGGTATCTGTATAAGAAATGGTATCCTTCAGAGCATGACTGATGGAGAAAAGCTCAGTAAGCGCACATTACTTTTTGATGAGGCTGAATTTAAAAGCATTAATTCCTGGGCATTTTTCTCAGTTTGAAGTGCAATTAAAGGCAATGTTTATTCTTTGTTTAAATGTATTCTATGATGAACAAACAGAATAAATGAGTTTAAATGTGGAGTTGTTTTCTAAAGAAAAAATGCCCGATGAAGATCAAAGAAAGAAAGAAAGATAACTGCTCAGTGATATTGATGATGAATACAGAGAGGTGTGTGTAGGGACACAGTAAGCACTGCTAATGCTCTGGTGGGGACAGACATTTATATTTCCTGGATGTGAATTAGTGCCTCCCACCTGTCGCAGTGAGCAGTAACGAACAGTCATGTCCGTTCAGGTACTCCATGGCAGTGATTCGGGTGTAACGAGGGTTCCCGTTGTAGAAGTAGTCCAGCCTCTCACTCTTCTCCCAGTCCCAGAAACTGGTACAGACATATTCAGGCTCCAGTGTAAGTGAAACAATAACGCCTGCTGGAGGAATTCAGGCTGAGTGTGTGATGCATTCTGACCAGATGCTGTCCTTGTCAGCCACAGCGATGCAGGTGTTGAAGGGGTGAAACTTCACAACAGACGGCACTCCGGGGTTACGGTTGATGAATATTTGATCGTCAAGACGAGAAATGCCTGTAACAAAAAAAGGAAGATGGTAACAGTTCTCAAAACTCAAATGGTCACGTTTTTGTTGCATGTGTCTCCAATGTCAATTAGTCACATGATGAGGAATTTATTTTGAAAGTCCTGCAGAGTATCTAGGAAAGTACAACTACAATGCATTACTCAAAATATGTGCATTCATCAAGAAGAAAACATTTAATTGGTAATTATGTTCCAGACGCTTCAGCTGTACTTTACGTTCTTCTTCCTGATTGGTTGATTCAGAAATTAACAGCCAATCACAGTCCATAAAACAGCAGATAATGCAACTGAACAATCATTTCTATTGGTCCCCTGGTGGGAAAATCATTTTTATCCACACAACTGGATATCAGATGCTGCATATTTTCTCTTTTTCTGATCATTCCTTGTAAAATAGAATAATCCCAGTAAATCCCAGTATCTCAAAGACTTGAAAGGGTTTTGTAATGTAATTTATTTTCTTAACTTATTAAGAAAATAATTTGAGATGGTCATACAGAATTTTATGGAGAATGAGTAAAATTTTCACCAGTTTCATGTGAAAAAGGTGTTTAACTCTTGCATTAAAAGTGGACAACTTCATCACTAAAACGCTTTTACAGAGAGGTAAGGATCTAGACGAAAACTGAATCAGTTTTTAGCTTTCTCCTCTTCTCAGCCTTCCTCTATCTGCGCTCCTCCTCCAGTCTCGTCTCTCTCAGGAGGGAGCCGACTGAATGAGGGCAACCCTTCCACTTCTTTCAAAAAAATAAAAAAATAAAATAAAAAACAGGAGGGGGAATTCAATGATTGAGCGAGCAGTTGAAAGTAAGGGAGAGGTGTGTACGTGAGCAGAACTCAGCTCTGACGCCAATCGCCTCGTGACTGAGTGTGTGTGTTGCAGGGGGGCTGCCAGTGACGTTGGGTTTGTTAGTTATTCTGTTTGAGAGCGCTCTAACTTCACAGGAGGATTCTGTGACAATACTGCCACTCCAGACTCTGTGTGTGTGTGTGTGTGTGCGTGTGTGTGTGAAGGGACTCCTGTGTGTCGTGGAGCAGGATGTTTCCAGCTGCGAACCGTTTTTTATATCCATCCGCTCACTGCTGTGAATTATCTGGACACAATTTGCTGTCGTTGCATCACTGGCTTCTTCTGTCCAGACGTCAGACATGAAGCTCAGTAAATCAGTGATGAAGATCGTGAGGAGATATTCACAGTGCTGCTACTTAAAGTGACATCTAATCATAAGCCCCTGCTACAGAAACCTGCTAGTGTTATATAACAGAAATAACAAAAAATAGTCCAAAAATATAGCACATGCTGTAAAAAAAAACAAACTTTGTGGTCACGGCTTATTGTGAGGTGCGCTTTATAGTCCAGAAAATACGTTAAGAAATAATTACTTAATTCTATATTTAATAAACATTTTCTGTTTTTATTTCCATTTTTTTTTTTAAATAACACATTTAAATGATAATTTATTTAGTCGTTTGTGTGCCACTCACCTCTTTGTGTGATGACTCGACTCTGTCTTCTAACGCGAGCATTTCTCAGGAACCTCCACTGCCGCTCCATCCTGACCTGGCTCTCCAGGTCATGCTCCTCTGGGATCTGAGACGTTGTAAAAAAAACCAGAAACATTAAAAATCCTCCATCATAATACAAGATAACAGCTGGACGAATTTTGGTGCGCATCGATCCTGTGACTTTCTAGAAATTGTTTTACTTCAATTTAAATACTAACTTCACATTCAGCTATTTTTTTTGTTACACAACTAAAGTGTGGCGATTCTAGCCCTAAAACTGTATCTCAGCACCGCTGAATAGGATTGCCAGGGACCGGCCTCAGAGATGGGACCGACCTCCGAGTCCCATCTCTGGGATGGAGTGGTTTCCCCACATGGGGTGAAAAATTATTAAAAAGTTGAACATTATAAAAAGTATGAAGGTCATGAATACCAAGAGATATAGCCGGCGTTAGGAGAGCAAGCTGAACAGTATAAAGGTTGAATGGGGAAAATATCACAAAGTATGTAGGAGAAGCGCAGTGAAATTTACAGAGCAACCAGAATAGTGGAATCCCTTTCACACTAATTATACCAAAAACAAAGTTTTTATATATTATGTGGACATATGGAAGCATTGGTGTATATTTGCGGTTTTTGATAAGGGTATTAATTCAGTTCAATATAATTTATTTGTCCCAGAGAAGCAATGTACAGGCACAATAAAGCAGCACAAACATAAACAGAAATTAAAATGAAAAACCGACTCATAAAGAGCAAACAAACCATTAGACTCACCATGTAATGTGTCATATTACATTTAAGCTTAAAAAGTTGAAACCAGCATATATTGAGCTGCAATGTAAGCTCATTTTTCCACGAATATATACGTACATATACCTACATATACCTAAATCCATGAATACTCAGCCACATATATATTCATATTATCTGTACGTTGCAACATAAACAATGTCACATATCAATCAATAGGGAGAGAGGAAGGGCCTTCTGCCCTGTGCGGGGCAGGTGGGAGCGCCCCTCGACAGAAACATTGTAAAAGTGACCTTGTGACCTTTGGGTTAAGCAGACAGAAAAGGAGGATGTTAGCCTGTGTTTATGAGGAACCTCCTCTACCCACTACTGTAAATATCAAGTTTTCCTTGAGGTTTTTATCGTGTCCAGCCAATAGGAAATATATTCTTGTGGTGTGCCACTAAAGGAAAAAAAAAAATCAAGATCTTTTGAAAACAGTAGGCTTTTTTGACAGTGACAATGAAAATAGGCAGGAAAAGCCTCTGACCTAAGAGTCAAACTCAACAGCTGTGGAAAAGACAAACAGGCTCAATATTTGAGGCGCATGATGTTCAGCAACATCAAAGCTGCTCACAAAGAAATTACATAAAAACAATAAAATCATTTCGCTTTGAAATCCTTTTTATCTTTACATACTCAACCATAATCTAAGCATGTAATATTTTAACTTAAAAAAATATGAAATGATTGTAGGGTAATAATTTTATTTTATAAAATATAATATAAAATATAAAATATATATATATAAATAATATATAATATAAAATATAATAATTTTATCCTTTGGATAAAGGACCTCATAAATTGCATTTTAAAAAAGAATATCTTGAGAAGATGAATTTTAATTTGTTTGTCTAAAAGCTAAACATTTTTATATTTTAATATTTTATATATTTTAAGAAATTGTTCTTAAAATCCATTTGTTGAGCTCATTGTTTTGGGGGACTTTTCCAAACCGTGTCAAAAGACTTTCAGGCTTTGTGACTAAGCACAATGTCAAATGATAATAAATGATGGTTCTTCCATGAACAATTGGTTTATCAATGGGCACCTTTGACAAAGTGACTCTGAAATTTGTTGTTTTCGTCAAGAGACATTATGGAAATATGAACCAGATGTGTGATGTTCATGTAAAACAGCAATAATAATGTGTTATAATGATGTTAGAATAAAATAAGACATTTCTCAAAATAAAGGATGAAATGTTAAAAAGCTCAAACCTAGTCCTGCTCATTTTAAAAATAGCATATTAGTATTTCATATTTCCTGTGTTCAAAGATTCATCTATACATTTCATAAAATACCTGTATTTTGGGTTCTTTTCTGTTTTTCCTCACATCTCGTTGTTTTATTCTTGTTAACATAACCATAGATCATGCTGCTCTCCCGTTTCCCCTCTCTGCCTGCATTTGAAAGAGGTCA
The DNA here is from genome assembly GCA_922788865.1 of Poeciliopsis turneri. Classification (NCBI taxonomy): domain Eukaryota; kingdom Metazoa; phylum Chordata; class Actinopteri; order Cyprinodontiformes; family Poeciliidae; genus Poeciliopsis; species Poeciliopsis turneri. The sequence goes on from CAKLNU010000131.1 coordinate 65,470, forward strand.
TAATTTAATCCATCCCACTTTTAAACCTAATTTTGCTGCACCAACATTGGGGACGCTCATGAGCTTATGAAAAAAATGACTCAAGGTATCAAAATCCCTTCCTGTAATTACATCTAATCACATCTGCTGAGCAGGGGGACAACATTAAAAAAATAACTTGATTAAGTCTTGCATAACAAAAGAGACCCCACAGAATTAGTGCCCAGCTTTAAGTGAACAGAATAAGTCTTTCATTAGGGCTGCATTAAAAATGCAGTGTAAAATAAAGCATGCGACCAGATGAATGCATTAAAGTCATGCATTACAAATATATGATTTCTAAATGAACAGCAGCGGTTAAGCTGCATGTGTGTGTTATTTGATGATGGCTGGCCATGTGTGCTTATTAAGCACCTTTTTGCTGCAAAGCCTCCCACACCCACTGAATGCTAAATAGCTTCAATAAACAGCTTCAGCACCTCGTGACTACACTACTACTGCATGCTATCAACACCCTGACGTGTGTGTAAATGTGGCTTTGAAACAAATGTACGTTCAAGCACTTCGCAGTTCGATCCCTGAATAAATAACTTATTCAGGCCGTTCCTTTGGGACTCTGGTTCCTAACTGAGTAAGAGAGGAGGCAGGTGCAGCAGGAGGACTCTGACGTATTTTCCAAGCTGAGAGGGAAAATGAGTGTGACTCTGAGGGCCATGTCAAGGTAAAAGCCTGCTCACACTGCTGTTTCCAGCACTGCTGCTCTGCTGTGTGTCAGCAGCTAACGTATTCTGTAATGAGACCCTCAGGTGATAGATGAGTGTTAATTCTCCACATAGAAAGATCTGTAGTAAAATATGAACTGTATTACGTATCAGAACCTCTGAGAACATTTGTCGTTCTGGTTAAAGGTGCCACACATGCTCACACTGCTCTCTTTTCAGAGTAAATTTTGAAAGAAAGTTAGAAATCACTGTGGAGTTTCTCTAATTCACACAAGATCAAAGCAACACACACACTCAAATATATACATATAATCCTAAAAATGTTTACATAATAATCCCTTAGCAAGTAGAAGTGAAATCACAAACTTCTTGTAGATTTCCAACAATTCTGGCAGAATTCTGACTGGATATTTCACAACTACATTTTTAATATTTTTTTGTTCAATTGCTGCTGACAAAAAGATACAAAAACTTGCAGACTCAAATTAACAGAGTAGCTTTGTAATGGAGGAGGAGTTTCATGGTAGAACTCAACATTTTTATTTTTTGCCAACGCAGCGTTTAGATTCGCTCAGCAGAGCCTTCGCTCTGGTGTCTCCGCCGCCTGTTCTCGTACACGCTTCCTATCCAGATATCGTTCTGATTTCCATCCCCTCTTCTTGGAGCTCCGTGCTCTGTCTGTCTTTCATCTCATTCATCCACACCGAATCCTCTTCATCATAAGATTTACTTCACTGTCAACCTGTTCCTCCTTCACCCACCCTCTGCTTCCACCTCTTCATGTCCCTCTGTGTCTTGTCCTTTTCAAATATTTTGCTTTGATCATTTTTCTTTTTTCAGACTTTTCTACCCTGTTTTCATCTAACATCATACATTGCTTTACCAAAAGAAAGTCACCACCTGGATATTACGAAGCAAATTGGTAGGAGCTTCCTCTGGATAATTACTGCAGGGTTGATTATGTTCTAATTCATTAAACAATTATGTCAGAAGACCCTTCTTAAACATTAACCTGTTTAAGAAGGGTCAGGTGAGGCAAACCAAAAACAATTGTTGGAACGATTATAACTGGGTTAGGAAATGTCCAGCACATTATTAACCCGAGGGATAACTAACTTAGTTTAGTTAAGGAGCCATCATCTTTGCAGAAGAAAGACAGAATTTATCCACCTCAAGTTGTGTGGAAGGAGTCAAGGAATATGCGATATTATTTTCACACATCATTTCCCAGCGTATACTCCAGGCCTCAACCCCAAGGATAATCTCTGGGATATTCTGGTTTAGAGTGAGGGTTAGGAGTTTAGGAGGTGGTCTGACTCTCCCAGTGTCTCTTAAATTGCTTGGAGGAAAACGAATGCAACTTTGGACAGAAACAAATGTGACATCGCAGAAGATATTCAAATCAAATCGAAAGGTTTTTCCAGTGTAATATTCAGATGTGTGACCTTTTGTGTGCCTTGTAAATACCGTATTTAACTGATTTTATTATCTAGTTTCTAAATGTCAAAGCTTCTCTCTTGATATCAAAAGGAAAGGTGACACTTTCTAACTATTCTGAAACAGCATTTTGCAAGAATAAAATGTCTCAAGTTTATCATGCATGATTGTGTACTCCTGGATTTAGACCAACATTTTGATAACTTGAACACTGTTGACCTTTTGAAAATACTTGGGCGCAAACATATACGGTCAGTTCAGAAAGTGGAAAAAGCTGATGGTAGAAAGTGACAAGATAGTTTTAAATGAGAACTTAATTTAGTTAAGTTCTCATCAGAATAAGTTAAGTTTTGTTCACAACATTTGCAGCAGGTGTGACTTATTTATCTCCTTGCCATTACACAGAAAGTAGTTGTCTTTTTTTGTATCAGATGAATGTTTTTGTTCACTGAAAACCAACAAGTTACAGTAATTTCTATAATTTATCCATGCCTTTTCTTATTATTACAATACATGATGAGACTCCTCTTGAACCCTTCATAAAGGTCAAACTTCTAAAAAAAAATATTCGTGCATAACTTCTAAGGAGTTCATGATAAGCTGAACATTTTACTTCTGGTTTGGGTTATTTGTGAATCTTAAAATAAAATCCATGATGGACAGTGTTCAACAGAAACCTAGAAGAGTGCTGATAACATCCAGATGTATTTATTGCTCAAACCGAGTCGTGCCGAGCAGCTACCTCTGTGCTTCGAGAACAACTGCACCAAACAAACTCTGTTCAACCAAACAGAATAAAAACACCTCCTATTTTTTTTTTTTTTATTCCTTCCTGAAAATGAGACCAGTTCTCAGCACTTACCTTCACTCGGGAAGCTATATTTGCCTGCAAGGTTTGGAAAATTTAAACACAATGTTACTTAAAGATGAACAAAGTACTGCAATACCTTCCTTAGATTCTCCATTAGACCACAAGTTATTGACAACTACAAATAGCTGCAGTGAAATAAGAGATAAGTCATTTATGAAATTCCTAAATCATTACGCTGTATTATCTGCTGCTAAATATAGCACTGAATTGATGCTCTTTTTGTCTGTAGAAGAATTGAACTGGTGTTACAGAGTACAAGTCTTAAAAGTGGATCTGGTCTAGAGGGAATAAGCTAATGGCACCAGTACTTTAAACCATCCATCCATCCATTTTCCGTCACCCTTCTCCCTAACGGGGTCGGGAGTTGCTGGTGCCTATCTCCAGCTGCGTTCCGGGCGAGAGGCGGGGTTCACCCTGGACAGGTCGCCAGCCTGTCGCAGGGCAACACAAAGACAAACAGGACAAACAACCACGCACACACACACACACACACTCAGGGAGAATTTGGGAAGGCCAATTAACCTGACAGTCATGTTTTTGGACTGTGGGAGGAAGCCGGAGAACCCGGAGAGAACCCACGCATGCACAGGGAGAACATGCAAACTCCGTGCAGAAAGACCCCGGGCCCGGAATCGAACCCGGGACCTTCTTGCTGCAAGGCAACAGCGTTACCCACTGCGCCACTGTGCAGCCTTTAAACCAAGCAATGTAAAATGCCTTTTGGTCATTAGGCACTTTGCTGCAACCAGGGACTCTGATTTACTGTTGCAACTTTTACACGAAGATTTTGAGTTTACATATTGTCTCCTTCTTCTTGCATAGACTGAAATAACACAGAAAAACCCAAGTAATCTCAAATATCAAATTTGTTGCTTTTCTAATTTAGATATAACTTAATTTAATCACATTGTGATAAAAACCCGAAAGTGCTATGGTTCACATCATTAAAAAATGTGTATGTGTTTTAAAAAATGAAAATAAAACTGAAAAAACATACATAAGGTAAATACATATGTACATGTAGCAATAATTTCAAAACGCTTTAGGAAACTTTGTGAATACACAAAGGATGAAATGAAAATATTTACTTAAAATTATATTAATTATTATAATTTTTATTTAATCTTCTGATTTATTTATTCAATGATATAATTTGTTTAATTTATTTTTCCAATTAGTTAAGTTTCACCGGGACATGTTCGCATGTGTTGTACAGCTTTCTGACTTATTTTTTGTTTTTATTTAACAATATGGTTAGCTTTGAAAGATGCTTAATATTTTCTTTTTTACAAAAACAAAGGAAAACTTGAGTAAATACGGAAATCCATCACCAACTACCAGGTATAACAAAATCACTGTGCTTCATCTAAAGTGTCCCTGTGGAGGACGTTACATTATGGACCTGAGTACTCAATTATTCAGTGAAGCCATTTTGAAGAAGCAGCAGGTGCTTTCCCAATGATTGGTCCCCACTTTGCAGTTTCACATATCAGTTTATTACTATTTAAAATAAACTTTTAAACCCTGACTTCCTGTACCTGAATGGATCTCTCTGTTCCTAAATCTCAGCAGAATGGGGAGTAAACAAACAGCTATGATGAAAATTCACATGAATATGTGAAAACGGAAAATAACCTGTCATAATCTTTTTCACTGTTGCTTAGCAACAAAGAATGAGTAGAGCTCAAAAGGGCGAGCGGTCGTCAGCCAGTCAGAAAAAGGTCGGTGGTTTGATATCAGACTGGAGACTTAAAGTGTTGAAAAGTCCTTAAAGACACAGATCTATGATTTGTCTCTTCGCCTTATCACTCTGCATGTGTCAGTGAAAAACACAACACGGTTTAAAAAGAGACGCATGAATGTTTCTGTGAATGTGTGAGTGCAGCTTTTAGTGTCTTCAAGTCTTGTAGATGTCAAAAAGACAAGAAAAGAGCATAATAAATGTAGTCCGTTTATGGTTTAGCGACTACCTGAAGTCACCAGAGCAAGTAAATACAGCTGGAATCAGACATTTACAAAAACTGTATGAAATCAGTGTTTATTTTTGCAGAGGACTAATTGGGCCAAACCCAAGCTGGTTATGTCACTGTGTTGTGCCACTCAGGAAAATAATAGTTTGATATTTGCTAAATACATTAATGATAAGAAATACATTTACTTTCTTTAAATTCAGACATTTAAAAATGTCAAATGTTTTAGCCATCCTTCCACAAGTTTCCTTTTCTTGTACAAACCAATGTGTAACTAATTTGGTGGCATGCTTATAGGGTCACTGACTACGTGGAAGAGCCATACATGAAGTGTACCTGTTGCAGCAAAACATCTCCACATCATGATGCTGCCAGCACCGTACTTTGCAGTGAGGATGCTGGTCTCAGGTTTGCAACCTGCCTGCTTTTCCCTCCAAATATAACAATGACCATTATGGCCCAAACACCAATTCCAGTTCCATCACAGGACATGTCTTCAAAAAAAATACAGTCTCTGGCTATAAGTGCATTTAGGCTATTTGCAAATTGGAGGAATGACTTATTCTACTGTGAATGTCTAATTGCTCAATTAGAAAAAAAAAATCTTAATCAGGTATATTTGTTTCCTCATTAGAAGAGATTGTTTAAAACCAGGAGACTCACCTTCATGACAGGCTGAGCGAAATACTTGGCACTCCAGTCACACAGGCCTGTTTGCAGGGCCAGACTCACGTAGTTCCTGTGACCACCCGGCTCCTCGCCATCTTCAGCTGCCTGAACCCGCGCACAACAACACATGCTCAACGATGGGAAGCTTTTCTCCAGTTGATAGCCGTTTTTCCCACAACAGAGTTTTTTTTCCTTCACCTGTTCTGGTCCCTTGTCAAACATCTTGCGTGTGCGGGGGAATTGGTGTGAGTGGGGTGCCTGTCCTCCCAGCGTTGGGGTGTAGGGGGGCCGTGTTGCTGGCTGCTCTCTGGCAGGGGGCTTGGGGACTTCATTGGTCAGACTGGAGCTGCTGGTACTGGGCATGGGCGGAGAGCCGCTGGAGGAACAGTGATGCAATGAAGATGCATTTAAAAGTCACAACAAAAATCAACATCTAAATCAATCATGATTTCCTCACCCTGCCTGATGGATGTGCGTGCCTTTGCTGGTGGGACTGGCCGGCGCCGACTGAGTCAGAGATCCAGAGTCCAGGATCCTCTGAGGTCTGGCGTTCATGGTTGCCTGGTGAGAAAAACAAGCATTTACTGCAGGGCTGATCTTCAAATCTGTTCTCGTAGTTTTCAACTGTTTCAAAGGCTAACATCATTTTGTTTGGTTTAGAAACACACATAACACATAAACTCTGAGGATCTCCTCCAGCCGCAGCACTAAGAAGTGCAGCACTTTACAAACTTTGCCTAAATTTCAAGAAGTTTATCTCATTAGGTGAAGCAGGTAATATTGCCTCTTCATTGTGAGGTGTCTAACGATGGTGTGAGGGAGGGGTAAACCTAATAAGGACAATGGAGGCGAAGCATCACTGATGAATAGTAGAGTTGTTGTTTACTGGAGCTCGGTGCAGAGAAAACTGGGCTACTTAAATCTTGTTAGCACAGGCAAACACATTTCACTGGCTGGCATTGGCTGGGATTTGATTTCTATGCTAATTACCGGATTGTAGCAAACATCTTTTGTTTGTTTGTGCATAAAACATGCTGGAGGGGGGCAGAGCAGCTTAATCTAAGAGTTACACATTTTCTATGAAATCTACAATGTTTGTGACAGAGGAAAGAGATCTGATATGAGATATGAGCAATGCATCAAGAAGCCATTAGTGTGAGACGGGTTTAATAGAGATTCTGTGGAAGTGGAAAAGTAGATAAAAAGCTAATGGGAAGCTTTTTTTCCCCCTCATGTTCATAAGACATTGTATGGCTAAGAAAGCAGAAATGGATTTTTGAAAAAAAAAAAAAAAAAAAAAAAAAAACTGAATCTACAGCAAGCCCAAACAGATTTACCAGGAAAATATGAATGTATCCTTAGAGAACAAAAGACGAACCAAACAGGTGACATAGCCTGTTTACCTGAAAACTCATTGGGTAATCTGATCCAGTTTTGCAACTTGTACATGGATCCTTAATTGAAGAAGCATCACACAAACGGGGGAGGACACACACCTCCTCTGCTTTACGCAGAGTTGTTGGTAAACTGGGGTAATCGTTTCCACTAGATTCTCTACTTCCCACTGGGAAATTCCCCCACTGGGAGCTTGTTCTGCTTCAGCAAGATCCATCTCCAAATACTGTGTTGAAACTCGGTCAATCCAGGCCAATGATTTATCCAAACTAATCCCAGAACATGTTTCCTCTATGAATGAGCATAAGCTGCAGTAGGACACGGCTGAGGTGTCTCTCAGTAGAATATCTTATACCGCCTTCCAAATTAAATGCATGTCATGTTTGTAAATAAGAACTTAAAAAATTAAAGAGAGGCACAGTGGCAGTGAATCAACATTTATCTGACAAGCTACACTAAAGATTTATGTTGACCAAATAAAAAAGAACTGCAGGAATATAAAGCAATGAAACATAAAATGCAAACAAAGTCTAAAATTTCAGAAAATATTGACATTAATCAAATATCAATAAGAAGGAAAATAGCTGGACACTACACATAGAAAAAAAATTCAATGCATTGATCACCTGAGAAGCAAGTAAATCTTAATTAGCTTCTGACCTTGTTCACTTAGTTAAAATCAATAACATTTGAAAGTCAAAATCCTCATTAAAAGAGCTGGATTCTCTGTTAAGCTGATGTTAACACTTGTGAACCTAAGAGGAAAGTCTTTGATTAGGTTGCCTTTGCTCAAGTCTTTGCAGGAAATAAATCAACATGTACTCCATCTACAGCAGAAGTCAGCAGCCTTTACGTTCTGCTGTCACTGCTACGGAATAAAATTGATCAAAGTTGCAAAATCTACCTGACAGAGAAATCGGCTGGTGATCGAAAAATCATTTGGTGACTGAATGTGACGGATGTGACAGCATAAAAAAAATATTTTTTCAATCTGTGGACTAGAGTTGGATTACAACAACACTCTTCTTTCACTGAGGGAACAAGACTCGTAGTTATTTATTTTAAGTAACAGAGAAGTGTAAAAAAAAGTCAGGTTTTTAATATCACAAGGCCAATAATTTATCCAAACTAATCCCAGAATGATTAGTCAGAACACAATTAAGACTGACGGACTGTATGCTGCTTTTGAATCCGATGTCAAAGGATGAAATAACGGTTTTGAAATGGTCAATAATGAGCGTATGTTTTTACGTCATAAAAATCTGCCATTTTAACAGGAATGTGTAAACCCTTAACTTAAGTACCGACACATTACTGACACATCCAGTAGGATATCCTGCAGATTATTAAGTGACTAGTTTTATATTATAGAGTGAAATATAGCAAAATGTAGCTCTACATTTTGAATTTTTAACCTTGAAACAAACACCAAATTGCAGTGCAGTAACAGCTTTGATCTTACAATAGCTGCCAACTTCTACCTTATTATTTTTGCAATGATGAGTCATTGAGTCTTCACATTATCAGAAACTTTAACCACAACAAACCTTGTATGCGATGCTGTTGAGCACTTTCATGGCCAAATCTGAAACTTCTGGGAACGGATCTGCGGCTAGGTGGAGCAGCACTCTCCATATCTGAGTATAAACACTGTTGAAGGACACACCTGGAAAGGATACACAGAAAGAGACAGGTTCAGACATTTCACCAAACAATAAAAACACAACAGATGAACAACTAGAGATGAAAACCACATATTTACAGCTGTTAAAAAAAAATAAATAAATAAGACGACATGACCCATTCTGTGGTTATTACGCAATTCAGTATACAGGTTCCAATGATGAACGTGTTTGGATATGAAACATGCACATCAATCCTAGAATGAAAGAAAAATATTTTGTGAAGAAGCTGGATGAATCTGGTGGGAGATTGTCGTTATCCATAGTGCAATTACTGTGATCTAAAAATTGTAGTTACAATTAGAGGAAAAATGGAGAAGTGTGCAAGCCTAAGAGCACTGTCTCAACTTTGAAATAGAGGAGTAGCAGCATTATATTGTGTTGCACTTCACCAAATTATGACAGGATAATAAAAACATTTAGGTGGAAACACTAAGGAAAAACCTAAAGACTCCAGGAAATTAAAGTTTGGGTACAAATGGATCTTTCAAATGGACAATTATGCTAAGACAAGATAGTTACAAAAAGACTTACAGACAACATTGCTTTTATTTTGAAGTGTCCACCTCAAAGCCCTGATACTTGTCAGAAAAGCTGAGAAGGTGTGTCAGCATGAAGGTCTACAAACATGAGTCAATTACAGCAGTTCTGTCATGAGGAATGAGACAGAATATGCTAAAGTTTAACTCCACTCATACAGTTTAAAGGGAAACTCTACCAAATACTACAGAAATGTATTGTTAACCTCTAAAATTTTGTGTTTGAGCATTTATGGAACAAATATTTCATCATAACTTAGCAAATACAATAAACTCTTGGTCTGCTTTAACATAAACCCAGAGATTTTTATCTTTGTGGCCATATCAACATCTCTAAGCAGATTATAAATATTCAACATAAAAATAGATCTCGATAGCCTTGAGATGGTATAAAGTAGAGCAGGGCCTTTTCATTTTCTACTCCTTATTTGGAGTCTTCACCAACCAACCGTGTTAAAAACCTGCCCTAAGTGGGGAGTTTTACTTCCTTTCACTCATTTCTTTCTTGCTTCTTTTTATCTCCAACTTATTAAACTTCTCGTCTTCCTCCTCCTCAGCTTCAGGTTGCTTAAGAGATGCTCTAATAAGTCCTTTCTCTCTTTTGTGTCCAGTTTAAAGTTGATTCTCCTTCACTTTCCTCCCTTGCAGATGTGTCCGCCCATGTACCTGCTCCTTCTAAGTACATAAACGGCAAAAAACCAGGAATAATTTAAGTCTGGACCCAGTTACTGAGGATACTCCTCTCCAAAGAGGACTCGGCGGAACAATCACTAGTCCCATGCCTCAAAGCGCGGACACTACAGAGAGATGACTGAAACAGGAAGAAAGACAAAGGGGATAAAGTTGGCGCATTGAAAGTATCTGAAACAAGGAAAGAGTTTCTGCTAGAGAGTTTGGAAGACATGTCTGGAGTAGAAAAAATGAGGACAAAGGGGGACAACTTTTTTCAGACCCCAGAGTCCTCTGACAAAAGCAGAGAATTTCAAATAAACCGGGAGGGAAAGTGGTAGAGGGATAGAATGTGATTAGTAAGGGAGCTGCTGCAGTAAATAGATAGTGGGGAAAAAAAGCAAAGCATGACTGCTTTACATCATAAGAGCAAACAAATTAAAACTGTACTGACTCTACAGACAGCGTCATGGTGAATGTGAAGCTGCAGCACGTCCTTATCTATCACTCATGTCATTTGAGCAAAAGTGAAATAAATGTGAAGTCATAAAGATGTTAAAGTGCTAACTAAATGACTCACTGCATCTCCTTTTATAGTGCCTCCAAATTTCTTGCAAATGGCTCAAATTACAGTTAACACACCGCAGGGATTTTAGGGGCCTTAAGCGCTGCAACATAAAAAATAGTTCAAGATGTTTTTAAAGCATCCCTGAAGCTCCACTGCAAAAAGCACCATATTGTAGATGCTGTATGATGCTCTTTAAACTTTAAACGGAAAACACATCAAATCCACCAAGTGGATATAAACCCCTGAAAAAAAATGATAGTCAATTCAGATCCAGAATGTTTCAAAACATAAACGCTGGTGTAAAATCAGACGCATTCAACATTTATGTCAAACTTTTAAGCTTAAAACTGTTCATGTTGGAAGAATAATCTAGATAAATATTGTCCACTTAATGTCAAACCCTAATGTATAAATTATCGTTCCAAACAGATGCTTAGAGTGCTGGTAGCTATTCTTATCAATTATATTGTGTATCCTAGTGTATTAAGTGCCATATTAGTCAATACTTTGCTTTTAAAGAGTCAATTTATGTGCTGTTGAGCAATAACAGCTTGAGAACATCTCTACTCTATTCCGTCTATATCCTTCCATTGGTTTTAGCAGCTTTTATTGCCAATATAAAGCAGTTTTTTGTGTCTGAATATTTACACATCAACTAATAGATGGGTTGAGCCAGAGCTGTGAGTTCTGGATGTTTTACCAATTAGTTTGGGTAGATTTGCTCCGGATGACAAACCTGCCATGTTTTCCACAAACCAGCAGTGCACAGGCGAACTGATAATACATCGAACTTGAAGGCAACAAAGATGTCAGTCAAAGACCTTCTTTCTGGCTATTTTTCACATCCCTCGAACCTAATTGTTTCTCTTTAACATATTTTATAAGTGAGCTGAAGTTTTTTAACCCAAAAAATTGACATTATGACCTGGAGTGGCTCTCTTGTACATTAGATGAAGAAGTAAACAGAGTTTATTTCCAGATGTTAGTGAGCCCCATCCAAGTGTAATTTTGAAAATAGCTTTTTTAAAATTGTTTATATAACCTTAAAAAGAGTATTCACTTAATTGCAGCAGCTGCAGCTAGATTTGTGTGAAACTCATTGCATAGTCACCCAGCTGGAACTTAGCGGGAGTTTAGAGATAAGGATGGAAAGCTCCTCTACATTCAAGGTTAGTTTCAGTTTTCTTGTTGCAATTCAACAAGTCAAATCAACATACTTTTCAAACTTTGTGGAGAATTAATCTTTGTTCTGTTGGAAGTTTTTATTGACGTATCAGCAGTTTTTATTGACGTCAGCTCCATGGAAATTATACGCTGTACTTCGTCACAGGAGATAATAGTTCTGAAATTAACTGTGAAAGTTGTGTCAGTACATTAAACAACGCACATCTATATGATTACTTTATGTTTTAACCAAACAGAGGTTTAAATCAGATGGAAAAGATTCTGTATTTCTGTACATCACTAATGATCCAATTTGCTTTGGATTTATAGTCTAAAAAAAATACAAAATCTGGGCTGGATGATGAGGATACAGATCAATGAACCGATGGGTAAACCATGGATAGGTAACTCAACAAATTAGGTGATCGATAGATTAACAAATCATTAACAGACAGATGAATAGAAGGCTGAAAAAACCATGGATTATTGTATAGGTAGATGGAAGAAATACTGATGGAAATAAAACTGTGGATGGCAGGATGAATAGGTGGATGACAGACTAACAGACAGAAGCAAGAAATAATTATATAACATTTAAAAAATGGAAATGAAAACCTTCTCATGCTACCTTTTCCACTCTGATCAACATATTTGAAATCTTTATATAAAAATCAGAATTTATTTAGACTGCGTGGGACCTCTGCGTCTACAATGTCCTCATATTCTATCCTGCATCCTGGTTAATGGACAAAACTGAGCCTTAGCTTCATTTTTCAAAACAATAGTGCCTAACAGAGACAGCAGTGTGGTCTCCACAGTGTGGTAGGGTTTGTACAAATGATAGTAGAGGGAAGTTAATAAATCACTTTACTCCAACTCTGCCCTCCCACACAGCTTTGCTGTCCTGCTGCTCTCCTGCAGCCCGGTGTTGAGCAGAAGCCGCAAACAGCATTTATGGCTCCAATTTGCTCCAAACCGCTGCATAACGCGCAGGCCCTCACTTCTTAGTTTTGCTCACATAAAGATTTGACAAAACCAAAACGGAGATCAAAAGAGGGAGCAATTTAGAAGTTTTCAGGAGAGGAAAAACAAAACTCCGTGGGTTTCATGAGAACAACTTCAAGCCAAACAAGGAAGGAGCGAAAGAACAAACAAATCAGACTGATGAGTGAAGGGTCTGATAAATTGATAGGTGATTTCTGGTCACAACACAATGGAAAATAAACAAACAAAAAGGAATAAAAATATCAACTTAGATGATATGTAGCTCATGATCTATGAATGCAGTCTGCTTGCTTATGCATGCAGCACCATGCAAGGTGTGAGTTCAAACAGGCTCACTGGGAGGCCAGGACTCTGCGGCTGGCACAGAGCTGAATGGGTGAGGGGCCAATATGTCTTTTAACCTGCTTACCAGCAGAACGTGGCTTGAAAAAGGTTTAGAATGAGCATGAAATAGTTGATTTGTTGGATGAAAGCGAAAGAGCAAATGTTGTGCCAAACTGTAATTAGTGTTACTTTCATCAAACATGAATTTTCAAGTGTTTTGGAAAGACAAAGCCAAAATGTCAGCAAGAGGTGAAGACTGACAAAATGCTCAGCTTAAATTTGGATTTTTAAGATTCGGTTTAAGTGATTAAATTGTTTCCTGAAGAAAATGGAAAAGAATGACCTGAACGAGTTTCAGGGGAAAAAAAATTGTAAACATAGTTACACAGCACTTTGTACTGAAGGTGTAAAAAAATTGCAGAGAAAAACTCATTACCTGATATGAAGCTATGCAAACAAAACAGCTGGAATAAATTTAGGGTGAAACTGAAAGAAAATGTGGTGGAAAAAAAAACTATCCACAATATCTGGACTTTTATTATAAGTTAATTTAAGATTTATGTTTTGATTGGAAACATTCAAAGTTAAAATTACAAAACTGAACATGGCACAGCAGCGGAGAACATAGAGAGAAGGGCAAATTAGGAAGAAAAAAAAAAAAAGAAAAAGTTTTATATTTCTGTTGTTTAGGTGGTGGGAACCATTATTTAGCTATTATTTAGTGGCCGCCTGAGCACATAGTCAAGCCCTCCAAACACCAGAGAGCCATAGACAGTGGAGGGAAGATCAAGAAAAGCACTTTAATGTCCTTCATGCTCCTCCCTGGTGATCTTTACACTTTGTTTATCTCGACTGTTGTTTGGAGGCAATGACTCTCCTTTGGGATGCCCAAAGGTCCCAGTCTCTCCAAAGTGCCTTCATCCTCTACTGTTTGTAATTGTCTGTCTGGTTAAAACCAGTAGCAGCTGCTGTCCAAGCTGCAGCATCATAGAGGTTTAGGGCGGATACACTGTGATTATTGCAATCAGCGCATAAAATCCTGCACTAAACTGCTGCAGGGTTAATGCAACAGGAGTTTATTGCTTCACTTTTCACAAAAGTAACTAGTGTATATTTTTGTGAAATCAACTTTGATTTCTGCATAAATATAACAAAAAATAAAATAAAAAAATCACATTTTCCATATGATTGTTCAAATATCCCTTCAACTCAGTAGCGGTTCTTGCCTGGATGACAGCCTGCCGGTATGTTATTTATGAACACAAACTACATTCAACTAGCATTGACAGGTCTGTGTTTTACTGAAGTAGAGATGTGCTGCAATGTTTGGTTTGGTTTAACCATTAATACTGATACAAACTAAGAACACTCAATAAGTTAGTTTAAGCAATAAAATATTCAATATATAGGTTATATTTGGACTAGATAACAAAAATTAAAACATACATTTATTTTCCAATCAAATATGATTGGAATCAACAAGCTTGGATATTGTGAGGCCGCTCTCTGGGTTTGCAGTTTAAACCTGCACCCAGTAAACTAAAGTGTGATTCAGACATAACTGTGAGCAGCTGAAATAAGCAGACAGTGAAACCTTTGTAAAACTGAGATGTTTGGTATGCTTGACTGTTCTTTGACATCAACCCTGATTGAAGCTTTAGGAAGAATAAGCTCCACAATGAAGGGAACTTTAAAGACTGAACAAACTTTTAAAACTGGGAGCAGAAGAGCAGAACATAAAAAAAGCTTCTTGAAGAGAAGCTTGACTTTGAAGCATGGTTTTTTTCTGTATTATTGCTACATAAAACCAGCTTTCTGTTACATGTGTTGTTTTGTAAACTGCCAGCTACCTAAACCAAAGAGATCTCCTCCGGAATCCATATAACATAACAGATTTACCCAATTTAAGTAGGGAATCTGAACCAATCTACTGTCCTGAAACTGGGATGGTTGTTACCTATAAGGGAGTTTAGGGAGGAATATGAAGAAACCCGCCGCATCTTGTCGATGGTTTCAAATGAGAGGATGTACTCATCGTTGTCGGGACTCCCCAGCGTGCTGCTGGCGCTGCTGCTGGTACTCAGGTTACCAGGAGAGAAGGCTGCTGGACCGCCTAGAGAGCAGAAATTGAGAAAAGTGGCATTTATTACTCCAGTTGCTGCTGGATAAATGGTAAAATAAAAATAAAGGAAACCATATTACATCCCAATAAGTAAGGAAACATACTTGTCCTCTGAGAATAACCCCTCATAACTTCATGTGAGCTTTCCGGTCCAGGCATGAGCTGCCGTAGCTCACAGTTCCCCCAAACATTACTCTGACTCATACAAGCTCAAATGCCATGCATCCTCCTAACAAACCACAGGCTGAAATGTGAGAATGGAGATTGGTAGAGAATAAAGAGCCGCTCTGCTCGGAGCTCATTGATGATAAACACCCCTGCACATCTGAACGAGCACCGAGAAGGTGAATTAGAAATGGTGTCAGCAGTAGGTTAGGCACTTCACCGAGCGCTGGTGATTTAGCGCTACACGCAGCTCATGCATTACTCAGTGTGGCAGCGCTGGTTCGGAGGGGAGCACGCCTGGCTTTTGGCTGCCTGAATCCCCGAGAGGTGACAGAAACACAGAAGGCTGGGAGTGACAGCAGACTGGTGTGTGCTTGGAATAGTTGTGGGAGGAAATGTTAGACTGACATTTCTACAGCTGGCTGTAAATGGGATCATTTGTCTTTATTGGGACCCTGTTTTAATGAACAAAACGATTAAACTTTTTCAGCCTGATAAATACAGCTGCAGGAGGCTGTATGATATCAACATTTAACTAAAAAAGGAAGATGAAAATGTAAAAAAGGTTAAAAAAATAAATAAATAAATAAAAAAAGAAGGAATTTGAGTCATTTAGAAGGATGACAATCAGGAGGTAATCTGCTTCAGCTATCTGTCTTTAAGAGAGGAGGGCAGCATTATGTATTTTCCAGGCACATAGAGCCATTTTATAGCAGAGTCAAGTAACTATGTTATCTTCAGTTGTTATGGCATTACTTTATATATCAAATTACGCAATCATAGCCTTATCTGATGTCTTAAAATTAGGTAAATGAGGTATGTAGAATACAAGTTTCGATGATGTGTTCCTTCAAAAGTCCCTAACATGCTCACCATCCACTGCAAGGTATCTTTCTGATCAAGTTAAAAATACAGCATTCAGTAAATGACTACCAACTAAATTTTCAATGGAACTGAACAATTTTCAAGAATTATTATTCATTCACAGGAATATAATACTTCATATGTCAACAGTCATGCAACCTCTAATCCCAAAAGAAATGTCTCAACCCTACAGCACCATGGACAGCTCAGCGTTTCCAAGAACAATCTGAATGAGGAAAATAACACTGCAGCTCTTTTTATTGAATGTTCTCAGTAAATTCAGTAAATATGAAATCATATTCTTAGTAGAGCTACCCTGTCAATAATAGCTAAGAGGAAAACTGCAAACTATTTCCATTCAATAAGATAAACAGAACTGCCTCATAAAAAAAGAATCACCACATATTGAACTGGAAATAAAGTGGATGGGAAAATGTTGTACAAAAAGACGAATAAACCCATTTAAGTACAGGACTAAAAATGTTAAAATTGGTATTTTAAACTAGCTCTGAAGAATCTGAAGAGTGGTTGGAGGACTGAAAGTACAGAAGAAATTAATGTGTAAAAAATTATTTTTATTACTACAATACATTTTCATGAATACTTGGACTAATGTGTCAAGTTCTCTGCTTTGCCTGGCTACGGGGAATGAACTGGGTGAAAAAGTTCCCCAATGCAAACTCCACCATGGTCTCTTTCTATCATTATAGCATAGATGTAATGATATTTACATCATTATATTTTAAATATATTTTAAATATATAGCTGCACAACATTAGAAAACACCTAATTGCAATGCCATCACAAAATAATAAACACATACAATGTATTTGTGTTTATTCTCATAAACACACATTTTCTTAATTCTTTCTGTTTTTAGGTTTATTAAAATATCCCTTTTTTTTATGGGGTTTGGAATCGCAGCCACTAAAAACATACAGCAACCCTGGAAGATGGTGAACGTTCCTTGCTGTCCTGCTGAATTCGAATGGCTGGCACTCAAATAATAATTTCCTACCAAATATTTCATCTGAGTAGCACTATGTGATTGTAATACAGCAAAAACTTGCAATGGCAAGTGCTACGCAATATATTGTGCACCATAAATTACATCTGAAGAATTTCATTTCTGGGTTTTTCTTATTGAGAAAATAAATTTTGATTAATTTTATTCCCCTCCTACAAACAGCTGCTTTTAATCTCAGTTTCTCAGCATCCATCTCTCTCTCTCTCTGTCATACCTTCTTCGTTCAGGTTGAGGTTCTGTAGACTCTTGTTCAGATTGCGGGCGGTGGTTACCGCTCGGATATTGGTGTAAGAATTGACGGATCGCAGACGAGGGATGGCCGGGCTGTCTCTCACTGGAGTCATGTTGCCGGGTTCTGATTGTCAACAGAGACAGAAGGAAAAAAAATATGTTATTGATGTTTGAAACTTAAAGACAACACCTTCTTCTGCTCTCATTTTTGGTGAAGTGTGTGAATTTTAAATGAATTTGTAAAACTGGAGTATATTTCCTTAGGAAAAATCCAGCAACCAGAAATGTTAGTGCACTGTACACAAACTATTTGATTTGCTACTCTTTTCGTTGTTAGTCTAATGCTTTAAAGAAGCATATTAAGAAATTAAACTCAATATGCTACATAAGCATATGGTTTACCACATAAAAGTATTCCCAACACACCTGCCTGTGCAGAAACTCTAGCTTTAGATCTTATCTCTTCCTTAGATTTACTCAAAAACCTGTGATGGATAAATGGAGGACATGATTTACAAAGCACACTTATCCCCTAGCTTTCTATTTTGTGACATTTCAAAGAATACCAAATAGTACAGTAGATTAAATTTTGGTGAAAGAAAAAAATCAAATTGTGGGTTAGACATTGCACATCTTCAAACAAGATCAGCGTCAAATCACCTGCAGCATTGGCTGGTGATGGCACGACGTAGTTCTTCTCTTCTTCTATGAACTGGAGGGCAACCGTGCAGAAGTTGCTCTCATACTGGACCACCAGGTGACTCAGGGCTACCACCAGCTCCTGAGAAAAAGCAAACACAAAACATCTCAGGTAAGTTTTTGCCTCCATGAAATCCAAGATGAAGCTGCATTTCATGTGTGATTGGTGATTAGTGTGATTGTGAAGCACAGAGACCTTGCGGACCACAGGGCTGCCATCGTTGATGAGTTGAGCCAGCATCATGGCCACGTTGTGGTCAATAGTGGTGGAGTGGTCGGTCCTTTCAGCAGAGTTTCCAACAAATGTTCCCAGAGCAAACACAGCAGCACATCTTACCTGCAATTAAATAAAGATGATAAACCTCAACTTTCTGTTCAGCTGGTGTGTGATATAACGCTGTGAGCACAACTCTCAGACTTTTAAACGCTTTTCTTCACATTTAAGACACACCAAACTGACAGAATGCCAAGTGAGACCAATAAATAAAAGTTTTAGAAGTAATTAAACATGAGTTTGTCTCCCAGCATCAGAGTAAAATGTGAAGATCATCTGAGCTGCAAGCATCTATTAGCTAATCGGCAGTACAGTATCTCATTTCTTTTTCCGCTTCAGTAGATGTTTAATCTAAACTCGGCGTCGCCCAGAGAGGATTCTGCATTAGCGACTGATGTCATAAACCAAACCAAATTACAGCCCAAGAATTAATATTTTTCTGAGTGGTTTATGGTGGCAACACAGAGCTTCATGACTGAAACAGAAAGCGTTGTTGATGTATCACTTCCGCCCTTTCTTTGTTATCTAGTTTAAACCTACAGGAACAGAATGAAGGAAACATTTAGCAGTTTTGAATTTGTGATATTTTAAAACCTTGGTTTTCTTTCATGCCAGAAACCCGACCTTGCTTACTAACCATGCAGGCTATCTGCAAAATTAAAATGGGACTTGGTGTTGAAGTTACTGACAGCTCCCAGAGAGACAGAATAATATGCCTCTGGTCTTAAAGGTGTATTACGCAAATGTAAGAACAGAAAGTGCAGTCTTTTGTGGATCTCATAAATCTTTGCATTAGAGAGAGAAGAAGCCAATTTCATATTTCATTTTCCTTTCATGGAAGCCTACCTAACAGAAAACTACAGTTATAATTCACACAGGTTTGTCAAAGCTACAGAGTCAACACAGACTAAAATCTCTGAGGAAGGTTTCTGACACCTTGTGGAACCAAGAAAAATGTAGTATGTACCTGACAAAGTGTCTGGTAAGTGCATTACTTGGTAAGTTGTTGTGAAATTCAGTTCACTCATATTTTAGGCAGGGTGATTGTCAGACAGGCATCTGAACCATAAGACCTTCCAGGTGATGTTTTACCTGTGTTGTCCCATCACAGGTATCAAGAGGTCTTTGGTGTCTTCCTGTGAGTTTTTTGGAGACAACCTCTGTCAGAATGAAACAATCCTTTGTGGCCTAAAGAGTTATTATTAATTTAAAGCTTTAGTGAAAGAAAGTTTCATGCCTTTGTAAGAGAAACCCTGGAGAGATTGGACACTTCATGGTCAGTGACTTCAGCCTGAGGCCTCCTCAATGCCACTTGATAACAGAAAGGGGGTTTGTTGCAGCATTGTTGTTATCATTTTCTTTGGCATCTGAAATTAAGTTTAAAAAGGTAGGAAAAAGAAAAGCTTTTTTCCATTTAATGCACTTTGTCCTTGACTGGATTTAACCAGGCAACAGGAATGTCTATTTTTTCACCTTTTTAAACTAGACTGAAGCTACAGTACATCTGAAAATATGTCTCCAAATATTTTTGTCAAACTAAAATTCATTCACAGCTAAAGATTAAGACTCAATTGTTTGGTTTTTTTAAAGAAATTCGTTTCATTGAAGACCATGTCTTCCATGTGCGCTGCTCGGAAGTTGCAAACTCTGAAAGAGTGAATGTCTGCCTACTTTAACTTTTTCAAACTTGACTCAACTCCAATTAAAGTTGTAGATAGTCATGAATTTATGCGGCACTTATTTTCTGTGCAGGCTATGAAAAAAATCAACACAAAAAGTCAAATTTCCACTACAGAGGAGGACATTTTTTATTTCCTTGGGTCATTGCTAAACCCCCAACTAAGAAAACAAAAACAAAAAAAACAATTTACCCTAAATACAATTAATATCTACATCACAAAAGATTTGTGTTTGGCTCCAAAACAGAGATTAATATCTACATTGTGCCCTTTTTAAACATATAAATGTCTAAAATGCAAGATTTATCTGAGGAAAAAAAAAAAAAAAACCCTCTGCAGCCCTTACCAACAAAAAGTGTTATATTGTTGGAGCAAAAGCCTGGACGTGCAGAAGAGGCTGAGAGTTTTTTCTGCAGACCTCAGGTTCAACCCTGCAGATAAAACAGCTGCCAGGGAGGTTTCTGCTGGAAGCAGCTGTTTCTCCAGCAGCATCTGGGTGAATGTTGGGGTGATCTCTGCACGCTGTTCTCTGGTGTCCATGCATGACCCAGTAAGGTGCTGGAGCTCCAGCTGCAACATGAAGGATGTGGGTCTGGCTGGACAGAAGAGTGATCTCCTTACTGGGAACATGAAGGATCACTGCGTGACAGCATCTGATCGTAAAACATTCATACGGAGGTTCCCGGCTCCCTGGAGTTACAGAACGGTTTGTTTCTGTGTTCAGTAGAGCATGTAAAGGCTAAAGATGTACAACAAGACTCAACAAATGTTCCTTTGGTATTTCTTCAGACAATTTCTTGAAACATTGCAATTTTTATGTCCATAAACTTTCACAAGCAGAACCATTTCCATCACCTAAATTCTACTGTATTTTGCTAAAATCTTAGTTTTCTGGGCTCATAAAGATTTGTTCAGTGTTATAATACAAAGACAGATGGACTGAAATGCATGTAATACATGGGAAACTATATTTATCCAAACTGATTTTCTTTCATGCCTGACACTAACTAATGTTGCTGCTGGTATGAACATTTTATAATTAAAATCCAAAATAAAACAAGTTTTTATAGTTTTTTTCTTCTCATTTTAATCAACCAGCACTGATTTGTATATTTTTTCTTACAGTATTAAAGCATTAATAGAAACAAGGAGAATACAAGGACAATAACAAATAAGAAGTCAGAATGTTAACTGTGCTCATAAAACCAGCTTCTTCCTCAAACTGCAGGACATTTCTCCTGGCTTCATCTTACTTAATCGTTTTCATCTGATATTTCAAATTGATATATCAGACCAATTTGAAATATTGATCTGATGTATCATATATCCGATTACTTGTAACGCTTTGAATGACCTTCAGTTTAATAAAAATTGTGGGTTGCAATTACTGGCACCACTGGTAAAACGGTGCCAGAGGTTCCATTTTACCAGAGCTCATCAGACCTTATGATGAGCCCAAGAGAGCAGAGAATATAAGACGACCAAGCACTCTGGATGAGCTGGAGAGGTTGTGCAAAGGGGAATTATCCAAAAGATTCCTCTGACTGGCTGCAAATCAAATATAAAAGTAGAAAACAGTTCTGTCATATTGACAGAATGAAGTTGTATAAAGTAATAACAGCTGGGGTATCAAGAATTCTTGCACTGGTAGTTTTTAATAAAAAACTATTATTCCAGAGTGAATTTGTGGCAGTGCAATAAAACATTAATTTATGTGGAGGCTTTTACATGTATTGTATTTTACCAGGGGTGAAGATGAATGTATCTGGCACTATGTCTCATTTAGCTATTAGCCATATTCTGACCACCATTATTCATAGAGCTCATTTTTATGACTTTTTCATACAAGAGCCAGCAAAGGAATTTCTAAGTTTAACTACTCTTAAACTTTGTCCTACACATTTTTTGTGATGTTGTTAAAAATGTTTGACATTTATTTCACATGTCTGGTTTCTCAGCTATCATCTTACTGCAAAAAACAGGAAGACAATCAAGGTAAAACTGTTCTGTCTGCTAAGTTTAGCTCATTTTAAGCCAGAACACAAACAGAGCACAGAGCACAATGAATACATATATAGAAATATTTATATATGTATATAAAGCCTGAATTGTGACCCACACTTCTGAATACATCACAGCCAGTCAAGGTTTAGAAAAATGCAGCCTGTGAAGAACCTCGAACTGCTGATCGAGCACAGAAATAGCCGGCTTCTCTCCACCCTTCATCTGTGAAATCTGCACCCAGCTCAGGTTCCCACACAGCTCCAATCATGAAACACTTGTCAAAGAAAAGAGAGGTCTGTGGATGCTGATGATCCACCAAGACTTTCTTTGGAGGAATGTAGGAGTAGTTGGGCAAAGGAGAGCGTGCTGAAGAGCTGAAAACAGCAGCAGCCTTGGGAAGAAGGCCGTCTAATTCTGTGATAAATGTAGCAACAACTCTTGTTTGTTGGTTTAATCTAGTTTGAAAGCATAAAAACCAGCACTTTAATAAAGTGCTGATACGGGTGGCATTGCTCCATTTTTCTCATGACAGCTTCAACTTCATAGGAAAAAATCTTAATAGGAAATCTAAAAATGTAGAGCTAACCCAACCCTTCTGAGAATTTAAGATAGATCTGGATTCTACAAAAAACAAAACAAAAAAAACTTAAATTGTTAATTTAAAATCTTATCAGTTTGAAAAATGGAAACAATCAATAAAGTAATTATAAATGAGGAATAAACGGCAGCTGGCAAAAGTATTCAAACCTTTGGAGCATTTTCACATCTTGCCACATAACAAACAATCTTTAATCTGTTTGACAAAATAATTGCACTTAACTGTGGAGTGGAAAAATATATGTCTGACAAACTGAGTGTGGATTTTTTAAGGCCTTTTTAAGCAAAGGTTTGGCATTTTTGCTTAATTTTCTTTACAAAACTGATGAAGCCTGATGAGACTGAATAGAGAAAACCAGTGAAGAGAAATGTTTAACTCTTCCTCTCTCTATCTGGACACAGAACATCTACAAAACTGACATTTGGTGTCCCATAAATGCACACCTTAGTGTGTTTTTGAGTGTGTTTAAGGTGTGGCTCAGACTTCTCACCTCAGGGATGGGATCTGACAGCAGCGTATACAACTTCTCATGAGCGCTGTCTCGGACGCCGCACCAGCGCGCCGGTTCAAAGTTCTGCCAGATCCGGCCCAGGCAGATCGCCACCCATTGCCGGAGCAACGGGTGGGGGTCAGAAAGCTGCTCCAGGCAGTTGGCGATCAGGTTACCCTGGAGACAGGCCTCCTAGAGGGCAGAAAGACGAGGAAAGGATGTTGGAAACCTTACTGGATACTCAACTCTAACTTGCATCTTAATGTTGCTCATTTCTACTGTGACGATGATTTGGTAACAGCTAAATGCAGCGGCAGCAGGAATGTTTACTACTATCAAAAGCATAAAAATGTACTACAGAACACATTTCTAATGAGAAACTTTACTTTTGGGAAATGTAGGCCTGAAATGCTTCATTCAGTTGTTCCTTTTCTAATGTTTGTCCAATTGGTCAGTAAAACATTAATTCCTACAAACCTTCACAATAAAGAGAGAACCAGTAACTACACCTGGTAGATATTGCAGAGAAGTGACTCTCTGAGTGAGAATGTGAGAGACTCTTTTCATTAAGCTACAGAGATTTATATATAATTTTGGGGGAAAAATGACCTTTTTTTATATATAGTGCATTTTTATTGTTGAAAAAATTATGATCTTTTTTGTTGCATTTTTAATAATTTAATTCTGACTAAAATCAATCTAATTTTTTTGTGAGCAGTAATAACATTAAATAAAATAGAAATATGCCATTTTTGGGCAATTGGGTTGAAAGTTTGTTGCCCCTGGTGACATGAAAAATATATTTTTCCTTTATTGTTGCACTCATGATCAAAATGAGACCCATTTTAGTTCATTGCCTAGTTAATCTCATATTTGAAATCAGCAACCTGTTGACTATTATGAATAAAAGCTTCAAATTCTTTCATCAACATTGTGATTGCTCTGTGACACATTCTCAGCTTTAAATCCACAGCAATGACTGGCGTTGTTTAACATAAGAAAACTGAAGCTGAAAAGCAGGGAGATAGTCTCTCTGTAATGTCACAATCATCTATTATTTACAGAAACCAGCAGGAGATGTGGGAGTGCTCAGTTTACAGAGAAATATACATGAAGGATTGGTGTTTCTGAGGCTGACAGCGGGTACAGGTTTTCTGATTTGTCACTTTTATAAAATGTAATATCAGAAACAGGCACATGACTGGGAATAAAAGACACAAATAACAATAACTAGACAGAAATATTACAAATATTTTCTTAGGAATTGTTTGCGTGTCTGGGTGGAATGGTGAGTTACATTATCCCTACGTTGCACCGCTGGGTATTTGATGAGCAGCAGACATAAAAGGCTTCTGGGATTGCACGCAGGAGGCCGGGGGCCGACGGAAGTGACTCATTTGGAGATAAAGTGTCACCACATAGGTGGCTGGGGCAGAAACAGAGGCTGCAAAAGTAACTGCTGCTGACAAAACTGTCACATAACCAATATCTACTGGAAATATACAACAGGCGACAGAGATGACAGTTGGCTCTGAGAGGACCTCGTTTCCTGGCGAGAGGAGTAAATTAATAATTTGCCAGGTGCTCCCTCTGGCCTTCTGACGATCCTCTAGGAGCCATACACACACATTCAAACCGGTTCTGTACCTGGCCTGTGTTGTAGTTGTTGACGATGACAGCCAAAATGAAAACGGCCATGGTACGATGTTCCGCCTGAAAGAGAGGAAAGCATTCCTCAACCCTCTCACAGTGAGCTGTTAATATTTAAACAGCTTCGCATCAAATTAAGCAGAAACAATCGCATGAAACACTTTTTACCGGCGATGGCGGCTGATACTTACAGGCATGTAACTGTCGGCTAATACAGACAGGAAATACTTGTGTCCGTTGTCTTTCACCAGGTCAGCTTGACATGACTGTGAAGATGGAGAGCAGGAATTGAGAGGCTTCACACTTCACTCAGAGTAACATTTATTAAAATGTGCTGCGTGACGGCTGAATATTATTATTAAATCAGGGTCAGTTGGAAAGAACAGCTGTCTTCAAATTTTCCTCAAAAGCAAAATATTAGGATACACGTTGCAATAAGCAACAACTGTTGCCAGATTTTCCCCATTTCTAACTAAAATGAACAAAAAAAAAAAAACCTGAGTACCTGAGCTGACGCTTCAGATCTTAAACATGGCTGCATGTTTGTTATTTAAAACATATTTTGATACATTTGTAAGACTTTATAAGGCCTTTTGAATTTGAGTTTTA
This sequence comes from Poeciliopsis turneri, assembly GCA_922788865.1. NCBI lineage: Eukaryota > Metazoa > Chordata > Actinopteri > Cyprinodontiformes > Poeciliidae > Poeciliopsis > Poeciliopsis turneri. Next base: position 90,876 of record CAKLNU010000131.1, read on the forward strand.
TTTGTTTGCACAACTCATCATCTCCAAATTCTTTAACAACAACACAGTTTATCCCCACAGTTTTGAAAATTACTGTTACTCTTAAGTAAAAGGAGAAAAAATTAGAAAAAGCACTTTGTGTCTCTCTCCATCCATTTCTGTAATGTTTCCCTAAGCCAGAGTGAGATTGTGAGAATGTCACTGATATGAAGAAGAAAAACGCTTCAGCTGAATGCTCCCAGTTTACCTCTCTGATGTTTCATTTGGGAGAAAATTACACTGCAGGTTTACTTCACAATCAAAATGGTGATTAAACATTTGTAAGACACACATATTAACACAATCCTGAACCTTTAGGTTAAAATTTTGACAAAGTGTTTTGATTACATTAATGTGGAAGTGCCAATCCTATGAGGTTTTAAAAGAAACAAGAAAGAAACACACAGATGCTGGGCATGTGTGCGACTGCTTAGCATTACTTACACTATCCACAGCAAGGATTTTGGCCCAGATGAACACCAGCAGCGGCCGCAGCTCCCTGGCTGAACTCTGGAGCAGCTTTAACACATATGGGAAGATCCCAACAGACAGGGCCTGCAAGATCCACAAACAACACAGCATCGGTGCTTACAGGGCAAAGTCATGTGGCTTCTCAGCAAACAGGTGTGAGGATAGAGTAAAGCTGAATCAGGCAGCAGACTGGTCCTGATGTAAATGTTGTTTATCACTTTCTACAATGCTCTTTTATCTATACATATTTTTAGAAAAATTAAAAAAATAGAGGTTGGGAGAGACCACAAAGCCATAATCCCAATCCTATGGAGAAGCTTTTGGTAGGACTGGAAAGGTCTGAAAAGACCAAATAGACTCAGTTACAAAGGTTCTGTCAGGAGGAATGGACCAGAAGTCCAGTAAAGTGGAAGGAAACCCAGAAGCTTCGACTCAAATCAAAAAGCTTATAAACATTATATCCTGAAACTGGCCAAATGTATGTGAAAATCTGAAAACAATAAATTTCCAAAAAAAAAAAAATCTCTAAAAAATGTTCTTGCAAAGTTTTCTAGCATTTAACAAATATATATAATTTTGGTAATACTAATTGACCAGAAAGAAGTGCTTGATCTGACTTAAGGTCAGACAGCAAGAAAAAAAATATCTTTTTACTTGGTGAAATATCTGGTTTCAACTGTATAATTACATTTATTAAGGAAAAACAGCATGAAGGGGATTTCTTTTAGATTGATTCTTAATATGTGGTCAATATAACCAAAGTGTTCTTTGTAAACCAAGTGAGCTGATCGCATTTCTTCAGTCGATAATTATTTGACTGTGCAGAGTTTGTGTTTGTTTTATTGCATTGTTGTTTAAATCTTTCAAACCATTTTGATAGATTTAAAAATGATGCAGTTATTACTATGGTGAAACATATTTTTATGGTTTCAAATTGTATAAACCACCTTTGACGTTCAAGGTTTGACTATGTCAGAATTCACTTAGCAGTGTCAAATATAAAAGAGGCGAACGGACCAGACTGACGGCCCAGGGTCCCAAATCCAAGAACCGCCCAAGCAGGTCCAGAGCCCTCAGCCGATGCACTTGACTCAGGAGAACCTGAAAGGCACGAAAACAGATCAGAGGTAATTTGGGTTTGCCTACAAAACCGGAGGGAAGTCTGAGATTAAAGGAAGAGGAAGAGCAGCAGGGAATATGGCACAGAAGGTGGATTGGAACAGGTGGTGCTCCCACCACTACTAGAACCAGAACCATTACTGAGTGTGTGGGCATGCCTGTGTGGGCAGCTGGGTGTGTCCTCTTGGCTGCCATTGTGTTTGGATGCTTACAGAGGTATCGGAGTATGACATCATCTGAGTGGGGGCTTTAACTTACCTGCGTTCACATAATGAAATACCGATGCCAACTGGGAATAATTTAGAAAGCTGTTGTATCCACACAGGACTATTTATAGGATGCATATGGCAGATGCTAAAAATACATAAATGCTTGTGTTTGCATACACTATGCAACGCAGCATTAAAGTCTGTGTGAAGGCTGGACGCCGGAGCATCTCCATATGACTTTCACAGTGTGTGTGGGAACAAGCATATGGAGGATCGCAGACTCACACAAGCATCTCCTCCTACACACGACCCATGAACAGAATCCTCGGGGGGGCATCGACCTGTGAGCGTGACCGCAGAAACAGGAGGAGGCTGGGGGAAGACCGGAGCACGTCTGCCTCCAGCTCTGAGGAGGAGCGTGGGAACGTCCGTGCTCGTGTGTTTTTACGTGACGTAGGCCTCGCAGAAAAGCCACAGGGCAACAACCCGACCCAAACCTCTGCTGGTATGAGCGCAATCCAACTAAATCCATATCTTTCTTTCATTCTCATCATCACCGACTACATTTGGTGTGCATTATTCATAGAGGAGAAGGCCTGGAAGGAATGGAAATAAAGTCTCACATCAACACTGCAACATAACAGAAAACGTGAGTGTGTTTTTACCGCTGCAATATCTTTACCTCACTCTGATTCGCAAGCAGTGAGTAAGCGCTGCCTCCTGTTTTCCTGTGTCTGAGCACTGATGCACGTCATGTTGCAGTGCCCCATAAAAACATTCACACTCCCCAAACTTTTTCACGTTGTGTCAAAATCCAAATCCAAAACCTTGTTGGTCTTAATGAGATGTGTTGACACAAAGCAGTGCATATTCATGAAGAGGAGGAAAATTAATCGTGGCTTTCAACATTTTCAACAAATGAAAATCTGAAAAAAGTAGCACACACCGATTCTTCTAAATAAAACCTGATGGCACTAATTACCCTCCAAAGTCACAAAATTAGAAAATAAAAGGTGAAAAGGAGTTAAGGCCATGAGAGCATTAGTTTGAGAAGCAGTGAAATCACCACTGTACAACTCTGGAGGAGCTGCAGGGATCCCCAGCTCAGGTGGACATAGCTACAGGCAGGACAACTTTTAGAGGCACAAATTTTGGTGTTTCTGGGAGAGTGTCAAAAATAAAGCAACTGTAACCAGGAAGCCATTACCAATATGCCATAAGCAATATGATAGGTACATGCAAAATGCTGTGTGGCAGAAAATCCACAGTGAAACATAGTGACGCAAGCATGATACTGTGGGCTTTTTTTCCCAGTAAAGCCAGTGAAGTTTGTCAGATTTGAGGGAAAAATGGATAAAGCTGAATAAGAGTACGATCCTAAAAGAAAACTTGTTCGAGGACAACAACCCTGAACATACAGCCTGAGCGGCAACTGCATCGTTTTCAAAGCATATGCAGATGTTAGAATGGCAGAGTAAAAAGTTAGTATTGTTGAAAACTCTGCATGCTTTCCGTTTAATTTCACAGTCATGCTTTGTCAATGTGTCTATCACATTAAATCCTAATCACTTACATTGCAGTTTGTGGTTGTGATGTAAGAAAATGTTCAGGTATGAAAACTTGCGCTGTGTGTGAGGTGCATGTGTTGTTTGATAGCTACAGCGGCGTGTGGAGGAACAAACAGGCGTGAACGCCTCTGTTACCGTAGCACTGCGATTTTTAAATGCTGTAATCGCTTTGCACAATCTGCTAATCCTTTTTAGATGAAGTAGCTGTTGTCAAGACAACGCAGCACAGCAGCTCAAACCTGCTCTGGATGAGTTGTTGCTCATCTTACTAAAGACCATTATTGATGGATTACTCTGCTTTTCTTGTTTCTTGTTAATCTTTCATCCTTCAAATGGTGCCTGAATATATTTGGCATCAAATCGTAAGCACTCTAAGGAAATGCCAGTCTTCATCTTCCTGTAACAGTGTGTTCAAACACACAGGATCATCCAGTAACACATACACATATATTTTTTTCCCCAATCACCGTGTTGAACCGCATAAAGTCGCACAAACTGCACGGCTACTGCAGCTGTTTCCCTGTTGTTTCCAAACAAACACACACACACAATCACACACACAGCATCCACGTGCTCTTCAATCACGGCGCCTTTTTCCTGGCTTTTAACGGGTCCCGACGGGCCCCGCTGTATGGATGTGCTGCTGCTAGCAGAGTGCTGACTCAGCAGGAAATTACCATTCAGCACGGACAGCTTCATGCAGCTACTACGCTGTGATATAATGCAATGCTGCCACTGTACCACCACCCTGCGGGGAAGATGGCGGTGGAGGTGGAAGGACGAGAGCGAAGCATCAGACTGCACCCCTGCTTTCCCGCCCCCCAACAAATTTACCATCTTTACCAGGCTCAGGAGCGGCCACAGACGTAGGTTTAGCTGTGGGGCTGTAATAAAGAAAATTAGCCTGAAAGTCCTGAACAGAACTTCCAAGAAGGATTTTCACACTTCTGAGGTAAAAGATGTGGTAAAAAGGAACGCCTGGTGTAATAAATTATAATAAATTAAGCTTTGGAGAGGAGCAAGATCTCAGCATAAGAAGTAGTCCCTGTAGCAGTAATATTCCCAGCTACCGGTACAATTCTGGAAGGTGATTTGTGAGTTTAATCAAGATGCTATTGCTTCATAATAGAGAATAAAGCCTTTTTTGTGCAACCTGCAACACTGATGGCTTTAGGTATCAGGTAAAATCGACAGCAGCACTTTATGTAGCGGTAGTCAGTTTAAGCAGCTGCTTGGCGTGCTGTGAACTGTGTTGAGAAGATTGGCCCTGACTCCCCTTGACAATATGCAACAGATGCGGCTCTGCAAACACCTGAAACATCTATGCCATGTTTAGCTTGTAGCTATCATGTGTAAAAATCACCAAAAACCCATTAGTCAGACAAAAATTCCAGTTTTTCTCTCATGCTGCGTCAAGTGCTGTGTTTTTAATACTAATGTGTTTTTTTGTTGTTGTTTTTTTTTAAAGGGAGGACATGCAGTTTTTACACTGTGAACTTAGCAATAATATTGTCTTCAAGATGAAACTGAAATGTATCACAAGAGTAAAACTGAGTGTCTTATTAAATTTCTACAGGATGTCAGATCATCAGGTCTATGATGCCATTTATAATGCATTAGTGCCAATTATCAAAATATTTTAAAAAGAAAATCTGGCAGCCAAAAGAAAAACTGCAGAAAACAGAGCAAATATTCTTATCTATTAAATATAAGTAGATGTGAGTCATAGGAGAAACATAGGACAAAAGGAAAGAGTGAGAGAACAGAATGACATCTTCTCACCAATAATTATAACACTTTTTTCCCCACAGAAATAATAAAAAAAAAACCCTACTGATCAGTTTCGATTCTTGTAGGTATAGTTTAACATACAAAAGCAAACATTTAATCTATGCTTGACTTCAATGTTAATATTTCTAACATGGTATATTCTCCAATCACCAGGCTTTGCATAGATCTGTATGCATGAAGTGCCATCATGCATACAGAAAACGCTGATTTTAAGAAGGTTGTGTGTGTACCTGCAGCACTATAGGGAGCTGCTCAGGAGGGTTTCTGTTCTCCACACCCATGGTCAACCAGACCTGAAACGCCGTGAGCTGCTCTGCGAAGAACGGACTGTGCTGTGGAGACAAGCAGCAGAAGAAACACAGATATTAGAGCTTTTACTGCGCTGAATTTCCTTCTCTCATACACACACACACACACACACACACACACACACACACACACACACACACACACACACACACACAGCCAGTCTGCAGCAACTAGCTCATCATTTCATAAAAAGGCCCAACATAATGAGCTGAGAGGTGACACTGCACTGCAGCAACAACATAAATCCCGATCGATCATGATCAGCTTACCGTCTCTGTGGTCTCTGCTGCCGTGGCAGGCCACCTGATTGGCTGCTCACCCCACGTTATTTGATCATGCTGTGAGGTGAAATTACAGCAGGAATCATGCCATGTTTGGGTACGGTAATAGATCTTGAGGAGGGAAATGACAGCACTGCACTGGATGGATGGATTAATTTATGAATAATCACAGCAGGAAATAAAACGTCACCAAACTTTGACCTTATTCATTGTTTTGTGAAATGTAAAGCATGCTGAGTAGATAGGCTGCAGTTAGAAATTTGCTAATTTGTTCAATTAAAGATTGAAGTAAAAAAAAAAGAACATTTTCATCAACAGAAATATTTAATGTCCCACAACAGCAATTTCACACTTGTTGCCTGAGAAGGGAGCCAAGATTAGGGTTCTGGCAAGGAGTCCTTCCAACGTCACAGACCAGCAGAGATCCAAATGAGATACTGTGACTTGACCTTAAAAAGGTCTTTTTTGCTCAAAAGCCCTCCAACGTGGCTGAATTAGAACAAAGCAGCAAGGAGGAGTGGACAAAATTCCTCTACAGCTGTAAAAGATTTACTGCAGGTTATCACAAATGCTTTATTGCAGTTGTTCACACACAGGTCCGTGTAGGTTTGGATTTTTTTCCCGTATTAAAAAACATGCTCATTAAAAAGATGCATTTTGTGTTTACTTGTTTTGTCTTTGACTAATATTTAATTTGGTTTGATGTTTTCAAATGCTGAAGTATGACAAACATGTAAAAACGTAAGAAACCAGGAAGGGGCCAAACACTTTTTCACACCACTTTTCTTTTCATCAATTTTTACCAAAGCTTCAGAAAGTAATGTGTATAGCTGAAGAGCACCAGAAACATCTTAAAGACCCCTGAATTCAACACAGAGCGGCAAGATCTTCTTTAAAGGTCCTCCGGGGCTCAATTATGATGCTGGTAAGTGTTTTCAGCCTGAGTGCTAGGGAAAGTGTGGAAAGGAAACTGCCCCCAGGGGAGCGATGGAGAAGAAGCCCACCTCCGAGGGCGAAGTGGACAGGAAAAAAGCCCAAGATTAAAGTGCTAAAGTCTCCTGAACAGTTTCCATTACAAAGTACAGGTTGCGACTGATCTATCTACAAATCAGAGGACCAAGTCGGCTCATGCATAAAAAAAATGCATGAGTTGATCGAGATATATGAGCCCATCATCAGTTCAATAAGCCTCTTGCAGCATGTTTTCATTGAACTCAGCATCTCTATCAGAGTCCCCTGCCGTGTCAGTAAATATAACAATAAACACACCAGTGGCTGAAAGTGCAGGGCCAGTGGTTTCAGAAAACTGTTTTTTATTTGACACTCATAGTTGAGTTATAAGACCTGACATTTTACAATATTATCCACTGGGAATGTGTGAGTATGAGTAATTATCAGAGATGGTGTTGGTGCTGATGGAGGAAAAGCTGCAGAGCAAAAGAGAACTGTTTGGTGTACCCGAACATCAGCGGCAGACAGAAGCCATCTATCAAAGATGGCACCCTGTTATCTCTAACATTCCCGTCCTCACTTATAAAAACACAGCAAAAAGTATTTGTCCGCGTTTTTCAAGTGTCAGAGTCCCGGTTTATCCCTCAACAACATACACACAAACACACGCGGATGAACACACACACACACACTCACTCTGAAGGCGGTGCCCTCCTCGATGATGGTAGGCAGCTGAGAGAGGCAGATGTCCACGGCCAAGTCCCAAGCTTGCCTGCAGGGATGAAACACGGAGACACAAACTACATTAGAATTGCATCATATAATCTTCAAAAACAACACAAGTTAGGTAATAACACAAAAAAGTTAAGTTTTTAATTCACAGAAGTGTTACTACAACAGTTAATCAAATGTTGACAATACAAAGTAATTAAATCAAATGTTGACAATACAAAGTAATTAAACAATAGTGATAGTACCAATTATGAAAATACAGAAGTGTTTATGATGTTTGCCTTTGTGGCATTATTTATATTTATAATTGCAAGAAAAGAAGACAAGAGTGAAAAGAAGAGCTTGGAATGAATGGATAGCTATAAATTCTTACTAATAAAACAGTGTTTTTTTGTTTTTTTTTAAGGAAAATATTACAAATAAATCTATCACATATTATTAAAACATTAAATTCATTCAGTTGTCTCTCACTGAAAAATGAAATCAATAGTTCAAGTTCAAGAAAACTGTACAGTTTATTATGTAGTAATATCATTGAAGTATGATAACAAATCAATAGTGGCACTTTTCTCCGGTACATTTTATTTGAATAAAAGCACTATTTGGTCCATCTTATTCAACTGGTCAATAAAACAGGCAGTAAATCAGCCAACTGCATGGCAGCAACTCAATATTTTTATAGACATCTACACAACTTGCTGAAGTTCAGAAGCATTGGAAAGGAGAAGACAGACGAAGAAGAAAGGAGAACTGAGTCAACTCTGAAAGCACAGGAAACAGAATTTTCAGTGAAAACATTTGCAGCTGCAAGATTTTGATGGCTGGGTTTCATTTTGGCATAAACACAAAACTGTGGAGCTATCCTGCCTCCTTTCAACAGTTCAAGCTGCTGGTGGCGTCATGGAGAGGGAAATAATATCTTGATAAAATTAAGGATTGTTTTAATGCCACACTCTACTTGAGTGTTGTTGCTGACCATTTCCGTCACTTTACAACAACAGTCTTGGTTGCTAAGATTGTTTTTCTCCCAGAAATAAAAAAACAATAAACTGCATCGAGCCACTCTTTAGACCACCTTCTGCTAGGTTTGTTGGGAATTCAATCTTTCACCCAGGTCTACTTGTATATGTATGAATCAAAATGTATTTCATTTGTTTTCTTTGTGTCTTGTCACATAATAAAGCTAAATTGTTTGTTTGTACACAAGTGCAGGTCAACACCAGGTCTATGGTCGAGTATTTAACCCCAGCGTACAAATCCATTTTTCTCAGATCAGATCGTCTCCCCTGCATTGTTCTCGGAGTGCCTACAACTCCTGAGGTTTCCTTCCACAGGTCCTAGAGAGGGCAGTGAGGAGCCTTTAATCCCCCTTCTAAACACCAGCTCTTCTCCCATGGTCATTTTTAATTCATGGGGTTATGCAACCCACATCAAACCTTATCACAGCTTCTCTTTTCTCCCTTTCAGCCCGTCTCCTCTAACCTCCACTTTCCAGCTTCTTTTTCTTGTAGAAAATTGAACTCAGAGCCTCGATGGGGCTTTTTCCTCTCAGTTAGCATGAGTTAGAGGTTGATTCATGTTCCCAGTTGATGCACAGCGATGTAATGTGAAGCTGAATGAATGACGCAGGGTTCACTCTGTCTGAGACTCTTTCTCCTGCTCAAATGGCTTTTCCCATTATTCCAGAGTGATATAATAGAGTTGCACTCCTGGTTGACAGCACAGTGCAGAACATGTAATGGACTCACTGATGAATGTGCAACATGGAAACATATAAAGGTAGCTTGATGAAGGCTATTGGGGGTTTTTTCTCACCAGCAGCAGCACAAAGAATTAGCCCTGTGGTAAAAATCGTCACAGTAAAAAGCTGATTGCATTCCTAAGAGGAGATGCTGTTCATCAAGTAGCAATTTGCAGCCACATACAGTGTTGGCTGTAAAGAATCTAGATCTAATTAGGCTCACAATGATTGGGCCTGGGCTGAGAAACACTGAATTTAAATCTAGTTCAGATGATGTGGCATCACAATACACAGACTATTTATGCAAACTTGGGTTATTTTTAAGTGTTAAATTTGGTAAATGATCTGAAACAGTTACATGATAAAAATATATCTTAAAAAAAGATGAAGAAACCTCAGTGTCCAATTTATTCTTTTTGTTTCTTAGTAACAGTGTATCATTGTTATAGTAGACGAGAATAAAAATAATAAAAAATTAAAGCAACAACTCAATTGTGTATTAGGTGTTCTCCTTTAACAAATCACATATGAAAACACTACATTCTGGTTTCATAACTTGTGATTGGGAAATTGCCAGCTCACGAGTCCATCCCTGATGGGTTTTATGCAACCCATTGGCATCTAAACAACCAGAAAGTACCATATTATCTGCAAGAACGTACCCTCGGGATGGAGGCTGCTCCAAGTTTATTATGGCATGGTTAACCCGTTCGCAAAAGCAGCAGAAGTGACTCATCAGCAGAGATCATGCGTGTGTTGAGTGTGAAATGAAGGGAAAGCTGTGTAGGGGAACATTTGGCGACTGACTAAGCTCTTTTCTCTGGTTGCCTGCAGAGAGTGGTGCAACAACATGCCCCAATATAAAACAGACATACACTATTGGCAATTAAATGGCTGGCAAGGGAGTAATCAGCCTCAGGCTTATTTGCCCTGCCCTGTTCTGCCCCATTTGAATAACAGTAGCTGTTTGTGTTTTGGCACTAACATGAATCAGCAAACCCTTAAAGTACTTATTCCCTCCTCTCCATCCTTTCCGGTCCAGTCCATGCTGGGCCAAACTTTTATTTTCCTACTTGCCTTTTATCTCAAACACTTACTCTCTTTATTGCCCTCACAGTTTGGTTTCCTAGTCTCCTAAAGCACTGCTCAGTCGTTACTCTATCCTGCTTAATATTGCATGTGCTTTTGTGAAATCCCAATTTGTTGGGCCGCAAACACTGAAAAGTACCCGCAATCTAAACTAATAGGGATGAACAAGCGAGAAAGAAAGACTACAGCATGCTCAAGGAGTAAAGAGCAGTATTTGTTACAGGGAGAGATGCCAGGTGGTTACACAACGAGCCTCTCCTGGAGGCTTTGCCAACGCCAGCCAGATAATGAGTGGGAGAAGCAAAAAGAGGCATTTTTAGAAGACGATGCAAAGGGAAAAAAATGATGGAGATATGTTTGTGTAACTAAAGGAAGATGGATGATTAGATAATGGCTTTTAAATTGTGCAGAAGAGGAATCGGACAACAGCAGGTCTTTGTGTATAAACACGTATGTTAATGAGAAAACATGGCGAAAAACTGGAAATGGGGTTTATTTCAACTCAGTGTTTGTCTCATTACGCAGTAAATAATCACATTATTTCCTAACTGAAGAAACCTTTTGGTTTTTTTTAAAGAGGTGAAACATCTTCAGAAAATATAATAACTATGTTTAATTCAAATAATTAAACAAAGTACATTAGCAGTGTTTGATTGAAAACTCTTTTTCTATTTTAATGATCTTGAGTATTATACTCGAGATTGTTCAAATGTGCTTAAATGTACTCCCATAAGGTCCATACATAACCCAGAAAAACAGATATGGATTCTTTTATTTGAAGTGAAAAAAACGAGAATAACTTTCTTTTTGGCCTGAACAGTTCATACTTCACAAAATCCGCAAATGCTGAGGTATTTGTATATCTTTGTTGTTGAACACAAGACCAAACAAAAGTTCTCCCCCTTTCTGTCAGGAAGCTGCAATAACACCCAGCCAGAGATGCAGGAGCAGGTAAGTGTAAAGATGTTTTTACAGCTCAAGGAAAGGGAACAAATTTCTCGGTTTTTGCATACTGTGTCGTTTGTTAAAAAGAGCACTTGAGTAATTCAATAGTCATAGCTTGTGTTCCATTGATTTTGGATGTGTTTGATGTTAAAACACTGTTCCTATTTTCTCTTTCAAAAGTCCATATTTTGAAAGAGAATACAGACCCTTTTGTCTATTCATTTGTCTATTCCACAAAACATGAATACTTTACTTGTAAAGCATCAATTTAAAAGAAAAATCTCATAAATGCGTTAAATAACTACTGAACCCTATAAAGCCCAATCATATTATGTTCAATTTTAATTACATGCAGTAAAGGAATCGAAGTGCTTCACATTTTCCGCATCTTGCCATGTTACAATCTTATTACAAGTTGTAGTGAGAATGAATCTTCCACAAAATTCCACACGCAAATGAGAATATGGAAAAAGTTTGAGATTTTTGCACATTTATTAAAAATAGAAAACCAGTCACCGCAACACATCACAACATCACAAACACACCACCACTTCTGCCTACTTCATGTCTAATCTACTGTAAATAACAGCCACTAGTGACAGAAAGATCTTTAAAACAGCTCATGCAACACAAATTACTCTTCAACAAAGCAGCAACAGAAAACGAAAGCGATTAGTGTATTGCAATAGTCAAGCCAAAGTCAAGATCGCTACCTTCGTGGCAAAACCTCAACAGATCTCTACAAGCTTCATTAAACTGAGGCGATTTGGAAGAATGAGTTTGCCAAAATGCCTCCACAAAGACGTGAGAGGTGCTTAAGATCCAACAGAGAACAGTAACTACAACTTTCTCCTGCAAAAAGGAGCTTAAAATGTTTTTAAAGTTCTTATAGACTGCAGAGCATTCTGGTGAAGCCTCTTAAATACATATTAAAACAGAAAAATGTCATTTTTTCTGATATTAAAAACCTTAAACTAAGTAAGACGCTTCCTGTCAATCACTCCCTAAAATGTTTCTGTTTCCAGTTACTGCAACTGTACTGGTTGTAATTTTCACCGCTAAAAAACACTGAGCTCACTGCTGACAGCAACACTGGCAATAGTCAACATGAGAAAAAAAAAGGATGTAAAGAAAATAATACATGAAGAGTTTGCATATGCTCAAAGGCAGAAACATATAAAAACACCTCCACGTGTTGGCTCAGGCTTCCACACCATTACTTATTTAAGGAGGCTGTGAAAGTGACTCAAGCATTTATATTGCTTACATGTAATCTATATTGAGAGCAGCTCCAGAAATCTGTGTTTATCTTCAGTTTGCTTACAGATCCATGACTGTAAATGAGAGACGGGGGAGTAACCTGTTGTATGTTTGAGGACGCATAAAGCATCTGTTGCATCACTGGAAAAACAAGATAACAAAATGTACCCTATTGATTTATCAGCTCACCTGGATTTTCTTGAGTCGGGAACAAAAAGGAATGTGAAAGCAGCAACTTTGCTGTGACTGAAGCCTATTTGGGATCATGGTTTTATAAAACAGAAACAACCATAAGCTCCCCTCTTGACGGATCACCTTCATCATTCACATTATGTGTTTGTATATGGGTTATAATTGCTTTTACAGTACAGCTAGGAAAACAGGTATTCATATAAAAATAAAAGGAAGTCTCTGGATGTGATGTAAGTAATAGGTCAGCTCAATCGTGAATGAAGCTGCGCAATGACGTTTACCAGAAATTGAATGTGCCGTAATCAACCCCACAGGGAGCAGGGCCACGACATCTTCATCAGAATGTCTTAAACATTCCTCTTGCTGCAACTTTAATTGCTCAATATTTGGGAGCACAACCAACATGGACTTAGTCACTTCCTGTGCTGCCAATGCCAAACTACAACCCTGTATAGTAAAACAATAATTCAAAAACACTGCAGAAGATTGATATCATCTTTCACAACTCCTCCTTGTGTTCACTGATAGTCAGGTTGAAATTCAACTGGAGAAATCAAGCTCAATGGGAGAAATCCTAGACCGAGCATTAAAGGGAGATGAATATCGAGTGGAATTGGGTAGGAAGGTCATGGACAGATGGGAAACACCTCCACATGTTGGGTCTTGATCAAGAGTTTGAATATTAAACTCTTGATCAAGATATTTTTCACATTTTATTTATTGCTGGAAAAGAAAGAAATTTAACTGAGATTAAACAACATCAAATAATCTTCTTTTAATCAACAAAGACTAACAAAATGCGCCTTCCATGTGAGGATAAAGTTAAGACACCCTAACTTTATCCTTTAAGGGTTTAAAACTTTAGGCCAAAGTTTTAAACCCTTTGGCCTAAACAACTTCTGAGAGGCATCTGTCGAACTCTGACTGTCGAGATGTTTTTGAGCAATTTCTTGCATGTACAAGCCGTTTCAATGGAGAACACAAACCAACCAAATCTAAAAAAAAAAAGGAAATCATAGTAAGGAAGCAGTTTTCTTTCGGTTAGAAATCCCTTCACACTGACACAAATTAGCTTCCAGGCATGTTTCACTGTTTGAATTCACTTCTAATTTCCCAGTTGATTTTTTAAAATGTTCTTTCATTAAATATACATATCATTACATAAAGAGGATAATGTTGTTTCCTAATAAAGAATATGTCTCTTAGAAACTCTCATCCTTTAATTATTCTGAGTTAACAGCCGGGCCTTGAGGGTGACTCCTGTCTTTCCTCTAACCTCCAGCTCTACAAAGCCACAGACATCTGTGCATCTGCGTGTTCATGTAACCCGAGCTCTGCTTGTGAGCGTGTCTTACCACATGGCGTGCATGTATGTGGGGGGCAGACGGGGGCTGCTCACTGGTGTACAGTTGTACGACCTCATTATCCTCTCTGCAAGCAGGAAATTGCGAAACAAGCTGGCCACCAGCAAGTCCTGACGAAACAACTTCTGGAACAGATCTGAAGTTGGGGATGGAGAAAATAGAAATGATATATTATTCTGCAGACAGAAGAAGGGAAAAAAAGAAATTAGATTTGCCTACATGTAAGAATAAAAAAAAAAGGGGCATATTGAGCCAAAGTGACTAAATGTGGAAAAACAATCATCTGGTTTGGGGGTTTGCTTCCACTATGTAAAAGACAGATAAATGCTTATTTTCAATAAGTCGTGTCCATAATCGTATCCTTTTCTTGTAGCTTAGTCAAACAGGATGGTGGGTCTGGAAGGCTTGCAGTGTCTGGGCACATTGGCTCTACAGAAAGCAGACGATGTGACAGACACAATGTTGCAATGTACAGTTGAAACCAGACATTTACATTTTATTAAAAGATGCAATCTCCCCCTCCCCACAGTCTGACATTAAATCACACGAAACTGGTCCTGTTTTTGGTCAGGTAGGATCATGAAAATTATTTCTACTAGCTGAATGCCAGAAGAGCGGGAGAGTGAACAGGGCACAGTTATGTATTTTACAGACACATAGTGCCATTTTATAGCACAATCAAGTAACTATGTTATCTTCAGCTTTTTAAAAAATAGTGTACATATCAAATATGACATGAAAGAAAATTGGCTTCGTAATCCAACACCTTGAATTTGGGCCTCTGTCTCTTTAAGGAGTTCCTGTTCTTTCCTTTTCTGTCATTTAGCAAACAAATAATATTGTTTTTTCTAACTAAATGAAACCAAGAAAAGATTATTTACTGTCAAACAGTCAGGGGATAAATATCCCGTTATAAAGTGGATGCAAATCTCTGGTTTGAACTCTGTCTGAAATTCTGATTTGTAACGTGTCAATCTCAAAGTCTTCAACACAAAAGGAATCCACTAGTTTAGGTCAACTTTGACAAAGTTGGGCCACTTCCTTTCCACCGTTTCTGGCTGGTGATTATGATTTTACTGTTACTTTTAGGAGATATTTCTTAAGGGACAATGAGCACGTTGTTGGCGACATGCTGCAGAAGTCTGTGTGTGTGTGTGTGTGTGTGTGTGTGTGTGTGTGTGTGTGCGTGTGTGCGTGTGTGTGTGCGTGATTTGGATAAGGTGTATGAAGTGCCTTCATTACATGAAATCTCTCTGATATGGGCAGCTTCATTAACAGCGGAGCCCCAAGGCTTTAAAAGGCTTTGGCAGACAACAACATTGTCACAACACTATTCTAACCAGGACACAGTTTGCCGCGTGGGAGTTCAAGTGCGTGACTGAGAGGATGTGTGTTGAATACACGAAACAGGAGGGAAATCAAGGAATACACAGTCTAGAGGCATGTCATAACAATGAGTGTGTGCGCCAGCATTTTCTTCAGGGCAAGCATGCGAGAAATGGGAAGTTGCAGTGAGGTGTGTCGTCTGCCAAACCCCAGCTCAAGTGATATCCTCAATTACAGTGCGGGGAACTCTAAACACAATTAATCTCAATTTGAAGAGCTGACCTGCACAAACTGTGCTTCTGGCATTTTATATCAACAGCGGCATGATTTCAGCCACTGGGGATGTTCTGATGCTCTCATAGTACTGCTGATGCCTAAACATCACTGCTTTTTATTTTAGGTTCACTTTGGACTCCCTGAGAGCTGAGCCACGTGGGACATTTTATTTTTCATCATTGCCCAGATATGTTTAAAGAAAGATTTTAGTATGCCTCTGATGTCTTTGCAAGCTCATCTTCTTCCCCCAACACCCCCACTGAGTGCTTTTAAACGTTAATTTTAGCTTATAACAGCAAAATCTTCTAAAAAGAAGCTTATTTTTCTAATTCTGACAGCTGGTTAATGTGCATATAACAAATCAGCACACTAAAGCATTATTAGAAATTCTTTTTAAAGCTTTGTTTTTTTTTTTCAATTAGCACAGCAGAGAAAGTGCAGATCATTTGGTTTTTGGATTACTCGACTGTTGCTGTTTACATGTGTACCGCACAGCGGGGGTTGTTCTCATGATGTAAAATACAAGAGAGAGGAGACATTTGGAGCATCCCTGCAGAGGACTCTCAAGACGCTCAATCTTCCACCACATTTGATGCAAATTGATGCGTTTCTGAGGAAAATCAGCTCCCTATGAATACTTGTACCATTGCAAATCTTTTGACTGAACTGAGATGATCTGAGAAGTTTAAAACTTCTCATTTTGATTCTAAAAGAAGGAAGGAAGTAAAGGCGAAAGGAACGAATGAAGGAAATTAAAACTTTTTAACTGGGGTTAAGAACTACAGTAAACATTTTGTGAAGGGAGAAATTTTTTTAATTCAGCAAGAAAAAAAGAGAAATTAGAATCTGCTCAGAAATCTCCAACCAGTGTAGCTGTAAATTACTAAAGAGAAACACAATATGTTGCTTCATTTTTGAGTGTGATGAAATTTTAAATTTTATTTTAAATTTTTTGTATTCCTATAAAAACACAATTCAAGCACATTAATGTAGGCCAGTCACAACATGCAATAAATCAATTAATCACATGATAAATTAAAGCAAGGTCAATAATTTCTGTTTGCATAATTTATGGTTTTTCTCTTCCTACCAAAAACTGGATGACAAAGAAGTCTTCAGTCGGACGCTTCGTTCTCAACAAGACTATCGAAGGACAGTTTTGCTTACAGAGACTTCATTCATTTCATTTGTTGTTTCTGTGGTTTTATTTATTTTGCATATTTAACATATCTGTGAGTATTTGAAGTTTTATTTATTATGCCATTACCATTACATTACTATAAAATGGTCTCAAAGCAGCAATATTATCATCTATCGCTCTAACTTCTTGGATTTATTGTCCAGCAAAAGTTGTCATTGTGACCGGCCTACATTCATGTAATATATATTTTGTTGTTTTCACATACTTGTGAGGATCCAAATAAATAGATTTTCAAGACGAGGAGGAGGCTGTTGTGACGAAGAGACTCACCTCTGGGCAGCACGTTCCACGCGATGGTGTCGGTGATGGCAGTGAAGATCCAGTTGAGCTCTCCGAGGGGCGTGCGTCTGTCGTTGAGCCTGCCAGGGATCCTGCAACACAACACAGATGGCATCGTGTCAGCCGCGCACACCGCATGTCACAGGGTTTACTCAGAGCAAAAAAGGAGCAACTGTTCTGCACTATTACAACACCATGTGAAGAAATTAACATTCGAAAGCACCAGGTTTCTTACTCAGAGATTAGCAGCTGAATATTCATGTGTTTTTGTGCCTCGGAGCCGCTGTAGGCTGAGATCAGACTGACACCAGGAACAAACACAAAGTAAGTCCAGCCTCTCTTTGATCATGTTTGAGATCTACAAGATAAGATGCTTTAAGAGGCAGCAATATTGCAGCAATGTCAGCTAGGATGTCTTTACAAAGTGAGCTGCATGAAAACAAATCTGTGTTCTGATTCGACTTGACAAGATGTCTCAGTAGTAAAATATTTACACAGCTGGCCATCTCCTGCGGATCCTGGTAGCACCTTCTCTAAATGTCATAAGACACTATCAGATTAGACAGGAATCAATTTTTAAAACTTTTTTCTGTTTTATTTTTTTTCCTTTTCTTGTTGAATTTTCAAATCAATCTGGTTTTAATGTCAAAGACTGATAATCTGGTTCAGTTTTACTATCCACCGAAGAAATATCTCAACGCGAAGTGGGAAAAAAGTCAATTTCTAAGCTCTTGAGCTCTTCATGAGCAACAGCAGAAGCCGCTGTCCATTAAGGGAGAAAACAGGGTACAGTGATGAACTTTCCCATGATTGGCCGGTTCAGGAAAATTAATCCATATGTGAATCAGTGACTCATCCAAGAGGTCAGTAAAGGCCCCCTTCACACCTTATGTGTCACAGTTAAGGTCAGATTTTATGTTAAAAAATAAGAGATTGGGCAATATGAGAGTCATCATGAGAGACTTTTAAGGGTAAAAAGTATGAATATTGTTAAATCTGATATAAAACTAAAAGTTTCAGAAAAAAAACATCCTACGTAATAGTTAAGCACAGTGGTGGTAGTGTGATCACCTGCAGACTTTAGGTTTACGTACAGTAGGATTAAGAATTAGGACAATAATCCAAAGCTCGCCAGCAATTTCTTGACTAAAAGTCCCAACACAAACAAATAAATTTAAAAAATCGACAGATTTTTGTAAATGCAACTGCTATTTGTTCTGAAGAAAGCAACATCACAAAAAAAGAAGCTATGAAGTTTTTCATCAGTCTTCTTGTTTGTATCTTTCAGATCTAAAAGAGCCAAGATGAAAACAAATACAACTTGAAGTCAATAAAAGCTGACATCAAGTTTTGTAACCCCCTCTTCTTACTAGCATTCTGGGTTTTTGCCATCAAAAAAAGGGAATTTATCAAGATGCAAAACGTATTTTTTATATATGAATTTCTCATTTCCCTTTAAATAATTTAAATATCTGTGATTGTGTGCATCCATTTTTACTCCCAGTTAAAGGTGACAGTCTGAGAATGGTGAATCAGTCACTTCACAAAACAAAAAAATAAGTTCTTTAGGTTTAGCATAAAATCTTAATATTCATTGTACAACCTTTAACTGTTTCCATTCAGATTTCGCCACAAACTGTCATTTCCAAACATTTATCATCATCATTAGATTCCACACTGGAGCACAAGCATACTCACTTTCCCTTTCTCAATAATACATTACATCTCAAGTCATTTATCACCCTCCACCCAATTTTGTATAAATGTGCAACGAGGCTGAACTTTTTTTGACCCAAGCCCTCAATTTCTACCTCTAAGTGACAAATAATAGCAGCTGTAAGGCTCCTGGCACTACCAGCCCTCTGTATAACGATGAGGGCCGGCCAACTCCTGAGCACTTTGAGTGCCTGCCAAAGGTGTTTGAAAAGTCAGCAGTCAGGATGAACACTCAGCAGTTCCCATCCTCACTGATTATTTTCTGTAATACATTTGAGGGGGGGGGAGAAAGAGAGGCAAGCGGTGGATGGGTGAAGAAACAGATAGATGAATCACTGAATGGGTAAAAATGCCCTCTGAGATGTTGAGGCTTGTCCCATCAATCAAAGTTTGGGTAAGTTTTGTCCATCTCTTGCTCTCCACATTAAGTTAGGATTTATCACCCCAATTTAGTTTCCACCAATGCTCTGGTTTCACATCTATGAGAGCGTCTCCAGTTCCAAGTAAATGAAAGAGAACAACAAAGAAAAGTGCTGACATTATTTTGACCCTTTAAAACTTTTTAGAAGTTCTTTATGATGGATCTGGTGGGGATCAAACAGGCATTGACCTTAAAAGGTGAAATAAAGATGTGAATGTGAGGTGTCAGCTTAGACAGTTGTTGGATATTAAAATGCTGGTTTGAACTTTGAGTTCTTTGCTTTGATTCAAACAGTAAAAGTGAACTATGAGTCGCAACACAACTCTCTCATACTGATTAATAAAATATTTTGACCTTTAAAAGCTCTCACCAGAATATTCATATAAAAATAAAAAGGAGCAAACAGAGATCCTACTTTTAAATTGATTAATTTTTGCAACATACATTAAATACATTGAAATCAAAGTTCACATTTAAAAGGCTGTATTGACAGCATGAACATGATGTTGATTCTGGATTACAAAGCTTTAACATTAAAAAAGAAGTCATCTTTTTCAATGTTTTTGTGGACCACGAGTCTGTTGAAGATATGAATCATCATTAATCATCTCAACAGTCCCTCGTCAAGGCGACAAGTTTATTCCCTATAATTTGAAAGAGCTGATATTGGTGGCTCATGATTCTGAAGGTACTGTAGACCACGTGACATTTGAGTTTATAAATACATCAGTATATATCACACTGGATGTAAACAAGCTCAGAAGGCTCTGCACAAAGGGGGAAAAAGCTCCTAGAAAAATATACAAACATCTCTGCCACCTTGTTCTTGACAAAGTAGCAAATGAAAGAAGTATTTCATTACCGGATCGATGCAGCATTTCCACTGTGTTGAAAGCAGAGCTATAAGAGAGACATGATTCCAGAAACCCGCTAATTACTAAAGTTCAGCAGGTTGGATGAAAAGTCTTATAGTGAAAGGCACAGGGAAAGACTTAATATGTATCATCCCACATCAGTTGCTTCAACACCCCCCTTTGAGATGAGCGAGAGGGGGTGAGCAGGTAAAATCCACATGCCCTGTGCTTCGTGACTCCATTATGTAAAAAGGCTCCTGTGACTGGATCCAACCAGAATGTGAGTTGGATGAACGTGGGAAGAAAGGAGACAGAAGGGTGCACAGATGGAGTGAAGACCGAAGAATGATCAAATTAATAAACAAATCATCAACATGCGACTATTCAAAGTTGCCATGATACTGAATTTGTTTCACAACAAAATGATTGTAACAAAGGCGATGAGTGTTTAAGGCCATTTCTATCCACGTGTAACCTTTAAAGGTGAGCAAAATGAGTGGATGCTGAGTGTAACGGCTGGCTGTTTAGCCATGCTCAGACTGGTGTTGAATAAGAACAATATGGAAAATGGAAGAGGGAAAAAGTTGTTTGATCTACCAATTACATAACACGTACGTTAACACGTACATGCACATAACACGTGCAGAAACAAGCTGCCTAGTCTCTTTATCTTTAAGCCAGTGAAGTAATTAGGTGTGAATTTCCAAACTTTATGTAAAAAGTTTGAACTCACTTAATGTGAGTTCAACCAGTTTTCCAAGCAAGGGGTTCAAGTTTGTTTTTAGAAAATTGTGTGACAGTGGAGGCAGCAACAGCTGAGTTTTTAAGGCGGTGTCTGTCTGTCATCCTTTCAGCTCTTTCCTCCGTGGGGTTGCCACGAAACAGTCGCCACACAACTGAGTACACATAGACTTGGCAGAGGTTGTTCTTGTGGGAACAATGCAAGAACAAAACTACCAGTTTTGGTATGGCTGAAAAGGCATACCCAAATTAAACCAGCTGCTGTTCTTGAACAATTTGGAGTCCATGCAAAAACTTTGTCTCTTTAAGAAGATGACAAGATAAATTTTCTATTTTGCAGTTAAAAGTACTTTATAAGTAGTTTGTAGCTATTACGTTTGTAACACAAAAAAATTTGAAAAATGTTGCTTGCTTCACTCAGATTTTTCATTTTTATTTCTTGTAAATTCACATTGAGTGTTGAATGTATGGACTGGAAAATACAATAAATCTGTAGAATAAAGTATTCTGCTTGTGGATTTCAAGACCGATCAAGATAGCACAAAAAGAAATGTCATTTTGGCCATATTTATTTTTGAGGATGTACAGGTGCTGTACATGTACAGAAGTCTCTATTTGGCATCTCCAAATGGCACACATGGACAACACCTGATATACAAACTTCAAATGACTAACTCCTCAATGCTTCAACATAGTCATCAATAAGGCTCTAATGAAAGATAATGACCAGAGAAATCCTCAGACAGACACATTATTGCTGATAGTGGAAATTACCACTACTCCTCCAGCCCCACCCTAGCGATAGGATGACCCCGCCCCCTCCTTCACCCGGCCCCGCTCGCACTCCAGCGGTACGTAATCCCCCCCTAGAGTTGTCCCATGGATGGTTTGCCACCAGTGAAGGGCTTAAGCAATCATCAAATGGCAAAGAATGTGTGAAAACAAAGTCAAAGTCCAAAATGACCCTTCAAAGACATTTAGAAAAGAAAGATCCAAGCTACTAAGTCTGGTCAGAACCAATGAATGACTACATTCATGATCATTTAAAATCTTTTTGGCTTTTTACTGTACTGTAAATATTGAATTGTCGTGGTCATAATTAAAATTACGTCCAGTATTCTTAAACAAAATATTAGTCCATGTACATCTGCCACAATTTAGAGGAATAGGCTCATCGATAAGAGATAAAATTGAGGGAAAGAAAGTCAAAACAATCAACAAAATGAGTCAAAACCTGCAAAAAGGCAAAGGAGGTGAACCTTAAGTATCACATCAAAGGGTCCTCACTCTGGTGCGGAAACATCAGATTATCTGGATTATGATTAAGTCAAGTAATGAAGTGTTTTTGTCTCCTGTTTGATTTTGAGGCTCAGCTTTAATCAAAGAGCTGGCACAACTCTAGAGAGTTCAGGTGAGATGAGCTTGGTCCCATTTTTCTTTTATGAGCTCTGAGGATATCCATTATTTAACTAAGGTGGATATTGGCTGACTCAACATTTAAACCCCCGTGCAACACATAGGACATGCAATCAACCAGAACAGCACATTTCAGCCACAGTGGTCCCACACTGCTGAGACTTCAAGACAGACAAGTTAGAAACGCTTCTACAAAAATTGATTACACACACACACACACACACACACACACACACACACACACACACACACACACACACACACATATATATACATACCTGTTGCTTAAAGACACTTTAAGCAACTGTTAAAGATTACTTATATTCACAACTACTTACAAGTCTGCAAGAAAGAAGCAAGTCCACAAAGAACCCAGGTGAACGAATTCTCAAGAAAACTCTACTTTTAACAGACACAGTGAGTCAAAAGCTGTGTATGAGATTAAAGTGTTTTATTTATAGTTAAATAGGGGAAGACAACAACATATATATGATGAAAAACAAACAAACAAAAAACGCTGACATAAGACAGTGTGACATTTCTGGGTGTTTGAACTGTTCTTACAGCCACCAGGTCAAATGTTATTGTTCCTGTAGTCCACAGGAAGATTCAGAGGAGACAGGAGATGGAAGATGAAAAGGACATGAGAGCGCAAAGCATAAAGGGAGAGCTTCAGTGTCATCAAAATCCACCAACTAATGTCAGAATGGTTGAGAAGAAAGAATATACGAGTGAAAAAAAATGTTATACTTGTTCAAAAGTGCTCATCCCTTCTCTAGCACATGCCCATCCTGCCTTTGGGAGTCATTCAGCTTCAGTTCTTCTGCACTACAGCATTTTCTGCTCAACATCCATCAACTGCAGAGTGGTCATGTTTGAGAGGAGATTAAAAGAAGCAATGCTGATGTGTACAAATAACATCAGAAGAAAACTAAAAGGAAATATCTCAGACAAGCAAGAAAAAGCTTGGAAAAATACATGTTTGAATTATGAATAATTCTCATTAATAGTTTGGAAAAAAGGGAGAAGCGTCCTATTTATTTGACATCCAGGAATACCTCACTATACAGCTGTGAGTAAATGCACTGGTATTTCTAGAAGATAGTCTCTGCAATATGATGAAGTCCAACATAATTATGAGGTGGATAATAAGGCTCACTAATTAAAATAGTAAGAAAATGAATTCTTAAATGAGCAAGCCCATAATAACATCACCATAATGTGTAATTATGCAACTTTTTAAAACAAAAATCTCTACCAAACATTTTCACTTGTTACCTTGTTTACCTTCAAACGTGAACAGGACTGACATCCCCATATCTATAAGGTTTAGTATGTTATCACTGCACCCTTGGCAGCTTTAATTCTTCTCTGAAGGCTTTCCACAATTTTTAGGGTTGTGTTTATCCGACCAGTTTTCAGAAGGCATTTTGTAAGCTCATAAACCAATTCTAGAAAAGAAGGACTGATCTAATTTACTTCACAGGTCAGGGAAGCCAATAAACTTCTTTGAGACCAAACTCATCCATATTTTTATAAACCTCCATGTATACACTGGTGAGTAGTCATCTTGGAAGAGTATGACACGACCCGCAAACTGTTTCCACAAAGTTGGGAGCCTGAACTTACCCAAAATCTCTCTTAATGGTCTGACATTAAGGTTGCGTTCAAACATCATGCAAGGACTACAAATCTGATTTTCTCACAACAGACTGAATGGCCCAATTCCAATCTTTTCACACCATTCCCATGCCCCTCAAAAAATCTCATCTGTGCAACTTCCATATGCGGCATTGAATTAAATACATATCTGATTGTTTTCAAAGCATCTACAATCTGAATGTTCATGTCCATTTTAGCAGACCTTTATGTCACTGACAAGTGTCATAATTCTGCACCCAAAGAAGCCAGACAATGGTTGACTTTTTTTATTAATGCAGAAGTGAAGCAGATCACATCACAATCCCACCACTTCTGGTTGAACGTTGCATACAAATAGACTTCTCTACACAAGTTGCTGTCAATGCCCCACAAAAGGCCATTTCTGTTGGTAGTTCTTTCTTTTTATTAGCTTCCTTTGTCTTCTTATGATCTTGAGAAAAGATCCTATTGCTGAACAACTCTAATGTTGATCCACAGACGGCTCCATCCATTATTATTTCCATAAAAAGTGCTCTGCTGTGACGTCATTGTTCTTCTGCACATGCAGGTCTCTTTGGGGTCATAAACAATTCACACCAAAGTCTCACTGCCATTGCATCAATAACAGATTTCAGCAAAAAAAAACAAAAAAAACATTAAGACCTGCTTTGTAAATGTAGCATAAGAGTTTCTTTCAATGCAACAAAGGGGCCGACCCCCAAAAACCCGCCCCACAATATGACTCATTCTGCACCAAACTTAATATGACACAATGCACAAAAAAAAAAAAGTATCTGGTTGTAAATACTTATTTGTGTTCTCACTGTGGTAAGAAATATAATAATGAGTTTATACATCAGCCTCAATGACTCACATTCAGGCTGCAGCTGTTCTTCAGGACAGAAGGAGCTCAGCACGGAAAAGCAGGTGTTTGTGGGACTGTTGGCATCAGCTTATTCAACATTTGTTTTGATTTTTATTTTCTAATCAACTGAAAAAAGATGTTCAGTTGGGAGGAAAGACTTGTAGGAAGTTCCACGCAAAAGCCTGCTGCTGTCAATTACACATAAAAGGAAGTAACAGAAGCTTCACTGAGAGGAGGAAGAAACCGATTCGGCTATTTAGGAGATGTGATAAGCATCAAGTCTAACTAAAATAAGAAAATAAAAGGTGTTTTCAAATTGTGCATAATTTTATGAGTAGATAGATTTTTGAGTGTGCATTCCTCACCAGATTTTTCTTGCTGCTCCGTGGCAGACTGTTGTCACGGTTATTATTCAAATTCAACAAACTTAGTGTGACAAATAAACATCATTAGGAGACTCCTGAGATGCCCTTCAAGTTCAACTCCCTCAGGCATTTGCAGACCGTTCTTTTTTACCTAGCTACAAAAGTTTTTTTAAAAAAATAAGTCAACCATCGAAATATATAAATGTCATTTTATCTTCTCCAGAAAGCTTAGGTAGGTATCTACACAGACAGTTCAGTGAAAACAGCAAAACTTTGGTTATACTGAGAGCTGGCATCAATCTCAGGATGGTGTGCCTGAAAGCAAGAGATGATCCACGTTCAGTCGCTCTACACCCGGAGGTTAATTCAGCAAATTTAAAGCTTTAAATCTGCCAAAGTGCTGCCACTTTGACAGTGAGAGGGAAACAAAGGCGTAGGATTATACCTTCAGGATGGAAAACAACAGAGAGAGGGAGGCAAGGCGAGGAAAGGGAAACTGGATAATGATGTCTCCAGACCGTGCCCTGCTGACAATAAGAAGGAAAATTGTTGTGCGCTCCTACTTACTTCTCGATGAGGTCTAACGTCACCCCTGGCACCAACTTGGCACTCTTTTGCATACAGAACCTGGAAGAAAACAGAAGGGAGATGTTACTAATCGAGGTTAAAGAAAAAACAAGAGATGCTAGACGATGCAATGAAACGTTTGGCCTCAATGGTGCAAATTTTATGACCCACATGAGAGTCAATCAATAAATAACACTCAAATGAAAAATGAGGGCTGCAAAAATTGCAAGCATCGAGGATTGAGAGGTACGAGTGTATTTTGCCTGAGTTATAGTCGAGAAGGAGGGGACAGTCGGTGGGAAACATCGGCTCGTATTTCTGAGACGTCTGCCATGGGGGATATTGTTTACTATGCCTGGTTAGGTCTGACAGGTCGGGCCAGATGTAAGTCACAGCCGGCTGCTGTTCAGAGTCCTGACAGTCGCACAGATCACTAGGAGTCATCACACACCTGGAGAAGAGCAGGTGTGTGTGCTTTTGTACACAGAGTGAGCAGAGAGCAGCTGTGGGAAAGATTATATAAAGGAAAGCAATAGAAAGAGATTCTCAGAAATTGTTACACTTTTATAAAAATAACATGACTGAATATTTTTTAAGAGAGGGGTATTTTGTAAAGTTAACTTAGAGCATTACATCATGTTATAACATAATTCACTCACAAAACACAAACTTGAAGTGTTGCTTTGACTTATTCAAGCATGTTTGAGATGTCCTTGAATATGATGTGGCAGCCATTCCGGGGGTGCCTAAAAGCTTGCTTGCACAAACCGGTGCCTTTTTCCCCGCAAAGCTGATCAGGCTTCTGCCTCTCCTATCGCCCTCATTCCCCCATGCAGAATTAGCAAACTCCTGGTGAAACTGAGCGTTTGCTACGCTTATAATAAAAACTACAATGTTCTTTTAAACAGTATTATTGGATGGCAACCAGAGAGTCTCAGAAAGGTTGAAAGGTTCTTAAAGAGACAGAGACCAATTTCCTGCCAAGAGCAGGAAAGATGTGATCGCAACAACTTGTTCTATAGTCTCTGGTTAAAAGCACCTTAATCTTGTGATGCCATTGTCCATATAATTGTGTAAATTTGAACATCTAAAATAAATTTGCTCAATGGGAACACAGAAATTTTGAAAACAATGTTTTTTGATACAGTTTTTATGCTACAATGAGGTGATTTTTCAGCTGTATGAAAATTTGTGTGTTTCACTAAACTCCAATGGAAACACTATTTGCGTATTACACGAGTTGTGATCAAAGATCAGATGTTGTTACAACGAGAAACGAAGATGACAGGAAGTGGGAGGAGGATCATGGTGTGGCATGTTTTTTAATAATTTATTGCATAAACTAATTTATTTCCATATTATTTAATTGTATTTTTTATTTAATGGAAAGACTACAATTAAAAAATTAGATTTTTTTTCTACATTAGCAGACTAGCAAAAAATCTTTGCATGCATTTGTAATGGAAACACGGCTATTGATGTCAAATCTATTTCTTTTAAATTGTTTTTAATCTGTAAATTATTTTAATGGCATATGAAGTTAATATAATTATTTTATCCTATAGAATGGCATAGTGTGCCTGGAAAATACAAAATACTGCCTATTTAAACATCAACTTAATAAGTGACGGACAGTATCAGAAAATGTAAATGCAAAAAAACAAAAAAAAAAACAAAAACAAAAACATTGTCTTTTTTTCTTTTCCTTAAAAATATTGAATTAGTATTCAAAAGCCTATAAAAGGACTCTTGATCCAGAAGCTGAAATCATCACGTTTTGGATGCTTACGGTTTGTTCCATGTCTGCCAAAATCTGTACAAGTGTGTTTCACAGCATCATCACAAAAAAAAATTGTCTATTAGAAGGACAGAGTAAATGCCGAATGATTGCTAATACAGTTGGATGAAACTCAAAACAGAGCCTTTTGTGGCATCTCAATAGAGAGCAGAAGAAGATGTTAAAAACCCTACATGTAAATAAGACAAAAATAAATGACAAAAAATACATGTAGCCATGTAAAAACAGAAATGAGATGTGCAAAATACATCAATACCATCCAGCTGTGTGATTTGTTTATGACTTCTACAGTTAGTTGTTTTTTTTATCTGAAAATTAAACATATCTTCAAACTGACAAGGGGCAAGAAATATTTGGGGGCAAATTTTGCTCCTGTTATAATGGTAGAAAAAAAACTCAGCACATAAAGTCAAAGCTGCATCTTACTTTTATAGACAGCTCTCAGATCCCTAATTCTAAATTTCTTCATGAGAATGAGTGATTCTAGTTTGCTGAGCAGAATCCGGAGCTGCCGTCATCTTCGGACGCATATCTGAATGTCAAACTGCCTCATGAATGCCCAAAAACAATGAATCCAGGATCTGATCCACTCTGACTGGCTGTGACGAAGGCTGCTGCACTTGAATTCTTTCTGTTCCTGAAGAATAATGAGTTCCCACATGACAGCAGCACGACTTTCTGACTCTTCAAAGATCAGCCGGGGTCTTGAGTGAGTCTGACACTCCTGAAGCCAAGAGCAGGAAAGATGTGATCGCAACAACTTGTTCTATGGTCTCTGCTTAAAAGCATTTTAATTAAAAGTCACAACATGCACAATCTGGTCTAATAAAAACTACGACAGAGAAGTAATATCAGTTCGCACAAACATATGTCTATAATCTTTTTGCCACAGGGATATTATAGCTCAAGATTAAAGGGTTTGTTTATGCTTTTGTGTGTTTTGGTGCAAAACAAAACTTATAAGTCTCCACACATAAAGAACAGATGATGGAGAATTAAGACAAGACAAAAATAGACAGGCTGACGTTACAAATCACAAAAATAAAGGTTTTGTCCGGGATTTGGAATCAAATTTCTGTGCAGCGAGACGTCAGAATCTTTCCACAAAAGACGACAGGAGAGAAAAAAGGAGAAAGAGAAGACCCCAACATGGGAGGTCAGAAGCAATCGGTGGCATTTCATCCATTCATACCATATCATAATTTTGATCCATAAACTGACTTTATCCTGGCTTTATGAAAAGCCATGTTTGTCCTCACCTATGATCAAAAGCAGGCTCTGACATTCTAGGCACGCACTATGATCAGAGCAAAGTCATTCAACTCGGCTGTTTGAGCTTCAGCTCTGCTGTCTTTGCTCTCTGTGATATCAAAATTAGAAAGAAAAAAAAACAATTCGGCATAATGCAGTTAGCATTTAGTTATGAGATTCAGGAATTAAAAAGAAGCACAAACAGAGGTACACAGTGAGTGAAAATGTTGCTTAACTGCAGCTACAAAAGACAATATTTAGTCCATAAAACTTCAGGGAAATTTAACAAACATTTTCTAACGTAGCTCAACTAAACTATTGACATAACATGTATAAAAAGGTGCATCAGGTGAGGGAGCCTTTTAAATGTCTCATACCTTCTACGATATTGTATTGAAAAGTAGTAGGTTTTTGAATAAATGTACTCACCTTTATACTACGTCCACTCAAGCAGGTGCTAATTAAATTAGCATTTATTAAAAGTCCTCAGCAAAGTCACTTTGCATGAAGGTACTAAAAGAACCCAGCAAAAACAAAAACAAAGGCTAACAGTGAAGCTCTTTCAAACTTCGATCTTGGCTGATCATTCACCTGCTTCTGCAGAAAAAACAATATAGCCAAACTACTGTAGCTTCAGCGTTAAAGTCAGTTCTAAAGTAGTCTTACAATGCAACCACTTTGTTTTTGCTGCTATGCGAACTATTGTTTGATTGGTCCTCCGCTGTTTTCTGAGTCACTGTAGAGGTTGATTGCCCCAGAAGAAAGTTTAACTATTCAAATAATTTTGTGCATCTCATCATTGTGGATAGATCACCAGCTTGGTTTACTGATCCCGTTTCAAATTACAGTCAGTGTCTGTGAACACTTAATCCTGACCTGCTGATATCTGATCAGTACCAACAGAGTTGTAAAAAGGGATTTATTTTGAGAAGGATTCATTTACTGCACCTGACAATACAAACGACACCAACAGGAAACAGAGTTGGAAATGTTTATAGGTCCCATGGAAAGTGATACCAGAAAACATTGAGATGCTACAACATGGAAGGCAATATATCTTGTATCAACGAGTCAGGATGGTGGCATCTGATGATGTGGGAATAATTTTCTTGCCACTGTGTGGGGTCCTTAAAGCTGAAGTAGGTAACTTTTACAATAAAAAAAAAGAAGAAAAAAAATGTAGTTTGTGCGATTCTACTGCTATTTGCAGAAATGCACCATTCTTTCAGAAACAACCTATCAGAGCCAGGAGGAAGGTCGTGGTCAAGCTCACGTACATGCTGCAGATGTGATCAAGTTGTGAAGAAATAACTTAATCTTACAGAAAAACTGTTTATCTGCCATTATTATTGGCCATGCTTACTAGCCTGCACATTCATGGTAGGCGCCGCTGCCGGAAAGAGCTTTAAGACAGCAGAGAGCAAGGGAGATGATGTGAGCAGTGCATACACGACGGTGATTGACAGCACTAAGACCCTCTTCCTGAATCTGATTGGTTGTTTCTGGTGTATTTGTGCAGATAACAATGGGGCCTTTAGAGTAGGCAGATGAGTTTGAGTTTTTCACAGTTTATCGTCTAATGTCACAATCAAGACAATTTTACAAAAATGTAGAAACATAATTTTGATAAAACTCATCTAATGCAGCTTTAACAGCATTACATGGTACCAAAGTATATGCTACGACAAACAAAAGCTGTAAATTTAGGACAGATCAAAGCCAATAAAACACCCAATAAAGAGGCGTCAAGTTTTACTGATACCAGTCTTCCTCTGACCGGTACGATAATACACCAGCATTGAGAAGAAAACACAAAAAAAATGAGCTGGCAGAAGAGCAGAAGGGCTGCTGGGCACAAATAATGAGGAAATTGAAGGATTATTACAGACGGAGAGCAAAGATGGCTGAACTTAATTTGGACTGGTGAATAAAGGCTGAGCAAATGTGTGGGCGATAAGTGCAGAGGCGAGAAAGTGAGCATGTACATATTAAATTTTGAAGAGGGAAATTAAGTGGACCCAATGTGAGGTAACTACAATACTGCTCCCAAGGTGAGAGACGGGGAGAGGAGTGGGAGGGACAGTGTCTCCTCTAGTCCCTGCTGAGCCGGCTGCCTTCTACATCTCATTACCCCTTCAATCAGCCGTCGTCTCCCATCAGTGCTATATGGACTGGAAGGGGTGGCTTTCTCTCCTGAGTTACCGCAACAGCCCAGTCCACCTATGTGGAGCTGAAGCACTGACTACAATTGTTCGGTTGAGACTTTGAATGTTTGTTAGACAACTTTAGTGAACAAACAGAATCAAGCAGATCAAGAAACACAGAAGACAAGGTTAAGTTATATGATGATATTCTAAGCTTTGAAGATCTCATTGAGCAATTCCTCATCTCAAAATAGAAACAAAATAGAACAACTACAAAGGACAGCATTAATTGAGAAGCAGCCAAAATGTAAAAAGTGACTCTGGAGGAGCTGCACAGATCCGTGGCTCAAGTGGAGACTCTACAAATCTGGTATTTTGAGAAAAAGAAGCAGGAAGAAACCATTGCTGCAGGAAAGCCTTAAGCTGAACCATTTAGAGTTTGTTTTTAGAAGATGCTCAGGTCAGAACAAAATACAATTTACATGCAAATCATCATGTGTGGCAAAATAAATAACATCGTTCAATAAAATGAGCGCACCATGCCAATACTGCAACATGTGATGGAAATACAGTGCTGATATTTTTCTTTTGTTACTGTTCTGCATAGACCTTCCTCATGTAAAATGTAAAGGTTTGGCTTTTAAGCTATGGCACAAGTATTTGTGTAAGTGTGCTTGTGCCATCAGATATGGAAATAATGTACAAGTCCACATATTAACCACTTTCCAGAAACACAGTCAGGACATTAAATATGGGTTTCTTCCAGAATATATTGTATGAGTGCAAACTTGAGCATAGAAACCCCAAGATGTGAGTCTTTTTCCATTAGTATGCATGACGAGGTTTTCTGAGGTAAACCTGCTGCACTCTTCAAATCCATACAAGTCTCAAGAAACTCGTCAGCTATAGTCTATGCAGCGTTACGTAACCGTTTTCTCTGTGGTTCATCCCACATCAAGAGACAAGAGGGAGAAGATGAATGTGTCAACATTTTTACAAGTAATTTACATTTCTGTTATTAAAGCCAGGGCTCCTGAATAAAATTACAGGGGTGTGTGTGTGCACTCTTGTGAAAGCTTAATTTCCCCTGTTTCTTCCACAGATCCTGGAATTAGAAGGAAGAGCAGCAATTGTTCTCAATGAACATAATGAGGTTGTATTGTAATGTTTGCATTTGCCCAAGCTGCTGCTCCACTTCCTGTTAAATCACATCTGTGTCCCTGGTTTCCTGGCTTCAAACAATGCCAGCAAACGAGATCTTACTTAAAATCTCTGTTATCTATCCACAATGTACGGCAGCTAGCAAACTAATTGTCAGACACCCCCAATAACAGCATCAATATTATGCATGTTTTTTTTTCTTCCCCACACACATGCCAGGAAAAGCAGCATCCCAGAGGTGGGATTAGCATTTGGAGAACTATTCATATTAGAGCTGCAATGAAGAAATCAAGGGATTCATTTGGCAGCTGGAATCTTTTCCAACTGGTTAAATTTTGTCTGACAGCAGATCATTATGAAGTTAGCTCTTCATAACCATCTCAGAATCTCCAGTTGTGTTTTTTCTTCTTTGTCTAATCACCATGCTGATGCCTAACCGGTGCTGACACCAACACACATTCACATTAATTGACACAACAAGGACCTTAGAATTAAAGAAATCGTCATTAGTGTTGAAGGCAAAGACGCTTGTTTATTGTAATCCAATTTGAAAATAGAGGCTCAGAGCAATAGGAGAATAAAACACTGTAATGGTAATGATGGTGGCCAAATGCCTGTGAGGGAGGCAATTGCTGTTCTTGTTCATTAATGCAAGACGGAGGAGAGGCTTTTGTGTGGAGTCCGATAATTGTGAGAACAAAGAATCGGAGCGGCTATGAGTGGAAGCACGTTGGCTTCATAATGCACCAAATAAAGGCAAAGCTGTCTGCTGTCTCAACAACCTGAACCTGCCGTACTCATCTACAAGGTGGAGGAGGGTCAGATTGGGAAAAGTTTTCAGATATGGCATTTTAAAAAGGCTTCTTTGAGTAACTCATTGCTGCAACAGAATCTATGGATTTATTATCATCAATGGTTTGTCCTCGTTAATCCACCCAGCAGTGCAACACCTGCTGAGAAAATAATCTGCAAGTGTTTCAGGTTCAGGCAAATTAACTCGACAAAGTCATGTGTCAGTGACTTATATCCACAAGACCCGACCCCTCCCTAGTTTAGGTAAAAAGTGTTTTTGACATTTTAGTGAAGTGCATTTGAAGTCCGTCGTGAAAATTGAAATGCCATTTATTATGACTTGTGGGTTTCTGAATTCTCACTTGAATGGCGATTAGTGCGCTCTGAAGATCAGGGGATTTATTTCCAGCTTCACTATAAATTAATATAAGACTTTAAGTTTTAGTAGTTTGTTATTTTCTGGATCTACTCTACACCAAAAATAGTTATTGACCCTAGTTGTTATCCATTCAGAAAAGTGCAGCTGCTGAAAAGGTTGGGCTCATAAAATATTAACCAAGTGTTGATATGCATGTCCGTTTTATAGTCTGACAGAAACAATTTGAACCTTTTTAAACATATGAATGCATGTGACAAATTCTTATTGGTTGTTCCACAGTAGAGCAATTGGTAGCACTTTCAGCAAGAAAGTCCTGAGTCTGAATCCGGGGCTAAAATATTTCTGAATGAAGGTTACATATTCTTCATGTACATGCATCTCTTCAGAATGTAATCCCTTCCAATAAACACAGGAGACAGGCACCAGGCTCCTTATGACCCTACAGGCATATGTGGTTGGAAGAAGTCAGAGGTGTGATTGATTGACTGAAGCCTCATAAATTGATGTGATTCCCTATCCTGCTAAATTTCCAATGAACATAACTAAAGTGGAACCAAATTATTCAATAATATTACAATTACATGTTTTACAAATGATTTGCAGTAAAACATATCATTTTGCATTTGTTCATAATAACAAATGATTGCCAGACAGACAGAGGTTCTATATCAAACTTATGTCTTAGAAGTAATTTCTAGCAAAAAGATGGACTAAATTAGTGGACAATTGATGAGACAATGGACTGTAAATCTATTACTTACAGTCCATTGTTAGGCGTCGATATGATGGTGAGCAGCACAGTGAAGAGATGGTTTGTCTAAAAGTGTAAGTCACAACTTGAAATAAACCTGCATCTTCCTGGGTTTTTGAATTTCATTAAAAGTCAATCAAGTGTTTGATAAATGCATGACTGTGACTCTCTAAGAAAGGAGTCCTATATGAAAGTGTTGAGTTATAAAATCTTAAAGCATTTGTTTATCCCACAATGGTTGATTGTTAAAAGAAGGTTTCTGAAAGCTGATGGTGACTGATGAAAACATAAGGTGGGGATCACTTAAAGTCAAATGGAATCAGGAACATGACATTTCCGAGCAATCGGTGTGACAGAGGGGGTGATATTTCACTTTGAACCAAACTGCTTGACGGACCAGCAGGACCCTCAAGATGACAGCCCCCTGAGAACCTCCTCTGAATGGCTGATCTGCACCCCGATGTTTTATTCCCCCATCAGTGCTTCTTTCTCCCTTCTCCCCTGTGCCACCTTGCTCCCCCATCTCTATTTTCAGATGCACACATCTTCTCCACATTCCTCCCCACTCGCTGCAGCAGCGGGGAAATCCCTTGAAGATGCCGCTCCATCAGTAATGATTTTCTGCTCAGCTGAGCAATGAAAGGTACACATGCACCCTCCCTGCCTGGCTCTCCCCAACCTCTCGTCTCTGTGCAAACCCCCATCATCTATCCCTCAATGCATCTCATTAAAGTTTTAAAGTGAAGGTAAGCCAGCACATCAGTGCGTTCCTCCATCCTCCCCCTCTAACCTCGCTAAACTTCCGCAGCCCATCCCTTCCTTGCTTGTTTTCTTTGCACTTCTCAATCCTCTAATCTCAAGTTTTAGACAATATTATAAAATTAACGGCAAGGGGGAAAAAGCATACAGTAGACAACAATTAGAGGCTGGATATGTATCATGTTTACATTACTTTGTGCACAGAATGTGCAAGTGAAGGAGAGGAACAAAATCTAAATCTTGTGTCGAAGAAATTTTTTTTTTCTATGGTTTAACATTTTAACTGAGGATATTTATTTTGATTAGTAACACAAAATAATAAGGTTTATACTGCTGAATAGATGTATTTACAATGCCCCAGAAATGTGTATTTTTTAAATAATTACAGTTTTAGCATGGAAAGGCTGATTACTACAAATAATTCATGTGATATGCAGCACAAGTCTTTATGAAAATTACTTATGATAAAAAATGCATCCATAATTTCACTGAGACCAAAGATTCTGGCTGCAAGGAGAATGATGTATTTAGTGTTCCTTCAAGGGCTGCCTCCTAATGACGCATTTCCCTCCCAGCCCCCATTAATTTAACCACAAATTGTTTGAATAATTTTTTTAATTATTAAAAATGCAGCTTTATTACATTTTACTTTATTGTTATACAATATATTTTAGCAAGTAAAAGCCACTGAGAACAAAGATTTGAATATGCAGCTTTAAGTAGAATTAACTATTTATGTATTTAAAAAAAAATATAAGACCCAACTAGAAACAAAGAAAATTGTGCAACTTTAAAGAAATAAAGAATCCATTGATCCACTTGACGCAAAATGCAAAAAGTGGAGACTAATATTTCCACGCAACTTACAAATATTTTCAATTATGGTTTAATTGGATGTATTGTTTGGCAGTTTGTCTGGCTTAAATTACATCCAAGCCAGAATGTAGATGTTGGTTTGAACAACATCTGCAATGAAATTAAATTAAACTGAGATGAATGCAGGCACAGCATTAATTAGTTAACCATTTCTCTAAACATTTAAATAAGTTATTTTTCTACAGGAAGAAGAATTGTATTCAAAAGCCTATAAGAAACAAAAACACTTTATCTTTTCTCTGGGTCATGTCTGTCTGCTTTGCATGCTTGTTGCTGCTGATGCTGTTTCCTAAGAAATCTCACAGAGTAACCAAATCTCCAGTTTGTCATCACCTAAATATTTCAGTGAGGATGAAGTATATACTTTAGACAGATCCACACTTTAAAAACACTGAAAATCTCTCATAAACTGACTCAGTGTTTTGTTAAAAAGTTCAGCAAAAATGAAATTCTAGGGGTGACCTAATCAATCGGTCCCAATTTCCTTAATTTTGGGAAATCTGTGAGCGGTTGATACTTAAATGTGAAGCCGATCTTATCTACTGATCTTATCTACCTCTGTAAACGTCTGAAAATCGGCCCCTGTGCTCTATTGATCTGCTGTGAGAGAGGGTTGACTGATAGACCCAGCCATCAGGTCATGACTACACATTCGCAGTGAACAATAGTCAGCCCACTGTGGCCAACTCAGCGACTTTCTCACTACATTTAGCAATGTTTCAGACAATAATATCAGTTAAAGATCAACCAGAAAACAGAAACAAAGAAAATTGTGATTTCTTTTGGCAAAATATACTGGTTGAAGTCACGAAGAAACCATCCAATGCTTTAAATAACTGTTTCTAAGGTTTCAAAACTGTAAGCTTTGTTTCAGCTTGCTTACTTAGGCTCACAGCTGATTAGCACACTGTATTTTATTGGCTGTTCAAACACTTTTGTTTTAGTTTTTTGGCTAATATGTTGCAGATTCTAAGTACATTCATGGCTCATTAACATCCACATCGCTCACTTTTCATTAGCATTATTTTTCCAATACAGCAGTATTAAAAAATTGTTAATGTCGAGAAATTATTATGGCGAACATACTAGAATAAATCCGAGTACATCAATTATCAGTAAGTACATATTTAGCTTTGAAAACTTATACGACTAGTTTAGAGTAAATTAACTTATTATTTAAGCTTAAGGAGGAAGTTTCACATACATTGAATATAACATAAATAACTACTAACACTTCAGTTTGAAGTCAACTGAAAATGTTCCTTAATGCCAAGCCTGAGGCTTGAAGAGAAACACAAACCTGACCTCGACAGGGGCTTTGATAGACGAGATCAGGTCCAAATTTGCCATGAGCACCATAATATTAATCTTTTTAAGGATTACTTCAGCCAGTAACAGCCAACAGCCTATCAGCAACCTGTTTCTTGAAAGTGAATGCTGGCAACTGATCAATATTAATGGCACAGAAGTGAGACCTCATTATGCTGAAGGTCATGGCAGGAGGTAGATTTAGAGCAGAGGAAGATGAACAAAACTCTTGAACATTTGTGGCAGAGCAGAAACATTTGTCTAGCTGTATGACACCCCCTGAAGGCAACATGTCATTCTCACTTTCATGCTTTTAAAAAAGTTTGAAATTTAAGGCGAAAATTTGTTAAATAGTCCCTGCGACTTTCAGTGTCTACAAAGTGAAATCAGTCATTAAAATGCAAAAAATGGCCCAGGGAAGTACTGATTTATGGCACCAAAGGGACTTTGAATGCAGCAGATAGAGACTGTATCTGGGCAGGCAGTGAGGTGCATTAATGATGAGCTGATCACCTTCTTTTTACAGTTTTCATGAGAGTGGAAATCTCTTAAACCCTGTGAGTAATGACTGAGCACAGACACATGGGGGAGGGGAACGCTTCAGCTTAATCCTATTCTCATTGCTCAAGTCATATAAGACATGATGCTCCGTCAGGAGACAACGAAAAGTCAAATGTTAATATTTATCAGAACAATTATTTCTTTGAGCATGGCTGTGCACCTCTTCACATCGTCTTCTCTTTATTAGTTTTGCTTGCATGTGCTTTGATCAAGTGTTTTTTAGATTTTGGTGGTATTTGGACAGCATGTTATGGGGGAGACCTGCTAATGCTAAAATACCAAGCCTCTCCACACTGCACAGGAACCCTGTACTTGGATTGATAGAAAGAAGGGGTCACAAAAACACTAGAGTATTGCAATGAATTTACGCAGGCTGGCAACAGCTGATGAAAGACTTTCAAAATCCATGAAAGTAACTCGCTACGTCTGGCAGATATTACAATGCTGTTAAAATGTGCTCATGAATGCAGCAAAATGAGATGACACCATATAATTGCCTGTGAAAACATGATATAGATGCTTTTACATAACATTTGTATAGCAAGCTGTTAGGCTTGTATGACAACTGTGAGCCAACATCAAGTAAAAAAGAATGATTTTAAACATAAATAATTTGTTCTTTGCTACTGTATTCAAAGTCTGGGTTTGTGTGCTGCTGTTAGCTGATGTAAACCACACATTCACAGCTGATGTGTGTGTGATGCAACCTGTGCGCTCCGGAGCTTCAGCTCAAACTTCCATCATTACAGTCTTTTGAATGATGCATCGTAGTGCATTCACATCAGGCCACTGTATCAGCCAACCCTGAATATCTTCCACCGATGCCTTTTTTTTTTTTTTGCTGAAGCTTTCTCTGTGGGAATGATCACCCCTGCATCACTGCAGATGGTGTCGGTCTACATTTTTCATCACAGCTGAATATTCCTCATCAGCTGAATACTGAGCAGCAGCTCGGAGGAATAGCTGCTCTGTGCACAGCATGCATGACAGTGAGCCAAGGCAGTGATTGGCAAATATAAAAATAAAACTGAATAAATAAAATATTCCCGGCGTGGTCAAAGTGGAAAAAGTTTGCCGTTTTGCACAATTGTCAGGAACACAGTTATTCACAGTTAAAGTGAATAAAAATAATATGCAAGAATTAAAATAAAGACCATTAAAAAAACTTTTTTTTTTTTTTTTTTTTAAACATCATTCTGAGAGAAAGATCTGTCTGGACAGAAGGGACAGGAAAGTGTGAGTCATTACCATCGAAGTGCGATTTTGATGGGTGTGGTGAGGCAGGAGGTGAACAGGTCAGCAGGGAGGTCCGGGTTCATGGGCAGCAGCTCGTTTGCCTCACATGCAGCCAGTTGGATGCAGTTCTTCATGGAGGGCGGAAGCGGCATCTGTGCGAGTGGGTGGCTGGGATTGATGGCCGCAACCTGAACAGACATACAACAGGTCAAAAGCTGTTTGGAGATTTATTTTGACTAGCAGAAGGGAGTTTGTGTACATCCATCCAGAGCAGGTTTCACATTTGCAAATACATCAGATAATCGATCTCAACGGGGAGTCTGGCTTTGAGATCCAAAACAGCTTTTTAATCAAGCTCCTCCACCACCTGACCAGTTCTCTTAGGAAATAAACAACAGAGAGGCAAAGAAGCTGCTACACTGATACTGATTTATTTAAAATAAATCTTGCTATCATGTGTCAGAGCGAACATTGCTTTCAATATTACACTTTGATTTTCTGATGTTGGTTGTAATGGAAGGGGGTTGAGGCTGACATAACACATTAGTGTGAAATCACTGACTGAAAATGACAAAACATGTTTTACAAAAACAAAATTTTGCAAAACAAAAAATGAATGAGTGCAGATATAGCCCACATAGAGGTTCACAGCTAAATTGGCCCTGTGATTACATGAAGAAACGATATTATCCAGCGTATCTACTTCCAGAAAGATCTGAAAATCAGCCACTGTTCTTTCAAGCTTTACTGTGAGAGAGGACTGACACAAATATAGTGATACAAATTTAAGTCCATGTTGTCTACTCCATGAATACAACTTTTAACCAACGTCAAAGGAAATTCTGAAGTCTGAAAATTGAAACACTTCTGCAATATGTTTTCTTCTTTCTACACTTATCCATGAAGCATGGAAAATACAGACCTTTTCATAAGTTATCAGACTGCCCTGAAAGCCTTTGTGTATCAATCTGTAAACTCATAAGTTGCTTGCAGAGAAAATTAGCAGGAAAAACATATAAAAGTTACACAGTGAGAACTGAATCACTGAAACTTAGAAAATAATCTACCGTAATCTCTGAAGCAAACAAGACAGTGTCTGTGGAGTGTTGAGCACAAACGTGCAACAGGTGATGGCTTTAGCACCTAGTCACCACCGACATTAGTTTGCTCTGGTGTCTTTCTTGCAAGCTGTTTGCTCTCATGAGACTCACCATCAACTTACCGCGAATAATATCACAAAAATTCCCATAATCCCCTTTAACTTACTCAGAGCAGAAATGTATCAATAAGCAAACCCATTCTAACAAAGACTTGCAGCATTGATTATTCAACACAATCCCTGCAGACTGAAGAGTTGCTTTTAATGTTTCTAAGCTGTGTTACAGTGATGATGCATTTAGAATGAAAAACAGGAGGATTGCTAAACAAAATGAATCTCATTAAAACCAAAAACATTTGCTGTCTTAGGAGCATTTGTTAAGCGATAAAAGTTGTTTCATTTTTTCCCACTGAGGCACAAAAGGCGAGCTGAATATCCTGTTGCATAAATTACATATTACAGTTTTCCACCAGGCAAAAAACTTGG
This sequence comes from Poeciliopsis turneri, assembly GCA_922788865.1. Taxonomy (NCBI): domain Eukaryota; kingdom Metazoa; phylum Chordata; class Actinopteri; order Cyprinodontiformes; family Poeciliidae; genus Poeciliopsis; species Poeciliopsis turneri. Next base: position 131,185 of record CAKLNU010000131.1, read on the forward strand.
CCCCAGATTTTTATGAAAGAAAACAAAAGTATTTAAAGAAACGGGTGAAGTTTTCTCTGCCCCTTAACGGGCGGTCTTTGAATGGAAAACAATCGTCCTGTTTATTCTGGGAGTCAACTTATGGAGCTATTTCTACATCCTAAGTCAGGGAAGTCAATACTTGCAAATGTGAGATATGGAGGAGGCGTACCACTAATGTAAAATTTTAATTGTATTTGGAGCACTTGACTATTTATGTGCTAATTTTACTGAAGGACTCCTGGTAAGGTTGATGGGACTTCTACATTGTTTGATGTAGAGCTGACTAGACTTTAACGAGTGCTGGATCTTAACAGAGGCAGAAAGCCAAACCCTCTCTTATCATCCCAACTGTGGTGGCAAGTTTTTTTCATTGTGAATCTTTATTCTGGTGATAAATCAGTCAGAAATGCTACTCTTTCTACCAAAAGTATAATTAACTGATGCAATTAATTAAAATTAACTGCATCATTATTAGAATTCTTACTAACAACAAAACTAAAAATTTTACATGTTGTGAGTTTAGAGATTGTATTCTGTGTATCTTTAGCAGCCTGTTCTTTTCTAATCTCTGATTTCAACAAGGCATTTTTAGCCATTCTGCTGCCACTCAGGATATTTTCAGTGTAAACTTATGAAATTATTGTGTTTAAAATTCTCAGGAGATCAATTTCTAAAATACACATAAAAAAACTGCCTCTATTTTGAAACCTGGTTTAAGTTTCAGTCGTCTGGGTCTTGATCCCCAAATGCTTTAGGCTGCACTTCTGTAATATAATGTCTCAAATTCGAAAATTGGTGTATAAATTGACACTTAAGAGCATTTCTTTAAATTGAAGTACAAAATATTTGAAAGAGATATAAAGTGCTAAAACTCCTCTGTGTCAGTCTTTACAGTCCTTAGGGAAATCAGGCAGTCAAGGAGGAAGAGCTTTGAAAGTCAATAGAAAAAAGTGACAGAGTAAAGTGTTTTTGTCAATTTGTGTAAGAAAAAAAAACAATTTATTCATTCACTAATAAATCTTAAAAGTGTATGTGACAGCAAGTATATAAATATTTATATATATATATATATATATATATATATATATATATATATATATATATATATATAGGACTGCACATTTCTGGACTGAGATGTCTGATGTTGTTCCTGGGATCTGTTGTAGCCATTGATCCAGTTTGGGGGTGACTGCCCCGAGGGCCCCGATGACCACAGGCACCACTGTGGTCTTCACCTTCCAGGCCCTCTCCAGTTCCTCCCTAAGGCCCTAGTATTAGGGAGGAACTATATATATATATGTATATATATATATATATTAATCTTGTCAACGAAAGACTAAAGTGTGTTCATCATCTCCAACAGTCATTAAAATAATATCAGAGTTGATGATACATTTTTAGCATCTACACAAAATGAGCTACATTCTAACAAAAAAACCTCTTTATTTCCTGCTGAAGACACCATCCACATTCTAGTCTGTTTATTTATATACAGAATTATAAGTGACTCCACAGAGCATTTTCTAATACCTGCATTTAAATGCAACATCGCAATTTTCCTTTCCACACTTAATCCAGCTATCCAGCCTCCTCAAATCTATGAAGATGTTTCACTAGGAACATCTTCATTTGCAAATCAGTCAAACCTACAAAAATCTGCGTCCTTCTAACCAAAAACATCCATAATTTCAAAGCAATTGTAGACTATATCAGCCCTCAGTTTCCAGTGTTGCTCCTGAGCCGTATGAACAGGTTAAAACTGGAACATTAGAGGATGCATGCAAAACACATTTGAAGAGTGGTAATGAAGTAAGCTTCAGCTCCCTTCAGTTGTACTTGCTACTACTGCACCGGTATAAACGAAGTGTTTATACCTGTGCCTCAGAGCAGAGCTGCTGTGAAACAGACAAAGCTGGATGTATTATAACTTAAAAAAAATAAAACTTTCACTTCATGCTGTGAAACTACTGGAGTTTTGCTCTGGAGAGAGCATGCAGAGGGATTTGTAATGCCCAACCAATAGCAACAGACTCTTGGTGAAATACAATAACAACAACAACAAAATAGGAGGTTTTGTCACAGATACCAAAGACGTAAAGGAAACTATTTCATTTTGCCCATTCAACTGCAGTTTCCAGTAAAGCTTATTAAACTTTAAAGATATTCTTGTAATGGAGCTGCATAGATTTATATAGGAACACTTTATTGCTGTATATGCTGCTCTCTACAAGTCCAATAACTCATTAATAGATTCTGTAATAGAGGGCCAAAAAGGAGGGGGAAGCTCAGATCTCATTACATTATGTATTTAACACATAGCTGTAAGAGTGGCTCTGCACACATGAATAAATAACAATATTAAAAAGAAAAATTGTCTCAACTAATAGAGCGGTGGCAAGGTGTGCCACTGTCTTCCTTGTTGTTGCATCAAACACATTTCTCTCTCCTCTTTGAAGCATTTTGCGAGCATGTACGATTGGTGCCGCTCAGATGGATTTCCGCCAATCCTGTTACGACATAATTCCTCCTTCGGCTAATTAGGAGATCCTGCTTGCAGAGAAATAAATCACAAAGTAGTGTGTGCGTCTAATGCCTCTCGGTGCGTTAGCCTAAGAACATCATCGGGTGAAAGAAAGCGTGTCACTGCCAGCCATGATAATCCTGACGGTAAACACAACAGCACCGCCGGCACAAGCTGATTAATGCCAAGCATCCACTGTAATTATCACATTAGCATATTGTAATCTGGGAAATTACCATGAAAATCATAATGACAGCCTTCCTTTTTTTTTTTGCTTTCTGGGGGACAATACGGCAGGATATAACTGCAGAAGACTCCTTTTTTTTCATAAATGCAACGTTAAATTACAAAACTAATTCTTCACAGGAAGAGGATTTCAGATGTTCTCAGCAGAAGACAGCTGCCATGTGAAACGCTAATTGAGAACTACAGTTTAAGAGCTATGCATGCATTATTTATTGCAATATTACATGGGTAAAAAAGTTGGCGTACTGGAAACAGCAAAACCACAACACACACAAACACGAGTACACCCAGAGAGCAGTAGCTTTAAGAGCTGCAGTGATTCCTTCTCAACATCACACACACTTTACTCCCTACTAATGCAACAAGCATGTTCGCTGAGTGCACACAGGAAGCGAGATTTTTTAAAAGGAAGCAGGTGGCCATATGATTGTGCATTCAGTGCGCATCTCTTACACACACACACGCAGATGAACTGCATGGTCCACATGAGGTCCATAACACAAAAATGGGAGGAGGTTATAAAACACCCCCTCCCTCTGTCATGCCTCCCTAATGTCACCCAGTACTTGATCTGCATCACAGCGTTTGAGTAAAACGGTCCCTGGTGAAGTGAAGCTTGTCGTTCTGGGCGAGAACGGAGAGCTGTCCGTTCCTCAGAGGTGTGTGGTTGGATGACTCTGCTTGGGACCAGTGATGTGCAGAACGAATGTGCTGCAACACAGAGACCATCTGTGCATGTTAAGGAGGACAATCCCCCTGACAGCAACATACTTCTTGAACTTTTTATAAACTGTGACAAAAGAGCTGCAAGCTTCAATCCGTGTTTGTCCATTTCTCAATAAATCAGCAGAAAGAAGAATTTCGATCAAAGTGATGGGGGAATTGTATGTTTCTTTTAAGCAAACAAACAGAAAAGTGGGACGTGCATTTGTAACTGACCGCTAACCAATGCTGTGCTGAACTACCGTTTGATGTGATCACAGTTTCAAGTCTTTAAGCATTAAGCAACTAAAGACTGGAATTATCTCACACTCTCTTTTGCATTCAAGGACTTTATGGGTGATTGAGATTATGAATTTTCCAACTTTGACAGAGATTCTCAGTTAATCTCCAGACTGAACTTTAACTGGCCATTCATCTAAACAATTTTGTTGTAGATCTGGTTGGACATTTATGAACGTCATCCAGAGGGAGAGTGAACTTCATCCACACTGTCTTTTCTGCATTCCTATGCACAAAAGACAAATGCAAACAGCTTCCCTGTTCCTGGTGAGAAAAAGCATGCCAGGTACATTATGCTGCCACCACCAGGATTCACTGTGGAGAGGTATTTGGACTGCTGTGTGGTGTTAATCTTCCACTAGACATTACATTCTGCATGTCTGACCAATCCCCTGTGACAAACTGCGAATCAATTTATTCATTTTGGCTTTTTTTTAAAAATAATGGCTTTCTTTTTTTTTCACAGATGAAAAGTGCTTCTATAAATTCTCCCCAACTTAACCCCTGACCTGTCTGCTATGTATATTTTACCTACATGACGCTGTGGCCTTCACAGACCAGCAGTAATTTACAAATAAATTACTCACAGATGAATTCTTCAATAGCTTAATGACTTTTGAAGGTTTACACTGGATTTCATTTTCTGTATCAAAGTAAGCATTCAGAAGATGCACTGATACTTTCACAAGGCTCTGTTGATCCTCTCCTGAAAGATTGGGAGCTATTTGGAAGTCACCACCTTGATGCTAATCTTCCATTACATCACCCTATGACATAATTCCTGTTAAAGAGAATGGGAACTGCAGGTACCAAAGGGGAAAAGTGATATAGCGTATGGACATTATGCAACTTCCCATGCATCCAACTAAATTACTTCTTGAGCTTACTTCCTGCATAAATCCAAAAGCTGAACCTGAAAGTTTTGGGACTGAAAACTTATTATACAACGGCGCAGGAAATCTCCTTAAGGTATAGTGTTAACTGTTATGGAAAATGTAAATAGAAGTATAAAAATGATCAATCAAACATTTGCTGCCTTGTCCCATCCCAGGCTTTATGGAGTCAATTTGACAAAAGCAGCACTGTAGTGTAAAGAAGAGTGCTCTCATAAATAAACTTTCAATAGCAGTAAGGGTTTTATTTTCCTGCTTGCTATTAGAAAAGGCTCCCAGTCTTTTCTGTGTGGGTACAAAGCCTATTTAATTCCCCGTTTAGACTCTTTTCACATTTAAGTAGTAACATTTGTAACCCAATTAAGCCACAACTGAACAACAAAAATGTACATATTGGTGTAATTAAACAAGACGTTCTCATGTTGGCAGTGAAACAGAGGATCTTTCACTGGGTGACCCAGAGGGGCACTTTCGACTTTGGTCCCCAGGATCAATTGTTGCACACACTTTTACTGTTGTGTTTTGACGTTACCCTGGTGCCACAAACCCAACCTGAACAATGTATGATCAACAAGCTTCTGGATGACTTATTTACATACTGAGAACGTAATGTAATAATTGAAATCAAGTGTACTGGAGCAGAGACTCATCTGAAGAAAGAGGAAGAGTCGCTTCAGAGGACTGAAACCTTCTGATCAAAATCTTAATTTTTGTATGCAAGACGACATGTAGAAAAAAATTAAAAGCATGTACACATCAAGTAAGAATGTAGATATTTGTCCTCCCTCGCAGGGCTACAGCTTCACTCTATTCTTGCAGGCTTTTTTGGGAGTTTTCTGTTTGTGTTTGACACATTTTACGCCAAAGAAAACACCTTTCGAGGGAATCAAAGTGCTAATTTAGTGGAGGAAAAGGTTTTTACAACATGTTTACCCACAATCCTCCCTTGACCTCATGAAACTCTCAGAACACAGCGGGTTAATCTCAGGGCAAACACAGGCATTACAGCGACTCAGCAGTTTATCTGCTGCTTTCACCTTTACTTTTTAAAAGGGAATGCAGCATTCACCGAGGCTCCTCTTTGCCAACTTCCAGCTCCTCTGTACATCCTCCTATTTCCTCACTGTCGTTTTTTTTTTTTTTCGTTAATCTACAGTTTGGCAAAAACTTCTTTATGAATAATTAAAATAAATGACAGCGCCATCTCATCAGGCATTCACATTGCTAGTTTCAGCCAGAGGAGAAAAGATGAGACAACATAATAAAAAAGGTGAAGTGTTGAAAAGACTGAAGCAGTGATGGATTGCTTGAAGAGTTCCTACATATTCGTCATGTAAAAAATTCATACATTTTGAGGCTCAAATTTCCCAGGAGTCAGGCGTTCTGGATGGATGGATGGATGGAGCTAGAGCAAGATAACAATAAAGAAACAAAGCTAGGAAAGAAGGAATCACACCAGGAAGAAAGAAAGGATGATACCCTTATGAAAGGGCAGGAGGATGGAGAGGAAAGACAGATGGAAGAGAAGTAGGACAAAATGAAGGACAAAAGGATAGGAGGAATAAAAAGGATAAAAAACAATAAAAGGAAGTATGAAATTAAAAAGGAAGAGAGGATGAAAATACATAAGAAAGATGGAATAAAAGGAAGAACCAAGAGAATTAATGACATAAGAAAAGGAATAAAATAGGACATAATGAAAGAAGACAAAAAATAAGGAAGGAAGGCAGGACACAAATAAAAAAGGAAAAAAGATGGAAAGCATAAAATACACAAGAAGAGAGACAAAAGACAGGAGGAAGAAAAAAATGAAAGAAAGAAAATAAAGAAGGACAACTGGTAGGACAGAAGGGGAATTCACAAGGAAGAAAAGAAGCATTACAGGGTATGTGAGGTAAAGGAAGGACATATAGGAAGAAAAGAAGAACAGACATGAGGAAGGATATGAGTAACAACAGAGAGAAAGGGGGAAAAAGGACATGACAGAGGAAGACAGGACAGAGGAAAGGAAAAAGAAAGAAATGAAGGAAAAAAGATACAAGACAGAGGGAGAGAAATGAGACAAGATTGAAATTGTATTTAGTCTTTGGGAAAGAAAGCAACATCGGAAAATATAAACTTCCTTAGACTTCCTTAACTTCTGCACAGGTCATGTGGGCTCATTTGTAACACTCCCCATTTCTAATAACTCCTAAATACCAACACTTCATCTCGTTCTATCTGACTGCTCGCTAACTCTGTGTTTGAAAGACTCATCTCATATTTTAAAATGTCGTCCTCTCCTGTTAAATCCCAGCTTGTATTTCATTGCTCCTGTGCAGCAACATGTCGTAAACCATGAGTGGTTTTGCTGAAGCTCCCTCACCTCCAGCTCCTGTTCTCTCTGCAGGGCGAACTGCTTAAATGACTTGACGATAATTCCCGCGTTGGAGCAGTCGTAAACAAAAATGGACGGGCTCCCCATCCACGTCTGCAGGTCGTAGATGGACAGCGGGATGTATTGTGTGTAATTCTGAAAAGCAGAGAGGAGAGGGGTGTGAGATTTGGTGCATCGTGTTGCTGCTAAGTCACTTCTATAGAAGTATATAGATTTTTCTATAGATTTTTTCAGTGTTCAATTATTCACCAGGCATCTGCTTGATGGAAACCGCTGATTAAAGAAGTGGGAAAAGGGTTGAAAACGTGCAAGTGATGCAAACATGGAGAGCGTAGGAAGTTCATATATTATATCCAAAATTTATACTGGAAAAACACAAAATATTGCCAAGTATTTTTTATCTGTTTTCTAGTGCATAATATCTTACTGCACTTGAAATAAGAAAAAAAAATTGCACTAGAAACTAGACCCAAAGCTCTTGGTAAGATTTTGTGTTTTTGCAGTATAACTTTACACACCACCAGCTGTTGTTTTGGTGCAACAGAGAGCACCGCAGTGCTTTAGACAAAAAAGATAAAGACGTAAAATGAACCTGTTACTCTCCATAAACTTCAATTCCGGCAAAAAGTTAATTTGTTTTAGGCGATCAATCTGTGGTTCTACTCTAGTGTTAAGAAATACCAAGCTTCTTTAAGGGCCCATATGTATTGTTGCCTCTGGTGTGTCAAGAAAATATTCCACAGGCTCGACGGGTTCGGGTCATGGAGTTCGATGTTGATCAAGCTGTTATAACATGTTTGCTACAGGTTTTATCAGGGCCTTTAGCAGTATGTGTAAGTACGAGGTCTTCCGAGTAAAAGATGAAATAAACATCTAGATGAAGCTTAATTTTGGATGTGATAAAACATTTGGACAAACACCAGCAGATGCCTCCAGGGATAAAGATTACTATCATGGAAAGATTGGCAATGCCTTTAGATTATTCCCCTTTCATACAGTTATTGACAAATTACTCTTTTAATTAATGAGTCAACATGTGTAAACTTTAAAGGTAAAACCAGGAATTCTGATGTCTTTGTGTTTTCTACCTTGTTAAAAACCCAGATTTCCCCGTTGACGGTGGGCCGTGGAACTCCATGGCCGTTGTAGTGGAAGAGGACTCTCTCCTCTTTGGCGTTGCGTCTCAGTGACGTGCAAAGTTTCTTCACTTCGTCCACTGTGGGGTCCAGACTCTGTTTGTAGCGTGCCTGAAAAGCATAACAACAAAGACATCAGGATAATTACGCCCACCTTAATTTTAATACCTTTACCATCTAATCAGGCCCTAACACGAGATCACACACAAATCAAAGGTCAAAACTATAAGAAGCAAAATGGCATATTGCTGCATCTCCTCAAATCGCCAAATAAGCTTCTGAACATACGAGTAAATAAGTGTTTTTGTCACCGTCTGTATGTTGCCTGCCTGTTTTCTCGACCACCCAATGCGAATTTCATCTCCGACTCCACTGCTCTGAAGTCAGAAAGCGTGAAGTTCATAGCAGCATTTGGCATGACTAATCCAAGGAGATTTTACAGCCTGAGACCAGGGGAGTCTGTATTGTTTTTGGTTTTCACCAAATCAAGGGCTGGAGTGTGCAAAGCTGAAAGTGACATAGAGGTGTCAGCAGCTAGTTATGTAACAGAAAAGCTCCTCTTCTGACTGCTCTGAATCATTGTGGAGCTCAACGAAGCCCTTTTGTTGCGCAACTAACTTGGCTTTTACTGAACAGCCTGCCTCCTGTTGACTGGAAGTGAATCACAGCAGACATTTTAATGTCGACTCATCTCCCAAGAACCATCCAGCCAATATAGCTCATAAAAGCAGCAAGCTGACCTTGTGAACCAACAGTTTTACTTAGCTGTATAACACAACCATCACTTTGCTCAGAACAATAACTCCCCTCCATTTTCCTGGACAAGACAAAAGAAGTCATCACATGCATCTTGCAAATATATTTGTTCTTACCCTACTATTGTACAAAGTAAATGTTTAATGAAATCAATTTATCTCATCCACAAAAAAAAAAAAAAAAAAGTAATTATGACAAAAATAAAAACAGATTCTTTCTGCTTTTAGATTCACTTTTATTTAAAATATCTTGCAGGCAGAAAACATTTCTGGGGCTTTGATTTCTTTTCTTTTTGTTTCCTTTCATCTGTTAGTCCACTATTGTTAAGGTCTGTTGCAAGTTTCTTTCAGATAAAGCCATTAAAAACTTTCTACTCAATGCTCAAATGAAAAACACACAAAACACATCTATAGATTATGAATTCTGACAATATGGAAACCTTTGAAATAGAACTTTCTTGAAAAACGTTTCACAAAGCATTAAGGTTGCTTGCATAAAAGTCTTACCAGCTTTTATGCAAACATAACATCAACCTATTAATATTTGCCCACTCTAAGGTGCAAATAATATTTTCATTGTAGAATGCAAAACATTATTTGCATTCTACAATGTTCCCCACCATGTTTATCCGATTGTGAGGAAATGTAGAGTTTCTTCTGTAGATGTGGATGTATGCTTGGACTCAATAGGCTAAAAAATAAAAACCCTCTTCATTTTTAGCTTTCCTAAAACTTTTGGTCATCTAAATATTCAGAGTAAAAATTAGCCGGTGTTTGGACTGGATCAAAACTTAATCTAATTTGAGAAAATGAAAAACATAAAAGGTGATAAAAGTTTACATCGATGTGTAAAGCCACTTTTATATAAAAACAGGGGTGTGAGCAGGTACTATATCCTTATACATTTTTATTTGATTATCCAGTTATTGAAATGTGCAGTAAATATTTACAATTCAACTTAAAAATGTTAATGCACGGATGAGGATTTTAAAAATTATAATAAATAGGTGGATAAAACATGTTTATTTCATTCTAAAAATCCTGCAATGGTCTAACCACGTCACACTGCTCTATGAAATTAAGCAATGAGGAATCTATGGTACAAGCAGGAAAGAAACCAGGAGAAGGTAGATTATTTTTTACAACAGTTACTTGAAAACAAATAAATAGCTGTGAAGTGTAGCTAATGAGCACCTAATGACGATTTATTTTGACGTTTTTCTTCTTCAAAACTTTCCCAAATGGGAATTGAAGAACATTTTAACAGTGTTAAAACTATTCAAATAATCAAATATTTGATGACTAAGTGATTCTGGGTATTGTATTCCTATCTATATCTTGTGTTTTGTGAATTCCTGAACCAGAACACTCAGTTTGTCGCATCACATAAAATACAGTGGCCAAGCTGAGTTGACCTTTATTGAAGACGCCAACACTCCTGATTCGGATGTCGAGAGGAAGACGAACAGAAGAATCATGGCGGAACTGGCAGGATAATTTAATTTGTGCATTATTGGATAAAAGCGTCTGAATTCCAACAGGCCCGACATTAATCTCTGTGGTATCAAGTGGTATCTGAAGGGCATAATGGTGTTACAGTGAGTGATGAAGGCAGGGCATCTGAAGCACAGGCATATATGAAAAAGTTATGGCAGTATCAATTAAGAGCAAGAAATAAAAAGGTAAATAAGAACTAAAAGAAAGAAATTAAACAAGTGAAGAAAAAAAACAGAAGAGAATCCGACATACAGAAGACGAAACTGCTATGATGGTGCACCTGGAAGTTCGGTGGATGTCAGGGAAATCTTTTTGTATTGTTTTTCTTTCTCTTTTAGTCCACAAACTATTGTCATTCTTTCTTCCTTCTCGGCCATGACTGTGTATTCTGTTTATTCTGATCTCAAGAGATTTTGCAAGATCCGAATGTTTGTTGCTATGTACCAAATAGACGACGGTCAACCTGTTATATCGAGGATTTGGTCTGGATTTTTTTGTTTTGTTTTTTTTGTCATGTGCAGTGTCTCTCAGGTTTTGAAAATTAACTGACGACTAGATTGTCATCCATTTGGCCATTTAATGCCAACGATGTCGAATCAAGAAAGCATTGAAGATGGAAAAGTAGAACTGAAAAAGCCTTGATCTAAAGAAATGTGGGCAGAGAAAAATAAACTCATTGACACATTAGAACTAAAATAATTCTGTGGCCAAGATAATAAAATTGTGATCTGAAAGCTGTGTTGGGTATCAACTCAGGTTAGTTTCAGACATTAAATTTGTTTGATTGAAACAGTTAAGACGTTTTCTTCCTAAGTAAAATCAGTTTGTGTAGTGAATACTCAACTGACACCACAACTTTGCCAAACAAACAAACAAACAAAAAAAACACATGGTAATACTTTTGCCACTGATGGTGAAATTAAATTTACAAATTTAATTAGCTGATCCGTTTTTAGTTGATTCAGCACCTGATCCCTCAGAGTGACGAAGACGCAAAGCCACTTTTGTCCTGCCGAGTTGCCATTGTCACCTTTAGCAGTGCACTGTTGTATATTCCACTTTTCTTTTACCCAGAATAGTTTCGCACCATGTCATCGCCGACGTCATGATGACTGTGCCTCTGGTCCTTGACACGCTGTACAGCCCCTATCTTTCCAAGTCATTGTGTGAGTTTTCTATTTCTGTCTTCGGCGGAAACACAAGGCTGGTATGTTTTGTTGTACTTGTGAAAATCAAATTGGCTAGGTTTCGGGAGGTTCTGTACCTTTTGTATGGTACAACTAAAGTGATTTGCATGAAAAATTTTTAGATTTTATTTAAAAATCTATAGTAAATAGTTCAGTCTGGAATTGTTTTTCAGTCCCAGATTCAATATGATTCTAAATATTTCCTCATAAATATTTCAGTCTGTAATCATATTTTATTGACTAAATGCTGTTGTCTTGAGACAAATCAGTACAAAAAATTAAATCAGCCTTGGTTGCAAGATTTTGACGTAAAATGTATGTGACGCATTAAAATACCAGAACTAGCTTGGTTTGTGTATCTGGTAGTAGTTTGTAATAAATAGAGGAGTTTCCAGGAATAAAACAAGCTGTTTGTTCCCAGAAGATGTTGGCTGGTGATTGAGGGGACAGTGGTTGACTTTACTCATTTCCTCTCTCTGACACCTTCACTTTTCACTGTCATTAAGGGTAACCTGTACAATAGTTCCCCCAATTTATTTAGCTGGACTACATGAAAGTGTGATAACTTAAATAAAGGTAACATCAAACTAAATTCCATAGTTACAATTGCATTTTTAAGTATGCAATTTCTATTTCATACTTTATCATCGAAAGTGTTTGTAATTTTTTTTAGATGTACATGGTTTCTCTGCATGAATAATTAAATAAACAAGCTCATGGCATTTTTTTTTTTTTTTTTTTTTTTATCATTGTATCTGACAAAAGGTTCACCTTGTATCCTTCAGCATAACAGTCTGGATTTAATTGCATCCTGAATGCTTGTATTGCTTTGTAAAGGTCACCTGTTCTCAGCTAGTGACATGATGACAAATGGCACCTGAGATGATACAGGGCACACCTTTAAAACGAGTGTATTTCCTGTGTGATGTTATGTAATGGTGTTGTTTTACAGCAGTGTAACATAAAACACTGTCAGTCTGCCTCCTTTAGAGGCAGAAGCTCCCACTAAAGATCTGCATCGCTTATAGTTCGATTTCACCTCTTGTGGTCAAATTTTGTGGACAGAGAAGAAAGGGAGTGTGTGAGCAAGGCACCCTATAAAAATAACTCAGTAACATTAGATCTGTGAGGTGGAATGGGCTAAAAATAAAGACAACTGTTGTGATAAGCTTATCAAATCATACCTAAAGCATTTGATCCATGTCATACAGTTTAAATGCAACCAAAACAAATGCTAAGGAAATGTATGAAAGTTTTAGCTTCTGAAGAGCAGAAATAATTGGTAATACTAACTGACCTGAGACAGTTAGTCTGACTGAATGTTATGTCTACTACAGAGCATGTAATTATCAGGTTGTAAATGTTTTGGGGGGTTTTTTCCCCGAATAAATCTTTTTTTTTCTTAAGGGTTGACAAACAGGGCCCTGTGAGCTCACAGTAAAATGTGAAAACAGCAAACTAACATCGCTGATGAAAACCGACCTGAGACCTGACTAGGAAGAGGTTTGAACAAAAAAATAAATGAAGGACAATTATTTAAATTCCGTTGAGAAAGAACAGCCAAGTTAGACAAACAGAGTTGATAGTCATTTCCCTGGTGACAGCAGTCCTGCTGAGGCCAGTGTGTCCAGGCTGACTCAGTTCACAGCAGGTCGTTTGGAGGAGAGGGTGAGATGACGCGTCACCATCCAATCACGCCAAAACTCACCTCCTGTCAACACGATAGGCCCCGCGCAATTCTTCTTCCTCTACAGCAAATCAATTTATGTCTAGTTATAGAAGACAGATTAGTTCTTCTAAAATAACTTCTTCTTTCAAAGTTCTGAAGAGTTCATCCACAATGTTAAAAACCTGCACTTTATCACTTATGTTTTTACACATTCTGCATACCAAGTACCACACAGACATAAACACAGCCATTTGAGATCCAACATCTAGTTCTCCTCAAACAAGCAGGATGCTGGAAGAGAGCAATCTGAGTCAGAACAGGACTGCTGATGCTTCTGACTAAGTGGTATGAGTTATGCAACCGGCAGAAGGTCCGAATCCACTAAACACTGCTGCGTTGTATGCTTACGAGGGTCTGATTATTTCCAATAAGCAGGGCTTCTAGTGCGCATGGACAAACTGATTCCGATAATGATTTAAAAGCCCTCACAATCCCTCATCTAACTTCTCGAAATGAAATCGGAACTGAGAAATCAATTTGGCTTTCTGTCCTCCACCGGAAAAATTTGATCAGTTTGCAAGTTCGACCACTTCCCATTCTTCCAGAGATGGCTCAACAATACATCCATTCATACATTTACCTCCTATTTCTGTATGCTAATCATAGCATGTATTTGTATTTAAATGACATTTGAGAATTGGTCATTGTTCCTTTTTCCATCTGTTTATTTGCTCCAAAGGTGGAAACCACAAATGAGGTGATCTAATCATATCCATCCATATCACCCTTCTCCCTAACGGGGTCGGGAGTTGCTGGTGCCTATCTCCAGCTGCGTTCCGGGCGAGAGGCGGGGTTCACCCTGGACAGGTCGCCAGTCTGTCGCAGGTGATCTAATCATATTGTAGATAATAAAACATTTTATGATAGTCACATTAATTGGCACACAATATGCATGGGTGGTTTAGGATCCAATTAAAGAAGGTATTATTAAGCTGCATTAATTTCAAATCTCTGCAAATCTAATGATGGCGCTGTAAATTTGTGATAGCAAAGGGAGAGAGACACCGCTCAAGTACCAGTCCAATTAAAATCAAAGACCTGAGTAGCACTTGAAACTAATTTTCAGACATTTTTAATTAAAATCTTTCACCTTGAGGGATTTAAAATAGGTGAAACTTGTGTTCTTTAAACAATTTTTCCTTTAATTGATCATTTTAATAAAAGTTTTAAAAAATATTTCTGAAATCCAGCTGAGTTCATGGTACATAACTCAATTTTTAGATAGGATGAGGATTATTATACTCAGACCAGGCTAATGCCAGAATTAGGAGAAGCAAAAAATAAGCAAACTGTCAAATGTTGCACCTCGTTACCAGCTTGGACGACATAAAGTTGATCTGGAAAGAAACTGGAAGCAATTCTTAAAGAAGAAAAACTATTTTTGACAAGCATTTCCTGACAATACAGTTTCTAGCAAAGGTACATTTATGTCTATATACATGCAACTGCAAGTTTTCCGAGAAGAGGTAAGGAGAGGGTAAGCATTAATCAGAGGAACAGCCAGAAGTTGCTATGTAACGTCAGAGGAGCAGCAGAGATCCACTGCTCTTGTGGCGATAAAAAAGCCTTGAGAAATTTGATTTGTAGTTTGCCATGTTGAGGAGACATGTGGAAGAAACTGGTCTAATTAGACCAAAATTGAACTCTTGGATGAAAAATCCAAAATAAGGCATGAAACTATCACTGGAACAGATCATATCTACCATGACACAAAGTGGTGGCAGCATCATGCTGTGAGGATGCCTTATTTCAGCGCGTTGATGAAAAGAGGAATGCCGCTTTCCTCGAGAGGCTGCAAAAGATTTGAGTGGGAAAGTTCACCTTTCACCAACCCAACAACAAGCCAAGGCCACAAACAAAAGGTCTAGATAAAACTATATTGGTTAAATCACAGACTTAAATCCAGCTCAGATTATTTGGCAACACTCAAAACATGGTTGTTTATGCATGCTCTCAAACCAGTTTCTGTCTTGGTCCATCTCAAGATCTCAGCTACAACCTACAGTTTGCTAATGTAACGCCCATGCCTCCTTAAATTGTACTTTTAGTGTCTTTCATTTTATGTCACATATTTTATTTTTTATTTTTTGCAAAGCTGCAAAACAGACCACACATTTCAGGCCTTCTGCTTTTACTGATCCAATTACCTTGCTCTTTTTAACTATCATAATAAAAAGAACTTGAGTCACTGTTTCCTCTAACTTTCACTTCAGTTTCCCACAAATTATACAACTGCACTCATCTGGACAGGAGAAATATAGCTTGGGTTCAATATATTCTTTTAATATTGATGAAAATTATCAATATACACTTCAACATTTCAATAAAAGGCTGAATTAAAGTACTGGCAGAACATTTGAGCAGCAGTCAAACTAACGTGTGCTTCTGCAGATGTATTTTATCAGTTATTCTTATCCCAAGCTGCCAGCTGCCTTTTATATCGCTATCCTCTGGTCTAATCAACTGCTGCCCTCATTTCCAGCCACCTGCAGGGCCACTTGCACCGGTTGGTGATTGAGGAGGGACCGAAGCGGACAAGAGTGCCACAAACCATTAACCTAGAGACAGAGCTTCGGGAACGGTGCTGATTTTAACTCTGTGTGATGTCAGAACAAAGTGCACCTCTACTAAGGGTCAAATTTTAAATTTATTGAAATATTCAGCAGCAGTTGGTAACAGATTTGCAGTGTAAAGTACACAAAAAGGTGAGAAACTAAAAAAGTTACTAGAAATCTTAATTAGATAAAGAAAAGGTCTGCAAACTGCTGCAAATATAAATGTTAGTAATTTGTGTTGCTGGGAAATCATTCGTCTTGCTACTAGATCTTTCCCCACAGCAACAGCATGTAGAGACAAGAGTTATTAGTATTGATCAAACAACCCAAAGACATATTATGGCTATTTGTGCAGTGGTGCGTTAAGAATATGTTCTCTTTAACAAAATAAAACTATTATCTAAGCAGCAGTCAATTTTTAAAATAAACATCTAATAACAAGAAAATGAATGGTACTTTATTCCCAAACAAACAATAGGTAAAGTTTTGATTTATCTGTTTTTCCACAAACATGAAAACAGCAGATTTGAATTTGAAGTAAAAGGGGGTGGGAAACTTTTTTTAAAATAATGTAGTAAAGTTATTAGTCTGGTAAAAAAAAAAAAAAAAAAAAAAAAAAAAAACTGCTTCTTGTTCTACACTTTCATCATGTACTGGATAACCATCATATAAAGGAGAAACAATAACTCATAGCTCTAAAACTATTAAATCTACATGTCCAGGTATAAAAGTAAAACAGAGAGCAAAGGTGGTGGATGTCAGGTGAGACCTTGCTGTTCAGAGGTCAGACAGACCTTCGGTCAGGGATTTGTGTTGCCAGAGTTACACTTCGATGCACATTAAAATCAATTCAGCATGTAGTGCCTGGCACAAGTATTTATATCCCTGAACTTTATAGCATTTTGTCAAACTTTAAACTTCAAAGTATTTTTGGGAATATTATGGGATAAACCCATACAAAATATTATTCTCAATTTCCATTGAAAGGATTTAGAGTTGCACAAGACCCTCTAAAGATATTGCATGTAAAGCAACAGCAAAGGGCAAAAAGATCTGTGACACTTTGCTGGACTAAAGGGATGCTTTATCAGGAAAACTGTCAGGATGATGTAACCTAGAAGCATGCAGCAGAATGATTCTGCTGGTCTTAATTTTCTCCTAGAAGAAAATTTGATACAATCAAAAAAGGAATCAGCTTATTAAAATATCTGTATTATTGTTATGAAGAAAAAGCATACTCAAATTTCTAAAACTTTATGTAAACCATAACTTAAATTCAAAATAATTAAATCTTATAATATTTGCTGACCAGCTATCTTCACAAAATATTGGGTAAATAAAGTCCTAAAAGTAAAAATTTAGTTTTGGATATTCAAAGGAAAGCAGACACATGCAAAATAAACACATAATTCTAATAAGATGTCTCCGAGATAACCTTGTCAGATAATACAATATTAAAATGTGTTATGCAAGATTGTCTGATCTTCAAGGGTACATTTGCCGGGAGTTGTTGCAGGGATCAAACGGCACAGATTCGTTTATGTTCTGTATCTTTTCAAGAAGTGGAAAGAGTGCAAACATTTGGGAGGCAGTCGAGAATAAAAGGACAAAAAATAGACTGGACAGGAAGAACGAGAAAGCTGAGAGGCGTAACAGCAAACTAAAAGGAAAATGAAAGGGTGGAGGATGGGAATGTAGGAAAAAGAATCATCTTCTGCCTCCAACATCCTGAAAGAGAAAGCTGATCGTCTGGTAGGATGAGGTTATGCATTTATCAGGAGGAATAAAGTAGGAGAGGCAAGACTGTATTAGATAAAAGCTCAGACGATGGAAATGTCTGGTTATTTAATTACAACTACAGGTATTTCCAAAGCCAAATCTCTTTCATCAAATGCAACCTTTCAAATACAATAGCTTGTGTGCATCACAAAAACATCATCAGATCCAGACTTTAACAGAGTATAATCCCTCAAAAGAAAACATTTAAATCACGTCAGGTTTTTTCTCCTAAGCGCCGAGTTCCTGCAAAAACAAATATTGGGTAAATTTACTAGGCACACTTGATCAATTGCAAGTTGTGACCAGTGTCAGAGCTTGAAATTGAAATGGCAAATTCAAGTCACATTGCAGCAACCCAATTCATTTAGAGGTCTAGACATGGTGAAGATAACTTTCTGAAGTTCAAACCAAGTATCAGACACACTGAAGACACTTTCAGCGCAGCACAGACATTTCTGACAGACAGGGTAGTCTGAGTATCTCAGAAACCGCTGATTTACTGGGTTCACAGAAAACCCATCTCTCAAGTTTATAGAGAATGGCCTTAAAAAAAAAAAAAAAGATATCCACTGAGTGCCAGACAGATGTAATATGATAGGAAAGGAACCATACCTCAAATAACCACTCATTACAGCCAGGATATGCAGAATATCATCTCTAAATGCAAAACATGTGAGCTTTTAAACATGTGAGCCTTTAAATCAGATAGATTAAGGCAACAGATCATCTGATTCAGACTAATTGAGTGCCTCTCATTTCAGTGACAAACCGGTAGATGGACATTAACAGAGAAAGAAAAAGTAAAACATTGTCTGTCCCAATGAGTCAATTTCAATCATGTTATTCAGGTGTTGGGGTCAGAATGTTTGGAATACTTTAGGGTCCTTTGGTAGCGCAAAATAATCAGCACTTTAAACAATAAAGCCTCTGCGAATCTTGTTGCCTCCCTTTGTCACCACCATGTACATCTGATGGCTACTTTCAGCAGGATAATACACCACATCACAAGACTCTAACCATACTAAACTGGTTTCTTGGACATGATGAGTTCTCAGCCTTCACAGTCACCACATCTGACTCAAATAGAGCAAATTGGGACTTCGTGGAAGAAGAGGCAACAAATCTGGAGCAACTGTGTTTTCAATTTGTTAAGACTGCGTCATTAAAACTTGATGTGGATTGGAGGCAAAAAGGTGTCCAGCTACACACAGGGTCTACTGAACAAAAGAGAAATTAAGGATCAATTCTCATCATGAGGACAATGGAAGATTGTGAACAATGTGTTTTAATAATTAACCATAATTACCAATTATGGTTTAATAATTGAATCCTGTAACGATTTGATTTGACTGGAGTGCCCACATTTTCTTTTTTACATTTTCGGTTGATCAAGTATTTGGCAATCCTGAACTAAACCAGTATTTCTGCACCAATAACACGATTTCAAAGAGACACTGGCCACACAATTAACAGTAGTGCCTTTCTACATTTTTATAAATTACAGATCATTTAATTCCAGCTAGTTGTGGGCTGACAAGATGGTTTGAGATCATAAAGGATTATAACCTACTGACAATCTGCAAAAAGAGAAACTCTGGCATAGACACCCTGTTGTTTTTCTCTGAATGTGTGGAAATGAATCAATGTTATCCCATTTTTAATTAGCTTGTTTTATTATAGCAAGACTGAGCTTTACCAGAGTATTGTTGACAGCTTTTCAAATAAAAATGCATTTTTTGGCTTTGGTTGAACAAGTTAAGTTGAATAATAATATTCAACTTATGATCCTGCAGCTCTTAATTTAATTTAATTTAAGATTAAGGGCAAAAATTGTGATAAATTGTGATTAGGATTCTTATGTTAAAAAAAAAATTCTAGATTTATTTTTGACAAATATTTTCCAAATAAGACAGCCTCCGCTGTTTCACTTTCTCTGCTTCTAAATTTTGGAAGTCGAAATGTAGTAAACAAATTGAATTCAAAACAACATGGATGACTTTACCTGAATAAATATGATGACAGAGCAATATTTTTCCTGGTGAAATTTCCTCCATGGCCAGGTGATGACCAGGAGGAGACATTTTGTGTCTCCAGCAGCTCCTGTCATCTTGAGACACGGCCTTTACCTCTGATTCACTTTAACAAAGATTGATCTGACCCCTGACACAATCTGGGATGTATGGTCCAACATAATCTCAGACGACACAGAGAACTTCCCTTCAGATAATATTTTCACACTTATCTAACTTTAAGATGGAGGCAAGGGGCTTCTGGATCTAATCATTTAATCCTATACCTTCTTTTCCTATTTTCTTGAGAAATCAAGAAGGGTATTTGAAGTTGTTCCAAGAAACCTGAGTTTTCTGTGGAAGATAAGGAAAGTTTCCTCCTGCCCTTTCTGAAACGACAAGGTCAGGCTCACCGCTGTGGGATAAGAGGAAAAAAACAAGACCTGGTGTCAAACTTTAGCCTAATTAAGGAGTTGACCAAGTCAGTAAATGCTCAAGATCAATCCTAACATGGAGAGGAGGTTCCTAATGGTGGGACTGCTTAATACAGAGATAAGCCTCCAGTGTTGACAGCCAGAAGAACTATCCGTCTTCATTAAACCGCCAGTACTCGTGAAGTGGCAGTAATGAATGGCTATTTCTCTGCTTCTTTTCTCTCTCTTCTCTCCTCCCCTCATGTATTCTGCTCTTTTCTTTTAATTAACTACACACCTTCCTCTGAAATTGTGACAACTCTTTTATATTTGGTGTGGATTAATTCAGCCTGACCAGATTTGTGGTTAAATCCTTCTTGTACAAAAATAAAAAATGCTTTTAGGGACATTTTTTTATACTTTTCAAGCAGTACAGTTCAAAAGCTGAATTTTCCTCCTATTATTTTTTTCATCCGACCAATTTCCTGTGTGTACTACAGACTTTGACACCTACATAGCAGGCATTACAGATACAGGTAAGACCTCATACAAGACAATAGTTTGCTACTGTTTGTTATTTTCTTAGTTTATTATTAATAAATAGTTCAATAAACCAAACATTAGGCTTATTTAAGCATTATTTTGCCATATTTAAAATGTTTATTCAAGACCACAGATTGAAGAATTTAAATGTTTGAGATATTTTGTGTAAATTTGCCATCTACACAAAATAAAACAACACAAGCAAGAATATATATGTATTGTGAATCATGCCCTAGTAACATCTCCACACTTCAGATCTGCTTTTGGCTAAAAATAGATGTGGGACATGAATTTGTACCAAGATGATGGATTTGTTAAAGAAAAATATAAATTATGTGATAAATGAAATGTGTTAAAAATCTATAGTCATAAATATTTTATTTCAAATCAATTCCATTGAAAATAAATGATAAAAAATTTAACATACATTAGTATAAACAAAATGTGATTATACATATACAATATAAATAATAAGTAAACATTAAATATTAAAAATATTAACATTAAATAATTCTGTTTAAATTTGCTGACGGTCGTTAATTAAAGACGATCAAAATTAATCAGAGAATGAAAACTTTTTCTACATTTCTGATCTAAAACTTTAGAAAAAAAAAAGGTTTGGGGATGCAATAAACATCAGCGAAGGCCTAAAACTAAGATGCAGATCTTCCTTTCTCTATATTTTTATTTATATTTGCTGTGCTCACAATGGTATCAAACTACTTGGCGTAATGTCTGGAAAGTGCTAAGCAAACATTATTTTTTTATTATTATTTTTTATGGAGCTAAGTTAATATGGGGAATTAACACAGGGGATGGCAGAGTCAAAAGAGAGGAAATCAATACGACATAATTTTTCCTCTCTCTGTGGCAAGCTGCAATGACCCCTCTTATCCTGAAAGGACTGCCTTAATGTTAATGAAGCCTGGGGACAAGGAGGAATAAAGACATCCTGCAAAGGCGAGCTGAACAGAGTTATTTGACCGGATTTAGTTAGAACAAGCAATAATACAATTTAAGCCACTCAACTCTTAACTCTTCAAGGTTCCTTTATCCTTGTAATAAGTAAAACTGTAGTAAAATGTGAGAGGAAATCACAACTTCCTGTTTCCTCCCACTACATGATTTGAACCCAAAGTTAGCTACCGATCTACACACCAGTATCTGACTGGATGTGACTCTTAGTCACCAGTTTTCACCAGTTGTTACTGGGGCACAAAAAAGAAAAAGTTATGCAAGTTCAGTCCATTTAATGTGGCAAATTCAAAAAATAAATAAGTACACCCTCAAGAATAAGTTGGATTGTTTAAATGAAAAAGTAAAGACGCAGCAACACTAGAAGCAAATTATAAAATAATTTCTTTCAGACTTCAAGTGAACAAAAATAAGTAATGAGAATTTGTTCAAATTGTAAAAAGTAATCAAATAAGATTTCAGTTTCTGCAGAGTAATTACATTAAAGGCTAGCAGGCTTTGAAGATGAAGAGGAGACAAAGACGGGAAAGCTGAATCATTTTAATTCTGAACTCCGGGTGTGATGTAGTTTTTTTCTTTCATGTGGCTCACTCGGTTGTGTTTTATCAGACTTTTTTTGGTTGGTGGTGACAACCAATTATAAGTGACATTCTTAATAAAATATTGTCTTTCGACAAACACATGCAGCTTGCAAAGCTTTTGATGTTTTCAATTTGGAAATAAGAGGAAAATCCAAGCAACACTTGGACAATCAGATTTCCTTATGCAGAAGTTATCCAGTAAAGCATTTGTTCTACTATTTAGAACATAAATATGTTGTACCAACCACATAATATTTTGAAAGGATGTGTTTGTAGTTGATGTGTCAGTTTTTTGCAGCCATCATCTTAATGTAATATTGTTACTGTAACTGCATGTGACTGTTCACGAGGTTAAGTGGTCGCAATCAGAGTTAATTAGAAGGAGCTAAAATAAAAAAACAAGTTCAATTAGTTGCACAATCTTCATTTCAGATTTTTTCCCCCGATAATATATTTGACATCCATAAACTACAAGCTCCTGAAAGTTTGAGTCTATCTGTTCAATCAGCAAACTTTTAAGATTCCATATAAAAAACAATCTATTTCTTTGAAGCAAGAAGACAGATAATCACTCGGTGACCCTGACCTGAAGTATTTTACTCTGACCATTTTACTTGAAATGTTGGATATGTTTGTCCTCAGAGTTTACAGATGAGAAGAGTCTAAGATAAATGTATAGTCAGGACAAGAAACTGCAAAAAAAAACAAAAAAAAAAAACACTTCCTTTATTTCAATGTGATGCTGAGGAAATGGGAAATTACTAAACTTCTTCTGAGTTGGTATTATTATACAAGCAGGCTGTCAAAATAAACTTCTCAGATGAGTTTATAATATGAGTTTGATTTCAGATTAATCAGGTATCCACTTACTTTTCCTCAACTCTATTTTCTTTTTAAATAAGCTGTCTTTTTTATTTTTGTTTATTGGGTATTAGTAAAAACAAATACACTGCAAGTAAGATTGTTGATAAAATTGCTCCTCTCATCACTGAAATGGACAGAAATCCAGAAAAAGGAAAGGAAATAGGGATTAAAAGAATCTCTAGAAGGAGACGCTGGATATTTCTATAAATACAAAATATAAGAGGAAGGAGACGTGCAGGTCACACTATTCTGAAACAATCAATTACTAACAAAAAGAGAGAAGTCAGAGAGAAAGAGAAGATGTAACTATCCAATTAATCTGTCTAAGAATTGTCTTATCATTCAGCACTAATAGGAAAAAAGAAATTAAAAGGCTGAAGAAAAAAAATTAACCTGAAGAACTTAATCATTTACCCAAGTTGCTTTAGAGCAAAAAAGCTTAAACTGATGTTTTTGCTTGCAATTAAAAGAACTAGAGGCCCTCAGCACATTTAGTGTTTTGGCAGAAAATTTGTTGAATCCTGATAAACCCATTGGATCTATGTCAGGCTTCATGACAAACAGCTCATTACGCAAAATTAATTGGTAATGCTGCTCAGGGCTGAAGGAACTTCTCGGTTCTTGCACAGATCCTAATGAGAAACAGGAAAATTAACAAATCAGGTGATAACAGGGCCACTTACTGTACAATATCTGTCAAAATCAATGCTGTGATCTGAGCAGACATTAATCAGAACTTTCCTACCACCCACCTCACGTCATACAACTCTGTGGCTCCCAAACTGAAAGTCAGGGCCCTATTTTGGGTCAAGATATTCAAATTAAGGTTTCTGAGATGATTTCATGTTAACCAAATTAAATATTTGCATGTGTTTTGCTGAATCTGTCTAAAAAATAATGGAGGATCATTATGTCATGTTCTTGTTTCATTGGCTTTTTACCTATTTTTGTATAGTTCAAGGTAAATATACAAGTTATGGCTAGAAATATTTTAGCAAGACCAGGGTATTTAAATTAGAAGGCAAAACACAAAGCAACAATTATTACTATTGCAGCTGAAATAAAACATTGATTATTACAATTATAACAACATATATAAAATTGTATTATTAATTTTATTAATAATATACATCTAAGAAAAAGTTCTGGCGAAACACTAGTGTCTCACTAAACATGCTGATGAAGTAAATTAAACATTTTTGTTGTTCTGCTCTTTATAGAGTAATGTAAGTATACTGAGCTCATCTAAGCTAGTAAATTAGCCGGCCTGAAGATAGCTGCTTAACAAATGATGCTTGTATCTACCCACCTATAGAAACCGTGCATCTAAGACTGGAAATATCTCAAAAATTTTCCATTTATGTAACAAGTTTAGTTTCATTCCAACCAGAATTGTAATAAAGCTCCACATAGATGTAAACTCTGGTCCATCGGGCATGCTGTCTCATATACCAGTGAGTGGCCAATAAGTTAAAAGTTTAATGCTTTCAAGGAAACATTAGATCAACTTCTGCAGCTTATCCCAGAGACCAAACTGAATGATTTATTGAAAAGTGCCAAAAAGGGAAGTTCCTTCTTTTATTTGACGAGAGATCCTGAAATCCCTCCTTCTCCACCAGACATCCTTCATTTGAGGTGAACAGACCTTCCTGTATTAATGCATTAACTTTTAGAGCAAAGAAAAACAGAAAAACTTTAAATGTATTTCTGTTATGGCTGGTTGGGAGGAAGGCTCTCAATTATGAAGAACAAAAAAGTAAAAGAAAAAAGAAAACGTGACATGAATCATCAGAGCAGAGAAGAAAAGGCCTGGTGACAGGCAGCAAAGTGACTCAGATGACTTCCACAGACACAGAAATGCCTTCAGGGAAGAGTGTTTTTTAAGCCATTTCTGAAATCCTCTAAGAGTCTGCTGCTGATGGCACCCGCCTCCAATTTGCCCCATCATCCTTAAAACCACCAATGCCCACACTCTGTCCTTACTGTTGGACAAATAATTCAGTGAGAACAACAATATCTTATCCTCCTCAACAGAATAAAGAAGTAGCCTAAGGAATGGTGGGTGTTGTATATATACAGTCTCTGTTCATTCACTGAGTCACATCCTGGCCTCCTGTGTTGTACCCTCCTGCTCTGCATCCTTTCCAGCAGCTTCAAGCCAATCTGAATGCGTACATATGAAACCAAATACAGAGATGGGAAGTGAAAATAGCCTTGACACACCCAATACTATTTTCAGAGTACAGGAAGCCAAAGATTACGAGGAAGACTTTAAAGACACTTGGTTCTCTAAACGAAGGGGAAACAACGCAGTGTTGATTGTTCTGCATGACAAGAAATTCAGAACATTGTTCTTAAAACAGTACATCTGTAGCAGCAATGAGATTATAAACAAAGATAGTTAACAAAAAAATGCTGTGTTAGGGTTAACTACATTTGACAAGCTCTATAAATCTCTGGTAGTAAGACCACACGGACAGTGACAAATCTGGAAGCGAACAAATGTCTTACAACGTTGGATCTGGAAGTCATCCAGCCTTCTGGAAGTTCCCCTGTACTGAGTTACATGATCAACATTTATTTTAGGATTACTACACTTGAAAGCAATACAGTTTTTCCTATTTACAACATTCAGATCAGCATCCATTTGTTCAAATGCAGATTATTATGTATAAATTTCAGTTTCTACTGTAAACCTCTAACAGAAAACTGATGGCTTGAGTAAAGCTGCATCTGGAAAATACAATAATGATGGTCAATGTTGTGCAACAAAGCAGTTTTAATATCTCTTTTTCTGTTGGGTTTCTTGCATATAATACTCCTAGACAGTAATCTGTCCAGATCCTAAAAAGACAGTTCAATACCAGGCTTTATATTGAAAAAGTGCTAAGAAGTAAAACTGCTTGAAAGATTAATATTTTCATATTTCCACTTTGTAAGCTGTATCTCTACCATAAACAATCGGATGCAAACATAAAAATTCCTACAGTGCATCCCACCCTCAAACTGATGCCATGCTGAAGAGAAAAAAAATAAATCGATATTCACTTTCTAAACTGAAAATGGGCGGTAAAGCCCTTTAAGATGTATTGTCATCATTGCATCATTTTAAACCACAGCAAAATTTTACACCAGATCTCAATTTGTTTTTTCTTTGGTGATGGAAAAAGCTCAGAAATCAGGAGAGACCAAGCCTTTGAAGCCCAGCCCGACGATGCATAATGCAGAGGCCGTTAGCTGAGAGGACAGCAGGGGTTTGCAGGCTGCAGCCAGGCAGGAGAGCTGAATACAGCCACCCCACAAATACTGAAAAAAACACTAAACTAAAAGAAAAAAAAACAACACTTCGATTAAACCTGTTTGGCAGCTGCAATATGTTCAGCAATTTGTGCACACTGAGTTGACTTTGAAAAGGCGATCTGACAAGACAAGCGTGTCGCTTTTTATTTTAAGAGCTAACAACTAACAATTGTGGAGGAAAGAGTTTGAAAAAGGATTCCCAAACAAATAACAGACATCTGAGAAGGAAAAGAAAAAGGGTGACAGGCACAGATAATATGAAAGTGAACAAGGTTTAAAAGAGAATGAGAAAGCAGCTGAGGCAGATTGAGGTAGAATGCACAACAGTAAAATGAAAGCTAAGATATTGCAATGGCTTTCTGGACAGCACAGTCTTCATTTTAATAAAGCAAAATAAAAGACAAAAGTGATTTAAAAAAACAGAAAAGAAGAATAAATGAAGCCCAGATGCAGATGATGTGAATCAGTATGAACAACATATGAATAGTAATTTAGTTCTGGGTCTGATCCAAGATATTGGAGTCTCTTCATGTCTCATCACAAATGATGGAAGGACAGAGGAAGAGATAGACAAACAGACAGACAGACAGGGGCCACATCTGCAATGATACAGGATCAATTCAAGTCTGCTGTGATAAAGAAAGGGCTGAGATAAGAAGCAAAGCTCTTGATTTACCGGTTTGTCCTGAGATATGGATCATAACCGAACGAACAAGATCCTGTAAACAAGTTGAAGTAATCTCCATTGATGGGATCAGTAGGCCTCTCACTGATGACACTGCAGCTCTGTTCTCTGGTGGGAGCTCTGAGCCGACCCAACCCTCTGCCCATTGAAATGTCTTGATCAATACATATTTGAAGGTTTTCTGAAAACGCCCCACTGGGACGACACTCTGCAGTAGCTCCACAACTTGATAGACGGGCTTTAAATCCCCTCCCTGGCGTGGGATCACCTGGGATCCCCCAGAGTGAATAAAGAGTTCGATGTTAGTGTTTCTTTCTGGACCGAATGAAGAGACAGATGGACAGATACCATCCATATTAAATCTGTCTAAAACTAAATACATCAAAAGCAACCATCAGAATATTTGGTTACTGGGGTAACCCCAGTAATTTGAAAACTGAGTGAGGAATCTCCATACGGAAAGGGTCTTCTACCATGACCAGTCGTGAAAGCTGCAGCACAACCACATCTGTCAGTGACAGACCAATCACAATCTTGGCACATGTGGCGCCATTCAGCTCTGCTGGTGTTTTATTACCTGGCTAACTGCTCACTAACACGGCTGTTGAGGTTAGAGATGGAAAGTGCTGCAATGCCAATAATGTTTTGTTTTTTTCTGTCACAGTTATTGAGAAAAGCACAAATTATTTTCAATCTGCCTTTTTTTTTAAGAAAATGTTTTTTTTTTAATACCACTCCCACATATATTAATTATCTTTTGAGAGACGCAGATGTCATTTAAGTATTTCAATTGAATTACCTCTTGTGAAACCAAGAATTACAACAACAAAAAATAAACAGAATGAAACAATTTATAAGTGCAGAAAGTAGAAAAACAAAAATATTTGTTGTTATGGACACGAGACAGCCTTCATTGAAAATAAAACATTTGTATGTTGTAGACGAAAAAATGATGGTAAAGGGAGGTCAGCGAATAACAAAGAGGGACGAAAGAGCGGGAGGAAGTGTTGGTGGAAAAAGTGAGTGGGCAGCTGGGACGGAGATTGCTTTTCTTTCTGTTTTGCTGGCCATAAGGGTTAATGTTCGAGCCCTGCAGCACACATAGACATAGATTCGTGACAGCAGAGCTGAAAAAACTAAACTCTGAACGGTTCAGCTGCTGCAAACAACACTGCTACCAATAACCGCCATGGGCTGTACACAGAAATGTGCAAAATAATGGATGCTAATTTGCTCTCAGGTATAATATTTACCAACTCAACTCATGCACAACAAAAATGTTTTTCCCCCACTGTGACAAGCAGGTAATAACTGCAGCATAATTGATTGCTTTGTCAACACTTTATGTAAGGTGTGTTGGCGAAATCGGCTCTTTGTCGTGATGCTGCAGAGCTCTGAATCCTCAGGCTGGAAACAGGAACAGCTTTCTCACCCTCCCACTCCTCCTCCTCCTCCCAGGCTCCTACCACCATTTGCTGCTGACCTCTGGGATCAACCAAACCCGAGCTCACATTTCTTTAGCGGCTCCATCTCTGGAGTCGTTCTTCCTCCACCTCCTCTTACTTTATACATTTTCTTCTAAACCATCACACCGAACAGCCACGTGTTCTATTTCTAGCAGCTCCACAGCTTTCAGCAACACACCCAACAAGATGATGTGAGTTTTGATACTGAAGCTTTATGAATCAAATCAAGCCTTGTCAAGTTTAACTAATGACAGATTTTGAGGCAGTATTATTAGTGGAAAAGATCAAATATTGGTAAGACAACGTATTTTCAGCCTACTTAATGCAACACAATATTCAATGCATTAGTTCCATAATACTTTGTATTTTGTAAGTGTTATGTAGAAAGCCACAATCACAACAACTGCATGGTGTTTATCAAAAAAGCTAAATTAAGAAATATCGCAGGAAGCATTAAAAGTTGGCACTTTGAGACATAAATGAAATTATTGCATCGGGGAAACAAAAAATATCACCTGGCATCAACTTAAATATGTAAACACATTCCTGTGTTGTTGTTGTTTGCTGGAAAAACATGTAAGGGAAGCTCAAAAGATAAGAACTGTATTTGTCTGAAATAAATTAATAGCCTGCCGATGATTTCAAAAGTAAGTAAAACATAAACCAGGTTCACATTTCTAAAAAATGGCAGACAGAATTAAACCTCCAAGAGATGAGCAATTCCTCAAGAAAAAAAAACTCAGGCGAAAGTACTGGAGAAATGTAGATGATATGAGACAAAAAAAAAATCTGATAGTTATTGTGCTTCATTTTACCATCAATGAAACATGGTTTCATCCAGCTTGATATGGTGAACAACAGAATCCATTAGTGTATGTGTGTGTATTGTATATATATATATATGAGAATGGTAATGGCGAACCAACCAGACATTGTCATAGTGGATAAACAACAAAGGAAAGCCGTTGTGGTAGATGTAGCAATACCA
This sequence comes from Poeciliopsis turneri, assembly GCA_922788865.1. Lineage (NCBI taxonomy): Eukaryota > Metazoa > Chordata > Actinopteri > Cyprinodontiformes > Poeciliidae > Poeciliopsis > Poeciliopsis turneri. The sequence goes on from CAKLNU010000131.1 coordinate 160,707, forward strand.
AGCGATTGCAACATCAGGAAAAAGGAGCACGAGAAACTGGAGAAATACCAGGGCCTCAGGGAGGAACTGGAGAGGGCCTGGAAGGTGAAGACCACAGTGGTGCCTGTGGTCATCGGGGCCCTCGGGGCAGTCACCCCCAAACTGGATCAATGGCTACAACAGATCCCAGGAACATCAGACATCTCAGTCCAGAAATGTGCAGTCCTTGGCACAGCCAAGATACTGCGCAGGACCCTCAAGCTCCCAGGCCTCTGGTAGAGGACCCGAGCTCAGAGGATAAGAACCACCCACGGTGGGTGAGAAGGGAATTTTTAATTTTTTTTTTTTATGTATGGTAGTATAAGGAGGCTTTCTCCACTCACCCTGGGCTGCCAGTTTTCGTACTGCTTCTGCAAGTTTGCCCCAATGGTCTCCAGGGCTTTCTGTGGACTCATTGACAGAGGATCTGACAAGAAAAACAAACGTGGTGAAACCACACTGCAACCTCTGACTCCCACCCACACAGACCAACTGCACAAAACTGTCACACCTCAACAAAAAAAACAACAAAATACTAGTAAAATAGAGGTTGACAAGTCAGATATAATTACTGCTTCCACATTCAGACTGTGAATGCTAAGGAAATACGGTTTTGGCATTAAAAATGCAGTGTGAAATTGAGGGGTTTTAAAAATAATATCAGGATATCACAACATATGGCACTGAGAAAAATAATAAATGTTAACCATGCATTCAAATGTTCTCAGTAAGTGGAAAACCATCGATTAGTGACCCTGTTTAAATCACAAATATGATTAAGAGATATGATAGATCAATTTGTTTTTGCTCTAAGAAAAAAAAACATTAATTAAGTGTTTGATGTTGTGTCAGACAACTGATTAAACATCTCACATCTGAATCCTGCTTTAAACTGCCTGCTGTGTTTCTTGGTCTCCATGATGCCTGGATTTAAATTGGGATTACGCTACACACACCGTGTTTACTAAATAGATAACTTTGGAAGGTAGTTGGCTGTGCTGGATTTTAGATAGGGGTATGAGAGTAAAAGGGGTGAATACAAACAAATAAAAAAATAGCCTAATTTTCTTTTCACTTCAAAATGATGTACTAGTTTGTGTTGGCCTAGCCCAGAAAATGCAGAGCATTTTAGAGCATAGTAGTTGCTTTTACCATCTAGTATCCGTAAACACTTTTATACAAATTACAGCAATAAATGGGGGAGCAGAGAAAGTTTGTCTAACTTAGGGAGCAGTGCTTCTGATACAATACAACTCTCAGGGGAAATAAACAGTGGTTGAACATTTCCAGGTAGGAGAAATGAAGGATCTGGTGTTTTGCTTTGTCTGATTTTTTTCAGTTTTTCTTTTTTTTTTTTTTTAAATAACATTCTGGGTATTTGAATAGAAACTAGAAAGTACTGAAAAGTATTTCTTCTTTTTTTTTTTTTTCATTTATATGTTTGTTAATAGGGAGGATATACTGACCTATCCAGCACTCCAGCCTGGCACAGGGGGACGTCTTGACCACATCAGGGGGGTCCACTCCCACATTGAGACACAGAACCAGAGCAACACTCACCGTCTTCATCTGTAGGGACACACACAGCATGTCATCCTGTCATAGATGACCATTCAAAAATTCTTCATTTAAGAAATAAGCTCTCCTAAGAAACCATGTCTAACTAAATTTGTCTAGAATACCTTTGCACACAAAGTTTTAATACATATTTTATGTGCTTTAACCTTTGAAACACAGATTGAGCAGAACCCACAAATATCAAAACAGAAAAGTATAATGTATATTACTGGCAGCACCATATATGTCAACACTAAGGCAGGAAGTGAGTAAAGACATAAACCAGAAAATGAACATTGATTTGTGGGTTATGTTGCCCATCCTGACACACATCATCAACCCCTGGAAGGCAGCTTAGGTTCCCCTGCTGTGCAAATTAAATATTGAACTAGCAGGGAGCCATTACCACCTGAAACACTTTCCGTTGTGTCATAACAGACGTCAAGCTTTTTGACGCTGTGGATTCATCCTGAAGATCCTAATGAGCCTGAATCAGGTCACCTACATAAAGAGCTGAACTTGCACTCATCTATATGAATACATTTTGCAGATGTAAAAGAATAGCATTTATAGAGAAACATTTTTAAAAACTGAAATGAAAATATGTTTCTTTGCCAATGCTCAATAATTGTTTGAATGCAACATAATTTTTCCCGAGCTATCTAGTGCTCTAAGACAGCAATACTACAGTCAAGTTATTATTTTTCAGGCCACACCAATACCTTTTATGAAAATCCTCATTCGATACTGATTGTATTTTCTGATATTGATTTACTGAAACTGATTCATAGTCCACACAATATTGTTTATTTGATCATAAATGTTGCCAAATCAAATGAGTTCATAAAAATTGTATAAAAGTTAATCAAGAAAAGTAATATTTGTTCTAATCTTTTCTGTTATAACTGTATTCTTATCAGGGACTTGTGTTTAATGGTCTCCCTTTGAGACTGGCTGCCACCTGCTATGAACTTTGGGTGCTCCCAGTTTTTCTATATCATTGCTTCTGTATTGATAAGTGTCTCTTACTTGGAAGGTGCCTCTGACATGGTTGCCATTAGCTACACATACCCTCCTTGTCATACAAAGTGCTTCTTTATTTAGCCGTTTCTCAATCCTGGATGGCATCATTCAAAAAGTTTATAGTGGAAATAGTCATGTATACAATACTTTCTATTGTTTTCCTTGCCAATAGAAAGTATCCCTCGCTCAGTGCAGCTGTTTCTTTTTACAGGGATATGTAAGGGCTATTGCTGCCTTTGACGACATGTGCTCAATGCTTCTGTGTTGAGCTGTGTTTATCGACCTGGATGGCCCAACAGATGGAGTTATTGCTGCCTTAAAGTTTGTGTATTCTCTATTTTCTTTCATTGAAAACAGAACATAATTAGAAAGAACAATGTGTTCGATAACCAATATTATTGCAACATTCTCAAGTTGTTTTCTGGTACCATTATTTGCTAATAACTTAAAGAGGACTTTGATATGTAGGTCATAACAGCACAGCCAGGTGACCTTTTATAAACACTGTAATGTAGACCCACTGAGCATGTGCTGTATGTCTGCTGTGGGTTATGTGCAACCTTCTGGCTGAGCAGGTTTTTGAGGCCTGTTATTGTGAAACTAATTAAGGCCCCCTGTGTCTTCCCACCAAATGAGTAAAAGGTCAGTATGCTAGTGGGACTCAGCGGGGCTACACTTGACATGTACATGCAGCCTTATACACAAAGGCACAGTAGATTACATCACTTCATTCATTTAAGCTTGATTGTTTTTTTCACACCATGCCCTTTTCTTCCCTGCACGCCGAATGTCAAGAACTATCCTCATGAATGGAAAGTTCTCTGACAATTTTCAAGTCAAATTTTTAAAACAAAGGGAACAGCTATGCTCCACAACCAAAGAGTGGTGTATAAATCCCTCTGCCATTGAATCTTATTATATAAAAGATTATATAGTAAGATGCACATCTATCAGTTATTAAAAATGGCAAACTTTGCTTAGCAGACTTTAACATAAGACCTGAGAAAATAGCAAAATATACCTTTAACTAAACTTTTAGATAAAATTATTTTTAGCAGTTTTACATTTTAAAAGAAATATAGCCTCTTTGCTCGACAATTAATTATCACAATAATTTCTGTCCCAGAAATAATTGTGATAAACAATAATATTGTTGTTTTGAGACAATTTTCAATTAATATAATTATGGAGTAATAATACAAGTACATCCTCTTAAAGATCAATAAAACTGTCATTTCTACAGATCACTTTGAGCATTTTAAATGTCCAATAGCACTGATGAAAATAATGACCAAAAATAATAAGTGAAACTGAAGCAAAAAACCCCAAACACAACCAAAATAATAAAGTAAATGCATTATGAAGTCTATGTCAACAAAATTGCTCTTCAAAAATATTAATCACTGATCTCATCCTCCAGCTAAAGAAACAAAAGGGTAAGTAGAGATGTACCAGAGTGAAGCCTTTTGTTATCCACTCTGGTCGAAATACAGACAGGAGGAAAACAAACATGTATGCAAATTAAAATGATTGAGTTCATTCTAATTTATCGAGGAATTAATTGATCTATTGCTTATTTTGACAGGCTTACTCTTTAATAAGGAAAGAGGTTTGCTGGGCCTCGCCAATCATTTCAAGTCCCATTTTAGCCGTCATCAGCATAAAGTGAAAATATGCCATTTAAAAAAGCAGAAAGAAGAACTCAAAAACCAGATGTCTTGGTGTTTCTTGTAAACAAAAAAAAATATTTTTTTTTAAATATGAAAGCATTGTCTATAATTTTGTTTTACGCATTCTACAAGCTTACACTGTCAGGGAAAAGATGTGGTTTAACACAGTGTTTCCCAACCCTGGCACTCGAGGCATGCTGCCCTGGATGTTTTAGGTATTTTCTTGTTTCAGTCCAGCTGATTTCAATTGATTAACATGCGTTTGCTGAACTGCAATCAGTTAAATCAGGCGCATTAAAGCAGAGAAACTTCTAAAACATGTAGGACAGTGTGCCTTGAGGACCAGGGTTGGGAAACACTGGTTTAACAAGAAAGAAAAACATGAGATGTGCCCTTTAAAATACACCATCTGAAAATGGCAGGACAGTTTGGAGAAATATGATCCGGAAGTCCACGGGGGAAAAGAGAGATGTTTCTGTCATTCCAGGTAAAATGTCAAAGCAAACTGCTGGGAAAATTGTAAGGTCATTTCCCTTTTTATGTTAATCTGAGCCAGCAAATGCCAGAAAAACCTGATAACTCACCAAATATCAGTCACATCATTAAAGGCCCAGCGCCACAACAATGTTAATCATGATTACAATTAAGTGGCTCACTACAGGAAGATAGTTAAAATCCTATTAAAAACAGCCCTGATTGCATTATTTTTATCCTGCATCTGACAGAGGTAATTTACAAAACATTTGATTCTCATTTGCACTCAGATACACCAGATAAATGTGGGATATTTCTCAATACAACGTGGCATTTGAGTATGACAGCACACAGATGTGCTGCACATTATTCTCATTGATTTATACGCTTGTTTATTTTGAACCATAACACAGACACACGCACACAAAAACAACAGAAACAGGAAGCCTTCATAGCTTATATTAACAAAACAGTTTGTGCCCCGAGAGAAGCTGTCAGATTTAAATCGTTGCTGATTTAGTGGGGTGAAGTGACCATGAGCATAAAATTGACTTAAATCAATAACAAATCTGACTGTGAGCGGCAAAATAATGAAGAAAGGTAATCTCATCCACAAACTTTATGCATTTGTAAGAATTAGGTCTGCTGTCACAATACAAGACCTCCAGAGCTACATTTATCTTTTTATAAATAAGTAACAAATGCTGAGTTAAAATGTATGGCAGCTAACAATACAAGTATCACACATTTGACATGATGACATCTAGCAAGTAAATTTAAAAAATATACCTGCTGTTCCTCCAAATCTGTGAAAACTACAAGTCATATAATCAATGTCATGGTACAGATATGCGTCTGCTTTATGGTTATGACATCAGAATCTACCTCGAGATAAAAAAAACTTTATGGAAGGCATCTTTGGTTTTTGCCGACGACTTTTTTTTTTTCTTCCCACTTGTTCTTTAGCTCTTCAATCTTCTTCAGTTGAGACCAAATGGGCCGACTAAAAGCCTAACTCCTCTCAAGTGTGCTCTCAAGGGTGTCTGAATCTGCCCCACCCTCACTTTTCACTTTGTGCTCACAACATGTTTTCATTTGGTTGGAACGCCCACTGGTTTTAGGTCCTGCATTATAACACATATGGAAAACCCTAGGGACTGTTTTTTTCAATGCATAGACTCCACTGGACAAAGCAATAATAAATTACACAACGTCTTTTATCAATGTTATGCAGATGAGAATTAGCTGTATTAGTCCTTTATAACTAATAATGATAATGGTGTTAGTGACTGATATGTGAAAGTATAATAGTGATAGAATCATCAGTTGAAAATATGGGTCAGTTGCAATCAATACCCTCAACACAGTATTGAATCAGTAACACAACTTCAAGTATTTCTAATATTGTGCATCCATACTTTCAAAACTGATCATATTCATATAACACAGCTATATTGATTTATATGTAAGGTTTTGCTATTATCTGCTTAAAGTTTAATCAGTCCAAGTACTTCAAATGTTGAACTAGAAATTACGACATACATAACGTTCATTATCAAATGTGTGATAAGAAAAGTTTAGCTCAGCTAAAATAGGAGGCGACAAAACAGGTACAATCTTGTTAGCAAGCTGTAGATTAAATCACTCTTACCTTGTCCTAATCTTGCAGACAAATTATCTTGTGCCACAAAGGTGTACTGTGTGCTCCCTCTGTACTTTAATTACCAACATTTGTTACTAAACCGGAAGAGCAGAAAATCTCCCCAAAAATGTATGCAGAGGCTCATCTGCTGGGATTTAATCACCACTTGACCCAGAACAAGATTTTGGCCTATTTGATGACCTGACCATCAAATAAGCCATTTTTACGTTAATCGAATGATTCAAAAACAAGAAAACTAGATCATAAATGAGAAAATACAACAAAATGCAGAGATTTAAAAGTATTGATAGGCAAAGAACACCGCGAAACCTCTTCTACGCAGCTGCATTTTTGTGTGTGCATGCATGCGAGTTTCTGTTTCAAGCCTGTGCATTAAAATTGGATGCAGAGCTCTTCTTGTTAATAACAACATGGGACTCCAGGGGATTTCCCAACCTTTTCCCTCAGGGGCCTTTTTAGACTCCCATTCAGTCTGCATCAGGGCCCGATCAATGACTCCTGATTAATCCATTTATCGGGTGAGCAGTGAATGAAGGTTATTAAACCAGTGGTGAACATCAATCTTCCTGAGTCGTTCCGTCACTAGCAGAAAGCAGGAACAGGTGAAAAACTGGCCTGAAGTTGACAAAGACACCATTAAGAAGATGAGAAAATCTGGGTTTAATTCCACCATTTTCTACCACTGTTTAATCAACTCAGGCTTTATTTATGTTCATGTAAAATTCACAGAGGAGAAACGCCAAAGTTACAGTGTTATCCATTGTTTTATAAAAGCATCTATGCACTGGCTAAGGCAACAATTCAACCATCCAAATATAAAAACAAAGATTATGCTCCACAAGTTAATTTATACATAAAAATTGTATTCTCAAAGCATCTTACATGACAACTGTCCCAAATAATATCATGTAATCAGCTTCAGTTTATTATGTCAGTTTGCAAAAAGGTATACATTTAAGGAAGACCAACTTATTGCATGGAGGCAGTGACTTTGTCCCTTTCCATTCATTACTGGGCAAGCACATGGTGACAGTGCAAAGGAACAACTCCTTTTTAAACAACAGCAATCCTTCATTATGGACATATTGGGCCCAATCAAAACAGATTTTATTGTCTTAAGAGTAGGTAGCTGGCCTTATAGATAACCATGGAATGTTTGGGGAATTTAGGAGACCAACTAAACCAAAAAATAAAGACTAACTCCATTATTTTCGTGTGTAAAAACACCAGATCAATCTCATCTTTCAGGTAAATGGATACTACCTAGCTCCCCATTTTGTTCTTTGGATGTACAAAGAACAAAATTTGGAATTGTGTTAAAATATCCAATTAACCAAATCTCCCTGCAAGAGGTTGCTCAGGGGCTTTTTCCACAAAACTGATTACAATGCATCTTTGTGTTTCTATCACAGTGAACTCTGAACCTGCCACACAAAGCGGCAAAACTAGAATCAGTTTCCTCCCAGTGTATGAAAATAGGGGTACAAACTGACAAAAAGGCAAACAGACCGGGAGCACATCTTACCATAAACAAAGAAGACCAAGGAAGATTATGCTACGTTTTAAGAATGATACAAGTCATGCATACAATACAATTTATGAAAATCCTACAGAGGTGTAAAATGTGCAAGCTTCACCAAGCAGCATACATAATTTAAGGATCATCAAAGCCAGAGTGAGAGCTGCATTCAGTATTCTGCTCAGCAACTCTTCAGCAGGATGGGAACTCGCTTTGATCTGAAGCTCTCTCCGCTTAAAACCCAAACACTCTCTGCTATAACGCAACACACAAATATAAAAATCACTACTATCTAATTATTATCAACAAATTGCAAATACATTTGTGTCCCTGTGACTGAAAGTCCATACACTGCCTAATGAACTGCATGAACCTGATTGAATTCAACTAATGATACAGCACAGACCACCAGCCTCATTTCCACATTATTACAATGGGCTGAATATTGATGACCTATCGATTTCATTATTCTGAGGTAGAAACAACATGTGTGAAAGCAAGAACAGAGGAAAGTGAGTGAGCTCTAAATGAGCTCCTGTTGCTCTGAGAGATAAATAACCCAAAGATGCAGAAGCGGAAAAAGGGAAAAATAATGAGATCATGCTCAGCTAATTATATATTCTTAGACAGTTTTAATTTGGTAGCAATAAATTTAAGCCCATCTGAAATAAAAATAGGAAGCAAGGTTTTATCTGAGCAGTTTTACTTTCAAATCAAGGTTTACATTTGCTTCTCATTTCTTAGCAGAAAATATGTCTGTGTGTATAAGAACATTATGACATTTAAGTAATGTGTTTAACTAACAATTCACATTTACAAACATGACAAAACCTGTCATTGACATTTGAAGTAAAAAAAAAAAAACCTTTAAACCTTTCAAAACAAAAACGGTCTAATATCTACTGATGTTAAAATAGTTTGATATGTCAATTTAATGGAAATGAGAATATCATTTATTACCTTTATATATTCTTATTTTAATCTGCAATCCAGTAGCTACCTCATTATTGAAATGTTGGTAAACAGCTTTCCTCCTCCGTATGTGGAGTAGAGCTCTTCTTAGGCTCCATTTCTTGATGCAGCGATGGACGGTGTAGTGAGGTAGCGCCTTACTGAGGTACAGTTGGGCCCCTTTGGCGGTATTGATTTTGGTAGTGTGACTGTTTCTCACGCAGAGCTGCCTGAGGGCTTGAAGGTCACAGATATTTCCAACAATGGTTACAGGTGTTAGTGCCTTACACACTGACTGCACTTCAAATGTGGGAAGATCTGTTTCTTTGCAACGTATTGCCACCGATTACATCAGGGACAAAGAGCCGGATGAAAGTTTTCCGACCAAAACGTTTGGTGACAATCGCATTTAATTAGGTAATGTCGTGTGTGTCGTCTGCATAATCCAAGACAGAACAATTCAAACTAAGATTCAACATGGAGTCAAAGTAGCATTTCAAATCATTATGGATGATTTTATTTCCCTCTCGCTGCTTCAACTGAATTAGCTTTTAAATTAAAGATTCCTCAAATCTGAAGAGAAAGAGTGATGCTAAGCAACTGGTGTGCACAACTACACAAGCCTTCGTTCTTTATCCTTAATTTTGCTTTCTAGGCTTTTCAAGGTTTTGTCTTGTTTAGGGTCAGATCTTCACATATTTTTAAGTCATTCCTTTTTTTGACTCCTTTTAAAAACAATTGAATATTGCTACATTTATGAGCAGCTTAATCAATAAATAACTGAAGCAAAAACAAAAATTGAAGAGATGTATAAGTATCGTGTAAAAGGCAATCATCTAATTGGATCTTCAAGCACACAGGTGAAAGGAGCTTGTCACACAGACACTTCCTTAGCAGTTTGGCGATACGGCAGCAAAAACGAGCCCCTGCTAAAGCTGCCTCTGGCCGTTCTTAAATCACCACTCAGGCAGCTCAAGACAATTTGCGTTGTCATAAATAAAACCAGCATTGTGGAACCTCAGGAGGTTTGATGCGATGCTGACATCAATGACTACACATAAAATGTGAGTTGGATGCCCCTTTCTATTCTTTCTACACCAAAAATAGGGTATGAATTCAGTGTCACAGTGCTCTTTGTTTGCTTCATCTTCTCTTCAAAACTAACTGTGCTTACCATCATTCATGCTTTAAGAGGGCAGCGTTATGCAAAAATCAACTTTTTTAAGCTTTATGTCGTGTTGAATTCTTGACTTCCTGTAGCAGCCATTTGGCGCCAATTATAGGATCTTGTTATTAAATCTTCATAGCATCTGAATAAACAAACAGCACCTAATCTATATAACACATAAACCAACTGACACTTTCATGAAAAGTTTCATTACAGTTTTGTCTCTACTTCACTAGTTGACCCAGAACCATGACATCGGTGGGTTGGCTTCAACTTGCTCATGCATTTGTCTCACATCAATCAAAAAGTGCTCTGATCGATGCTAAATATTGAAAAATGTATTGTCAGTAAACTCCTTCTAAAAAAGTGAGCATCCAAATTAAAATAAGTAACAGCAGTTTTTAACACCCACTGCAGACCAAGGGAAAAACCCCACAGCAGTGATGGAAACATTCATCACAGCACAGACTGCTAGACTGTAGCAAGTGAGCTTACAAAGAGCCAAAATGTCTCATTTTGTAACAACCTTCAGCTGAGATCAATCATGCGTCTGGTTTGATGTAAAATCTCTCAACCACGTTTGAGAAAAAGACAGACTTAAAGTGATCTTTACAAGTTAACATGATCATTATGCTGGTGTCTTTTAAACTAGAAAAAATATCCCCAATACAAAGTTTGATTCTTCATCAACATTTACTTGATATTTTCTCTTAAAACCCCCTCTCAGCTGAAATTAGGGCTGACCTTTGACTCTGTTGCACAACACTGATAATGTGCAGCTGTTCTGACTGAAACCTCTTCTCAGAATTGCTGTCACTGGCTCAGCAAGTGCACACACAGGCATGCTTCAGCACAAGTAGCTCACACACCCACGGCGGCAAATGCAAGGACAAGTCAATCGCTTTTTTTGTTTGTTTTTCTACAAGCCTATCAGGGGAATATAGACAACACTGACCAATGAGCCAAGTAATGGTAAAACCTCTGAGTCGTCTTGTGTGTGTGTCTGAGAGACCTTTGATTTCCCACAGCGCAGAACATCACTGAAAGACCTCTCATAAGCCTTCTGCTGCATGCTGCTCTCACCAGGCTTAACTTCTAGTTTATCACTTCACTAGACATGGTAGCCTTTGCAGATAATAACCATCATTTCAAATCAGCCAGAGCATATGCATATTCTCCTGATAACTGAGTCCAAACCCTATAAAGCAAAAAACTTTTTGTGAGAGGTTTGCCTGAATCATAACAGCAAAACAAAAAGGTAAAAATTACAACCCACCGGCTTTGATTGTTATTTAGGTTTTCTCTTATCAAATGTGTGCTCTCGAAAATATCTCAAACGTCTTTTTAAGAAAACCATCTGGACAGTTTCAGAGCAGTCTTATTGCATTTACTTGTTAAATCAAATTCAAATCTCTCTTGCATAAAAAGCTCTTGCGCACCCAGTTCATTTTCAAGAAATGTGTCAACTTCTCACAGGTTAATAAATGCAGGTCTGTGGTCTGAAAATGCCCTGAGCAATAAAAAAAAAAAAAGAATGTTACAGAGTAGATTTAGCATAACTTTTTGATAGGAATGTCAATTTTCCTCTGCCTTTATTACCTCTTTTGAATCAATAGCAGCCTAACATTTAATGATGTCTTCATTTTCCCGCAGCTCAACACTTCTTGCGGGGGCCGTGCCGTTTAATTCAGCTCATGTCCTGACAGTAGACGCGTGTTAAATTTTTATATCGGGTGAATTTCTGCAATAGGTAAAGAGTTTCCAGGGCCATGTATGACTAAGTGACACTTGCCATCATTATAACGATAGCACCCCGTAGCAGAGAGGCAATTCAATAATCGAGTTAGTAACTGAGCAGTGGATCAAACGACAAATCATGAAGGAGAGCTATGAGGTTTCACCTTTAAAACGCTGGATAAGTAGCCTCCAGCAGAATGAAATGAATTAGCACTTTAGTAACGAAGCCGAAAGACAATGATGAGCCAGTTTCCTGGTGAAGAAGAGCTATCTGTTTAAACACAGACAGAAACTTTTAATTGAATTGACAGAGCGAACACATGTGGGACTGGACAATAACACCACCTCCCTTACAAGTGTTCAGTCTAAAGGTACTGCTGGTATCTGCTGAACTTAGTTCAAAAGCTAAGCGCTTTTAGACTGAGACAGCATGATAACAAAGAACATGGCAATTAGTGATCCTCCAAGGTGCTGGTGGATGAACCTTGCCTCTGCAGACCAGACTGATATCACAGTTTCAGGTCTGTCAAAGAAAAGGGAAATGAAAGTGTTTCAACATGTCACAATTTCTCTTCTCATTTAATTAAAAACTTACTTATTTTAGTCATGCAATTATAAATTTTGGCTCTGAAAAATGTATTCATCCTTGATGAATTGTCAAGATTCCATAAAAAAAAAAAAAAAAAAAAATGTCAAAACATTTCCCAGTACATTGTTACATTTATCTAAAAGAATCAACTAAAAAATAAATATATGAAGGATAAATCTGAAATTGCTTTAAAAAAAATCTACAATAACTTAGTGACATACAGTAACTGTGCAAAAACCTCAACTTATACTTTGGTAAAGCCCATTTTGATTCAATTTAGCATTCAATTGTTGACAGGAGTCTATCAGGATCCTAACTATTTTCTTATCAATAATCACCAACTACTCCTTGTAAACTTTCTCTAAGTCACATTGTGAGAATATCTCTTGTCCTGAACTCTTTTCACATTCCACACATGTTTTGTCAGACTCAAATCTGGCTGAGCTATTCCAAAACCAGAAGACAATCACTTGTAGATTTTGCTGTCTTACATATGAGGATGATCAAAAGATATATTGCAGTGGTAATAAAAATGCTAATATTTATCTACATTGCTAAAAGCTTCAGATCCAACTAAAGATAATTACCAAGAGAGTTCAATGCCAGTTCAGCTTTACACTGTGGCCGTCATCCTATTCTGGTGAGAGGGTTGAGGACTGACAGTGTCAGTACATTGTGCTCTGACTCTACCTACCATCCCACCTGCACCAAGCTTCTTTTGTTATTAAAACTAATACAATAAGTTCAGTTTTATAATAAAAATCAGAATCAAAAATGTCTTGCGACAAAGCAGAGGAAGGAAATTGCTGATAAAATGATTAAGTTTCATTAAGATTCCAGTAACACAGACTGTCTCACTGTCTTCATCCATCATAAATGTTGTTTATTGTTCCAGATTGAGCAGCTGACGAAATCCAAACATGTCATTTAAATTTCGAGAATACTACCATTATATCTGCATATTAGTTTGTTTCTTTTAATTTCTGAGATGTTTAAACTAGTCAATTATCATTATCTGTTAGTGAATTCCTCTTTTTCAAAGTTTCTTTCTGCAACTGAAAATGAAACCTTCAAAAGAAAAAAACCCAGTATCTCTCTCTGGCCCTGTAGGGGTGATGCAGAGATTAAAAAGCTAAAGGTTTACCCTGTCTTTCATCCTCCAGCTCTGTGCCAACGCCTTGGAGCCCTCGATCTTCTCCAAGTGCCTTTTCTTCATGAAGGTCAAAGGAAGCTTCCAGTCATTCATGTCTGCCTCCTCTTCCTCAGTGAGCCCCACAGCCGGGGAATGAAGCAAATCCGAGTCCATTTTCATCAGGGCCCTGTATGGAGTTAAAGGCAACAAATATGATGAGCCTTTGTCTATAGAACAGTTTGAAAATGTGTATATCTAGTAAATAAGCATATCAATAATAAGTCAAAAGTATGATTAAAATAGACTTGATGTTTGCTAGTGCCAGATCTGGACAGACCCGATCATATTCTCTGCTGTGGTCACTTTTTCACACTTCACCTAAAACCAAATGTTAGTATTGCTCTAAAAATCCCTATTAAAAACAGACTTAATTTTACTTCAATATTTGCCACAAATTTGATTTCAGTTTCTGTTATTCAGTCAAATCTTGGATGCGCTTCCTCTCATGAAGTCACCACAAAGCATGTGAGTGCTAAAAACAAACCACCAGGCTAAAATGCTGAATTACCTCCTTGGCATATCAGCAGCTTTTGCAAAGGCCTAGTCATTAACAATTCATTTGAATAAGGTGTGTCAGAACAGGGATGCATCCAAAAACAGCAGGACAGAGACATTCAGGGGCTGAAGTTACAAATAGTCTATAACGCTTTGCTATCAAAAAACATATTTAAGCTATTAGAGTTGCCCCAATTATGGAATCACAACTGTTTGCTGAATATTAATGTGCAGTATCATAATCACAAAGAGAAGCACGGATGCTATTTTTTTTGTGTCGTTTATGCCTGTGACAGATATTTAGTAATATGACCAAGATCATAAGGTTGACTGAGATTAGGTGGGGACATTGTGATGAAAAAAAAATAGCATTTGTTTGTTGTGAAAGTACATTGGAAATGATTTGCTATGAGAGACAGAATGGAAGTAGACAGGTGTAAAACTGCAAAATGTGGTTTTAACATGGAAACATTAAAGGGGAGAATTGACCTCAGAAACCTCAAAAAATTAGCCGAAAAACCAAAGAAGATAAACCATCAAAAAACTTAAGTATTACCAAAGACTAATACATAAATGACCTAAAAGCCTGTCTGTAAAACTTAAGACTTTGTTGGACATTACTGGTGCTCATACCCAACAAGATGAAAGCTTTTTGTAAAACAATTTCAACAATCTTAAGCTAAACAATTTAAGGAATCTGCTTCCCATTTTTCTACCAGGCAAAAACAACTTGAAGACGTCATGACACATACCAGATGCCTGCTGTTGGGGGTCACATGTACCAATAATCATCTCCTGCTACAACTTTGCCAAACAAAAGCTGCAGGCTGCATCCAGTTAGCTCCACTAGCCGGCTAACTCAGCAGCTGCTCCGCACCGGTGCTGCTCCGACAGCCGCTATCAGTTGTCAAAATGCTATTTTAAACCCCTCCGTGTGGATCCTACAGCAACACGAGCTGAGAGATGAACGAGGAGAAGCAGATATGCAGAAATGTCGGCCACTGTTGTTAGCGAAGCGTGCAGATGCGTACCTTGGTGCGGCGGGATTATCAACCCTGGATGGGGAAGCAGTTCTCCGTCTCCGGACGATGACAGACACGGTGGCGCAGATAATCCTTGTCAGGAAACTGTAGGGGAGCGTCCAAAGCCGGTACAGGAGGTCGAATCCGTCAAAGGCGAGCTGGACGGGTGCGTGTTTGCAGGGGAACCTGCGGTTCCTCTCCCCGGGGCTCTTTGCTATGGGACGGGGCTGGAGACGAGGCCCATCTTCACACGGACAGTCTGCCACAGCCACGCGAAGAGACGGCCACACTTATCGATGCTGGGGGTCCCGCGGTGTTGCCCTGCAAACCAGCGACCCGAGAAGCTGATTTGGCTTGAAGGTTTTCTTGAAAATGACACACAGACCCGAGAATATCTCCGCAGAAGCACTTCTTCAGCACTTCAGCAAGGGCGCAGCCATGTTGGGTTCGACCCAGAATGCACCCGAAGCTGCCGTAAAACGTCATCGCCGTTTCCTGTCACGCACCAAAACAAACACACACCGACTGACAGAACAACACGAATTAACGCTCAATTCTCAACTCAAGTGGAAAAAAAAAAAAAAAAAACTAAATTAAATTAAAAATCTCCTGAGTGCGGCATGATTTTTAGAGTTCCCCTTTTATTATGAGAGTTCTAAATAAAACCCAATGCAACTACCTTTAGAATAAATGCTCTATGCTCTGGAGGCTTCATCTGCATCCTGAAAGCAATCATGGAGACCAAATAGCACACCAGAAAATTCAGGGATAAAGGTGTGGGGGGGAAACTAAATTAAATTAAAATTAGATAGACCTGTGCCTAAGACAAATGAAAACCAGGGACTCCTTTATTCTCTGCCTGGTCAAGTGTTTAAATTTTTTCACTCTAGAACGACAAGAAAGAAGGTGCAGTACAGTCATAATAACTCTTAGAGTTATTATGACTCCAAAAGACCAAACCTTTAAATAAACATGTTTCATAAAAGAAAAGAAACATCTATATTTATAGTCTATGAAAAGATTTACCTAGACACCCAAAATCTATCAGGGTATAGTTGCTTTTGTGTTGTTCTACTAATATTTTGGCATTTAAGTTTGACAACAGAAAAAGAAACTAATTTTGTTGAAATTTGTTGAAGGTATTTTTCTCATGCAAAAATGTTGAAGACACATTGTAACAGAAAGATACGACCACATATATGATGCTCACATGACATTTCTACTTTTTAGTCGTTTTTCTTGTGTCGATTTGATTAGTTGCTAAATATAGGCAACATAAAGTACTTTCTATACACTTTAAGTGAACTTGTTTCAGCTGTTTTTCTTCCACTAATTGATGCATATTGATTGCGTACAGGTTTGTTTTTCTCAAAACCTGCGTGAGTCAGGTGAGCAGCGTGTGTACATGTGCTTTGACACTTATTTCTCAAACACCAGGCGCTGAAGGCTTTGTTACTGAAAGATGACCTGTTGAGAGGAAAGAGCTGCTGCATCTGCATCCTGAAGCAAAATGTGGCAGCAGACTTTATGTACTCGCTCAGGTCGATCATGACTTCACAGAGTGCCAGTTAATTGAGAGAGTACAATCAACGTGTTTACCAGTTTGTTCTCAGTCGATGAAGAAGTTTGCTCTAAGGCCTTGATGAATTTCATTAAGCACGACGCAGTCTATCTCAGACACTAATGAAACACTGATGACCAGCAGCTTTCACTGGGCTGTCAGTGCATTGGGAAATGTGAAAATCCAAGATGGATGGGGAATCGAAATAGGGGGGAAAAGGGGAAAAACACCTTCGACACGCCTGTTGCTTGGAGCTAACTCATAGGTACATTTGACCTCATTTGTTCCTGCTGCCTTCGAGGCCTCAGTGTCTGCCTCTGCAGCAGGAAACCAATCCAATCACTTGGGTGGAATAGAGGTAGAGACCCTGGGTTGGCTGAAAAGGAACTAAAGGGGAGCTTGGTCTCCTTTCCTCATTCTTATTCGCTCTCCTGTCACACAGTGAACAGCATGACAGCAATGCTGGATGCTGGAAGCTCTGGCTAAATAAGACAGGAGCAGGAGAGGCTAAAAATCCCGTTTCCTCAGATTGATTGCTGCAAGGCAAGTGAGAGAAAAGAGTGATAAATGAATTCAGGCTGGTGTTCATATGAAGAAGCACTGCATTCATGTAATTCACCAGTGGGCTACAAGAAACCAGAGATACTAGAGCTGCAAAAGAGCATCAATCTTTTTAAAGGATGTATCTCCACTCAGCGCTGTCCAAAGACTGTAAATCAGCGAGTATTAAACTGTTTTGGACACACATTCTCAAGAAAACAAAAATGACTTTCTGTTTATAATGGTTAATACTGATTTCTTTAAGCATAACCTTCTCAGGAGTCCACTCTAACCTATTACAAAGCAAATCTAAAAAGGATGCCATCTTTGAATTCCAAGGTTTAAAGTATAAATGAGCTGGCATACAAGGTTGCATAATTATTTAAAATCGACCCTGAATGCACAAACCCACACACCACAAATTTTACTATGTCATGAATTATTAAATAAAGATGAGGCCAAAATGAAAACTAATTGCTCTGCAAAAAGCCTTGTACATGTACAAAATTAATAAAATCTCAGAATTGAATGGAAATGTTTTTTTTTTTTTTTTTTATGTACATTATTATCCTTGAAAGCTCACTTTCGTCATCATATCTGAGAAATCTTGATGACTACAGGGAACCTGGGACCAAAACAGACACCAGAATAATTTATCTTGTTTGATGAAACTTAACCAGTTCTTTCTGATGAGAAAAACACAGGGTGGGGAGAGAAATAATTTCCTAATGAACTGTGTTTTTTAATGTGGTAGTTATTCATTCAGTTAGTTCATGCAATATTATTCACATCTCAGAATTCAAACACATTAAAACCAAAAGGTAAAGGCACTTAGAATTTTGTTGATAATATGATCTGTTAGTCTTTTTAATAAGGCTCAAATTAAAACCAAAAACATATAGCACATTAAAATGAATTAAGAGAAAGCTTCTTGTTTTGTTTTTTCAGTAACTATGGAAAATTGTGAAAATTTGCACTTTTGTCAGGTGTGCATAGATTTAAGGGCATAATCTGAAATATTAGCCCTGCGACAGACTGGCGACCTGTCCAGGGTGAACCCCGCCTCTCGCCCGGAACGCAGCTGGAGATAGGCACCAGCAACTCCCGACCCCGTTAGGGAGAAGGGTGACAGAAAATGGATGGATGGATGGATCTGAAATATTAAGTCATTTATAACATTTTTATTTTCGAAATAAAATAAGAAGTAGAGAAGTAGAGAAGTAGAGAAGTGCACAACCACTTCTCGACTGTTTCATTTTCAAAGAAATGTCAAAAATGACTTCATAAAATCTTCAAAAGCTGCAATTGCTTAATGAATGCTCCATACTCAGACTGACAGAATAATCAATATCAACTTAGGAAACCGTTCATTCATGACAACATACTGGCATCACAAGCTTTGATCAATACATTCATATGGCGCCATACTGCAGCCTGTCAGCTGCTTAAATCTGATGGTTGTTTTGTTCTTAATAAATATTGAGATTAAGACTTCATTGATCTTTTTGAACTGTTTTTCAGGTTGCAATCTAAAACAGTTAATGTCAAGTTTAAAAAAAAAACTGAATGCACAATTAATTTCTTTCCATAGATTTCTTAAATCCACAGAGGGTGGAAAAATGTACACAACTGATTATCATACATTCACCTAAACCTTTTCAAAATTATTATTTTAACTGTGAAAGGCAAATTAATTTAATCTGAATAATCAGAATAGACTTCTTCTGTGTGATTCCAGTAGCAGCTCCAAAGGAAACTGATAACTCAAATAGACAAAACAAAATTCATCCAACATTCATGCTCGTGATGACTATGTGTGAAACATCTGACCACAGCTGCATAGGTTTTAGAAAATACAACTGGCAAGGGAGCAAAAAATAATTAGTAAATTTGAATTTACTGGGTCCCGACCCCGTTAGGGAGAAGGGTGTCGGAAAATGGATGGATGGATGGATGTATTTACTGGGTTAAAAAAAGGTGATTGGATTCATTGAATGGACAACGTGATAAACCTCTCACATGTGAATTTAACAATGACTGAGAGCGGTGGAAGAGAAAGAGGCAGACGAGAGCCCCTTGACCTTGTGCTTTGGAGTGATACCTCCAATAATGGTGCTACTTTCTGTTCCACAAAGCCGGCAGTGAAGGGCTTTGCAGCACTTGAGGCTCATTCACACAGAAGCACTGATCAGGACGAGCTCTCAGGGTTTTTGTTCCTCAGAGAAGGCCAGAGCAACATGCTCATACTCATTAAGTGAACAAGCTCATGCTGTGAGATTGGAGGTGAGTCTACAGCAGTAGCTCCCGCTCTCCACCTTCCCAAAAAGATGGAGTTGTGGGCTTTTTGAAGTGCTAGAACAAAGGGGGAGAGGGGAACCCATCATGGACCACTGAGGTGACTGAGATTGTGCTGCATTTCATGAAAAGTCAGAAAAACACTCAGAATACACATGACAAATGATTCAAGTGGACATGACAGATAAAACCAGAGACCAACAAAGAGTTTTTGGAGTTCATTGTTTTCAGTTTTTAATTAGATCTACTTGATGAGAAAAGTGTCTTAAGAATTTCAGAATTCAAACATAGTGGAACGGATTTATTCGGACATCTTTAGTAATTATGAATTTATTGAAGATTTCTGTTTTTGATTATCCACAGTCAAGTATGTTGTTCATCTAATCCTAAAATACAAAACAAATGCAGACAACATGGGGAGAGAGATTAAGGAAAATTGGGCCAATTTTAGAGAAAAGCTCTAAAATTTGCAGCAGATCAGTTTTAGCGAACCATCATAACTTCAGTGCATCTTGACTGTATTCAATAACAGAAATGTTAAAGTGAGAAAACAGTATCCACTTAAATAACCGTCTCAAGCAACAACAAGAGCAACGTCGAGTTAAATATTTAACGTAGCACTTGGCTGAACTATCTCTGCTCTAAGCTTTGAAAATCAAGACCTTCAAAATTCATCTTCTATTTATTTGCAAGTTATAGAATTAAAAGGACATTTGTGCTAGTAAGCCATGTGTTTCTAGAGGCCAAACATGACAATAAGGCTCTTCAAGAGCTTTATTATTCATGGGCAGCGATAAACTGCCCAAGAATATAGGAGAAACTAATGTCTCCTATAGCACTGAGATCTCTGAGTCGTGTTTCAACAAGATGCATAATTTAGATCTTAGACAAATATTTCCAAATCTGAAAAAAGACACTTTGCTTTGATTCACTAGATCAAAGGAGACTAGAAAAGAAAATAGATCAGTTTGTCTATTAAAAAAAAAAGTACAAATTTGGAGTCAGACTCTGAGACACATTAAACTCCAACATAACAGAGATCATGACCAAAAGACTTATTCTGATTTAAAAGGAATCTTTTAAAGTTTTGTATTTAAACCATCTGTTAATCCTGAAAAACCTGGCATTTATCTTCACTCTTTTCCCCCTTTCAGTGAACTGGGTTGGTATTAAACTTACGAGTTAGAGTCCAATCTCTTTTTGGATAAAATAAGCCCCCCACGGAGGCAGCGTTGCCGCTGCAGAGAACTTGCATTTTACAAGTAGACACTTGGTGTAATTGAGAGGGGATATGCCAAGAGTGCAAACACTACCGACTTCCACTCTACTGCTTCACAGGGTTTCATCTTCACAATGTTATTGAGTCCTAAAACACACCTGCTCCCACAGAGCACCGGCCTCACTCGGGCCACTAAACACTGAGTCACTCGGCTTGATTTTAATGCTACAAAACTCTGTGGAAGCTGCTGCTCCATTAGGGCGCACTATAAAATTAACTGGGGGCATTTATGTTTGTTCATGAGTAGATGATCCCACAGCAACGTCACGTCTTTGGTCACAACGTAATGTGACCAAAGATGAAAAAAATTAAGGAGTGTGAATACTTTTGCAAGGCCTTGCTCAATTCGTCTGATTCTTTGTCTTCAGCTACCTACTTCATACCCCAGTTTTCTCCAAATAACAGAGTTACAGGACTGCTGGTTGCAATCATGTCACATCATCTCTGGAGTGCCTAACATAACGCAAGATAAAATGTTCTTCTCTACCCTTGCAACATATGATGAAATGTGATGAAAAGTCATAAAATGGAATAATTCCTTTTAAAATGACAACCAGCTGCAGCCTGGTTTTATTTTTCTTGTCTAAACGAACTCTGAATTTACAGAACCATCCAGTTAAAGGACAAATGTGACTTTTTAGCACATCTCAATGGTTTTGGTACATTAGGAGAAGAAATAGATCAAAATATGTTAAAATGATTAATCTTGCATATCTCTTTAACCTATCACCATTTTTCCATTTCCCACAAATATATTTCACTGGGAGATGATATTACAGAACAACAGAAAGTAGCACATAACTGAAAAGTGGAATGACAGTAATAGATACTTTTCAAAAGGTTTTACAAATCTGAAGGCGTCTCTGTTATTCTGTTCAGTCCCACTGAGTCAGAACTGCACTACCAGTAGCAAGTTTTGGGCAAGTCTGAACCAGCTTTGCTCCCAGGCTGATTTTCCCCCCTTTTATTTGGCTAATATTCTTTGTAAAACAGCTCAACCTCAGTTGACTATGAACATTTCCTGTGTGACAGTTGTCATGTATTACCACAAACTATCTAGTGGCATTAGTTTGGATTTTGATCAAAACTGTTCCACTGAAGCCATGGTTGTACGATTCATGATTTTATGCACAAATGTGAACCTCTTGCCCATTCCCAAGTTTTTTACACCTTTAGTACTTCTAGGGTTGTCTTAGATTTAGTTCCAACTCTAGCTAACCTCCATGTCCCACATCCACAGCATGATGCTACCAATACCATGTTTCAATGAAGGAACAGTGTACTCAGAGTTGTGTAGGCTTTGCAACACACATACATTTTGTATGTTGAGAAAAGTGTTAACTTATATGGTCTCATGTGACCAGAGAACCTTATTTCACAAGATTACTTCTCCGACATCACTTGTGGCAAATTAGATTATCTTCTCCAGTCTGGGATGTTAAACTCCTCTAATGTTTCTTGGTTGCTATTTTTGATTCATTTTATTTAGGGTTATCAAAGTATAGGGGACTGAATACAAGAGGACTCTTCACTTTTAAGAGCTTAATCTGAATAAAAAAGAAGCAACTGAAATTCATGAGTCATTTTCTTTCCACTCTGTGTCATTCTGTAAAAAGTCCATGAAAGAGCATTTGGGTTTGTGGTTGTATATTAACATCAATGTTTAAAAAAAAGAACATTTTGAAAGGCTGAGTTGTCTTCCAAAATCTCGCATAAAAACTTTTATTGACCTATTGGAATAGTCAGCAGAGTAAACCACTTGACTACGTAGAAAATGATTCATAAAAGTTATTAAAAAAGAGCCGAAATATTGTAGATCACATCACACTGCACTTCCATCCTCATTATATTCCCAGTGTTGGCCCTGGACCTGTGCAGGGAAAGACTTAATGAGTAAAGTGTAGCTTTGGAGGAAGTCCAAAACAAGCAGCTTGAAGAACGGTGCTGTCTTTCCAAAAGTGTTAATGTCCAGGCTTTGGAGAATTATGATGAGATTAGCTAAGCGGCCAGTGCAATACATAATACTGCTGGTATTTATTCATGTCACTTTAGGATTCTAATGAGAGGCAATGCATTATTGCAGGACTCTCTGGTGGTAAAGCTGGACATCAATAAAAGTTAATTCCGGCCCGTGATATCATGAGGTATCGATTGTTGTGCTGAATGTTTAAGCCAAAATCATCCCTTGCTCTGACTCATGTGTATACTGGCATGAAAGGGGAAACTATAACTCAAGAGAGGAAGCTGTTTATAGCTTATTTTTGTGTGTGTGTATGTGACTGCCTCTTGTATTACCATTTGGTCCCTGGTGAGAAGACATGCAGAGCAGCAGATTACTCCACAGCACAAGACTTCCCAATGTCCTGCCCTGTCCTTCCATCCTCATGTTTTTGGAAAGATTGGAATGGAGGTGTCAGATCTTTCTTTTTAAGCAGCATGTCTTAATTCTCAGCAGTCAGAGGTGAAGTGTGCACAGAGGAGAAGAGGTAAAGTTTGCTCTGTGGAACCTGAACAGAGTAAACACAACAGGAAAGTTAAACAGATTTAGAGATTGAAAAGAAAATACACTTCTTCTGAGCTGTGAAACAAGATTTGGTTCAAAGAAAAGCTGGTAAAAAAAACAAAAAAAAAACAGATCTGAACCTTAGGTGACACTCTCAAAGCAAACGATCGTCCAACACGCACCAGAGCACATGGCCGCATGCTGAACAGCCACTGGTATCTCCTCTGAACTCTGCTATCACACTTGGTGGATAAACAAGAAAGCGTTTTGGTGTCAGTGAGCGAAATGGCTCTTATCTGTCTCTGCCATTAGAGAATGGCTTCTATTGTAAAGCTCTGCATTATTCAGTTGCTCGAGAGACTGATCATTAGGGATTTCAGCCCTTCTCACACTGGTCCCCCGGAGTCCAGCCTGAACTGCTGGCTGATGCGTTCGTATGCAAAATCTGACCTTGTGCTCTGCAAGGGGGAAGCAGGTCAACACTGAGTGTGTCCAAAATGGCAAACATCGCAGAGTGTGCTCATGGAAACTGCAGTAACGCACCGAGAGCCATTTCTTCTGTCTTTGAGTCAGAATGTTTCTGTTTTGGAGAGCTGAATCATTCGGTGTTCGGTTAATGCAGCAGTTTTTCTGGGTTTTGCAGCAAACTAGTGACAGGCACGTGACGAGAATGAGAGGAAACGTGCCGAACATATGGTGCTGCAGCTTCCAGTTTATTGCCTAGAATAAGAGATGAATGTAGAATAGATGTTCGGTGCTGTGGAAATGTTAGTCCACTTACAGATTTTTTCTATTTCTGTGTTTTTTTTGTCAAAGTTCATTATTTCATCAAACAAATTTTAACACTGGATGAAGATAATCCAATTGTCTTCAAACATCTGGAATGACTGGCAACGTTGTGCCAGTTTAAGCATTGATTTAAACCTGGGGCTCCTCTGCTTAATTGAGCCAAATTAGAGAGCTGATGAGCTTGAGCAGCCTGCTTCAAATTGAATCAGATTTATGTCCAGACTTTGAACACGCCACGCCAAAACCTTTTTTTTTTTTTTTTTTTAATAACTATTCAAATGTGCTGGTGTCCACCTGCTGGTGAATTTTGGTTCACCATCATCTGAGCGTTCCCGAGCTTAAGGTCTTGAACAAATGACCAGACATGACCAGATTTTGGAGACCAAGATGTTTTTGGAAAAGTAAAAGAGGCTTTGTATTGTTAGAGGTCAGCAGTGGTGCTGGCCTAAACTTCCCCCTGGATTTCGTTTTCTTCTAATCTATTTTTCTTTTTGATAAATTATAAACTATAACCTTAAAGACAGCGAGGCCTGCATGGCCTAGATGTTTTTTTGACCTCCTGAATAAGATATATTAAAAGGTGAAGATTCACTACAATTTCATTTCCAAATTATGGGTCTGGCTGTGATTCACTGGAATCCTAAAAAAGCAGCTTTTTAACCATTTTGAGACTATTAAAAGATTTTGTTTCTTATTTGAAATTTTCCGTTAAAAACAGCTTCCTGTATTTCTTCAAGTTATATTTCACATTAAAAGAAGCAGTTTGGCTCGAGGTCCACGGAGCCCTCAGTGGCATTTAATTTGGGGGACCTGCATTTACTTAAGCCCAGCAGTCACTGCTGACCTTCCTGTGCCAGAATCCCAGTTTGATCATTTTTGCATTTTGCATTAGCACAGCTTATTTTTTTAAAGCTAACTAGTGAGCCAAAAATAAATTAGATTGGAAAATTGTGTTTAGAGTGAAAGTCACTTCTTACTCATCAAGTCATCTGCACGTAAGATAAAGTAACCATTCTGACAGCTTCATTTTATATTCCAAATGTTTCCTGAGCTCAAAAATCAGCATATGATTAATAGGATGGCCCTTCATATTCTTCCTCTAGATCATCACACTCTGACCACAAAGTATGACTGATGGCATAATATTATATTTTTTGACACACTGCAACAATACATTGGGATACACACCTTCCAAATTATTCCACTATTTTATCAAAAGACTATTTTATCAAAGGTAAAATAACCCTTACCCCTAACCCTAACTCTAACACCTAACCCTAACCCTACTTCAATGTTGAGCAAACATTGAATTTAAACAATTTTAGGTCAGCTTTTTTTGTGCGTGTTATTTGCACATGTTCTTTTGACTTGTCAAAGAGTGGATAACATCCTTCTGTAGGCTCTCTCTCTTATGTTGTACCTCAGTGGCTAAAAGAAGTTTCAAAAAGTTTTTTCATTTCAGTTCTTCAAAGTCAACCTCATTTTTGGGTTCATATCACACAGAGTGATTTATTTGAAGCGTGTGTTCCTGTAAACCTGGATGAGTTTGACTTGCAGCTAATGAAAACGCCAAATTTAAGTCACTAAAGAAGGCTCCTCATGATGATGGTTGCTGACAAGATGTTTTTAACCTACATTGTTGAAAAACCCTGAGAGCTATTCCAATTTCGATAAACAAGTTTTACATTACTTCTATGGCTCCTTAAAGCATTATTCTGTCATCCACAGCTTTTCCTGTAAGGAGCCTTAATGTAAGAAAAATCTCTCTAGCTTTAATGTGCATGTGCAGAGATAAGGAGAATCTGCTACATGTCTGTCCTGCGACCCGCCAATTAGACTCCGTCATTGACCATTTGTCACAGCCACGGTTCCCCGCCTTCAACGTGGCACCTTGCTGATTGCACAAGCACTGGATCGATAATTAAACAAATTACAGCCGACTGCCGGGTCACTTTTCATCCCACATACACAAGTCTGAAAACTGCCTCTTGAAATGCAACAGCAGAGGAAAAGAAACATTGAAGTGTCTCGGTGAAAACAAATACACGAAGCCTATGCTGTGCAGTTGTGGCTGAGTTTTACGCAGCGCTCCAACACGGACAGACAGGCAGAAGTGATTTATCTCTGAGCAAGACGGTAACAGCTCCTCGGCTGGCAGCAAAACCTGCAACTTTTCGATTAAGACTCCTCTCTGTGAGAGCCAGGGCAGAGGCTGAGCGCTGCAGACAGGACCAGGTCACACACAGACAGGCAGAGAAAGACAATGAACTGCACCCTCACACACGAAACTAATACCACAATCAGAGCTCTGTGAATGGACAGGCTCTAAAATCCATATTACTCATCTAAAGTCCCCAAAATGTTTCTGAGAAAGTTAAGAATACCCTTTTTTTGTTTGTGTTTTTTGTTTTCACAAATCAAATGTAGTTAAGCTCAACTGTGATCAATGTGTTCAGCCTGGTTTGACGTCTTTTAACGGGTAGCATGACTTTTTAGTAAAACCCAAAATGTTTGTTAAAAAGCACCAGATCCCCCAAAATAATAATACACTTCGAGTTTTACAGTCAATGCATTCAACACCAAATTCCTTTACAATGTCCACAACAAAATGATATAATTGCAATTCAGTTTTGCATGAAATCAGAAGTTGTTTCATTTCTTTGGATCTGTGTGGATCTCGCCACGTCCTGAAACACAAGTCATGTGGTGAGAATGACAAAGTAATGACCTTCAAGCTATTTTAGTTGATCCTCACAGAGTGTTACTGTTTTTATTACAGTCTTATAAATGACGTGCTGGTTTGTTTAACAGAAATAAAAGAAAAGCCCTGGAAAGAAAGAATAAAGCGATTTCTCATCAGGATTTGATGATCCACAAGGGACAAACTTTTCCACACTCTACATGTTAAAAACAGGCATCATTCTTGATGTTTTTTTCTTCTGCTTGACTTATAGGATTGTTTCTATCTGCAAGTTTGGCATCGAGCTTTGGTTTGGAATTTTATTGTTTATCTGTAGAGAGTCCTGCTAAACCCTGACCTGTAATTTAGACTCTTATTGTAAAAACAAAAACTGCAGACTTGCATTGGACACACTATGCATGACTCAAGACTTGTCACAAACTCACGTTTCCACAATAATCTTTAGCCCATCTCATCTGGGACAAATATAAGCTAATATATGCAGATAATTTGAGATAATTTTATTAATGATGTCCCCTCTGAGTTACTGCATTTCATACAAATGACATGCATTCATGCTAAAGCTAACATCGTGCACCGGTAAAAGATGTTAATCCGGTTCCTAGCTCTTCTGTTTTATGTGTTTGTATTAAAGCTGATTTAATCAGAATTAAAATAAATAAGTAAAAATAAGCCATAGTGCCAGTAGAGATTCTCCTTTTAAAGATGAACTTGATTTGATTTGTTAGTCTGGGATTTTTGTGATGTGACATATTTTTAGCCACTCTGATATCTCACAATCTGAACTACTTAAATAACTTTATGTCATTTGCAAACAAAGTAAACTGAATTTACAGCACCCAGCTTCTTATTCTCTTACTATTCTCAACTATTAATAAACACAGCTTTGTTAAAAAGACAGCAATTTCCTCAAGACATTCAACAATAACTAATGTACTTTTGCAAGATTTCTCACTGGTTATTTTTAGGTGTTGGACTTGTTTCGAGGCTTTGAAAACAAGAACTTTGAATTTATCGAGAATTAACAACTCTGTTTCTATATCTGTTAAATACTTGCAGGGCTGCTTGGGGTGGGTGTCCTCAGTGGAATGACTCTCTGGTCGATGAGCCATTCTTTACATAAATCTGCCCAAATTGCCTTGAAATTTATTCAAGGCAATTTGTTTTTTTGTTTTTTTATTTTGTTTTTTTTTTACATTATTATATATTTCACACTTAATATTCAAATTACAGTTTTCTAGATTTTGAGGAAATAGATGGAACTGTTTTGCAGAAATGTGGCTTCTGCAAAGCCACATTTATACAAATATATATATATATGAAATATTTGATCAAGAATGAAATTGCTGCAGGAGAGTGTGTGAAGGGAATCATTGCACCTGAAATCAACCTAAGATTTTCCTCTCCTCACTAACCAGAGCCCTCAGCCCCCCACCCTCCCTTTACCTTTGCATACACATCACTGGTGATTTACCTTCCCAATATGATATCAGCTGAAGTGTCGCGCTCCTTCCTCTGCTGGGTGTCTTATTTATTAATGCCAGACCCGCGGGGCATGGTTACATAAGAGTCTTTTTAATTATTTGGGAACGTTTTCCCTTCCTTTTAGCGCCTCCACTGTGGTGGTGGTGGGAATTAATACGACTCCCTTTCAGGTTGAGGGATCTGAAAGGCTGTTCGTCGTGAGTTAGGAAAAAGACACAGTTGTGATGTGTTTCCTTCTGTTAAGAAATGCGAGTGTCCTGCTGCACTGTAAGTTCTCTGATTGGTTAAAAAAACAAGAAAAAGAAAAAAAAAGTCGTTTTTTCCTGTGGCACACAGTGGCCAGTTAGGGAGAAATATGGGGCTGTGACTGGGAACTCTGTCCCCGGGATGGCTGCTCTAATGACTGAGGCAGCGGCGGTCATTTAAGGTGGACCATAAGACCCTGGAGCAAAAGAGAGGAAGATTTTACATTTGTTTGTATATTTTTTTTTATACCAGGAACATTACTGTATATATATATATATATAAATATTGTACAAGCAGTACAATATGCCACTGCAGAGCTATTTTTTCTTACATTAGAACTATTCAACATATAATGTATAATGTTACATTATGTGAGAAATGTTAAGATTATTGTAGGATGAATTAGGAGAACAAACATACAACAAACAAAAACAGAGAGAAAAAAAAAAAACAGTAAAAGCAGCCATTATTCCATCATGAAATGATCTCTTGTTCTGAAGAGAAATATTTTCTTTCTAAATTACAGAAAAAAAATTTGATTCCGCTGTATGTTGGTCTATTCCTTCTGCAAAACTGAAATGCGATCACCACTGAAAACTTTATTGTCAACAGTTAGGGGTTGTTTTCACAATAAAGAATTTATTGACGTAAGTAAACTCATCTTTAATGTTATTAGTGAAGGGCGATTCCAGAAAGTCTTGAAACCGGCGTGACCAAATGGATGGGAAATAAAATAAATAAATAAATAAACAAATAAATAAATAAATAAATAAATAAATAAATAAATAAATAAATAAATAAATTTAAAGCAGGGACAACTTATATTCACGGTGACATTTTTCCGTAACTCGCCAGTGGAGCAGCTCTCTCAAGTCCACACTGATCCTTATAAATGAAGAAAGCAGTGACCAAATGCGCACTCCACCTGTTTCAGGCTTTGATTCATTAAGGAATGCTTTTTCTCTCTCTCTCTCTCCTGTTTGCAAGTTCTCTCTCTTGCATACACAAACACACGTAGTGCGACCTTAAATAAGGAGGATTCAGTAGGTGTAGCAGGACCCGCTGCCTCCCCTCAGTGATGCGGTGAGTCTGCGCTCCCTCATGTCCGCTATATATAAAGCGCGCAGAGCAGCAGCGCCGCACAGTTTTTAGTGGACAGCTCCGCGGTGCTGAAACCTCTTTCTCTCTCTGTCTCTCTTTCTCTCTGTGTCTTGACACCACCGAAGGCTTTCACTGAGGAGCGGCGGCCATGGAGGGAATCTCGTGGAAACTTTTTCTCCTCTCCTGCCTGTTTGCCGCAGAGGGCTCCGCGCAGGACTTTGGACAGACGCAGTTCATTTGCACGTCGGTGCCCAAAGACGTGGACCTGTGCACCGCGGCGATGCAGAACAGCGGACCGGCGGAAGACCTGAAGACCACAATCATTCAGCTGCGGGAGACCGTGCTGCAGCAGAAGGAGACCATCGTGAACCAAAAGGAGACAATCAAGGAGCTCACGTCCAAGCTGAGCCGCTGCGAGAGTCAGAGCCTCCCGGCGGCGGCGGGACCCGGGGGGAGGAGACCGGGGGGCAAGAACACCATGGGGGATGTATCCCGGGGTACCGCAGACACTCTGGCGCAGCTGGGACAGACTTTACAGACGCTCAAACAGAGACTGGAGAATCTGGAGGTAGGCTGACGGGAGGAGCGCTCACAGCTCAAAAAAGTTCATTTTGACGATCCCCTCGAGTTAAACTCTGTTTTGTTTAGCCAAAGGGAAGTATCCTGAATTTTCTGGGGAGTCAGGAACACATTTTATTGTCTGCCTTATGTTAATTTAAAGGAAAATGATCGCAGTAAAGAAATCAAGATGGTGTTCTCCATTTGTCTTTAACTCCATATCTGTCTCCCCCTGTCTAATGCAGCAATACAGCCGAGGAAACAACAGCGCGCAGGCGAACAGCCTGAAGGATCTGCTGCAGAACAAGATAGATGACATGGAGAGGCAGGTTCTGTCCCGGGTCAACATAGAGGAAAGCAAGCCAGGACACAGGAACGAGAGCGACCAGAGGAACAGAGTGGAGACCACGCTCTCCTCTCTGCACGACCGGATCTCCGACCTAGAGAAAGGTGCGTCTGGATTTGCGTTACGCACAGGATCTCCGGCTGAACCGGCGTTCATTTCACGTCCCCAGACCCGTTTTCTGTTTTGCTTCGCTGGGTTGACGTTTCTCATTGCCAGTGAATCGCCAGACTTGCTTTAGAGGTTCTGTTTTTCAAAGCGGACCTTTGCTGCAGAAGTCATAGGTAGAGAGAAAGTTTGAAGGGCGCGCCTGGCACTAGCGCATTCTGGAGCAGAAGGTCTTTTCAGTGTTTCGACACATGCAAATGCGCGTGCTCACGGTGTAAATGAGAGGCATGAAGAGGGAGGAGACGGAGACATCCTCTGCATCAGCAAAAAAATCTGAAAAGTAGAAAAGAAAATACACATAATGCAAATGAACGAATTTGCAGAAATGTGATGTAATTAGAAAGCCTGCACTGAATGGAGGTCTTACATTTAAAGCCAATTCAGACTGATTACTAAAACTTATAGGGGGGGCAAACAAAACTTAAAATCGAGAACAGAATTTCAGCATGTTCGTAATGCTTTTTTTTTATGTTACCCACTTAATATTACATACAGAAATTTTATTATGTACTAGTTCAAACATAATTACAGCCGATATATGTCATATTTTGGCATTACTGTATATGTATATATAAACATTTTCATTGTAAAGCAGAATTAACAGATCCATGCTCCTTTTAGAGGTTCTGTAAGTCAACTCCAGCAATCTGAATGTAATTATATTATGCTGGGGGATTATATAATCTACAACATATTTCCTTATCTCTTTCATCTGCAGGCAAAGAGACCAGGCCAGCAGACAGGTTTCAGCTCACCTTCCCTCTTAGAACCAACTACATGTACGCCAAAGCCAAGAGGACTCTTCCTGAGATGTACTCCTTCAGCGTCTGTCTGTGGATCAAGTCCAGCGCCTCACCTGGCCTGGGGACGCCCTTTTCCTACGCAGTTCCAGGCCAGGCCAACGAGCTGGTGCTGATCGAGTGGGGGAACAACCCCATGGAGTTCCTTATCAATGACAAGGTCAGTCTGAGTCTGTAACGTCTGGATTTAGACTCTATTGCTGATTGAGATTATCCACAAAATAGGTAGAAGAGGTCCAAACTGTTTATAAATGCCTTATTGCTTTTTTTGTCCTTGGATGAGTCAGAATGGCTAAACCAAAAGCAGGATAGTATCAGGTGATGAATTGCTCAGGCTATTTATATACAATATATATACAATAGATGCTATTTATATATATAGACAAAAGACAGGCCACGTGAGAGACGAAGTGATTCAGCAGAAGGATGAGAGGGAGTTGATCATTCATACCATTGTGTACCCTGAACAGGATATTGTTACTGACATGAAAAGGCAGTGCACTCAGGAGCTTATCTCCTCTCTTCAGGTTGCAAAACTGCCGTTCAGCATCAACGATGGAAAGTGGCATCACCTCTGCATCACGTGGACCATTCGCGACGGGATATGGGAGGCCTTCCAGGACGGAGTGAAGCAGGGCCATGGAGAGAATCTGGCGCCGTATCACCCTATCAAAGCAGATGGAGTGCTGGTTCTGGGACAAGAGCAGGTGAATCCTCCTTTTCTTATTTAAGAAAAACCATCTCTAACTGCAACCTCTGCTCCCAAATCCCTCGGAGGCGTCTTACGGAAACAACCCTTTGACCAATTATCTGTTTAATTTTGCAAGAAAGATTAGAGGTGGAGAAAGTCACAAAATGAGACTGTGGGGACACTTAAAGAGGAGTCCGGTTAAGCTTTAGCTAATTACTGTGTTCATTTGAGATTTGAGGCATAATCTCATTCTGAGAATTTGGATAAAGCTTGATTCATTAAAGATCTAGAGTTCAATTAGCAAACACAAAAGTGGTATTGAACTTTGGTAATAGCTCATTTCTTCTCATTTATATTGTCACTTTCTCTTTATGGTGCAAAATTAACTTGTGTGTAAGGACCAGCTGTGCTTGACATAATACCATTGTTTCATAACAACAACTGTTAAAGATTTTTCAACCACAAAACTATGTCTCATCATATTTTAATGTTTAAATTCAGTACTTTAAGAAAAAGTGCTCATGATTGATGTGATGGATCAGACACGTTCCAATGCATAATGGTGAACTAGCCGGAAAATTAAGAATTGTTTGCAAACAAACATTATTGATCTTTGCCATTGTAGCGTAGGTCTGGTTATATGTTTAATTTCTGCATACGTTTAATTTTTCTGCAACTTTTTGCAGATTTTGTTCCAGGATTACTTTGTATTTGGTTGAACCCATCTCCCCATCACCTTTTACCAACTTGATGCTGTTCCATCAAGTCCACGTTTGTGCATGTGGATGACTTGTCCCACCTCAGCTGTGAATCTCTGCAGATTCAGAAAAGTCACTCTAGGCATTTTGGCTGCTTCTATGATTAACTCTTAATGAGCCAGGCAGGCTGGATACATTTGCCATTTTGGTGACTTTTTGAAGGGAACTGTTTTGTACTGGATTTTAGTTTATTTAATGACATGATTAGCATCACAAAAGCATGCCACAATTTTCACATTTACATATTAGATGTCGGCAGTTTCACATAAACTGTAACAGTTTGTGTGAAATACTTTGAAATTTATGGTTGTAATGAGACAAAATGTGACAGTTCTTGAAAGTTAGGTTCATGCATTGACAGTGCTCTGTTGTCGTTCCACAGGACTCGCTGGGTGGAGGCTTTGATGCAACACAAGCATATGTTGGTGAACTCGCACACTTAAACATCTGGAACAGGAAACTCTCAGCCACTGAAATCGCCAACTTGGCAAACTGCAACAGCAAAGCGTTTGTCGGTAACGTCTTCTCCTGGACAGAGAGCAACATTGAAATATTTGGCGGTGCCACCAAATGGACCTTCGAGCCATGCAGCTCAATCAACTGAGTCGCAGCTTCTTGTTTCAGAAAAAAAAAAAAAGGCCTCCGTGTATTTCTGAGCTTTTGTCGTTCCTGTCCTCATTTGACCTTTGTTTAGAGAGTAATTGGTAAGCTTAAATCTGGGATTTATGTCACACTTAGGTATTCCTGTGCAAAAACAGCACCTCCAAATTTGAGAAGAAGGAGGGAAAAAAAAAGAAAATCTCATTCCTCAAAATTGGTATCTGATGTTTTTTTTGTTTTTCTTTTCTTGGATGTTCAGTTGAAAGCACACCGTTCTGGCTTATTTTCGTCTTGGCAGCTGGCAATCTGCGCCTTATGTTTCGACGATTCACAATCCAAGTGAGGAATTACATAAACAGTCCCATCAGCCCCCCCTTCCCTCCCTGTTTCCTCCGGCAGTGGGAGATTATGCTGTCCATCCAATTTTTGTCAGTGTTTGGCGCTGTGAAATGATGTCCGATGCGGTACAGCTCCTAATGACCCCCAGCCTTTTCTTCCTAGCCCCTCCGTCACTTTAGCCCACCACCCAAGCCCTCCCACCCTGCCGCCTCCCAACCCTCACACCCACTCCCCCCTCCGGATCTTGCACTGTGACTGACAAAGAGGACACTGCAAAGGAGGAAGGACACTGCAAAAAGTCAGACTGCGGGTAAAAGTCGATTTGTAATCATTGTTCGCTTCAAGTTTTTCCCTGTAAGAATGTCGTGAACTTGCCAACATTGCTACAAAGCCTGGGTGCCTTGGGCTGGTACAAATATTCAGCACATTTGGTATGTTTTCAGTTGCAAATTCAGTGTTTACTAGTTTGTGTTTTTCCTTTATTTATTTATTTTTGTTTGTTTCTTGAGCTGGGTTAAGTTTCTTGTTCTCTCTCGTTGGTAAATGTGATTTACTTACAGTTTGTTATCTGACATGATGTGTTTTGGCAGGTGTTTGTACTACTCTGTATTAGGAATGTTACAGTGTCTGTATAGTAACAGCATGACTGAAAGAGTGCTGTGAAAGCATTGTTGAAATCTGCTTTACTATCCTCTCTGGGTCTGGGTTTTTTACTGTATTGTTATATGCTCCAAGCATGGCAAAACTGACAGATGAAAAATTTAATTTTTGTAATAAAATTGTGATACTAAATGTCATAAAGTATCTCTGGCTTTATGTGCATGAAACAGACATTGGGTATTCCTCTACGACAGACAGAGAAGAAGGAGAGGGAGCACCTCCAATGGCAGAGAGGGGTTTACAGATGCCTGTTAGCTTGTGTCTCTTGTAAAGGTGGAAGCATGAGCTCTATTGTTGCTGCTCCGAGGCCCCACACCTGCACTGGAGTCACGGAGGCAGCCAGAGGGGAAACACGCCTGGTCCTATCAGCCTTTCATGATCCGATAAAACAAAAAATACAAATTCACTTTTATTAGCAAGATTTTCCTCGCACAACATGTTGTGTATTTAAAGCTAGGTGACATTTTTGGCACTTTCATTTGACAAATTTTTATGATTAAAACTTTCATTTTATATTGTGCCTTGGAAAAATTATGAATGCCAACTTCGATTTTGAAATCCAAATGTGTTTTATGTGGATTATGTACGACAAACAAAACAAAACAAAACAAAACAAAACACACAATTTAGAGCAGAATTCTGAAGTGAAAACTCTTCAGTGCTTGAATCTGAATCTGTTTATGCAGTCTTCCCTCCGTCCAGCTTGACAGTTTGAGAAATTATCTCTGCGCAGGAGGACACATTTCAGGCTCATGTCAGTCATGTGGAAATGTCAGGAAGGTTAAAGCTCCTGGGAGGGAAGCATCGCTCTCATTCCCTCTCCCAAAATACATACCCTGCATGATAAAATACCAAAAACCCAAGTCTGGACTGCGCTTTGATTCTAGAAAGTCTAACAAGTCGATCTTACTGTGAATAATATTTAGGGGATCCAATCACAAATCTCCCCATCTGATGTTAGATGTACTGTGAGTAACACAATAAGACGTCCTGGTTAGGACTTGTTCCCAACACTGCTAAAGTCCAATTTAATACTTTCATAGTTAAAAGAGAGTGAAGGAACCATGCATTTTCTTGACAGTGTAGAGTCTATTATATTATTATCTATTATATTAGGTATCCACACAACAGAGGTTTTACCTTTCAAATGATCCTGGAGATTTCTTGCAGGATCAGAGCTGAAGAAGTCTCTGATTTTTTGGTAATATATATGTATCAATATGAGCTATAGATGAGCTGTCACTGAGCTTCAACTAAACACCTGCGGTTTTCAGAAACAGCATCTCATTTATTACCTCCTGCGACACGGATCATGAGATCTTCTCAGGTCGACCCTAAGCTCTGAGTTCAAAAGGGAAAGTTTATTTCATCTGGTTGATACCAGGATCGTGTTCTTGATTCATACCTGTCACAGTAGTTTAGGGTCTGGACAGAGATCTGGATGATCAGGATGTAAAACCAAAACTCCCAAACCAAGAAGGATCAGTCCATATTTTTCAGGCTGTGAACATTGACCTCAGACTTGGAGGAGCTTCCTCTGACGACATCCTGAACAACAACATCTTCAAAAATCAAAGATGACACCATGATACCAAACCAGCCAGTGGGACTCTATCCATCACTTCAGCTTCACCTCCTGAAGGACTGAAACGGGACCGAAGACAAGTGGCAGCCCTGAAAAAGTCAGTTGGGAACAGAATCGACTTTATGCTGATGGCGCAGCAGACGCTACTCTTGCTTTGAGCTTAAAGGGATCAGAACCCCCTTCATAACATCTGCGGCGCCATCAAGCAGCAACACCACAACATTTCTCAAGGGGCCTGGGAACGCCTTCTCCAGATAAATATAATACATCTGGGTCGAACAACCAAACTCCCATGACGACCTGTTATGCTTCTCTGAACGAACAGTTGGCCAAAACGTTCTTATAGCTGTTTAAATTTGATCACTTTAAGTTTAATCCCAGATTGATTTAATTGCAGGCATTTATTAGTAATAAATCTTAAATCTCAGTATGACTGTGAAGTGGATTTTCTTTGAGAGAGCGTACCAACCCTTCATCTCCTTGTGATTCTCAGCAGCTGTCAGTGAGTCATTCGTGCAAAGCGCTCATTCCCGAGGAAGACGTATAAAATCAGGCGAGGTAATTTTATTCACGAGAGAGTGATCCAAAGCTCCTCTTATGTGTAATTTAAAGCCTGAGAATGCTTTGTTTTGCTTGCAAACGCCAGAGCAGACTCAAGAAGGACTAATGAGCCATTTCAATCATTCATCTCTCGGAGAGAACGCATAAAATACCTTTGAATGAAACTTTTGAAAAGGAAACTTTTCCAAAGAGCATTGTTTTGTGCTCCCAGAAAACAATCTTTTCATGATGATGTAAGACTCTGAGACCAGAAGACTCATCTCTCTCGTTGCACTGCTCAGTGAATAACAACAAAAGCTTTAGCTGCGTTCGGCGGACCACGCAAGCCTGTCTGACCTTTTTGACACCACTCCACACAACACCCAGCTACATAATCACTGCATGCAGCTGATGCCTGTCTGTCATAAAGCCGCAGAGCAGTGATGGAAGATATTTTTGAAATGTGATTGCATTCGTGCGCCAGACTCTGCCTTGTGTAGAATTTTGAGCAGACAGACCAAAAATAGATCCAAGCAACCAAAAGGAGGATTTTGAACCCTTGCCTCTGAGATTAAGCCACTTCTTACGTGAGCCGTCTGGACCGACAACTTTGCATGATGAAAACAGACGAGGTGAGTTGGCAGACGCAGAAAGTCAGCTGATTACAGTGACAGTAGGCACTCAGCGTAACACCTGTCTGAAGGCAGAGAACGGTGAGAGATTGTTCTGCTGCTCAGGTGAAACATGTTTCATGAGGTTTTGCCTGCAGATCACATGACCAATCATCTGATACTGCAAACAAACACAGTGGTTCTTGTTGACGACCTTGGACATATCGTCGCAAAGTTTTGCAAAAAAACATCTAAAGTGAAAAAAGCAAACAAAGGTTCAAAATTAGGAGGTGAAACTGATGGCTGATTCCTAAAAGCTCGCTATTTGTCAGGGTGGTTTCTGTTTTTCACGTCAGTTTCTGCTGTTGCTTCTCTGTCCACCAAAATAAGTTGAAAACAAAGCGTACTTTTTCTTTCGCCTCACATTTCTAAGCTACTGTATTGGTCAATCACATAAAATCCCAACAAAATGAGGCGTGATAAAGTGTGCAAGGCATTGTTCATTGTTTTAAGTCATCCTGCAATCAAGAGTCATTCGCTGCACCCCTCCGCTCCGATATCTATCCAAACTTCACTCCTAAATGATTCTTCTTTTTCATTACGTTTTCTGGGCTGGTGTTTAACATCACCAGTATCTCTGAAACATCCAGTTAGTTTCGATGTTAGATGATAAACTAAACTTGAAGCACTCAACAGGTCTCATCCCACCACTCTACTGCAGTCATTCTTTGTGTACTTTGCGTTTCTTCACATCACAATTGAGTTAATAATCACCAAAATCATCTCAATAACTAATTAAAGATTAGCTCCATATGCCAAAAAAGTAGCATGTAGATTTTAAGACGAGGCCTCCAGAGTCAATCCACTGAGATGGACAAGATTCATGGTGCTACGATGCATCAGTTCCTCTGTGAGGGTTGTTATTTTCTTTCGGGGAGATTGAGTGGATAAAGATGTGACACTTTGGCTGACATCTCATTAATTCATAAGCTGTCCCCCGTGGCAGAGGCGGGACACAGACCATGCTTCACTTTGGAGCCACCGCAATTGCTCTTGTTAAGATTAGGGTAACAAAACAGCTTCCTGAACTGAGGGCTTTTTTGGTGGTGTTTGCTCAATAAATAACAAAGAAAAGAATATTTGCTGACACTGTGTCCAATATTGGCCTGTGATGAAGTGATGCGGTTATTGATAAGCTGCTCGATGTGGAGCTGAACCACTCAAAGGGATTGAAACAGGCCCTTAAAAGTGGACTCCCAACATCAAACTCCCAACTCAAAAGAAGAAAAAAGGAAAAAAGAAGCTAATCCCTCCCCTCTCCCCTGCGGTGAAAGCTCTCACAGCTGGGAGTGAAACTTGTGGCATTTACCGATCAGCAGAAGCTTCCTGGAAGGACGCAGGGGGGATAATGAGGCTTCCTGGGCAGCCTGGGCTCAAGGTGGATGAAGGCCTCCTTTATTTCCTCTTTTTTAACAACTGAAGTGTAATTCCTCTCTATTTATAGCCAGAGCATCACACGGTCGTCTCAGTGGGCTTCCCAGGTCCACTACAGCAGTGTCCCATGAACCAGACAAATATGACGAGGATAAGAAAAAGAAAAACCCCTTCAAAGAGAGGTGTGAAACGGCTCTCTTAAAGGCAGAAACTCGAGCTGTGTAGGATGATATTGCAGACTATCACAATGTGAAAGAAATGCATTTTTTAATTTTGAGAGATGAACTAGGGATTCTGCTATTGCAGGTAATCCGTGCTATTTTGATATTTGTACGAATTGTTTCGAGAAATGCACTTTACAAATGTCGAAAATGATTCGCCTGAAACATTCAGCGTATTTCCAAATACTTTCCTAAGCACCGTCACATTGGTCTGGATGCATTTCCTCCCTCACTGAAATAATTTTAAAAAAGCATTTTGTGTTTGTTCAAGTTTTTTGTTGTTCAACATAAAAATATTGACGGACAAGAGCAGA
Organism: Poeciliopsis turneri; assembly: GCA_922788865.1. Taxonomy (NCBI): domain Eukaryota; kingdom Metazoa; phylum Chordata; class Actinopteri; order Cyprinodontiformes; family Poeciliidae; genus Poeciliopsis; species Poeciliopsis turneri. Next base: position 199,907 of record CAKLNU010000131.1, read on the forward strand.
AGAAATCTGCAAGAGAGCAAATTCTTTCTTGCAAAAAATGTGCATGTCTTCTGCTGGAGTTAAAATTTTAAATAGGTTATTTTAGCAAATTAGTTAATTTATATAAGGATTCTCATAGCCAAGATTTATTTAACAAATTTGTACATTGTAGTGGAAAAAGATTATTAACACTTGACATCAAAAGTTTGGTTAAAATCAATAATTCAAGAGGAACGAAATCACGACATGGTGGTTCAGTGAAGAGGAAGTGGGAACAGTTCTTTATTTCTTTTGTCCTACTGAACTCCACATTCTCCCTCGTGTTGTCCCCAGAGTGCGGCCTTTCGTAAAAGCACATCATAAATTGTTCCAGGAAAGAAAGTCCAAGTCGGCACCAGCAGCCGTAAAACCATTACTGGTTCCTGCCATGGATGCTCCATGCAGCAAGCAACATGGAGCATCCATTATGTTGTGCTGGAAATAGATTTTCAGGTAGAGACACTTATCCGTCCTCTTCATTCACATGCAAATGGTCATATTCCAGAGAACGTCTGAAATCTGAGCTCATTTATTTATCTCCTTTTTTTACATTTACAGTAATGTTGGTTTAGCTACATTATGTGCAATTAGGGCTTGTGGTTCTGCAGTTCTAAACCATTTACAACATTTCAGTCTTTAGGACTGTTAACCTTTAATATACCAATGAAAACTGTTTAGACTGATGGCAAAGGTATGAATGAATGTAATATTTAGTGTTTAAATTGTTTATTCTGTCATGCTATTATTTGCTCTTCATTTAATTTCTTTACCAACAGACGTTTTTCCCAATTTCAAACACTGTCCATCTTACCAGTTTGCAGAAACACTACATGATGTCTATCTGCTTGGCTCATACTACACGTCCCATTAGGTTGATGCAATGACCTGCAGCTGCTACAAGGCTTCAGCTCAACAGTGATGTCTAAGGCAGCTGCTGAAGACCAGAGCTGCTCCTGCAACAATAAAAACACAGGAAAACCCCTACGTTTAGATTATTCTTTAAAAAATGTATGAGACAGTCTCATTTTTCAGGCATTTTCTCATAACACTTGAAGTATGCGTGTGTGCGTGTATGTTTGATCTGCAGCCCTGCTGAGTTATAACCCATCTATATATCCTCATTTCTGTGGTCTTGCCTTACACTTTATAGATGTTTTTTTTTTTTTTTTAACTGAGGCCTTTCAGCTTTTCCTGAGCCAGTGCTCACTTCACATTTCACCATGCGTTAACATATTGTGGACCTTTAGAGTAATCGTTTCACATTATTTTCATTTTGCCATTTTTAAAGTTAAAAAAACCTGATGCAGAAAATTACTCTAATACTGTCAGGGTTTCTGCATTTTTTAAAATATTAATGTAGATCTATGAGCTGCTTTTTCTCAGAAATCACTTTATGTCCACAGTTGAGCATGGTGGAGGCTCAGTGATGCTGTGGGCCTCCTTTTCCCCCCAAAGAGCCAGCAGTCCATAGTAACCAATCAGATAAACTCCTTGTTTTAGACACATGCCAAGTAAAAGTATTTTCTTTCCTAACATCACAAATGTAAACGTTGTATTCATTTGAACTGTGTGTTGTTTTTTTTTATACGCTTCGTATAATTAAGTTTTTAGTCACAGTAACCTGCTTATTCGAACTGAAATGTGTTTGAGAGAACAAATGATAGCCAGCATGGACAGCATCTGCTGTTTTCATCTTCAGATTAGGACCACCTGTTTGCTCACAGTTGGAACGACTTCAACGACTGAGCTTCACGCTTTTATTAATTTCAACATTTAACCTCTGAATAAATGATTCGCTTACACAGAATCAGCCGCACATATGGTTTTCTGCCAATGAATTGTTTTGCCGAGTAAAAGTGAGATTTCTACCAAAAACGGTGATTCTTCCTATTGGTGACGAAGGCCTGACATTGTTTTGAACACAGCTGTAAATATACGGTTTGAGCCAAAGACCCAAATGATTTGAACTCATTGAAGGGTTGCTCTGTGCTGTGAAGGCTGTGTGAAGGCTGTGTGAAGGCTGCTGTTTCCTTCACACAGCCTTCTCCCTCCACCACCTTCATCATCTTTATTTCTCTCATTGTAACCATGACTCGACTGGCGCATGCTTTTTCCTTCGCTTTCCCCGCGCCCTCCCTTCATTTGCCATAAATCCTTTTTACTCTCTTATGTTCCCGCTCTTTTCTTCCAGAGGAAGGGGAGTGGGCAGCTCTCACACAGCACTCTGCTGCACTGAGAAAGCTGGCAAGAAGAAAAGAAAGGGGGAAAAAAGCGGTGTGAAAATAAAAAGAAGAGGAAGTAAAAAGAGGCAAAAAGATGAGCAAGGACAAGAGCTTTGAGAAGATGAGATATAAGTCTTGTCTTTCACAGTCTTTTTCCTGGGGGGGTGGGGGGTTCTGTAAAGTGTGGAGTGAACTGTGAGTGGGGTGATGTATCCTCTGCAGGGGTTAAGCAAAGACAGATTTCTTAGTCAAGGTCAGTATGATCACTTGTGAGGCTGGAGCAAAAGGAGCAACTAAAGTTAGAGCGCCAGGCAAGGTGATGCAGAAGCAAGAGGCCGATGCAGATTCTTCCTCTGAATACATACATATTCCATCTCTGATGCCCCCTTTCTTAGATAAAACCCGCTCCCCTCCACCTCTTCCTCCCCCTCCTATTCTCGCCTCGTTCCTCCTCCACCCCGCTCCCTTCCCCTCTCCTGCTCTCTGTGCCAGAGCACCGCAATAGCAGTATGAATAATTGAACGGGCTCCTCGACGAAGGATTGAGAATTTCTGTTGCGGTTGTGTGTGCTGGTGCAGCAGCAGGCGGGCCGGGAAGACGTTCATTACAAAAACAAAAAAGCAAAATAGAAATAAATAAATAAAAAACAGCTCATGACTGCCCTTTTCTGCTTTGGAGAATAACCTTGAACGCTTGTGAAAACACACCAAGGGCTTCCACGTTGCTACGTCTCCAGGGGGTTCGGAGTTAAAAAGGGGCGTTTGGCCATGGATGCACTAATGTCGTGACATTGAAATCTTATTCAGAGTCAGAATCTGCAGGACAGGAGAGCATCCAAGCAACGTTTGATATGAATGTTCCCAGGCAGACAGGCGCTGGAGGGAAATCTGTGCGGGGCTGGATCAACCAGCTGTCCCAGAGGGAGAAGAAAGAAATTGCATGAAGGGGAAAAGAAAAAAAAAAGAAAGTTGGAGGTGCCTCTGCAGTGGATATGTTTGTGTGCCTAACACTAAGTTATATAAAGATGAGGTGTGTATTTGTGCGCTGATAGAGAACATGCAGCTCTGCAGTAGCACAATGTGAAACAGAAAGAATGAAAATAACTCAGTGGATGTGCGTGCAGACATCAGGAAGGAGGGTGGATCCACTGGGTGTTGTCAGGCTTGACCCGGGCGCGATACAGGAGAGTCGAGGTATGTGTGTTTGAATCCACGCGTACCTACCTGCTCCTATTTTTCAGCTTAATTGGCCCAAATCTGCCATTCAGTGAGGCCAGAGCCAAGGACCCTTCGTGTGGCCCAGTGGGAGAGAGGGAACATGAAGTTACACACAGAACTAGCTCTCTTTCTCCAGCACACACACACACACACACGCACGCACACCCCCACACTCACACATACCTACAACCTGTCTAATATCCATGTCAGAGGAATGCAAAAGAGCAATAAAAATAAACACAATTAGAAAAGTTTGTCACATTTTTTATTTGCTTTACAAGACAATGTAAAGTGTCATAATTGTGAAGTGAATGAAACTTGAATAAACTAAAGTATGGCATGCAGTCATATAGAGGAAAAAGTCAGTGATGAAAGAAATCCACAAGAGGTTCTGTTTGCAGTTTTCCACAGACCTCAAAGCACAACAGCAAACATGCAGAAGAGATGATCTGTTCAGATTAGACTAAAAGTTACACATTTGGCTGAAAAGCAAAATTACTATTTGTGAAGGAAAACTAACTCCTCATTACGTTTAACTCACAAATCCTGCAGCTAAACATGGTAGTGGCAGTATTATGGTGTGATGATGTTCATTCTTCAGGAAGTTGTGCAGATCTGATATGAAAACGAATGCACCCAAATATATTACAGTCCTGGAAGAAAACGTTTTAAAGGCTTCAAAAGACTTGAGATTAGAGGTTTACGTCCATCAGGACAATGAGTGTATCAGAATGGCCCAGTCAAAGCCCAGACCTATATCAAACTTTTTGTTTGTAGATGTGCACAGCTGGATAAACATATAAACCAACTGTGGTTGCAGAAAAGCAAAGCTGCGTGATGTACTGACAAAAGAAAGCTGAATATAAATTCAAGCCATGACATTTTTAAAATCATTCAATAAAACCATTTAGCATTTTCCTTCAGCTTTGCAGCACTTTGTGATGGTCCACCTCCCCAAAAGTCCCACTAAAATACCCCAAAGCAAGTAAAATGATTAATGGAAAAGTTCAATTGGTGCAAATAGTTTTAGATGGCCATTTGCTTTAGATTGGTCAAGCAACGTCTGAATGTGAAACCTATTGGTTTGCAGATTTGTACTGTTTGCTCACACAGTTTAGACCCTACAAGCCTTTTTGTTTTGTGTTTTCTTATTCTGCTTCAGAATTATGCTGCACAATTTCAAACTAAGTATTAATTTGGGTCCTGTATAGTTACTTTGTGGTCTAAATTTATGCATTATTGTGTTTTCTTTTTCCTATGGTCTGTTGCTGTGAGTTTTATTTTCTGTGCTCCCACTGCACCTGCTTTGTTTCCAGTTATTTACTCCCTCAGAGTTTATGTAGTCCCTGAAGTTTTTTTCTCGATGGATGCCTGTTCTTTCATCAGATGTGGCTTGGTCCCTGTTTTGCTTTGTTTTCGTTCCCATCTGGCATTTTGTTTTGTTTTGTGTATTCTTATTTCATTGCCAGCCTCCCTGCTTCAAGAACACATTTATTTTGTCTTTTGTACCAGTAAATGAAATTCGCTCCTCCCTCAGCTTCCTCCTTTGAAGAGTTTGCATATAGATTGGAAAAAGGGTTCATAAAACATACAGTGCCTTCCAAAAGTATTCATACCCCCTGAACTTTTACATATCTAGTGAGATCAGTATTGCTCAAAGAATGGGATTGTCAAGTTTTGTATCTAAAGTCTAGAGAAAAGTAGTTGAATTAAACGTGTGACTTGTCCATTTGGTGGTTTATCCAGATCGTTAAATTCATTAAGTGCATTGGTAGGAAAAAGTTTGTTTACATGTGCAAAATCATTGTAGGAAGGGATGAAGCATCGTAATGACAGAAGAACCAAACTGAGCTGAAGTTGAAATAAACTTTTTCAGCAGAATTTGCATTCAGGAGTAGAAAAAAAAACACCAACTGCTATGGAGGTGGATCCATCTTGCTTTGAATTTGTTTTGGAGCCTGTGGCACAGAGAACATTCCTCTGGCAGAGGTAAGGAGAGATTCAATTTAAAAGCAACAAATTATGGAGGCAAACAGCACACCATCTGTAAAAAAGACTGGGACATCTTCTGCAGCGGGATAAGGATCCCTTATGCATATTAAACTCCATAAGCAGTCGACTTCAGCTGCTCAATATGAAAAAAAAATAAATAAATAAAAATTTAGGCTTAACCTCAAGAGAAGCACTTGCATGCAGCAGTGATTTATGACTGAAGACGCTCTTTAGTTTTTGCACGTTTGGTTGTCTTTTCTGGTTTAGTGGCGAACATACCGAAACACGAAGCACAAAAGGTCTTCAAATCTCTGCACATGTTTTAAAACCAACACGCTTTGTTCTGCGAACTGCAGCCGTCTTTGCATCTGACAGCCCAAAAAACAAAAATAAAATAAAAATGAAAAAAAAAAAAAAGAAAAAAAAATCAAGCCTGGTTTGAGCCTCCAAACCTGACATAAGGTGTCATAATAAACTATATGGCTGCAAATGTAACTGGGATATGAGACATCTGTTGTATTTACAGGGAACAACGGCACAAATAAGGGAAAGGAGTGCAAAATCTCCGCTGCTGAATGAGCTTTGTTAAACGCTGACTGCAAGCTTAAATCAAGGTGCTGCAGTGAGAGCCAAGAGAGCTCACCACCCTGCCAGCGCAGACAAAGTGTTTGACGTATGCCCTAATGATAATACCCAGCACATTACAGCCAGGATGACTGTTCGACTCAACATGACTCAGCTCTGCTATAAGGCTCACTTGCAAAGATATTGTTTTGCCAAAAAAAATATTATATAATTAAAAAAAAAAATAGTTGGAATTATATAAAGAAGCGAGAGTGAGAGAGAGAGAGAGAGAGCGAAAGAGATGCGGTAAGTTTTTGTCTTGGATGAGTAGCTTGGGACTGATTGCTGGGAGATGATGGAGAGAAAGTGCAAGAGAGAAAAGAATTGAAGCAATGATTCAGTTAAAGCTGAGCAGAAGGCGTGCGGCCGCAGAGCTCGGAGCGACACAGCCAACAGAGAGGAGACTTCAAAATGAAAACAGAAGGAGAAGACCGGGGTTTATTCTGATCTGGAGACAGAATAAAAAAAAAAAAATGCAAACTGATAAAGAGAGAATAAATATTCTGAAAACAGCTGAGGCATCGAGATATGATCACAGTGAAACACTCGAAGGCTGCCGTGGCAACGTTTTGTTGCAAACTGAGAGAAGCCAGCAAGATAACTTTATGGTTGGGCCGTTGCTGCTCAGAGAGTTAATGTGAGAGAGAGTCACAAAGGGAAACTTGTTTCAGAGTCATAGGAAAAAGTCCCTCATGAAAACGTGAGAATATTAATACACAATCATTTCACAGTTAAATGATTCAGGACATCAAATTTTAAGAACAAAGAAAACAAGAGTAAATAAAAACTGTGGTTGTAAAAGAATTATTATATTTATTGAGAGAAAAATGACTCCAAACTACCTGGCTTAATCACAGGAACCTTCCCAGAACTGACCAGTCAACCAAAATGACTCCAAGAGCGACTCATTCACAACAGAGCCCAAAACAACTTCTAAAGGTCTCGCTGTCTTGGTAAAGGTCAGTGTCCATCAATCAATAATTAGAATGAAGAGTTTCAATTAAAATAAAAAAAAAAGCAACAAAAATACATATTCTCGAGATTTTTCAGAAAACATTCTCTGTACTGCAGAAAAAACTGGAGACTTCTTGTAAGCTGGTTATAATGAAATAGTACCATAAAATCTGCTCCTTATGGGAAAATCTTAAAAATCCTGATCTATCTGGTGCCTGGATATTGTTGGGAACAAAATAACTTTTTTGTCGCCTCCTATGGAGTATGTGGAAGTTAGGGTTGTTATGGTTACCAGAGAGCCTCAGTGCCCAAGAAATGTAATCTTGTCTAAATAAATTGTGAGGTATCTTTTCACAATAGAGTTATGGTTGACCCTTTAATATTGTGGCTTTTGAAGGCACAACTCAATGAAGTTAAATAAAGCAGGAGAAACTCAACTAGAGCCTTGGCATATTGGAGCCAGTGTTTCTTTTTCCTTTGATAATTTCATGGACTTTCTTTAAAATGACCAGAATTGATTTCAAATGAGCGAAAAGTGAAAAAGAAAAACACTGCGTCACATCTTGTTTATTCATGACAGACATAGCTCACTAATTACGTTCTTAGAGGAGTAGAAAGAACATCCAGTTTGAACATCCCATCCTTTTCATTATATGACGACATTCAGGGGCCTTTCGGCTCTAATATTTGTCCTGCGTGTGCACACAGAGCGAACAGTGCAGCAGTTCTGGAAGGAGGACACCGTCAGGGGACGAACGCGGAGAGGACACAGCTGGCCAGATGTAGATGAAACAGTCACTGGAGTATGATTCCTGCACGCACGCCTCAGCTGGTCAACGACTGCAGCCGACACACACAAACACACACAAAGGCAGTTTTGCGCAGGGACACAATGTCCCAAATGCATCAAAGTGCACGCTGTCAATTAGCAAGACACCAAAAGCAGGAGGGGTGGTCTCCCCCGCTCAGCTTCTTTCCCGGCCGCTCTTTGATCTCCATCCAGATGAGATCCACCTCCAGGCTTAGGTGTAGTGTAGCCGCTCCCGTTAGAAACACAGTCGGCTTGTATTTGATGGCTGCAGACGCTGAGATCACGAGGAGCTGGGGACCACATGAAACGCTGTTTGATGGCTAAACCAAGTGGTGAGAAAGGAGCCGGATGGAACCCCTGGGATGACGGGAACTGAAGGCACTTTATCTTCTCTCTCTCTTGTATGTCATTCACTTGAGAGAACTGCAGATTGCTTTGGATCACCAAAAGGAGAAAAGCACGAACATGTACTAATACCCTGTGATTCTGTACGACCGAATAACTGTGACAGCGTGTCGACTTGCTTAGTCCACAAAATGTTTTTTTTTTTTTTTTTCTACAAAGTACATCAAACCCAAAGAACAAATGAAGCACTCATGTTATGTGCTTTCACATTCAGCAGAGGAGACTTCAGGCTAACTTTGTTGTCATTGTGTTCATGGCTGCATGCATGTTTTTTGCTGACATAAAACATGGCGTTAAGGTGCTATTTTCCTTCCGTTTAAAAAATAAATTGTCAGAGAAAATGTAGAGATGGAGCTGCAGCTAAAAGTATTCAGAACCCCTTTACAGACTGGGGAAAATGTAAAAACAAGCAGCTGTTTGCAATCAATAAATCAAACAAGAATATTTTTTTTTTATTGATTCATCAGCTCTGATATGATATCAATGAGTACAATAGTCTCAATATTCCTTAAAGCCCTTTCAATCATACATACAGTTCAATTAATCCTAGTTATTAAACAGTGCACCAGTTTCTTTTCTTCATTCAAAATGCTCAAAAAGTTTTCGATCTAAGGAAAGCCAGCAGATTGCATCAAGCCGATGTCCCCAGTCCAGGAAAGTGTCACGGCTAATCAGAGAGGCAGGCCAGATGTAGCTTCTGTGAGGAGGAAAAAAACAGAAGGAACATAAAGTTAAAAGGTGAAATGAGAGCAAATAATGCAAAATTGAAGAGCAGTAGGCGAATGCGGCAGACTGAGTGGAGAGTTTGTCCTCCGGTAGCCTAAGCCTGTGACAGCGTAACTACACGATAACCTAAGCCAGTGAGCTATGAGCTATGAGCTTTATCAAAAAGTAAAGTTTTAAACATAGTCTTAAAAGTAGAGGGTATGTCTGCCTCTCGCTTGATTTCACAGGAACTGAAGGATCTAAATCCCAGTCTGCTTTTTGAAAACCTGGGAACCAGCAGTAAACCTGCAGTCTGAGGGGAACAGAGCAGAAACGGAGGAGTCTAATGCTCCGTTAGGAACATATGGAACAATCAGATCTCTGGTGTCTGATAGAGCTTTCTTATGAAGAGGTTGTGAGAAAGATCGTTTTACATAACGATCGATTTCCCTCTTCTGTTTGAGAGAAGCTCAAACAGGAGAAATGTGATCTCTCGTTTTAGTTTTCGTCAGAACTTTTGCTGCAGTATTTTGGATCGGCTGGAGGCTTTTAACTGCTTTTTGTGGATTTCCTGATGGTGAAGAACGACAGCAGTTCAGGCACAAAATTGGTACTGAAGTGATCAGCTGAATAACTGCACCCTTAAAACACTAATATAAAGTGTTTAAGAGCTTCATATGAGTTATTAGTGATTTCCGAGTGTTTCATTGGGGTTTAAAATTTAAACATGAGATGATATAGAAGCCACTGGACAAGAGGCTTGGAAATGGTTAATTTCTTGCCACACAGTTAGGGAAGGTAAAAAACTTCTGTCCAATTGGCAAATGTACTTTCACTGGGGATTACTGGCCATTACTTCTTCTGCTTAACATGTAAAAAATAAATATACATTTTTCTTTTTTGGCATAAACAAGAGTAAACAACACACTGCAGTCCACCATGCGGTAGATTCTTGACTTCTCTGTAAGTTGAGCTCACTTTGCTGAGGATGAGTCTGCAGACATTCACTGACTGGATCCTTTCAGTTTCAGTCAATACAGAATTCAAAAGTTCTAGTTTCTAGCTGAACAGGACGCAGTGGTCTTCACCCGGGTGTCACTTCCCATCTTTTGTTTTCATATGCCGCAGTTATGAGCTGTCAACTCAGAGATTTTTATGTTTTCTCTTATTGCAAATTCTTTTTCTGTTGAGCTTTTTTTAAAGTTAGTTTATCCATGGGAATGATAGCTTCTTTCTTTTCATCATTTGGTTGTAAATATCAAGAAGTTCAGCATATTTCCACTGGAGCAACCTTTTCCTGGAGCCAGGGTATTTTCTGGAGCTCTTCTTTACCCCCTTCTCAACAGTTTACCCTCGTAGAAATTTATGCTATGTTATGTTATCCCCAAAGGACACCAGGTTGTAATCCTGCTTACTACCAAGTAACTGAGGTAAAAGTTTTCTTAAATCCTTATTTTTCAACCAGAGTTCGCCTGTTGGGTCCAGACTACAATTTTGAGGTTTCAAATCAGTGCAACCAGCCGACTACCAATCGAAACACAGGGATCCCTTTAAAGAAAAGTAAAAGCTCCAGTGGGAAACATCCCCAGTCCAGACAAAATACAGGATTTCTGTGAAAGCCCACCTGATCCACCGTAATAACGTCATTCAAAGCCGCTGCTGTGCCAATTCGCTTATAAAAACAGAACCACTGACCTATTCTGAGACGAAGCGCAAAATATAGAAAGATAACTATTTTCTTTTGAATTTAATAATCCATATTCATTCAAAGTTTTAGTGATATGCAGTTTTTGTTGTTTTTTTGCTTTTCACCGATCTAAGATCAGATTAACAGCTTCTGTTTCTATTCTGTTTTCTCCCACAAATGTGTTTGGTTCATTTTACTCCTCTTAGATTTTGAGTCAAGCTGTCACGCTCAATAGCCAACAAACTTCCTGATGTGTTTGTCTTTTCCTTTCCTCTGTAAACACACACCTCCACGTTTCCTTTCTTCCCGTCTAGATTTTCACGCTCTCCCTGTGTGTTTTCCTCTGCACTGTGGCAAGTTTGTTTCCTGCCTTCATGGCTTCTTGTTACTGGATCTGAGGGTCAAGCTGCAGCAGCACCCTTAGTTGTTATTTCTTATCCAACTGCCACCTTGGCGTTGTTCCTGGTCAACTTGCAGCAATGCCACAATACCTGTCTGTTCATGTTTTGTGCTCCGCATGCAAACATTTGCAGAAATCTTTGGTCCATTTCACATTTTACTGAAATCTGGAATGGATCCGATGCTCGATGTTCTTTTTGCAACAAGACAGTTAATTTTGTGAAAGAAGGTGGATTTCAAAGCTGAGGGAAAACTTTCAACTACTAAACAAGAAGACAGACAGTCAGGGAGCGCCGGGATCACTGGCCTCCGTCAGGGACCTCGAGTTCTACATAGTAGAAGTGAAAAGCTAACCAGCTACGTTTCAACAGCTCTGAGCCTCCAAACCACAGAGGGTACAAGGCAAGATGGTGGAGAAGACGGAGTGATTGCAGGTGGGAAAACTGCAGTGCAAACAGAGAACCGCTTCAGAGTAAAAAGCTGTCAGACTGTCTCTCTGAGTGTCAGCTCCAGACAGAGCAGCGAGGCCGAACCCAATCGACTCCTGAAGAGGTAAACCAACAGCATCAAGCCAAAATAATTCTCATCTTTCATGAGTTGTGAACAATGTTGAGATCGTAGCTGGAAACTATGAAATTTCATATCTGCACCTGCTACAGACGGGTCTCTAGAAGCCACTATTCAACCTGTCCTGTATTCATCCATCACTGTTTGGATTGGATCATCCACAAAATGAGACATAAAATTACTGTGATGAATGTTTATGTTGCGTGACATCTGACACGTTACGTAAACTAAATTTGAATCTCTGGACAGTAAAGTTTTTTTTATCTTATCTTAGCTAACATCTCTGCAGACACCACACATCCTGAACACAAACTGTTTAGACTTCCCTCTAAACGCAGCACTCTGGGTGAAAATGAGCCACAAAATACACTTTTGTAAAGCATGATATACACAAATATTTATAAAAAGAAAAAGCTTTAATTTTTTAAAATATTTTGCTTCGGTAAAGCAAAGTGGTGAGTAAAGCTCATTCTGATATGCATACAGTAGGCATCTCCACCTCTGGGTCACACACACACACACGCAGCTTTCTGATCGCAAGACGACTCCTCATCATAAAAAGATTATTTTAGCCCCGACTCTTTGGAATTGTCTTTATAGTCAGAAGAGCAGGATAGATTAGGCTAATTTAAATCATTCTCAGACAAAAAATACCTCTTCTGATTGCTCTGTTGATTTACACAAACAAAAAGCAGCAAAATGAGCCTAAGGACACAATCTCTGCAAATTAATCAGAGATACACAATTTATTACTTTGATACTCTGCCTTGTTGCCAAGATTGCTGCTCTCGGTGCTCCACGGCAGCTCGCTCCCCTCTTGATTAAGTTACACAACCCTTTTTACAAAACTATGGGGGAGATTAAACTCAGGATGACTGGAAGAGAAATGTTGAAATTAAACTGTGGACACACCCAAGCAAATCAACAACTTTTGAGGAGTTTAAACCTCATCAAAAACGTCCCCAGAATCTCAAGAGGTGTCTTTGCGTCTCACGTGTCTTAAGAGATAAATGATCATCTTGCTAGATTTATTTAGCATCTGGTATCTCTGTTGGATTTGAAGGCGATTTATGAAGGGCCCCTTAAATAGGTTGTTACTTCCTGAAAAAGGCGGTTTACGTCCAAATGCCGTTTATGTTTCCATCTTTCAAAGAACGGTAAAGGTTTCTGGATTAACGAAATTATTTTTGATGGAAAATTAAACAGATTTGTCACATAAGTTCAGTCTGTTGGTTAGTATTGTAGATGTTTTTCTCTCTATCAACAAGTAGTACATAAAAATATTCCTTATCCCTTCAACATGACATAATGTGACAGTTTAGGATTATGATTATGAAGAAAGATTCTCAGAATACGTCACCTTTCAAAAATGTTCGTCACTCTTAATCCCTCCACATTTTGTCATAGCAACAAGTTTTATGACATTTCACAAGGACTCTGTGTCACAAATCAACACAAAGGAGTGCATAATTGTGAAAGTCAAAGAAAAAGACAGACCTTTTTTTAACGGTTTCTACAAAAAACATTTTGAAAAGTATGCATTTGTAGTCCCTGAGTAAATACTGTATGCAGATATTTGTAACTAAAGCTCTGAGTGCAGCAACAAAGCTTTCAGGGTTGGTCTCACTTTTTGCTCTTCTTTAAAATACAGCTCAAGCTCATTCAGGCTGGGAGCAAGGAGGGACTGATAAATGCTCATGTCTTTAACAGAGTCACAGTCAGTAGCTCGGGACTTAAATTAAGATAAAGTAGTCCACAGAGCAAAATAAAGGTAAGACAACTAAGATTGCCTTTGTTTTCTAGCGATTTGTGTGTTACAACAAAACACTGTGGGGAAAAAACAGAAACCTTCACGGCACGAACATATAATCCCAGAAAAAAATCTATCAAAACTGATGATAAAATTGCCTGAAAAGCAAATTAATACAGGAACTAAAATGACTAAAATGTCAATTACAAAAGATAGAATAAAAATACCCTTTAATGTTCCAGGGAAACTCAGGCGTTTCAGCTGCAAAGTGACAAACAGAAGCAGACAGAAACATAATGATAGCAATAATAATAATAATAATAATAATAATAATAATAATAATAATAATAATAATAATAATAATAATAATAATAATGATAAAAAGGGAACTAAGAGATCGTACAGAAAGGTTAAATTTACAAGATAAGAAAAAACAAACTGTGTTGAGGTTTTCTGTGGTCTGCTTAGTTAAAACTGTTGGTTTTAAAATGAGTGCATCCAAGCTGTAGATTGATGCTTGTTATCAACTTTGCATAACTCATGTTTCACTTTGTGCTAATCTGTGATCAAATTCAACCAACACTGTTTTATCAAGTGAGGCACAAAGCTGCATGTCTTCATCAGGTGTAACACGATCGTCTCCCTTTGTGGCAGCAGCACAGCGTTTCATCCAGCGTTTGTAGACGTGCGCAGAGCCACCTGCAGTCTCCATCAGCTGATCCGATGACCCTTCCTGCTGATCAATGCTGCCCCATCTGACCGCTTCTATTCCTGGACACCACTCCTGCAGATTCTGGCCCCTTCCCCTCCCATCTCTCTTTTCCACTTCCCTCTCTGGGACCAGCCTGGCACAGCGGCGCGCACGGCCAAGTCTGACGCATTTAAAGAGAGGTACAGAGAGCACGTACACGGTGCAGCCTTTAATGTTTGTGCAGCAGAGTGGTGCCATGTGCATCTGTTACACCTTTCTGTACCGTTGCACATGAAGCATAAAACCGTCCTCCTTCCTTACAGATATTAACAAATGACCAGCTCTCTGTGGCAGATCGGGGACTTTTCTGATTTATTTCTGGAGCTCCCAGTGCAAAAAGGCTGAGTGACCCAAAATTATAATGAGAACAGAATATAAAAAGAGTCACTCTGACCCATATCCAGCTTAAATATGGGGTGAGCGCATAAAGAAGATACAGTTAATCTCTATTTCTTCTTGGCCCAGACTAAAACAGACGCGCTTTTAAAAGTTACCGCTCACACAAACACACATACAGTAGATGGACCTTTAAGGGGTCTTCAGAGACCGGGCCTCTTTATCTTCAGACTCTGCAGCGCAGCATCCGCAACCTAGCATAAGAAGAGAGGAGACAAAGTACAAATCATTTCATGGAATACATGAAATTTAAAATCTATCCTAATGGGACAGCCTTGTTTAAGGACAAAAAGAGCTAAACTGTCAATCTTCAACGCCTTTTGGATCCCAAAATACAGTTGATAATGCGCAAAAACAGAAATTTGCCAGTCAGATGATACTCTATGTGTGAAGTCTTGCAAGAGCGACTGTTTACCAAATATCTCTGAAGTACCTCCAGGTTAAGTGAGTTGGAAGTTAACCTCAGATTGGACACGAGACAATACTTCCACTCAGTGCTCCTTCCACTGCTGCCTTGTTGACCAAAGCAACTTAGAGTGGCAGCCAGGCTGCAATTATGAAAGTTAAAGCCTGGATTTTTTGGCAAGAATACCACAGATTATTTTGTCACAGTCACTTCACTTTATAACAAATTCACTACAAGCTCAATTCAGATCAATAGCTGCACTGTTTTAAGCAACTGGAGGGAAGAAAAGAGGAGAGGCAGCTATGACTGGGATTAAAACTGTGTTACAATAGACCGTGACTTCACAGATGCAGCAGCAACGCCTCCTTTATAAAACTCAGTTAGTGATCCAGAGGAGCAGCATTTCTTTCAAAAAAAAAAAATTCTCAGAATGAAAAACGTGATTCCCGTTTTACCAAATAAAGACAGTTGTCGACGAGTTCAAAACTACAACAATTAAAGTTAATGGGCTGAAGAACAGTTTAAATTCACAAGACCAAAATATAATCTTGGAAAAATTCAGTCCAAACGTTCCTCAAAAGTATTTATGAATCCTGAAAATACAAAATTGGATGGTGGAAGCGAACAAGTTGAAGTGAATTAATTTCAGCATTTAAAACACAGAAACAAACTTCTGACCAATCACACAACAGGTCAGACAGATCGGGTCAACATAGTTTGACCCGGCCGAGTGTCGAGTTCAGCAGGCGGTAAAATTCTGAAATTTCATCACGATTGTATGTCAACGAGAGCCGATATTAGCTCTGCGGATGAAAGGATCCAGAATGGTCGGACCGATTGATGTCCGGTTATTGTTTTTATGCACAAGACACATTGAGCCGAGCTTCTGTGAAACCCCTCACTTGCTAGGTGGTTGATTGATTAACCGCTCCTAATATTGCTGAGCTGACAGAAACAGGGCATGTTGATCCGGTAATAGAAAACAAGAGAATGATGCAAACAGAGTGACTGCAGAGACCTTCACCAGACAGTAACAAACACATTATACCATCACAATGCAGGGGGGAATTACCTGCCATTGTATTGCCATCCCAAGTCCTGTTAGTTTAAGCCTCATAATTACACAACACAAGCAATTTGCTTTGAAAAACAACCCAGGATGGGTTTTATTTTTTTACTATTTAACAGAGGGGTTAAAAATTGGCAAGTAAGCTGACAGAGAGAGACAAAGAAGAGAGAAGAACTGTTATCATCTTGCAGTAAGACAGTTCTGGACAACAAGCAGAATGGTCAATAAAGGAACAACCTAATCGAGCCTTAATGGAAAGAAAGCCGACATAACAAGAAACTGACCCAGGGTCTGTCGTAGACAGAGAAAAAAGCAGAGAGCGAAAATGTGTCGAGAGCAGCCACAGGGCGTTTATGTTACCATAACAAGAGATATCCATCACACATACAAACACTTAAGGTCATATATTTGTTGATTATAGAGACTTTTTATTAGTTTTACTGGCAGTGTTGTTGTCTGCAAAGTTATTTCTGCAGGTAAAGATGAATCAAACACGGATTGAAGAACACAAAATGAACCAGAATGAAATGATTTGTCTCTTTTAACGAGTCCTCACAGAAAGGAAAAGGTTTTCTTTACTGCAAACCTTTATAGGCAGAATTAAAAGCTCCCTGTGTCTTTATATACAAGCTTTATTTCTGCCTATTTGTCAGTGATTGTCAAAATGAAGCCGCATGCTCTCATGGGCCTCGGTTGGTTGTGTTTTTGAGACTTTTTAGTTCTAAGTCTTGCCATATTCAGATTATTTCTCTGTGTTCGTTATTATCAGCAGGGCTTTGCTGTATTAGTTCACTCTGTTGTTTATAGTTTCTTCATTTATTCATTTCTTTCTGTTCTTGGAGCGTTTGGATTTATTTCTTTTAGATCTGTGTTCGTCTCTTTCTGTTTGGTTTGTAGTTAATTTTGAGTCTTAGATTAGCTCCCTTTGTGGTAATTAGTTTCCCTCCTCCAGTTTTTCCGCTTTCCTTCTGCCACAGTTGTACCACATTTTCTCTAATTAGTTCACTTGGTTAATCATTTTCCACTGTTGACTCAGTGTTTTAGCTACAGGTTTTAGCTTGATTCATCCTGGATCCTGCCCTGATTCTTCCTGCGTTCGATGGCCTGCCGCCCCTGTGATATTCCCCTGAAAGATTCCCTGTTTCATTATTAATGAACTCTGTTTCACCGCAGTCGTTCTCTGCACCCGGGTCCCTATAAAACCACAACCTGACACATGTACAGAAATAAAAACAGGAGCAACAAAAATACTTTGTTTACCGATACTCACTGGAAAGCGAGGGCAGCGGCAGAACAATAAGTCCAAGATAACAAAAAAATTTCATCATCATCCAATGTTTCTTCGGGGGAATAGTAATATCATGCAGTTTATGACTTCGGCTTACAGTTTACCAGCTAAGAGCCACTGAAAGGAGCATCATTTGTATGGGTGAGTTTCTTTCCTTATTTGTTGCTGTCACACAGTCAGTATCTTTGATGTTTTTGCTTAATGTATGAATGAGTGTGAAATAAAAGCTTTTATTAACAATCTGTTGGGAAGATTTATTATAGTTATTGGACCTAGTAAGAAACCAGTTGGCAAACCGCTGATGGAAACATTTCAATCACTTAATTAGGAATTGGTAGCATTATAAAATAAATGACGTCTCCATTAAGAAAAATGAACAGCATGAACTGTGTCTCTGGACACAAACTAGTGAAATAATTGTTTGGGTTTTGCTTTATGGCTGTTAAATCAGGATCACCTCATTACTATAAGTACAGACATGTCTTTAACATGGGAGGACATAAAAACAAGCTTCCATATATTTCAACCCTGTGGTCGAATAACTGTCTTTTGTGTCCAGTTCTTTATCGTTGGTTATTTTCTGCGAGCTTAAATGTTGAGCCAAAAATTACCGAAAGCCCAAGTAGATTAACTATTGAAATTTCTTTTTATTTCAACCTATTTCATTTGACTGGAAGTAATATTTAAGTCTTGTCATGGCTGAGTCAAAATCCCAAATGTAAAAAAAGTAGAAAACTGAGCTACAGATTAGGGAGTTCACCAGGAAAACTTGCAACTCCTAAAAGTAGAAGCGAGTGGATTTGCAGGCTTTTAAAGGGGCAGTATGTAAAATCGTCTTTCTTGCCCTTTTAAAATATTATTCTCTCATCAAAAACATCCTTGGTGTGTTTCCTTGATTCTTTCATTTGACTCCAATTTTCTGTAAATGCTGGCACTGTTTGCGAGAGTTCATGCAAATATATGTTTTCAAAATGTTTTCTTCCAAACTCCAACAGATGCAACAGAAAATCTACTTTGCCTTAGTTGCGAATAGGCAGACCATAAATGCAATTCAAACTTCAAAACTTTTTTAAAGATCATTTTCTGCCTGCAATTTTACAATTTTACTTATAAACACAATTTAACTGGGCTGAAGAAATATAGAAAACGCCGTCTGCCTGTGATCTGCTGGAACGCAGGAGATATCGAGGATAAAAGAAAACAAAGTTAAAGATTGAAGCTTATTGCATTTGAGGTAAAACGTAACATAAAAAAGTTGGTTTGTTATGTCCTCCTAAAAACCGTTTTGCTGGCTCACCACTTGTCTCTTTTAATAAGCAGCAATAAACATTGTTCCAGCGCTGCCTCATTTTAATGCTAACTCCTGCTTGCTGTGATACGTTTTGACATTGACTGTGTTGTGAATCAAAAGGTTATGCTTGATGAAAGAGAAATGAGTGGGAGCCAACATCTCCTTTCAAGAACAGCTTTGATAGCTTATGACTAACACAATTAGAGTTGAATGCTCCTGCTCTAATAGGCTATTATGGATAATATCTAATTAGATGGCTGTAGAATCATGAACATGCGCAGATTTATGTCCTATCGACGTTTTCAAGGTGGATGCAATGCCACGCACGCAAACATGAATGTCCCAATGAAGCACAGCAATAAAGAGTGAAAAATTAAAACGCTGTAGTGTTGAGCACAATGTGTTTGTGTTTCAGCAGCAGCTGAGCGTCGAGCAATATTGTACCATTCTGCTGAAAGGAAAGCCTCCAGGTCTTTGAAGGATGAAGGAAGCGGAAATCTACTGAGTCCCAAATTATTGATATTGTTGCTATGGGTTACCTCTGAAGAGAAATAAAAACTCAAGATGAACAATTGACAGAAAAGCACAAAGCTGCCGGTCTGCAGTGTCTTGGCAAGGATTATTTTTGAAGATAGTCGCAGCGAATTTAGCCATTTTCAACCTGCAGCTTCGGTTTTCAGCTGTCTTAATATTTTCAAGGTCTGGGTGAGACGATTGATTTTTAGCTGAAGCGCTGCCAAGTTTGACTATAAAAACATATCACAACATAAACGGTTATTGAGATTATATGTTTTGTTCACTCTGTCACTTAATGTGATGACCAATCTGAATTAGGGCTGTCTGTCTGTCTGTCTGTCTGTCTGTCTGTCTGTCTGTCTGTCTGTCTGTCTGTCTGTCTTTCTGTCATTTCACTGTTAAACTGAGCTTTGCTGGGCAGTGGCTGAGCATGCTACAAAATACCTTGTCTAACCAACTAAAGACAAGCTGTGTCTGTAAACCTTATACAAGTGTGAGAGAGTCTTTAGGGCAACGCATCAGAGAATTTTAACAAACTTAAACAAGCTTCTAACATCTGGGAATCATGATGGATTATTCTTTGCAAGACAGACTGCAAACATTCTGCTAAGCCACGTAGTAGTTAGAATGCAGAGGGATATCAGCTTCTGTTCATGCTAGAATGGACCTCAATGGTTTAGTTCTGCCAACACACTCATGCTGCATAAAAATCTAAATCATAGACTTGGTTTGCTTTGTGGCTTTTTTAAACTCTCTCACGGTTTAAGCAACTTGATTTGTAGATTTTAAAGATGCAAATGCTTTAAATATGTTACATGCTCAGCATAATCCGCAGGCTGATTACCAAGAAACCTGGTTTTATTTGTATGTTTTCATCCTCAACTTTAAGCAATCACAGTAAATATATTCAAATTAAAAAGAAAATAGAGTATATTCTTCTATATACTAGTTTCAGCATGTTAAGCTTCTATCTAAAGCTACAAATGGGTGCTAATTAGTTTTTAGGCAGATCTCTTAGCTCTCAAAGCATCATACCCTCAGCCTTTTCAGAGCTTTCTCTTAATCTGGTGAGAACACTTTGACTTAATGAACATTTTAACAATGTGAACGTGAGCAATTGGCATCGTGGAGCTGCACAACGTACAAAATTTCAAACTACAGATATTATTTTTTGTATTTGAGAGTTAAACATTAACAATATTTAAAATCCGAGTGACTTTCTGCACATCCAACTTGACAAATTTTATATATATACAAATATATATACTTTTTTTTTTTTTACATGACAAACCTTAGAGGAGCATATCTCATTTTATTGTCATTTAATGTTGCACTATGGATGAATAAACATTTATGCTTTCGAGGGGAAACCTTGACAGCCTGCTGACTCCTGAGTGTTTGCAGCGGAGACAGTTCGGCTGGGCTCTCACCAAATATCTGCAGTTTTAGTGAGCGCCGACCTTAGTGTTTGTTTCGTTTTAAACTTCACTTTACTTTGGTTTAAATGTAATAATAATAATAATAATAATAACTGAAGGATTATGCCTTAAGCAGCAAAATCAACACACTAAAGCTAATTGTGATTGATTCGTATGATCAAGACTGCATCTGTCATTAAAGTAGACAAATGGAAGAGATGCAGAATAAATGAGCGAAGTTACTTTTTTTTTCTCAGACCATTATACAAGTGGAGCCAAAAACAGCACGTCTTTTATTTATTTCCATGATTGAAGATTTTTGTCAGCTCAAGCGCTGAAACAGAAACATAATTTTATCAAAAAGGAAATGGTAATGTTTTAAGCCCCTTATAATCAAAAGCCATCTGGATTGTGATTTTTTTTTTGGCTTTAGAAATATCAAAATATGTGCAGTGAGCGAACCCTCCTGCTCCCTTTTTCTAACACAACATCAAATTTTAGTGCCTGGCAGTTATTCAGCAATACTGTGTTCAGCCGTTAGTGAAGTTAAGAAACTGCAGTTCCTGTGAGCAAAGACAACAGAAGAGAATAAAGCAGGTTTAAGGTCGGTTACTAAAACTATGGAGTGAAATTATTAATCTCTTCATTCAAGACTGACATAAGGACTTATATATGTGCTGTATGTACAACATACTTGAAACTTTATTTCAGACGAACCATGATGAATGAATGAGAAGGAGTTCCTGATGGAAGTGTGAACTCAGTTCAAACATTAATTAATGTTTGATGGTGAATTACAAACATTAATTAATTCATTTTAGCTTCGGAGAACTGAATTCAGAGCTACTTAGTAACACTTGAGCTAAAGTTGCTCAAATGAACTTTAATTAAATGTAAAGGTTTATTTCTAAGGGATCACCTTTAATGTTCAGCATCTTTGTTCTACTCAAGGTTTCATTTTCTTCATTTCTTTTTTTTTTTTTCAGGTTCATATTTTCAATATTCCTGCTTCTTTTTAAACTACTTTCTAAAAGTGCCATTTGGTAACAGAGCAGCAAAGTTTGATCCTACAGAGAGAAGGATCTTTGTGTTGATTTGCAGATCCCTTTCTTACAAGAAATGGCCTGTTTCTAGTTTCCTGACAAATTTCTAAGAAATATTCATCCATCCACTGTTTCTACCCACTTATCCTTGCAGGATCTTAGGGGACTGGTGCCTGCGGAGTACAAACTGGACATACATGTTCAAACATATAGACAGCATGTTCTCTTGTCTTTTCTATTCTGCATAGTGGGTACAGGACAAATTAGCCTCCATAAGATGCCATTAAAATGTAAAGTTGTAAGTTCTGAAATAGATGTGCCTCAGAAATCTGATCAACTTTAGAAGCTCAACAGTAAATTCTCCTATTGTATTTATTTTGTGGGTGCTTTTAGGGAAGGCAATGATCATGCGACCTGTGATTTTGCAAAAAGGAAAATGATTTAAGGTGGGCTGTATATTATTTTTGAGTAAATGTCCTCAGAGGTGTGACTTTTCCAAACGTGGTTGAGATTATGCTTCACTGTGATAAATTATTAATTTTATATGACTTTATTAGTGTTCCAATTTCTATATTTTATATAAACTATAAATCTTTCTGAATATTTTTCATGTGCAGGTCACATGAGTCATTTCTGGTGTTTTCGTAATGATTGTAAATCTGTGTAGGTTCATCTGCATAACAAACAGCTCTGCAGGTCTGCTGATGATATGGGGAAAAAGAACCTTGGCCTCTGTCTTCACCTCTAATGAACACACACACTCAAGGATCATAAAGGCCAGCCTTCACAGGGCACTTCAGAGATCTCTCCTCTCTCACACACACATTGACCCCGTCCTCCATGATTCATCTTCTTGGCAGCGTAAAGTGTAAAGGAGATTATTACCAGTGAAGGGCCGGAGATCTACTGCTCTCCCTCCTGCCCTGCAGAGGAAATGGGAAAATATTGCTAATGTTTACATCCCTGTGAGTGTGCATGCGCGGGTTAATGTTATGTGCTCTTGACGATGCTTGAAGCCTGACCGGCATGGCAAGTCAGCTCGGACGCTTGTTCAGCATCGAGAAATGTGCTGACTTCAGGGGGTTTTGTGTGCATGTCTTTCTCCAGAACATATTGAGGTATTTGCAGGTGGGGGCGGTCACAGGTTTGTAATCCTTCAAAAATGTATTTATGCATATCAATAAATCCAGAAACCAGCTGTTGTTGAACCCTGATACAGGATTTTGTCTAGTGTTTGTATGTCACACACGTTATCTTATGAGTGAGCTGAAAAGGATGCAGTACTTTTGTGACTGAAATAATTTTCTCGTGTGTTATAAATTATTTATCCCTTTTATTATTTTCAAATAACTTGTGGATACGCACTGAGTCTGAAGTTACAAATGTCCCCAGGTCAATAAAAATAAAAATTATATCTTTGAGAAAAGGGCAGAGGATATATTCTCAAGTTTAAGGGGTCCATTCACAAGCTCACTGTGAAATATGTTTTTTATATTTTATATTTTAGGGTTAAATAGCAGTGCCAATCATGACGGCACTGATTATTTTTAAATAACAATTATTTGTTATATGTGTGACGTTTTTCTCCTACTGAGTAAACGGACCAGAATTTTAATTTTTATTTTTATTTTCGCGTATCAATGTTTCTGCGATAATAGATCATTATATGATTCCATTTTTCTTTTACACATTATTATCAGGGATACTAATGATGGTGTAGGATGTCACAAAAGAGCATATTGCATTTGCTGGCACTACAGTTGACTGCATCTATAAGTGCAACTCAGTCATAAACTTATCTAAAATTACTTATCAGTCTGGCTAATGTAGAGTTTCAACTTTTCAACTTTTTAAGGTGATGAAACAGAATCTGTATTCTCGAGTTGATTCAGTCATGAGACGGTGATGAAGACAAGTCTGATGAGTCCTTTGAAATATCAGATTTGCTGAGGAGTCTGCTGTGATGAAACAGAACACTGGGAAGTTTTGGTATCAGGTGTCAAACCCGCTCTGTGTGACGCAAGCGGTGTCCTGAGTGATGAAGCTCTGCCAGCGTGACGAAGAATGTTCCCCCTGCGCCCGGGCAGACCTCAAGTGATGCATCGCCTCTAAGCGAACCACTGACCAACTTTTGGAGCGTCGGGAAATGATGGGTGAAATCCGCGCTCTGGTGACAGGCTGCAAGTCAAACTCGGAGGCTTCATGATTCAAAATGGCAGCAACAACAAATTTTATGGAAGTTGACATATTGGGAAAACATTTATGACAGACACTTGCAGGAGAAGCATCAGTGGGAATGTGGTATGTGAACACACTACATTCAATATGAATGAGATGGACGCCTTTTACCTTTGGGATTTACATCTCAGAGGTTCTCATTGAATTTTTACTTTTGGGCAAATTAAAAATGACTCAATCACGTTGTAGTAATTTGTGCTAAAACTAGATTGGATGCGTCTGGATTTCAATCACACTCTGCATAGTTGGTCATGACCATTATGTGGTAATGTACCTCAATAACTATTACTTTGAAAGCAAAGTAATAGTTGCACATTCAAAAAAAAAAAAAAAATTGAATCTGCAGAGACTTCGGAGGGATTTCCTCCTCGTATATCAAACTCAAAGTGAGCAGCCCAGAGCACACACTGTTGCTGGCAGTGATAACATCAACATCTTGTCTGCTAAAGCCCACAGGCTCCTTACCCAAGAGGAATTATTTGCAATAAATCTAATAGTGTCTCTTATCCAGCAGGAGGAAGTGAAAAGGGAACAGACTAATATTGAGATGGCTGTCAGACTAGGAGAATTTGTAGAACAGACTTCTATATAATATTTTTGGGGCGATGTGTGTGTGTTAATTTACATCCAGACACGTAACATCCACTGTTTTATTCTGTCTTGGTTCAATAAATGGGTGATTCTACATCCACATAATAAGTATTTAGAAATGAGAAGAGAATTAACGCTTGGTCTTGATCATATTACATCTGCAGTTTTATAATTTCTGGTCATTAACAGCTGATGAATACATTCTTCTTCATTCTGAATTTAAAAAAATGTCTGATAACTTGGCAGAAAAAAATGAGGTGGAGAATAAATAACAGAGGAAATGGGTTGAAGAAACACTATATTTAAAAAAAATCAATAAAATGCAGAGATTTCTCAATCTTCTGAATTTTTTATAAAATAATTGAAAATCGTGGATTATGCATCCATCACTGCAGAAAGAGTAAAGGGAGTTGCAACATGACAACATTTGCTACATTTTCAGTTGGTGTGGTTCTCTTTCACACTGCATTGTGTCAAATGAACCAAACCCTTTGAAAAATAAGTTCCTCATCTGGCCTGTGGTGGTGCAACACCAAGAACCACTGATGGAAACAACATGAAACCATCTGAAGAGCCAAATTTCCCTTTACGGGTTAGACTCGCCCGTTTGATTTGATTGTACTTACCTAGAATGCCCTGCTATAGTTTGCTTCCTGCTTTTGGAGAGATCACCGGTTCACTTGAACCCATAAATGCATTCAAACTGTGCACTAGGCTTTTAGGCAGACCAGATTTGACTTTTTTGGTCCATATCAGAGTTTAACAAACTAATAATGATCAATTAAAGCAGACTAAACAGGCCTGGAGTAAATGCTGACTTTCTGTAGATTAAGTTATCACACGAACCCGCTGTTCATGTGATAACTGTTTACTTCACAGCCTGTTTACTTCTTTCTAACTTTCTAACAGAGGCAACATGAGCTGCTGAGTCATGTCACTAAGGCTTATTGATGGCAACGCATGACAGGTTGGCTGCAGGGAAGAAGCCCAGAGGCTGCGGCTTCTTTAAATTGTGTCATGTGTGCGACAAAAGGTAAATCTGATCTTTTCCCCACAATCACAGCCCAGAAAAAATATTAATTAAACCCTTTTCTTCTCTCTAAAACATGAGAAATAAGCAAATGTTTGAGAAGAATGATAATATTGATGATGATGTCAAGGCTGAAAAACAAGCTTTGTGCTGCATATCAACTTAAACTTATACGTAGACCATGAACCTGTGAGGTGTCATAATTTCAGAGAACTTCTGATAAGCTTGGCGTATCTTTGTCTAACAGCATGATCAACGGTTAAACAAGTAAAATATCACCCGGTCCTTCCAAGCTCTCAAGATGATGCAAACAATAACACCACATGACACACTGTCATTAGTAACTAACAAAAACAGAGGCTTAATTCAGAAAGAGAGACATGTGTTCAATGGGAACTTTCAACAATGTTTCTTTCTGCTATTTGTTTTTTTAATTCTCATAAGTAAGCAAGTTTCACATCCTTGATTAAATCATAATCTGCAGATTGGGCTCCGATCTTGGGAAAACACGGCTGAACATTTTTATGGTCTTCATCTATGTTTGTAAATGTTTTAACAGATGAATGAGACTTTGTCCGCAACTCCTTTCCTGATATCTTTGCTGATATCTTTTGCTCTTTCCATGATGCTACATAAGAAGCACTGTGCTTCTTCAAGATCCACTTGTGTGCCTCAATGTAACTGAAATGTTGTGAATAAAACTTCTAAAGACATGACACCATCTGTGTTTTGGCAAACGATTTAAAGGCAAACCCGAAGGCATATGTCCATTTTCGATGTTGTCAAAATCCTGAAAAATGCTAACAAGTCATTGTTGATGTTATTCCAAGATTTAGTGGAGTTTTCCACTGGAGTTTTCCTGACGTCGTTCAGTCCTGGTTAAGTTAACATTATGAGACTTAGGACCTTAAAGTTGATGGTGTGTCAAAAACTCCAGCTATGACTCTAAACTCATTTCATTAGCACTTCCCTCTTTCCCTGCAGGAAAACTGTTTGTTACTCTGATGCAAATGAGCTGTGGTGGCAGTGAGACGTTCAGCTCGCTGCAGTGTCTTTGAGAAAGTCACCGGCGACATGAGCTGCCATGAGTCGTGTTGATCTGCTCACAGCTCACTAAGGCTTACGGATGACAAGGCATGACAGGTGGGCTGCGGGGAAGAAGCCCAGAGGCTGCACCTTCTTGAAAGTGTGACATGACATATGTGTGAGAAAAGGCGGGTATAAGTGCGTATAATAACTTCTCGTTTTCCCACGATCACAGCCAGGAGAGAAAATTAATTAAACCCTAAAAAGTTCCAAATTTGAGAAGTGAGCAAACGTTTGTGAGAAGCATGACGAATGAAGTCACTAAGTGAATAACAAGCTTTATGATCCACGTCCGACATCAGCGTCTGACCTCACAAATACACGTCTTTAAGAATGGTCAGACATCCATATAAACCCACCACTAAACCCTGAGTTGAAGCTGCAGAGAGTGTGCCGACATCATTTTACACAAGGACTGAGAATACAATATCACTCAAGGTTATATGCAGATAAATTAATATTTTTTTGCAATGTAGTGTTTATGTATTTAACAGTTTTCTGATTTAGCGTACTAACATTTTCTATCAAAGGTGTAAAGCTGCCCGGATTTGGGAAAAAATGTTTTCTTATCAAATTTTGTGTTTAATTGTGTAAAAGAATAATATATATCAATTCAACAAACAGTCAATTGAGCATGAAATGACGATGCGCTCCACTCTAGAACAAAAACGTTTTAGATCTGCTGCATCTAACCTGGAGAATCACTGACAAAGTTTCTCTTTAAAGAGATGAAACAGAGAGTGAACAGCTTTTGAAGGTGTGTGACGCATCAAAGAAGAATATAGATACAGTTTGAAAAAAAAACACCCTAAGCCGGAGAGTATGGGAAATCTTTTCCACCTTTCAAAAAGACTGCAGTTTATTAGTCACTGATGTACTAAAATATGTTTCAGTCAATTCACACATGCGCTTTTATTCAGGAGAGGTAATTCAAACAACACCACTGAGAAACAAGCAGGTCTGATGATAAATGGACTTCTTTTATACACGTTAATGTTTTAATGGTCCTTCCAGTCCCGATAGCAAACATTCAGAATATTTCACTTTCAATGTGAAATGAAAACACAGCTAACCCAGCAGGACCCAGTGCTATTTATGTACAATGTGATCACACTTCAGTTTGTGAAGTGTGATCACTTCACAAACTTAAGTTTGTGAAGTGATCACATTAGATGCACTAAATCCCAACCAGGTTTTAATAATGTCAATGAAAGCGCATTAGAAAGTATAGTTGAATATCTTAAAGAAGCTGTAATATAACTAAAGAAAATCCAAAATGGTAAACAAATACTTATAATAGTTAGTTACACAACTATAACAGTGTTATTTTTTTTTACTTACTTGTTGTGTGTTAAAATAAAGACTATGAAGATCAAAGGATAAAATTTACATCATTTTATTCTGACCCAAAAGCTCTGCCTTTTTGAAGCCTCTACATTTATTATAATAGTTTGTAAAAGTTCTGTTTTTCTGCAAACGTGTACTCTTACGAAAAAGTTGATAAATTATCCAATGTCTTCATTACTCAAAATTCATTAAAATCAAATTGAGTCTTAAAACTGATTTAAGTTTTAAGATCAAACTTTGTAAATAAAGTTTGATTATTAATTTTCTATAATTTGTCACGTAGTATTTTAATCCTTCCCAGGACTAAACAGCGACTCTCTCATGTTTTGCAGTTGTAGAGTTGTGACGTAGACGCAGTACACCCAGGTTTGTAGACTGAAATGATGATTTAATAATGCAAAATACAAAAATCCAGGCAGCACAGGCGAGGAGCTCAGAATCTGGTAGCAACTGGTAAACGGTGCTCACAAATGGGGACAACGACGACAGAATAGAGAGACAGAGGTGGGATTAAATGCACAGGGGAGTAATCAGCTGGGATCAATCAAGGGGTAGACGGGAAAACACGGAGACTCAAATGACACAGAAACCAGAAAACACACAGAAAAACCCAAATCCTCACAGACACCCTATAAAGGCAGCTGATTATGGGTCAGGTAAACATTTCTTCTCCTTGTCTGTAATCTTATTGCAATTCATCAGCCTCAATTGAGTAATCCTTAAAAGCATCAGGGGGCAAAACATATGAGGAAAAACTTATTTGAGTTTCTACATAGAGAAAGTGTGGCATATATTGAAGAGGTTGGTGAAATACTGGGGTGACTTGGAGTAAAGAAACCCAGCCAGACGTGTGGGACTGCGTGTTTTTGCCAAAGTTGTCTGGCAACGCACCAGATAATATCATGTTGGCCCCGCCATCAGTCACACTCAGATCATAATGCAACTGCAGCTTAAGACCCAAACAGCAGTGGGAATGCAACGCAATGCCAAGAATAACTAAATGGGTAGATTTTAGAGTAAACAGACTCTAAAAGCAGTAAAACGAGTCCTTAACTCACCTCCAGTAAAAATATGGTATGGCTGTCAAACAAACCAGTTATAAAGGTTTAGGAACTTCATAAAGTTTACTAATTGATGAGACAGTAAAAGCTTCAGAGGTCTGTGTTTGTTGTTGTTTATTAATAGTAAAGGATCTCTTTCTGCTTGGCTCCCCTGAACTAATCTTTAGGTTTAAGAATTATCATATTGTATGCATGTTATTAGAAAACTTCTCAAACGTCCCAAACTATCACTATCACAAAGACTTCAGCTGCAGATTCACCTTGGCATTCTTCAGCAGCAAAAGAGACAAAAAAACACCCCCAAAAACAAAAGGTCAAGGTATGATGAGAGCAATGAGAAAAAGATGAAGTCATGATGTGTCATCCCAAACCTTCCTACTGCAGTCTTGTGAAGACATCAGTGTGCTGAATATTATGACTCTCCATCCTGACAGGACTCCCACAGTGAGCTCCTCTCAGTCACATGGCTGCTGCAGATTATGATATTGTTGCTTCAGGGGAATGGATGAGGAAACAGGTAGCTTAGCTGCTGTTTGTGGGTATTCCCCTGCAGTGATGCTGATCAAATTCACAGCTGTTGAGCAGCACAAGAAACGGTGAAACAACAAGGACCCAAAACTTTGCAGATAAACACCTGAAGCTACTGCACATCTTACTCTGATCCAATAAAATATAGCATTTTTTTTAAGCTTTCAAACGTAAAAAACAAGACAAATCTTTTGCTCTTCATAGTTATTTTTCTTCTTTAAAAAAAAAAAAATTACTGAAACGCAGTTTTCCTGCTGCCTTTCTTTATCTGCCACACATTCTCCTGATCTGCCAACCCATTTGTCCTTTCTCTCATCCTGTCTCGCGTTCCTGGGGCTCAGCGATTGTTCTTGTTATCGTTGAGGAGTGTGCAGGGGCTTTTTGTCAGTGTGTTTGATGAGAAGATGGTGAAAAATGAGGCAGGGGGCGGCAATTTATCAGCACTTGAGAGGCACATGGAGGCATTCTGGGCAGAGGGAGGGAAGGTTTTTCAGTATGAGGCCGGGCATGATGAAATGTATGCGATTTCCCCTCCACTGCGTCAGACAGACAGGAGGGAGAATAAATAAGGAGAAAGACAAAGGGGAGGGTCTGTTCCTCAGTCTGCAGAAGCCATTCTTTCATCCCCCCTCGCCCCTGTTGCTCTCGCCGTCCATCTAAGCAAATACATAAGATTCACTTTTTGTATCCCCATTCTCTTCTCCTTGACATCCAATTTGTTTGTTTTCCAGGAAACAGATGACAGACTTCCAACAGAAAGTGAATGTAAAAAAAAGTGAGAAACTATTTTATCATCCAAAGTTGCCGTGTCAACTTCATCACTTGCTTTCACTTCTTGTGGTTGTCTGTTTTGTTTTGTTTTGTTTTTTTGTTTTTTGCTTTCCAACCATTTATTTAACTTCATACGTTGACACTTTCAGCACATCAGCATGCAAGCGGCAACAGTCACCACTGCCGCTACACAGTACCTGACCTTTTTGCTGAGTTTCCCCTTTGAATCATCTCTCCACTCAAAACAGATACACATGTCTTCTAGACATATTTATGGTCTTTAATATTTTTCCTCTTTGTCACATGACAACCACAAATATCACTGTATTTTTTTTCAGACGCTGTGCTACAGATCAACACAAAAATAGTGTGCGATTATGAAGTGGAAGGAAAATGATACATTACAAAGGCAATCCTGAAAGGTACGGTAATCAAATAAGTATTTTCAACACACCTGGTTCTTTATAAATGCAGCATAAATGTATGTATGGTCCAGTAGAAATGCAGCTGTTAAAATTGACCAAATAAGAAAAATAATACTTTACAATAGAATACTCTACTTAAAATAAATGGGCAACTGAATAGTATCATTTAAAAACTGCACAAATGCAAATTAGTGCGCAAAAAACAAAGGACTATGAGAAATGTTCAAAAATAGGTAAAAAAAACAAACAAACAAAAAAAACAGAGAAATGTCTCCAAATCTGCAAAACCAGTAGAAAAGAAAACGTGACTTGCAGCTGATGATGTAGTAAAAGGTATATTTACAAATGATTAACTCACAGAGGCTTGATGCAAACGTGCACGATTCTCTTCAGATTATTATTTGTAAAACCAAATTCTGTGAGTACGTTTGCAGTCACTGTGCATGTTGTTGCCTGGCTCCATGTTTGTATCCGCCTCCTTTAAAGAGGAACACACTAGATATTCACACTTCAAGGCAGCTCCAAGTAAAGACATAAGTTTGGTAGCAAACAAATACCAAAGTGGATGGATGGATGGCGACTCCATCTGTTAATATCTCAACAAAACAATCAAAATGATTTCATCTCAGTGCCAGAGGAGGGAGGAGCTAAGCAGAACTGAGAGATAAATATATACACAGAGGTAATAAATCCCAATACAGCCACACTGGAGAGCAAAAGAGAGTGAAATAAGTAGTTATGTTGAAATGAGGTTTAAGAAGAAGAAGAAACAGAAGGATGGAGGAAATGCCTGCAGGGATTCTTAAACAGAGAAAAATGGTACTGTTCTGACTCCAGCTTTGATTTTACAATGAAACTGAACAGGAAGCATTTTTTTTGCTTTATGATCAGCCAAAGAAGAGGGAGTAACCCGAAAACATATCAACTCAAACAGCTAAACAAGCTTAAATAATGCAAAAAGGCTTAAACTTTTTTCTAGTAAAATACATAGAATAAAATTATTTTGTGTCTCTGTTCTACACCGTGGGATTAGTTTGGGGGTTCACTGAAGCAAATAAAACAGACTGACGTCAAACGTAAGACGGTTACTTAATAAATAGGGTATGTAAATATGTAATGTATCTGTGGAACTTAGACTGAGGCAGGAAGAGATGGAAGGAGAACCTCAGATGGACTGTGTGAGGTATAACAGTCCATTGACAGACGGACAGATCGACTTTCTGCCACTTTGTTCTCTGGTTAACGCTCAGACTGCCTTGTATCTTCAGCAACCAGCCGTGTCCGTGTGCCACCATGAGTTTTTAATAAGGCTGGTTCCCAGCAGAGCTCATCAACCCCAACCTTGTGCCGAGCGCCTCTCCAAGATTTTCCATGACATTTCAGAAATGTTTCGTAAAGGGCAGTAGAGTTTGTATAACAGCATGAAGCTGATTGAACCAGTCTCCATCATTGAAAGTGAATGGCTTGTGGATGTGCTGAGCTACGTTCTTCGGCGTTTCACCCTAACATGGAGACATGCGTCCGGGCAAAAGACATCCACATTTTTTCTAAACCATTTGTGAGATGGCTTTTCATCACCACATCAGCAGCGGTATAACTTAGTATACTAAGTTATACTTAGGTCATCCTTCATTTAATCGACAGACACTGTGCCTAGTAACCAAAAATGGCTGAATTTGCTTTTCTTTGCTGCCGTTTTCATTTTATCATTAGCCTGTCACTTTGTTTATATACAGTTAATAAATTCTGTTACTCTACATTTTTCTGCAGCTGTCCATAAAGTATAATTACATAGCCATTTGACTTCTTAGTCAATACAGACAGAAGCGAAATCCAGAATATAAAAGACATCCTCTTTTTCATTTGACTTTTTTTCTATTTTCTGTCATTCTCGTGTTTCTATTTCACTCCATCTTGAAGCATCTTGTTATTCTCTTCTGTTGGGATCTTCTGTCCTGATGCTCCATCTTTCAAGTTTCTGTCCTGCCTCTGACAAAGACAGAGAAGATTTATCCTCTTCTACCACCCAGGGACGTCCCAGGGTCCAAAGCTGAGCTCCCTCGAACTTTCTACAGCAATGTATCAAGCCACAGAGGATGACAAGTTTTTTCTTCTGCCTGCGCAGTGACAGTCTCATATCGCGTACTGAAGACGTTAATGTGTCTGAAATGCACAAAAAAAAAAGAGAGATGATTCTTTTGTTCTGTGCTGGCGAGTCAAAGAATCCGCTCTGTTTTCTTTTGTCAGAAAGTAAATTGTGGGAGAATTAATGACATTCATTCTAAAATGAATGCAAAACCATTTGCATCCAAGGGAGGGGCCATCTCACAACCGGAACAGTTTTTAAAAGGATTAAAGGTCATGCAGTAATTAATTGTTCCTTATCAAGAAAAAATATTATCAAGCAGATTCACTAAGCTAATTCATTAATTATTTAACTATTTAGGCTTAATGGAGAGACATTGTTGTGATGATGTGCTGAAGGTGAAGTGTCAGAAAGAGCAGGCGCTTGTTAAAGAGACAGAGCCCCAAATTCAAGGCATTAAAATCCAAAGTCAAATTTCTTTTAAGCTATGTTTGATATTTATAGCATTTTCACAACAACTGAAGATAACAGTTACTTGATTGTGCAATTACACAACCCTATGTGGATGGAACATGCCCCTTTAAATGTTCTGGACAACCTTTTTTACATACATATATCCACTTACAACAATATTTTACAACAATAAGCTTGCACGCACTGCGACAGACTGGCGACCTGTCCAGGGTGTACCCCGCCTCTCGCCCGGAACGCAGCTGGAGATAGGCACCAGCAACTCCCGACCCCGTTAGGGAGAAGGGTGACGGAAAATGGATGGATGGATGGAAGCTTACACGCACTGCTATTTCAACATTTCCCTGAGCATTAGCACTGGATATTGTTCAGACAGACTTGTCAGCTGGATACTGCTGGTTATGTTTAGGTGAAGAAAGTACGACATTACCTTAAAGTAAGATCTACACCACACCATATCTAGCAGCCAAGGCACAGTACATTGGATCAAATGTGCCTCCAGCATTGTTAAGAGAGTGTGAGGGTAAATGTGGGTTATACATGCTAACTCAGCACAAAGCCTCCCTTCCTGTCTCCAACTCTTTGCAGTAAGTCTGATCAAAGCTCCGTCAGAGGATTCGCCACATCAGTGAGCTTCCAAGAAGATGCACACATAGCTCCCATTATGTTGCCAAGCACAGCACGGAAACACCAAAGAGCACACGTACAACCTCCTGTGCTAACCAGTGAGTTCATTTCAGCGTATCTGCTTCAGACTCGGAAGGTTTGATTCTGAGCATGTTTGAACATGCTTGGCTTCACGTGGTGAATGATGATTAGACTTTTGAAGGAACTGAGTGAGCTAATGGTCTGAAGCTTTCATCAGTAATAAGGGAGGTAGGGTCAAATTGGGGAGCGCAGGCTGTTGTTTCAGATGAGACTCCAAGGATCAAAGGTTCTTCTGAGCTTAACATGCTCTCGCTCTCACAGCCTGAGCATCTCTGGATAACCTTACACGTCCTTGGATCACCTTTGCCCCACCCTCACTCCAATAAAATTGCAGGGAAATGCAGAGGGGCTGTCAAAGGCCTTTAAACTCTTAAATCCACCCACTAGGCAGCAGCAGAATGAACTCAGTTTCTGTTACATAGGCCAAACAGGGGGAAGCTCACAAAACTGAGTTGAGGAAGTGCTACTTAAAGTTGATTTTGAACACCCCCTGATGAGGTTGTGCAGGCCGAACAGAAAATGATACTCTCTGTCTACTTACTCTAAATGCTGGTACTTTTATTTTTTTTTTTTTTTTTCACTTTTTGTTCAAAGAAATAAAAAAAATAAATTCTGATAGAGAATATATCTTTCTCATATTTAGCTTCTTCCTGTGCAAATTCACTTGGTTCAATCAGCAAATTAAATCGCAATAATTGGTATTTCGAAATACAAACGGAGAATTTACTCTGGGATTCAGGAAAAGTCCTTGATGAGTCACTTGCTGTTTTAGGACTGAAAATCACAGCAGAGACAGAAACCTCCTGCTGAGAATTTCTTTCTTTTTTTTAACAGATGTGCGATGTGTAAGGGTGAGAATCCACACCTTTGTCACTTACCTCAGAGTCTAATTCATGTATCGGTAGCTGGGAAGTGTCTGCGTAGGTATTCTCTGGAGCGAACGTCAGCCTGTGGAAGAGAAGAGGAGGAACAGGAGGGGGAGAGAGATGGAGAGGAAACGGGAAGAGGTAAAACATTTCAGAAGTTGATCTTAGTCATAAATGTAAATGGAAAAAGCTCAGACCTCACTGCCAACACTTGTGCTCAGAAAAGTCTCCGTAATGTGAAGCTTCTCAGTCAAAAATGCAACTCCTTATTTTGTCTTTTTGCTCATCTTTGGGAATTTGTAAAGAAAAGTTCAGACGATCAAAATGTTTCTATTTCCTTGGCTTTACCAAACAACTCAGAAGAAAAAATAGGCAGAAGAAAAAGTAGGACTAAAAGAAAGCATGAATGAAAGAAGGGAGGAAGAAAAGAAGCAATAATAGAGATGGAGAGAGACAAGGATAAAAAGGAAGGAAGGTGAAAAGGACAAATGCTAAAAGGAAGGAAAATAGATCAGAAGACAGGACACAAGGGTGGAAGGAAGGAGACAAGGCAGGAATGAAATGCACAATAATGAGAGGAGAGAAACTGAAATAAAAGACATAATAGAATAGAAGATGAGATAAGATAAGAAAAGAGGAGAGAAATATTCAGGTAGAAGGAAGGAAACAGCAAAAGAATAGGTTATGGTATTACTAAGTCTAAAAACCCAGATTTTTACTTTTCCAGAATCTGCCAGATTGCATAAAAACCCGTCTAAAATGACTTGGCATACAGAACAACAGGCAAACTGTACAACTGGAGTAAACAGTTTAAAAGACAGCGTTTTTGGTACATTTAGTACAGGAATCCTCATGCATCGTCTTTTGTAAACCACACACACGTTACATTAACGTGAAAAAAAAAAACTATGCACCCTTGTGACAGAGGACATCCTGGAAAACAATCACTTAAAATTCTTAAGTCAGTTCGTCTACCGGTTTCTGCCATTTTCTTTTCAGCCGTGTCAAGGAGAAACCACACCCAGCAGCTTCTTAATTAGCGCTCTGATGAACAACTTCATTTTAATGATTCGATGTGAGTTTCTCACAAGTGACTAGTGTGGTGCGAATGTGCACGTTTCTGTGCTAGATAAACACTCCAGATGCAACAGAAATGCAGCTGCTACATCTTACAACCCCGGTAAATTATTAAGCATACACCTTGCAACAGGAGGTGAAGTAGACTAGGTTACCATTGTTTGCTCTGCCTTCCACACTCCACAGTTTGACGCTGATTTTTTTAATATATCCATAAATAATTAAATCATCTTGTCACTGCTTAAAAAATGTGCAAAGGTGATATTTTTATTCCTAACAACCTGTTTTTTCGAAGTGCTTGTAAGAATTGAAATCGGTGTCGCAAACCTACATGCAGGGAAGATTCGTAACACCAACCTTCAGTGGTGTTTGGTGTTTTTACACTACTCTGTGGCTGGTGGATAAAAACATTTGCACATTTATATGCAAAAAGCTGATGTGCTTGTGGTTCAAATGCAAACCGCATGGGAACAGATTTTCTGAGCAGAGACTGCGATTATTTTGACAAATCCCTGCATTCAGCACAAAGTGATATATTAACAGGGATTACCATACATAAATATCACTTATTTATATTGTGTAACACAAACATTTCTGCTATTTTCCAAAGCTATTTGAGATCAGGTTGTTATGCAGACTCATGCACAGATGCTTAGCTTAGGAAATAGAAAATGGTTTTACATTTTTACGTTCTCTGCTCCATTTGTGGTTCTTTTGGGAAGCTTAAGGAACTAAAAACGTTCTATTTAATTTTTCATGTGGCTTTTCAAACATTACCAATCTCAAGGTTGTGAAGTTTTTAAATCTATTGAGCTGTCTGTTGGTAATATCCCCAAGTAAAGTAATGTATTACATTGGATCATGCTGTTGTGTTCATGCCAATAAAATATTATTCTCATCTGTTTAAATCTTGTGGGGTTTCCAAACAAAGCGAGACGAAATCCATCAGAATCACGCAGACAGGTTTCTGTCAGAGATCGTGGCAAAATGCAGCGAGCCAGCCATAAAAAGAGGAAGAGGGTTGGTTTCCTTTAGAGGCTTCTGTGGTCAACATTGTGGATTGGGATTGTGAACAGATTCGAGTCAAAATCTGCTGGTTTTCAGGAGCTGTAGATGTCAACAAACCCAGTAAGGGACCTGCACTGGAACAGAATCAGGAAGATTGTTTACAATATTTTGATTTATTTTTTTATTATTTTATTATTTGATCAATGCAGAAAAATATAATTTAAGAATTTTAAAACACAACTTAAGTTGAAGAATGAATTGGATGTCTAATGCTAAAGTAGCTGGATAACAGCAGGAGACTGTTGCAGTGCAAATATCAAATTTTATGCATGAATAAAACACTCACTACAGAAAAGAGAAATGTTAGAGTTGCTTATGCATAAAGGAAGACTGGAAAAATGTTTCAATTATAGCAAATATCCTAAAGTAGGTAAATAATCTAATTCGGTGAGTGATTGTTTCAGACTGTGTGTATCTGACGGAAAATGGACTCAACGCAGCTTAAAATCACAATTTTCAAGCCAGAGTTTCTGGCTAGGAAAACAGAGGTAAACAGATTTTTGGCTGTTTAGCAAAACTTTATGTAAATCCAGCTGACACATGCACTTACACAGAGTAAAGGTTTGGTCCAGGCGCCTGGGGCAGGTCATTATCCTCCATCACCGCCAAAGCCCTGCAGTTACAGCCACGTGCTCCACTCCCTCCATCACTTCTATATGCGTCCATCACCTCCTCATTGTGTTTCCTCTCTCTCAGATTCACCTTACAAAACTTTTTATTTTTTTTTTTAAACCAGCTCCTTTTATCACTCACTATTCAAACTTTCTCCTGCTTCCCATGGCTCTGTCATATCCACCCATTGGCTATGCTTAGGTCTCTTTCCAGCTCTCCTCCCAACTCTCAGTGGAGGCCCAAAGTCCAGTGGCAACAGTAGCAGAATGTCAGACAGCCATATATTAACATTCAGACAGCCTCGGGGCCCGAAGGTGAGCTCCATTCTAAATCAGTCAGGTTCTTCATGCACATTCAGAAAGACTTACACATCCCAACCAGTGGCTGGCACACAAGGAGCTGTAGTGTCAGTCTTCATGGATATTTTCCCTTGTTGGTTTAGTGAAATAACTCTTTTACAGCTGAGAGAGTTTCTCTCTGTCGCTGCTTTTCTTTTCAAGCCCATCCATTCTGTTTAAATCACGTTGCCCATTCTGTGTCTTCGAAACAGATGGGACAAATTGGACGAACCAAAGCCATGAGTGACCCAGAGCCAAGTATTTAGCTCAAATTAATAAATCAGATTACACAATCTCACAGGAACACCAAATAACATCCCTCAATCTGAAGCTAACATGACAAGATGTTCCTTTTTTCTCCTTGAAAAGGTCTGGAATCTTTATCTGTCCTTCTGTAAATTATTATTTTGCCATAATTACAGACAATGACAATGTCAAGTCCAAATCAGATTTATTTATGTACATCTAAACGTGAAGGAGTTGACCAAAGTGCTTTACATATTAAAGGCTAAATAATGTATTTTAAGCAAACTTAAGTTGATCAGCAGTTTGAGAGGCTTTGACTTTCAAAGGCATGGTGTTCCAGAGCTTAGTGTCTATCAAAGGAAAGACTCTGTAATCTCCTATGTTTAGTCTTGATCTGAGCAAGTGACCTGTTGATCCAAAAGTCCTCGCCGGATTGTAAGAGTGAAGAGGATCAGATAAGTAGTATGGTGCCAAAGCCATTCAGACTTTTTAAAGCACTGAAAATTTAAGCAGCATCCTGTCATAAATAGAAACCCAGCCCGAGGTTTTTAGTGCAGGGGTGATGTTATTGAGCCTTCTGCTTCCAGTCAGGAGTTGCAGTCGTTCCAATTACTGCAACCACTTGCAGTAATGTAACCAAGATGTAATAAATGTATCGATTACAATTTCAAATTGATAAGAAGGGATATAGGATGCAAGCCTTAAAAACTGCTGTTCTCTAAAAAACCTACACAAAACAGCTCATTACAGCACAATAAAATACAATAACATGTGTGTTTGTAGTTGAACAAAACAAAACAAATCTTGCAAAGTTTTAGAAATGTGCTACAATCTTAAGCAGGTTTGCCTTTACAGTTTGCCGAATGAAAAATTGTTGATATCAGTAGGAATGAAGAATAATTACTACCGTTTGTTAAAGGCAAAGCGTAGCTTGTAATGAGGCCCAGATTTACTTCAGGAGAAACTTTAACCAAAAATTCAACAGATACAAGTTGGCAAACAAAACCTTGGGCATTATGGAGACTGGAGGCAAACTCTTCAAGTTTTAATCTACAGCATAGCAACAATGTGAGGCGAATTATCTGACTCCCCCCGCAGCAGAGAAACAGAAAGAAAAGAAGAACAAAGTGCTGGGGGATGCCAGTTGGTTACAGAAATGTATTATTGCTAAAAACAAAACACTCATTGAAATAGCTCTGATACTCGGTGCACACAAAAACATGTTTTTTTGTTCAACAGCGTGCAGTGTAATAATATACATTTCTGCATCTGCACACTATAGCACCACCACCCCTAAAATAATAAACCCCGAAATCACCTTTCCCTCAAACATATTTTAGGTTTTAATAACCACACAAAATAAGCATCTGCAATATCCACTCAAAAGCACTGTGTGCTTCCTTCCTGTCCTCGATCTCTTTTATTCTGTGCATGCAGGCTCTCCATTGCCCATCACTCACATTGAAATTCCATCTGTTTTTTGCAATCTGGGAGTGCAGCTGTAGAGTTTTTACGTTCAGTGCAAAGGGGGATGTATTGAAACCCAATGTGGAGACTTTGAAAGTTGAACACATGCTGAAATCAGCCCTGCAGGACAATGAGGGCTGCAGTGTTTCACTGCTGGCTCCTCCACTGCTTTCTGAAGACAGTTTATGTCCAGTGTAAATCTGTACCACAGAAGTCAAAAAACTTCCCAGACATCAGTCCGTCGGGAAGCTACAAACTGTTTTTTTGTTCCCCCCCCACCCCACATCCTGCATAACTGATTTAACAGAAATGGAAGACAAATGGAGAAGAAAGAGCATAATTAGGGACTTCCACCTTGTACAAAGCACTCAGACATGGAGGAGAGTCTCCTCAGAGTCCCATTAGGAATGGATGTGTTCCCATCAGAGTGTGGAGGAGGAGGAGGAGGAGAGCTTCGAACAGTAATGGATTCAAACCTGGAAATGAGCAGTCATAGACGAACCCACGGTACAGTGTAAACAAACACAGCTTCCTGAAAATGCAATTCACACACTGCCTATGTCAGTTACTGTCTTCACATTTTGTCACATTCCAACTGCAAACCTTTTTCTAACGTATTGTTCATCAGAGATCAACACAAAAAAGTCCATGACTGTGAAATCTTTACAGAGGTTTACTTTAGGTCTGGACTTTGACTAGGCCATTACTACATGAGTACAACGGGAGCAAAACCATTCAACCAAGCTCTGGGTGCACGTTTAGGCAGAGCCAGATAATTATCATAAGGGTTGCCAGTCTGGGACTGTTGCTCACTCTGGAGTGGCCAACAACTCATAAGTGCTAGAACCACATCCATTTTTCTGTTTTTGTTTTTTTTTTAAATAAATAAATTCGAATTTTATTTTTGTATAACCAAAGCAACAGTGAGTGTGTGAGCTTTTCCATGTAACCATGTTCCTCCTGCCACAAAACGGAGGACCTTTCTACAGCCAACTACGGAGTTCCTTGAATATTATTTAGTGACTATTACTGAGAGCACAATTTGATGAAATGCTTTTAAAAATATTGTCCTGCAGCTGAAACAAATAAACAAGTTCTCCTCATCAGAAAGACAGAAAAAGCACTGATAGAAAACAGCCTGTTCCACTGAGAATAGGTTTAAGGATTGGAATTGTAATGTTGTTCCTTGAACATCTCATCCTTCAGTTTAGAAGAAAAGTCTGAATGTTCTCAAAGTGCTAATTTTCTTCCTATAACTATTAGGCTGCAACAGCTATAGCCTGCATCTATTACAACTGCCTTTCAGATTATTTTCATTTTCTGCTGAAGCGAGTGGCTGGCCAGCTAATCACTAGTGAAGCAATCTGAAGTACGTTTGTCAGGCAACATTAGCTTTAAGAAAATTAGCTTTCTGACAGTCTGCAGTGTATCAGAGCCCTTAAGTGACTTTAGTGGTGAAGGGAGGAAGCAGGAAGGCGTGGCTCTGTGGTGTACGTGAACATGTGTGTCTGACAAAATGTCTAAATCAACAGCGATCGTCTAACTGGAGGGCTGCACCCTCTAACAAATATATTCTTGTGACAGTAGGAGAAAACTCCCCATTTCCTTTCAAATGATTTCATAACTAATTTTCAAAGCATGACCCAATGTGCCTTTAAAAGAAATGGATTCAAAGAGGAGAAATGGGATGAAGAGCACTTGCTCTCAGTGGAGTACAGTAAAGTAATATAAAAATATTGTATTAACGCTGTAATAGGCATCTTGAAGTTGAACTCTAATGCTAATGTGTAAAGGTAAAATCTAGTTCCAGCCAACTGAGAAGCAGAAATAGTGAAAAAATATGTATATGTGTCATTTAGAAAGCGCTGGTTGGTGGTAGATCTTTTCAAAGACCTACCACAGGTCATCAATGAATTAAGTTAAATGTTTAATCAACATAAATTTTAATCATGCCTCTCTTCTGACGTTTTCATTGTATAGGATCAGAGAGAGTCAAACCACACGGATCATATTTATATAAATAAATCAACAACTAAACAACAAGTGTTGTTTGTGAAGGTTATTCAGTTGATCTCTCATCTGCACCAGCAGTGCTGGGAAGTAAGAAATAAACAGAGTGTAAACAGGATTTATCAACACCACCCGGTGATATGAGGCAGTGAGCCGACTGTGAGTCTGAAACATTGTTTATGGAAAATATCATCTGCAGCTTCACTTTTGACTGGATGCTGGTCTCCATATATTGGTTTCTGACTGACGAGCTTCTTCAGAAATGATGATGAGAAAGAACCGGCGTACTGCTAGAACCTGAAGCGATAGAAATGGGTATCGTGATATGGTGGATATGGTGCAAAGCAATAACTAGTTTACCACACAAAGCTGTTTGATGAAAAACTGGCCAAAGATCACAAACTGTCAGTTCCAAACTTGAATGTCCTTCATGAAGGAGTAACAGGATGACTGAAGAG
This sequence comes from Poeciliopsis turneri, assembly GCA_922788865.1. Classification (NCBI taxonomy): domain Eukaryota; kingdom Metazoa; phylum Chordata; class Actinopteri; order Cyprinodontiformes; family Poeciliidae; genus Poeciliopsis; species Poeciliopsis turneri. The sequence continues at coordinate 241,920 of CAKLNU010000131.1, forward strand.
ACTTTAGTTCTTATTTTGCTGCTATTCATCTGTAATCCTGTTGATTCCCATCTTCACCAGATAGGGATACAGTCCCATCAACTTAGCGGAAATATCTAAAACCAATTTTTGGCTTCTCACCAATGAGTCCTTTTTTTGTGCTTCTAATTCTATTTTGTGAATTTCTTTGGAGGCTGTTGGTCTTTAATTACATTTTTGATGAACACCCTGCATGCAGCTTACAATAATATGCTTGACGTTTTTTTTGTTGTTGTTGTTTTTTTCCTTCTGCCAGTGTCCTTCATTTGCATTTTGAAGCTCTGCCCTGCTCCTGGTTGTGATCCAGCAGCTGAGACGCAAACACTTGTAGCTTTTTTCCTTTGCCTTAAGATTTTAGTCAGCAGTTTGAGCATTTGCATGATTTAGTATCTCCACAATTCATAAAAACTCGTTCCCATTGTTTGACTGATTAATACAATCAATCAGATGTAATCCCCTATAGAGACTAGGCCCAAAATTCTGGCTAAATTATGAACAAAATGGTCCACCTTGTGTAGAAGAATATATTTATGTTGCACACTGAAGGCTTTTCACTAATAAAAAAAACATTAAGTACTCTGCTTTTTCGAGGTTGGTAGTAAATCTGTCCCTATAAACTTATCGATAGAAACAACACAACGGGCTTGACATCAGTTTGGCTAATTGCATTCACAAATCACACGGTAAGTGAGTCGTGCCTCACATGATGGCTACATAACATCGCTTGATGACACCGAGACGCTGCAGAGTTCTGGGCGTTTCGATTCATCACTTTAGATCTGACGTGAGCTTCCCCCTGTCTGCCCCTCCACTTGTTACTCTCGCTGCCATGATGACTGCAGAGGTTCGGGCCGAGGCAGATGTCTGCTTGTCTTTAACGTCCCTCACATGTTCAAGCGTGAGACGCTGAGGTAGTGTGAGAATTTAATGGGGTGGGGGAGCACAACTGAGACGGGGTGTGAATTGGCTCCCTGCATGTGTGTGAGTGAGTGTTTTTAGTGGATCCTCTCTTTTCTGCTGCAGTGCATTCACACATCAGCCTTCACTGCAGAATAACACCATGATGTCATCTTTCCCTTTCAACTTTCTGAATCCGTCAAGCCGTGGACGGTCAGGTCCTGCATGAGAAACCGTATGATCACAGAATATTGGAGGAAAATGATTCATAATCTCTTCATAAAACTCAAGACGTAAGTTTAAAAAGTGCCAAAACAGTATGATTTCATGACATAATAGATGGTTGGTTGATTGGTTGATTGGTTGGATGGATGGATGGATGGATGGATGGATGGATGGATGGATGGATGGATGGATGGATGGATGGATGGATGCCTATTTTGTTCAACAATCTAATTTTAGGTTAGGAACTAAATCAGCGATGTGAAACCTGTGGCTCCACAATAACATTTTCTAAAAATTAAAAGGAACCAGAGAATATTTTTCAATACAGATATCATGACAAATGCAGATTTTTAACCTGCATTTTTGTGCAATAGTTGCATTGAATTTCCACAAATAAAGAAATATATTTTCCTGATCATTAGGTTGGAGCTTATGTATTTTTCTTTATTTTCTATCTTTGAATAATTCATCATCTTTTATGTTTATCTTTGTTTTTCATCCTAAATATAGAAATAAAACACTTGCCCTTTAATGCAGATATTTGTTTAAAAATTTGTAATTTTTCAAAATGTGACGTTCATGTGGCTGAATTAGTTTTATATGGCTGTCCTGAGAGCCAATATAAATGGATGGATGGATGGATGGATTAGTTGACCTTTAGCCAACTAAAACAACAACAACAACAAAAACAAAACACAAATCCTCTCAGTCCTCCTAGAAAAGCCCTCAACCAAAAGGTATTTTTGGTTGTAAAGGCTGCAGACCTCTGAACTAGATGTATTCATAAACTTTACATGAATGATCAAATCCCAGATGTAAAAAATAAATCAGTCCACAAATCACTATGTCACAGCAGGATTTTAGCCGACTGCTGGTGAAGCTAAAAATTCATCTGGAGCTTTCAATGATGCTTGCAGGCTGGATTCGAACTTAATCTTTAATAAAACGTGTTAAAAACTGTTGAAAAATATTACAGTCATAAGTTCGTGACTGCATCCACTAAAATACCAAATTTCTTCTTTATGATCGCATAAGAACACATGTGATATAACGTCGCCTCTGTTCATGAATAATTTAAAAAAAACATTACAGCAGAACGGTTTGCTAAATCACACTAACGTTACGCCATTTTGTCGCTAAATGCAGCAACTTTTCATTTCAGCCACAGTCTCTCCCTCTCTAGTTTTTAATTGAGATTTAACAAACCAGGAGCTGGTAGGAAAAATCAATCTTGTTATACGTTTATGGATCTTGTAAAAATAAGTAGAACCAAAGATATGGGCACAAACATTAAAATGTACAGCAGGGCAACAATATTAACAGATTTTATTTCCGAAACACATTTGTTAACAAAACCCAGGATGTTAACCCAGGCTAACAAATGCAGACTTTTTGGTGGAGGAACAAGTGGCTCCCAAGAAATTTGGATGAAAATGAAATGATGTGAGGTTGCCTGATTGCATCCAAATGAATAGCTGGAAGACCTTTAGCCAACTAAAACAACAACAACAACAAAAACAAAACACAAATCCTCTCAGTCCTCCTAGAAAAGCCCTCAAACTTGCATGAAAAAATAAAGATTACTCAATAAAAACAATTTATTTTTGTATTTCTCCCCATGCAAAAGCCTTTCTCTTACACACCCCTGCAAAAGTTCAAGCAGGATCTGCTCCAGCTTCACCGACTTATCTAACAACCTACAGGGCTCTGCTGTGCATAACCTTGTGACAAACCACAATGCTATATCTGACAACATAAAGATGCACAATAGGTAAGCTCTTTCAGTCTTTTATTTTTCCTTGGAAAATTTCAGCATTTGTACTGAAATGTTGTGACTGAGCTTTGAAATGCTGAAGAACAAAAATATGACATAAACTCGAGCGTGACCTCGGCACTCGTCTTGACTGGATATCTGTTCTGGTGCTTATTTTCTTTGAAATCAGTTGGAACAGAAACATAAGAGGCAGAAAAAAATGTTTGTGTCAAACAGAGAAACAGCTGGACATGGATAAGTTAAAGATGGTTGGAAGGAGGCAGGTGAAAGTGTCCCCGACTCTCTCTGATGTTTACATCTGATAAAATAAACCCTGTCGTTCCTATGCTGGTTGTATGTGTGGGAGCGATCGGGGATACTACTGCAGCTCCACTTGAAATAATAAAAAAAAAAAAAAAAAAAAGAGCCACGCAGGAGTCTGAGATGTGTGCTTCTGCTCGTTTCCTGTGTGAAAACAGCAGAAGCACAGCACAACCTAGTGGCACACAGAGAAACAGCCTGAGGGGGCTGGGATGATCCTTGGTAAGTTGTTTGTTTTTCATAAAAACAGCAGCCCATGGAGAGTTATATTTAGGAAATGCAGAGACTTTTAATTGTGTGTTTTTGGTCAAATCCGGCCAAAACTTTTATGGCTCATTTATTGACTGTGCACAACATTTTAGGGGTCCCAGCATTCACTGGGCAGGAGATCAGCTCGCTTTGAACTAGACAGTATGGAGAAAGCACTAAAAAAAGTCATAAGCATCTTATTTGCCACCAGCGGATGGCAATTCAATTTAAGTTCCCTCTTCGTAAACTTTTTGTTGACACTGAAAAGAAATCTCCAACTTGATGAGTAGGTTTACATTTGGTACTTTTCAGCACCAAATGTTTCACACAATAAATAAATTGTGTGAAACATTAAAAATATTTAAATCTGGATAGAAAAATAGTGTATGTTGCTGAAAATGTAGCAGCTGTTGAAATAAATTTGTTGTCATTCCTGGAAAAAAAAAAAAATTAAGTCCAACCTTTACTGTAGAATATCAGACTAAAACATTTTTGAAAATGCAGCTGGTAATTGCAGTTCATTGAAATGATACAGTGTACACTAATGACTATTTTAAACAAAATCACCTGTATAACACCAGACAGTTGATAGCTTAAAACTCCCAAAACATGGCCGAAAAGAGACATGAAGTTGACAAAGAATCAATTTAAAATTAACAGGAAATTATTGAGAAGTTCTTTTATTTCAATAAGTCTCCAGGTGTGACGTCTGCTAAGCTCTCAGCATTGGAGCCAGGATAGTCCTCCGTCACACTCGCCCCTGTAATGTGGGATCTTATTGTCTCAGAGTGTCAGCACCAACTGTGTATTTGTGGTGGAGTGTAAAAGATCCACACGGGATTGGGGATGTTTAGCACACACGCTCCTTCCTCTTCTACAAGCCTCCCAGGGCCTGTTACTGAAAAGCTCGGCACAGCGTGATGCTCACACCGCCTCCCTTCACAGCGGCACGCTGTTACACAAGAAATGAGCAAGACGTGCCCACCGAAGCAGCGTTCTGCCTCACAACTGAGCAGTTCGGCATGCTTACAGCAAGGCATGTTGCTGTGACGTGCCAAGCCTGATGGACTCCTGCAGTGTTTGTGCATAGGGTACCTGTCTGATGGGTTCAGGTACCCGGTAGCGGCAGCATGAGTGTGTCAGCTGGACAGCGGTGCCCAGGCTGATTTTGTGACCCACGGAGACGTAAACAGGCTTGGAGCTCTTATCGCAGCTTCTCAGCGCCTGAAAATAAAGGCAAAATTCTCTCGTAAATGTTCAGCATCCATCTCTCTGCGACGCTGATCATCCCTAAAATAATTTGACTTTCAACTGGGTGGCTGCGTTTTGAAGTAAGCCTGCAACAAAGCACCACTTTAGTTGAAAGTTTTTGTTTTTATTTTTTTTTTTTCAGTTTGTTTGTCCTCTGACGCACCTTTCCGAGCACTTTGCCCGAGGCGGCAGTGAGTGGGAAGCTGTCTCCTCCTTTTTGCAGAGCAGCAATCTGCAGAGGCAAAGAGACAGAAACCAAAGTCAAAAGACATGTACAACATGACATAACAAATAGCGGCTTAGTGAAAGACACCGTTAACTCAGAAAGTGGGAAAAATGACTCTCTGTGTAACCTGACTTTCATGTCTAGCTGAAACCAGGCTTTAACAGGGTTCAAGTGTTTGACCTTATTTTCTGTTTACATTGTTTTCCATAGCTGCAGTAGTTTTTATTTTTATGGTGAAGATTACATTTTTATTCATATCAACTTTGAAGCTCTCTCTAATGTTTATCTGAGTAATACGCTAAACATATAAACTAAACTTGATTTACTAAGTAGGATAATGATCATCTTTCTGGAACAGTTTGCAATGCAAGTATATGCCCCAACAATTAAAATGACAGGGAAAATAAAATACAAATAACATAAAATATTTTTAGGTATTCATTCAGATGTTTTATGGTATTCATTCAGATGTTTTATGGCTTCTATTGCCCGAGAAGAAAATCACTGTTTGCACTGCAGAGAAAATATTTAAGCTAAACAGCTTCCTTTTCATTTAGCCAGCAAATAATCTCCTCCCTGCTTCCTTTTGAACTCCAATATCTGCAAAAAGAAAATCAGTCAGCATTCCCTTTTCAGAATTTAAAAGAGCCCAAACAAAAACCTCCAAAACACTGACATATTTCTTTGAATCTTTTCAAAAAGAATGAAAAAACCTTCAGATTTAAGGATCTCTGTTCCAGCTAAAGTTTTGCTCAAACAGTCAAAGAGAGAGGACAAAGTCAGCCGTAGCGATGTGGGCTGCTGTTGACAGGTGTACTGTGTGTTATGGGCCAGAGCAATGAAAGGAGTTTAGCCCCTGTGATGGATGGAGTGTCTGCTCCACTATGACTGATTACAGCAAGGAGCCAGCAGGAGGACAGCCGCACGGCGCATCCAATCCAAGCTGGGACGAGTCCAACCGTGTGTGAGATAGAGGCCGGCCTGCTTCCTCCGACTCAAGAGGAGGACAGAACCAGAAGTCAGAAATACAGAAGAGGTCATCAATAACACACCGATTTAAATCACACCTAGGTTACCAATGAGGGGGGAGAAGAAGAGCAACAAAGAAGATATGACTTGTAAAGAAGGAAGAGACAGGAAAGATAAACTAGAGACTTTCACTTTTTTGAGTTTTTACGGTCTTTCAACATGTTTTGTCTTGAGGCAAGCTAAGAGAATGACTTTATAATAGACCTGAAGCACCACACTAAATAGACCTGAAGCACCACACTCAATTAACACTTGTGGTTGTTAATTGAGTTTGACAGAAAAAAAGCAGCTGAAGTACATCTTTGTTTATTTTCTGCTTTTGCCATAAACTTGAACCAAAATTATTTAACATTATCAAATATATGAATATATTTGTTTCAACAGATAGATTAAATGTTTTTTGGGGAAAACATTATATGAGCAGATGGATGATTTGAGATGAATTCTGAGATCAATTTTGAGATAAATCGAAATAAGAACTGAGTATTCTACAGAATTTGAAGTACTACATAATGTTTAACTTGATGTCAGATGTTGAACACTCAATACCAGCTCAAAACAACAAATGGAGCTCTGACAAATACAGAGCCAGAGTTCTTCAAGGAGAGGCATGATCCACAAATTGAGAGAACCTGGAATAGAGGCGAACTTTCCAGAAGCAAAAATAGCATCCACAGATACCAAGGAAAAATGACTTTCTGACCAAAAATTTACATAAAGGTGTAAATTCTGACACCACAAAATTTTGTCGTGTCAAACTATCACAGCATTGAGACTGTTGGACAAATGTTGGACAAATGAAGATTTGTTAAATATGTTCTGCTACATTTGAACTTTAACTCATTTTAAAGTCTGACACAGAGCTAAATAGTTTGGATGAACTATTTCTATCTATTTGGGACGTTATCTTACTCTTACACCTTAATAACTGTGCAGCATAGCTTCTTACATGTGGATCCGAGATCCCATAATGGCTCATTTAGTTTCTAAAGAGCTCATTTTCAGTCCAATTTCCAATCTGGAAAGGAGCCTATTGCAGCTTATGTTTCACACATTATTCCACTACTAATTTATTAAACTCCTCAATCAGCAAAAATGTGGTTTATGTAGAGCATCGCTGTTCAGTGCGTGCCCGTAGACAAATTGGTTAACCCCCAGACAGTGACAATGGTGGCAAAAATATGTATGGGAAGAAAAACAAAAATTTCCCCACAGAAAATGAGTCAAGCTTGAGCCCAAAGATGCAGCACAGACATGCGAAGCCAATGCTGCTTGAGACTGACAATAAAAGAGAAGCTAGCTAGTATTGGTACAGATGTTCAATGGGTGGATGTGTGTGACTTTATCCTCTGGGGAGACCCTGATCTGTGTACATAAAGATCAGATTCCTCCTGGTGGTGGAGACGGGATATTTATAATGCCAAAGCAGCGGACACTAATTGAGGGAGACAGAGAAACTCCTTCAGAGAATTCAATTAGCATGTTACACTTGAGTGTTTTAGGCATAAGCAGTGTGTGTGTGTTGCATCCAAATGGACTCAGCAGTGGATCAAATATGTCTTTTCTTCATCTTAATGGAAACTCGCTTCATTTTAAGAAAATTTTTATTTTTGCCCTTTTTTACAAATTGTATAAGTAGAATAAAACTAACAATGCATATCACCTCAAAACAGCACCACTTGGAGGTGGTAGCATCATGCTGCAGGGATTCCTTTCTTCAACAGGGACAAAGATACCAATGTGCATAAACTGGAAGATGGATAAAACTAAAAGAAGTCTTACAAGACAAGCAGTCACAGGCTGCAAGGATTTGGAATCAAAATTCCCCTTCCAGCTGGAAAATGACCACATTTTAAACTGTGCAGCATTTAGGACTGGGAATGCTGTAAGCAGCTGAATTTGGACTTTAACTGATGTTTGCAAAAGGTAATCTGTGGTCCTACTGCCATCTGCAGAAATGGACCACTCGTGGTCAAAATCAGCCAATCTGAGCCCCGAGGAAGGTCTTAGCTCGCATACACACTGCTCAATTTATTAATAGAGGAGAATCGAGGACAGAGCTACTGAGCCTTATTGCTGTCAAAAAAAGCAAATGCTGATTTAAAGTTTTGTTGGTTGGGTTCAACATTTTTTCTGTAACAGCGTGAAGAACCTCAAAGTTTCCCAAATAGCAGAGTTTAGTGACAGCTTAAGGCTGCACTGCATTTCACACTTAGTTGAGATCATAAACATTCTACATGTGTTCAGGTATGAACAATGCTGTAGTTGCTTGGTGAATGTCCGTTCTGAAACAAAATGGCTATTTTTGGTCCGAATGTGTGCCGTTACACCTCTAAAATTTACAAATATTTTTTTTTCTCTGACTGCAACAGAATGTTTGTCCATCAGGTAGATTTTTGACTTTAATTTGTTCCTGTCCCTCCTCCTCTAGGTCACCGAGGCGGCAGACTGGAACAAAATGAACATTTGCATATTAATCAAATCCAGGTTTTGCAGTCCCAGAAGCACACTTGGACCAAAAGGTATTTGTTCCAGCTTGATTTGTATTCAGAGCATCTCATTAGCATTAGCTACACAACAAGGACTTGTCACACTGTCAAAGCCGAACATAAACACACTCTTCCAGCAAACAGAAACATGTGGACGTGAGCTGAGGAAACACAAAAAATAAACCGTCTGTTGCTTTGGCCCTCTCTGACGTGTACTGTGAGAAACAAGTCAAAATAACAAAACTAATCACTCCTTCAAACTTTCCGTCAAGGATTGGAGCGCTTTTAAATGGGAAGCAAATTGAGCTAATAGAGACACAGTGAATGAAGCACAAAAAAGCTCTTTGTGGTTAGTCTTCAAAAAAATCCAAATTAGAGACCTAATCTCATAATATCTTTTTCTGCTTTTCAAACGCCATGAAAAAATTAAACGTTTCAAGCAAATATTAGATTGATGAGCTTTACACTAATTCACTTTGATCAAAGCCTGGCAATTGCCTTCCTAAGCAGTACCACTTGATTCTCGACTATCTTCATTGCTCCATTTGGAGCTCCATTTCAGCTCAATTTCAGTTCAATTTCAGCTCAATTTCTGAAGATGCATTTCTGCTGAGCAAATCAGCGAGCCGAAGGAGGAGTTGTGAAAGAAGATGCTGGTTTTCTGTGCTGTTTTAGAGTTATAGTCTGCCTATAGACGTAGTTTGGAGGAAGTGAACAAAACCATTCAGTTCATGTTGACCATCCTCCCAAATACTGAGCCATTGAAGTTGGAGCAAGAGGAATGTTGCTCCAAGACATTTTAGTGCTTGCAAACATTTTGTGACCCTACTCTGCTTGGCACTCATCTCTTCGCAGTGGGGTGTTGTTGTTTACAGTTTTACATACATCACAGCCAAATGTTAGCGATTGGGTAATATCAGATTCAGTTGTTTCAAATTTCAGTAGAGTCCATGTCTCCAACAAGCCACTGTTTCTCATTATTTGAGGGTTCAGACACCTCTGTAAGAAGCAAATTGTGGAACAATTGACTGGTTTTTACCTGGCTTCGAACTCTAGTGTTTTTTTTAATTAGGGACTATATTTTAAGTGAATAAATAAATAAAATACGGTCAATTTTGAACATTTAAATTGTTTAAATTTTAGACAAATTAAAATTTTGTGTGTTGCGTGTAGCACACAGCACATAATTTCTCATGCCAAATCAAACAGAGAGTCTTTTGATCATTCATAATCATTATATGTGTTGAAATTATTTGGTGTCTCACTTGTGATTGGTGCTCCTCGTCTTTAAGCACTCCCTGCACCTGCAACAGGTTCTTAGCCACGCCCACACAGGGGAGACCTGACAGCACCCCAAGATGACACGCCAAGCCGAATTCTGCAATGGATAAAAAACATTGCTTTTGTTTTTTCACACAGATTTTGCACACAGAACATATGCAAAAAAAAAAAAAAACTGCAGTTATTGTTGAGGAAGAAAAACTGTCCTACAGGCTAAAAAAAAAAACACATTTTCAAAATATTTTTCTGGACTCAGCAAAAGCTGCCCATGCACACCCAGCCTTTACAATTGTATAAGGTTGGAGCATACAAAGAGAATGACTTTTGACCATTCTTGTTGGCACGGTTTCTTTGAATCATTCAATATGGTGGCTCCATATTGAATGGAGTGAAATCAGTTCTTCTTTCTATAGGAAGTTGACCCTTTAATCTGTATTAGCACAATTGCACAGTTTAAATATCCTTTAAAATTCATAAAAACATCAGTGAATATGTACCTCTGTAGTGGAAAAGACCATTCCCATCCACAAACACCACCTGTTGAAAGGAAACAGAACATTTAAGATATACTACAAATACCAGCTTAACTGGAATAATAATAAAGAAAGCAAACCTTATAGCTTGCTTATAGCAAGCTATCACCTACTGCCCTAAACAGTTTGGAATGTCCACTTTAAAATTTCATTCCATTTATTTTTATTTTTACTCCCGTTGTTGGAAAACTCAAACGTGTTAGGAAAACATGTGAGCTTGAGATTTTCCCACTTCAGAGACGATGCAGCTATTTTTCTGTTGGGAATAGGAACTGATCAGGAACAGACCCCTTGAAAGGTTGCAGATAAACGGGCAGGCACAGAGCGTGTGTGTGCCTATGCTAAATGTCAGTAGAAGTAAATCAGTTTGTGTGTGTGCTTGAGAGAGAGAGTTTCTACACATTTTCTTGCGTGGGGACGGCGAGACAGAGGGGGAGGAAGAGGAGGAGGCGTGTGGGCTGTGACAAACAGAAGCGTGTGGGTGGGGATGACTTAGAGACGACACATGGAGGAACAGTGAGAGAGAGAACAGAGGAGCTTTGTCATAGACGCTCTACTAGATCTAATGAGTTTGAAGTGAACCGAGCTGAACCTGGGTAATACAGGTCCTAATTAGAGGCTGTTTAAAGAGAAATATAATTAGTTTAATTATTGCGGGCACATCTGACTTGTTGCATCAGATCAGGCAGAGAAGAGGATAATTATTTTAAAACTAATTCAGGGTCTCACATTGTGGATCCCTGTTTAATGCAGAACAGAATTCTGACTCGTCTTTCTTTCCTCATTGGACACAGACCTGAGGCATAAGTGTCGGCTGGCTGGTCTTCAGTCGCTGCAGCGCCTCCAGGAGGAAAGGGGTTTCCCTGAAGGCTAGAAAGCCAGAGATATAGGGGGCCGTCAGGGTCACCATGTAACTGTCTTCATACAGAACCTTAGAGGAAAGAGCAGAACCAGTCAGTTCCCTGTACTGGGTTTTAGTTCACCAGAACAGTGTCCTAAAAGCGAGACGGAGCGATGCTGTCTGGATCCAAGTGTTCCAGTTTAAGTCACCTCTACGGTCTAGGATGCATTCACATTTATGCAAACATCTTACTGCCACAAGCTCTGCGAAATGAAAAAACAAATGTTTATGAATAACTGTAAGTGTACCGGCATATATTTTATAAGTCTTTATAAATCTTCTATCACCTCATTCCTGGTACTGTTCGGGCCTTAAAAAACTAAAACATAACTCTACATAATCAAAATAGATGTTTAAATAAAAATAATCTGCTAAACATTAAATGCTTTCAGATTTACTATTGCTTATTTATGGTTCTGGATGATTACACAAAGAATTCAGCAATGCACATTAAAAAAAGGTTAGTAAAGGCCTATGTCTTATTTTTTCTGCAGAGTTGTATATGGAGACCATTTTCTATGGAAGACGATAAGGGCCGCAAAAAAAAATAGAATTCTGACTTTAATCTCAGCAGCCCTAATTGTCTTCTGTAATTTTCTTTCAAATTTTCAAACAAAACATGAAAGATTTTGGGTCACTAGATTGTTTGCTTACGCCTTGGGGTCACGCGTTAAATAACGAACATTTAGAAATAGCTTATAAAGTATGTCACTAAGCACACATATGCTTTAAGCACACTGCATGAATCTTTTGTCTATTTTAAGCAGCAATGTTACAGGTGACCGATTCTCCCAAGATGACCTTCCTGGGATCCTGCAGATAATCAGCAGGGTTCAGGAGACCAGAACCTGCATCTCTCTGGAGCACAAGCTGTCACAGCTCTCTGATCACTCTAAAAATACTTTACTGTTGTACCTCAGATGCTATAAGGTCAGACCTATATCACCTTCCTTCAAATTAAACAGCAGATGCTACAAATTAGACTTGGAAAAGCTGGTATTGGGCACAGAAACTCGTGAACGGAACCTCAACACATGATTGATTTTATGACAAACTGTCAAAAATGTCTGTCTTTAAAAATACCAGCTCGCTTTCAGGAAATATTTGTGTTGTATTATGGACTCCAGTGACCGAAAAGCCTCCCCATAACAATGTTACAAACTGCACAATGAATGGTTTCTTTTATTATGTGACCAATTTGAGTTCTTGTGGCACAAATAGATTTGTTAAACTTTAGAAGAACACAGAAAAACTTACAATAATTTCAATATAACATCTTCATCAGCAGCTTTACTTCATACAGTGGCCCTCAAAAGAGGATACATGCTCTAATCAATATGTTTGGGATTTCTGGTGTAACTATAAGTCATGCTCAACAATTTCAGATTATCTTTCCAAAAATCCTTGTATTTTGTACCATTTGACAAAAATAAAATAAAATGTAAACAAGAAAAAAAGCTGAAAAAACATATAGAGAAACGGTAACAGCCAAACCGTATTTCCAATAAGACAGATTGACTAAAACTCATGGAATGTATGATCTTAAAAAGACTGAATCAGAAAAATGCATTGAAAGGGAGCCTTGTCAAAGTACCAGTGGGTGGTGGGGGTGGCACTAAATATCACATTGTTTTTAGAAAATTGCTTTTGTTGCCCGGCCTCATGTTTTTTACAAAAACCTGTCATTTTAAAAGGGGTTTGTGTTAAGTGTCATTGTAAACAAATAAACAGCCAATTAGACAATTAGATACACTCCAATATAATCTTAGCTATAAAACAATGCAGTTAAGTTTACCTTATTGCTAAAATTGTTAAAAAGTTTCATATCTAGGGAAAAAAAAACAGTCACTGACTCAGCCGTTGTTATTATGTACTTCACGCCTCTTACATTTTTATAGATCTCAGAGTAAAACTGTCTGAAGTTCTTTAGTATGCAGTAAAATTACAATAAAATAGAACGAATTGAATTGATCGCATTACAGGTTTTGGCATTGGATGATGAAGATAAATGACCTGGTAGACATTACGAAGCATTTTAAACTATGTCACTCGAGACACCAAGCAAATATCCCAGCTGGAGTGATGTTTCCCTCATGCCATCACCTTTCTGAAGTCATAAAAACTGCAGCTAATTAAAAATAATGATGACTCAAAGAGCGATCACTTTAAATACGACTGCTTTTAAAGGTCGCCTGCAGCTGTCTGACAAAATTTCAGCTGTGGCCAATATAAAGCTTTAAAAGGGCAAGCAAATATTAATTTTCATTTTATTATGCTATGTTTCTTAATAGCTCCTCTGCTAACTGAATGGCACTGATGAAAAAAACAAGCTCATGTCTGTTAAGCAAAAGAGTAGAAAAGATTTTTTACTGTCACTGTTCTGTTATTTCACCACAAGAGGGAGGCTCGGCTCAGTGTTACGCTATGTGATGGAGGTCAGCTCACCTTCAAATCAGGGTAACTGAGCACCACAAGCTGGGCGCAGGCATTGACTTCATCCCCTTTGATAAAGGAGAGGTCCACGCCACCGATCCGCTCCAGGCCAGAGAAGTCCGGGCTCCTCTGCCAGTCCTCAGTGTCTTCTTCCACCACCTGCTGCCTGAGTCGCTTCTGCTCACTGCATCAGAGCAGCACACACACAGATGTTTTCACAAAATCCAACACTACTCATCTATAACACTCAGAATCAAGACTCCGTAATAATGTCTTCTGTTAAATAACTGTGTTATAGGAGATTGAGCTACATCATGAATCATGAATAGACATACTGGGTTGGGTCTGTTGCAACTATTTGGTACAATTTCTAACCAACTACCTTTGGCTTGATGTACATAAGAAACAATGTGGTATTTTTGCATTATGAATCAGGTTTGATCAAACATATGATTAAATTATTGTTTTTAATTCTGAAAAATCCCCAAAACCTTTTAAATGAATGTCTTTTTTTGTGTGTGTTCAAGTCTAAATGCAATTTTGTAAAAACACACATTTTTGGGGCACTGGCTATTCATTCTTCTGCATTGCAATCTGTCACTCATTTGTGATTTATTTATGTCTAGGAAAAATGGCAGACATAACTTCTTTCCCCTTCTTTTTGTTTTAGAAATGGGGAAGAGAAAAGTTTGGAACATTAAACACTTTTATATGCTTAGTTCTGCTTTGTCCACACTTTTATTTGAAATAAATAAATAAAATAAATAATCAAAAGCAAAATTCAGACTGAGTAGGAACCCAACTGCCTTCCTTAAAAAGTTAAAAACTTGTATTATTCCTCGCTCTAATTTCAAACGTTTTATACTAATTCTGATTTTACAGTCGTAATTTATGCTGGCTGGCATTTTGAATTAAACCCAAAGCACGGACATTGAGACGAGGCGAGCGTAATAACGCAGAGTTAAGTTGTAACTGCAGGCTATTAACCAGATATAAGGTGTAGCGGATCGCGCTAACCTTTCCCATTGTTTGACCAACTCTTCAGGTGGAGGACTGGGCACCTGGGTCATCATCTGCTGTAGTTTTGATTTATTTTTACAGAAAAGGGGGCGACCAAAACGAGACAAGACGTTCACTTCCGCAAACACTCTGACGAAAGCAAAAGGGCGGAGTCTTCATAGTGCGCGTTCATGTGGCCCCCTCTAGCGGAGCCTTGCTTGAATTACATTGCATTTTCTTGACGGTACTTCTGAATTCAAAATTATGTTGCTAAAATATACGTTGCTTAAAAAATAGATGGTAAAAAACATCACTTCTTCTTATGAGGCCCTGACTCTGGCCCCATAAGGAGCAGTCGGTCATTACTGCGTAGTATGTGTTAGGAAAATTACTACAACTATGTATCAATTACAAAGCCATCCACGTCTTCATCTGCAATCAGGTTATTGAGGGTTATTGTTGCTCCACTAGATGGCAGTAGAACCTCAAACCAACGATAATTTTCACATCGACATAAACGATTTAAAAAAAAGTCTGGTTTCAGTCAATAAATGAAACAATCAATCAGTCACATAAAGCATATGACACAATGCAAATCTCATGAAACAGCATCAATTTACTGAATAGCTGCTTTCAGTCCTACACTTTGCACATTTTTTTAAACAAAACCTGTCTCCTATTACAAACATCCAGTCATCTGTGTAAAATGTGAGGAGTTGTTGTCAAAAGCTATAAGGAGCTTTTGACAACAACTCAAAAGCTACCTTTGACCTTAAATGTCCATCTCCACTTCCATTAAGTGCATGGCGTTTTGCAAAGGTCAAACAAGTAGGATTGTGTCTGAAACCTATAGAAAGTCTCATGGATAAGAACTAAGTTGTAAAGTTATGTTTTCTCAATAAGTTTCAGTAAAGTTAATTTAAAATGATCATTCCATTTAAGATCTTGTTTCTGATCTTAATATCAAAAATAGTTAAGAGTGTTATTTGTCTTTATTTTTATTTATTTGTTTGTCATTATTTCTCAGCTCTTTTGAATTCACTGTGAATCCAGTAATACAATAAGCAGCCGCTTTTTGAAAGCTTGTGAATAAGTTGAGTTTTTGTGCTTCTGGTGCTTTTTGTCTGTGTCCCGGTTTACTGGATGCCCCCTCAGATCTCATCCTGTTGTCTGCAGCAGCAGTGAAATATCAATAAATACCATTGAGTTTGTAGCAACCGGACTTACGCAAACGATAACATAAGCACCCCTATGTTTGACAGATGCCATGCATGCTTTTGCGTCATGAGCTGTTTCTCCTCTAGCCATTTTGATTAACTTCAAGAGGGGCAAACTTTTTCTGTGTACAATAAAGGCTAGTCTACCCTACAAAGGGTAGGTTAAAAAATATGAATAGATTCGCCTTGCAGAAAATTAGTGACTCATCAAGAGGTTCTATTTTTGCACACCATTTTCTGAATGATACTCTGCAACCAACTCAAAGCTACAGTAAGCCTATTCCCCCAACAACCTGCTGAGAAACCAATGCAGTGTGCAGACAGGTGCAGAGTTCACTAAAGAATGTTATTATGAACTTTGAGAGGGACTGCTTGAGATCTGTCGAGGGATTTAAACCCAGACAGGAACATTTCACAAATACCGCAGGCATCGAAAAACATCTTTAGTAGATAAAACAAGAGAACATTCTCAAAATTCTTTAAACTAATAAATTGGTTGATTGGTTTTCAACTATGCAGTGTATTTTCTGCACAATATCACTGAGTGTGATATTGATGTCTGGCATTCACTGTTTGTCAGCTGTTATATTCCAGTTATCATTCATTTGTGCTGCATATGCCAATTAGATGATACATGTAGTATCACTGCAGATATTGTTCATTCATGATGCAAAATGCTAAATGTTTCCAACCTTGTAAGGACAGAAAAGAAACTGAACAGTGAATAAGCTAGAATCAGCATATCAATGATTAACAATAATATCTGATGCAGGCTTACTCCTCGGTCAATATGATATTTTACAAAAAAGGTACACAAAACTTTTTTTCAGTTTTGTTTCAAATACTGGATCCTTACTTCATTCAGTCTCTTTTTCCTCTCTTGAATGTTTTTTTCTCATGTTTTTTTTTCATCTGAGACATGTGAGCTCAGCTACTTTAACTCACGTTGAAAGCACACAGCTGCTTAAGGCATTTAGTCGCCAAGTGTCCCTTTTCTCAAGCTGATGCAGTCAAAGCACAGCTGAGTCTCAGAAATATTCTTATTTTCTTATGATCTTATTTTCATAGTACTAATTGCGATGACATTAAGATTAACAGACACGCACTTTTAAAATCACCTTCATGTGATGAATCTAAAAAATGTTGCATTTGTTGTGGGTCCAGCAGACATACATTTTGTATTTTTGAAAAACATGTTCATTATTATTATTATGATTTTTTTTTTTTTTTCTTTCTTGCGACATTTGAGTCACGCACACGTTGAGGGGAACATGCAGGCTGCAGAATTAGGATTTGCAGCAAAGACCAGTGTTGTTTTGCACGGCGAACATATGATATTAATCTGAATCTGAGCTGGTTGCATAATGAAACCGAAAATACTCTTTTTTTTTTTTTTTTTCCAGTTGTATCCACACTGGTATGTCTTGTGACTTTTTAGAGCTTATGGCCCAGTGTAATTCTGGAGCGATAACGTGTCCTCTGCTGTCTGTCCTTCGCATGAGCGGAGATTTATTTTTTTATTTTTTATGAAGGCAGAAGTGGGAGGTGGAAAAACACCGAGTTCAGAGAAGCAGGGCGGAGCCACCGAGAGAGAGAAATACCACCGCTATCCTCCTATGCCCGCATTTCTCCATCTGCTTGGGCTCCTCTCGGCTGCGGCGGGCTGGGTGGGACTTTTATCCCCCTCACCCCACCCCAAGAATCCAGCGTTCCAGACTGTTCGTCTGTAAAAGTAACTTAGTTTACGGTTAGCTTTCTTGGCCATTTGTTCCTGCTACATGGACAGCTCGCGTTACGAAGCTAGCCGTCGTTAGCCGCGGAGCCGGGGTGAAGTGAAGTGACGAGCCGAGCGGAGCGGAGCGGAATGGCAAGAATTCACACTGGTTCCCCTTCCAGAAGAGGTCACGACTGAAAAAAAGTAAACATTCACTCTTCTCCCAGAATCACCGGTACGTACATGCTGGGGAGAGCTGTGCGAAGCTAATGTCTATCTGTTGAAGTTGGTGTTAGCTTACGGGCTAGTCTGAATCAGTTTGAACTGTTTTGTGTTAGCTAATGCGAGCGGGATTTGACCCATTTACTGTGAAAATTATAGGTCTGATGCCGTTTACTAAGTATTTTCAGGTAGACTACCTCTCACATGATTTTGAAACGTCACGATGTGATCAAATCTCGATATTATCAATAGGCGAATAAATTGAAGGGTTGCGTGAAAAGCTGAATTTCCCCTTTTATACTCCCATCAGTGACAGAGTGGAACATTTTAACAATAATGTACCACTGCATTGATCAGCATTGTGCCGCACATTCAGCTGCGTCAATTCTAATTTAGGCGCAAATATTGCTCTGATTTCAGTTTTTGTTTATAGCCCTTTTAAAACGTGTTTAGTGCTCAGTTCGGTTAAACCTGTTCGAACACAACAACCGGTTTCTGCTACACTAAATGAAACCAGATCAGAACCCGATGATGGCTTTTGAGGAAAGATTTGTCCTCATTTTCTAAATGAGGAGAAAATATAAATCTATCCATTCGTTTTAATTTGGGCTCCTGGCTTCTAAATTGTTTAGTTTGCACATTTGTTTCTCGACCTTTGCCAGTTCTTCCTCCCCTCTGGGACCTGCTCTTCAACATTTTGTCCCATCCAAATTAAGTGTTGTACTTGTAAACAAACCATTTTCTTTCCAGGAACACAAACCATTGACTAATCATTTATTTTTCTTTTTATTGTTGGGATGTAATAGAGACAAAAAAATGCTAAATTCTCACATTTCACCTTAGTGTCTTTTGGTTTCCAAGGGCTTTTTCGGTTGCACCCATTTCTATTCTATTGTGATTTTATTTTGTGAATAAAATCACAAAATTATGAAATGGTGATGAAGGGAAATGACTAGTATCTACACATTTATAGCAACTTTGACTATTTCTTTATAGTAGTGGTCCTTTCTCTCTTAAGGACTTGTAGGTTTTTTTTTTGTTATCTCTGTTTCTATTTTTACCTATTCTTAAATGTTGCAAGTGAACACTAGGACAAGTAAGGAAAACATTTTCCTGAGAATGTTTGCACTGTCACTGTCTTGTCATTGTCCTGTTTCTAAAACAACAAAAGTCATGTTATCGTTTACGCTTTGGTCAAGCTTTGCAATGTGGCGTGGCAAGCATATCACTCCAGCTACCCAGTCTGCACGATATTGCCTTAAAGCTGCAGTACGTAAAGAGTATGTTTTTTTTTTTGTTGTTTTTTTTTTACGCATTTGTGAAAACTGTCACCATGTCGTGGCAGTTTGTCATGCGACAGATAATCTGTGAAAAGATCGATCTCCAACACCTCCTTCCCTGAGCTTTTATTTTGCGGCGACCAAAAATAACCAACCAGAGACAGAAGGAAGGCCTTAACGCTGTCGCTCCACCTCATGTACTCGCTGCCAAATAGGCAAATGGTGGAAATTGTGATCGACTGGTTGTTTCCAGTTAGCACTTGAAGTACAGGGAGAAACCAGAGGAGCTCGTTTTTTCCCCCCACACAGATTATCTCTCATACCATAGTGTCACGACATAGTGATGGTGTCAACAAATACGTTAAAAAAAAAAAAAAAAAAAAGTTACACGCTGCTTTAAAAGTTGCAGTGTGTAACTTTTAAAGCAGTGTGTAACTACTTTAAAAGTTACACACTGCAGCAGTCTTGGTAGAAGGCTATGAAAATATGTAGATAATATTACCTTTATATGGTGCAGGTTCACACGCAGATTATTTGGATTATCAGCATATTTAAAATGTCCATGCAAAAGTAGGAGTGTGGCAGTAGATTTAAAAATGATATGTAAAGAACTGAATATTAAAATTGTTAAGTCATACTGAGATCTTGTGTTGATGTTTTCAAAGTTGCTGACAGATCCTGAATCATGACGGTAACTACAAGTGGCAGTATTAATTAGCTGTTCAAAGTGATACTGAGGAGGTCTTATAGTATTTAGTCTTGGCTTCATTTTAGTCTGGCTGTCTCCATCTACGCTGGCCCAGAGGAGCAAAGCATAATAAAATGGGACAAAAAAAAAAAAAAAAAAAGCTAAACCAAGAGTTAAATTTACCTGAGTTTGAATTGAAAAAAAAAAAAAAAACATGTAGGAATGAAAACAAGATTATAAAATTGCATTGTTGTTATGTTTTGCACCTCGGAGCAGCTGTGCTAATCTCTTGGAAGTTACCTCATACTCCTTCCTGCAGACCCGCACTATACTTACAGTTAAAAACAAGCGCCGGCTTGTTGAGCAAAATCCCATGACGCTCCAGCCACACGTAGTACAGGCTGAGTGAAGGAAATAAATCCTTTCACATCACATTGTATTTGCTTCATTAAAAAAGAAAAAAAAAAATCACTCCCAGTATTAAGCTTCTTATCCCCCAGCATCTAGAACATTCTGTTACAGCGGTTTTTCATTTTTTTTTTTTAGCCTCTTGTCTGGGGTTGTTGAACAGAGGCCAGCTCCAGCATGTGGTTTGTGTTGCTTGCGTTTGAAAGAACAAGCGGCACCTGCTTTTTACATGATTTCATGAGCTCCAGTGATGCGTTGCTGAGAAAGGAGCTTTGACACAGGGTGCAGATGAGAATAGTCTAGTTTATGCCCAGTAGCTTGCAGTGACACAGTTTTCTAATGAATGAGAGGGATGTGCTGCAGCCATTGATCATCTGGATCCTCGGTCTCAGCTCAGAAGAATTGCCTTCTGCAGCTCCATAACTATTCTTTTATTAGCATTTTGCTTTCAAGAACTCTGAACCATACGATCCAAAACACACTCCTCTTTTAGTCAAGTGTGCACTAGTTTGTTTTTTTTATAGTGCTGTATGTAAATTTATTTGACCCTTTTTGTCCATCAGAAATAACCCCACTTCTTTTAAATGTCAAATGGCTTTTATAAATGTTTTGTCTTTGCTAACTGGTGGTCTCTACTTTCTGTCCAGGTTGTTGGTGTTCCTGTAATTCCCATCATGGTGCAGAAATACCAGTCACCTGTGCGGGTGTATAAACATCCCTTTGAGCTGGTGATGGCGGTAAGTCTTTCTCACCTGTGGGCGCTAGCAATTTTCCTATTTGCATGAGTTTTGAATACATTAGATTAGCAGTTATGAAACACCGATGGGTGGGCGTTTCACAGGTCGTCGTCCGAGGCTAGTCATTGGATCTTGTATTTATATAGCTGAATTCAAAGATGTTACAGTGATCAAACATGGAGATCATCTTGAAGCTACATTTTCTAAATCAGTGGTTTCTCAAGTAATTTTCAAAAGATTATGGAAACCAATGTGTTGCATGTTTTCAGGCTGTATGTGTGAATATACATCTTCACTGTGCTTTTTATGTCAAACACGAACCTGCTGCAGATTTGGTTGTTGTTGTGCATTTGAGGCATTAAAGATTCAGTAGCTAGCAGGGCTTTTCACAGCTGACTGACCAGCTGGCTGTATCTGATGAATGCCTGGAATTGTTCGTATTTTGAATTAGTACATTTGTGCTAAGTCCAACTGGAGGTAAATATATACCACAAAAATGTTTTTATCATTGTCGTTATAAACAAACTGACAAGTTTGTTTATAACGACTTGGTTATTTACTCATCCATTTTTGTATTTCCTCCATCATGTCATGTTGGCTCCTTGCAGATTTATGACGTGATTACGCAACCAGCAATTAATCAAAACATCTAATAAGGCAGCTGTTATATATAATTGTGCTTTGAAAATTTAAAGTGATACTAAGCATCCAAAAAATGTCTGATCACATATTGCATTACTTCACTTCCTTTCACAATGCCATCATTCTTTATTTTAGTACACATAGTTTCAGACCAGCTGTGTTTTTGTTAAATGGAAAGCAGATTCGATGCCTGAACGAGGGAGCATACAGGGAGAGTAAATCTCCTTAGCACAGGCGGGATTGAGCAGCGGGCAAACAGATGGCTAAAAATAAAATGCAGGTATTGGACCATGTGAGCTTTCAAAGAGCTGGAACCTATAATGACAGCGACATAGAGTTGCATGTTTTTTTTTTTTTCTGAAGGTGGAAACAGCTCATCTTTAGGCTTTCATAGATGGGTCACATCTGGAGAACTGTGCATATTTTTAAACTAGGCCAGAAATGCATGGTGGGTATTTGTCTTCTTTTGACATAATAAAAACACATCATCGAATTACTGTGTTGCTTTTTTAGTGTAAATAAGTGTTCTGAAGCTCAAGTTAATGAAATAAAGGTTTTTGTGACTTTTCTCTGCAGTGACTTGTTTTTGCAGAGAAGACTTAGTGGTGCATCACAACTATATTTGTTTTTCTTCATCGTATAGCCTGTGAAGTGCCTTCTTATTTCTTCTAGTTTAGTCTTTCTCAATTCCAGTCCTCAGACCCCCCCTGCTCTGTATGTTTTAGATGTGCCTCTATTTCACAACAGCTGATCCAAATAATTGCATTACCTCTTCTACAGAAGCCTGTTAATCACCCATAGATTCAATCTAGGTGTGTGGCAGCAGAGAAACTCCTAAAGCATGCAGGTCAGGGGGGCCTGAGGACCAGGATTGAGAAACACTTCTCGCTGCTCTATCACTATTGTAGCCAAGATGCACAAAAACATCCTGGCTTGTAGGAAACCGTCACATGACACTGTGATGCAGCAAAGGGCGGTTTCCTCATGTCAACACAGCTTTTCATTTTCTCTGCTGTCAGGGAGTTACTCGTATTGTGTTGGGTTGTTCCAAATAAGACCTGACTCAGCTTTGCACAACCTCGTTAAGTTATTTAACTTAATTACCTATTTGAAGCTAAAAACCAAACCTCTGCATGTCTAACCGCTGAACGTCTTAGTTTAGTTGAGATGCAGCAGTCTGTCACTCGACCCCGAGGAGGCACTTTGCTCAATGACAGGAGCTATCAAAAGTTTTTCAACCTCTGGCCACCACTGCCATGAGCTCTAATGACCTCTTGCATAAGCGAGACTTGGATCCCAGATACCCTTCAGATGTTTTTGTTTTGCTGCTTTACAATGTTCCCTCTTGGAGCCTGATATTCTTGGTACACTTAGTGCTGATGGCATTCTTGGCACAAGAACGTTGGTTCAGATAGTTTTATGAGCTTAATTTCTTTGTTGCAACAAGTTCAACATACCAGCTCAACAAAATAAAAAAATAAAAAACATAAAAAGGAGATTATCGTTTTAACCAAAAAAAATAGGGTTAATTGCAAATTCTGAGTATTCCATTGAATTTTACATATGTCATTTTTTAAAACCAAGAGTTATTATATTACCTTTATTAGTTTGTAAGTACCGATTTACTGAAAACGTGATGACTGTTGTGCAGTAGTCTGTAAACTTCTTGTTATTTGAGAAGTCAACTTTTTCAGGTAAGCACAGTCAGGACCATTTTAGTTAAATCTACAATCAATCGAACCAAAACCTGTTGCAGCTTATCATGTTTCGCTGGAGTACCTTAATAATTAACAAGCAACAATATGCACTGCTTTGGGGTGTTTTTTTTAAATTTATTTATTTTTTTTCCCCTATACCTTGACAAGATGTATGTTTTGTTCTTAAAATGAAATAGAAGAAATACTTTAGCAATGTCTTTCATAACCTAAGCTACAGCAGACCCTCTTTTTCTTGTTGCTGCATCTCAATAACAGGAAATGTAGTCAATCCTGTTGCGGCCATTATCGCTGCAGTCCAGTGTCAGAACATCCAGGCAGTCCTCGGGGAGTCGCAGTGGAATGTCAAAAGCTTGACACAACACCCCTGTTGTTGTCGTTAGCCTGCAGGAACATTAGCTTTTAGGGCACGTCGACACACCAAGGGCTTGAATAACTACAAGAGGAGAGGAAACTATAAACTGAAGTCAGTTAATTCAAACTGTTGTATTTGAAGCGCAGTAACTAGCTCTAACCTGTCTCCTAAAGCTAGTTTATATTCATGGTGCAGCCCAGTGTTGGGTTAACTGGCTAACCTGCTCCTGGTAAAACATTTCAAACAAATTCACAAGGGACAAAATATTCTGGTCCTGCCTTCGATCTGAACACGTTTCAGCTGGATGGAAGGGAACAGGATGTGCGAAGTGGGTGTACTGTCTGCTGGGCTTTATGCAGATTCAGCAAGAGAAATCGTTTCCTTCCTGGTGGCTAATCTGTCCTAATATGTTAGAGCAACCAAAACATTTTAGCTTGGATTATCGTCATAGTATAATCTTTCAAGCATCATTGATTCCTGAAGCGATGGACGAATGACAAGATGGCAGATTGTTTTCCATAACACATGTGGCTAAACATTATTCTTCTTTTTTGTGCAAGAGTCCTAAATAACCAGAATAAAGAATTTGAATTAAGGTGAATGTTGCAGAAAGGCAGACTTGGACCTGTTGCTTGTTATATAAATTGACTGTTACCAGTGTGGCTGAATGTGTTTGTGTAATTCAGTGGGGCTCATTTTGCCTTATTGCACCAGTATTTCTGAGTAAGTAAATTCTATCTTATTTAACCCTCTTTGCGCCAGGAGGAAATAAAACATTTCCGTCAGGTGATCCACATTTGCGGCGGAGGCATGTCATTATCTGCTTTGCTTAGTAAAATGATAAAAGCTCGTCTTGCTGATTAAAGTGCTCACATTTTATTCCACTCTGTATGACCAGATCAGAGGAGTCGATTTGGTTGAGTTTGATCTGTTAGGTCTTGTAAATAGGAAACATCCTCTTCTTTCTCTAGCAAGTTCTTGTATACTTCATCTGTAGCTCAATTTTTTAGAAATGTGAACTCGGGAGACATTGCATTGAGTTTGCCACAAAGTTTTAATTCTGGGCTCATTCCGATGTCCCCCTTCTTTTTTGTCTGGCCTGACTCTGTGCGAACTGGCCCTGCCAGGATGACATTGAGTCCCACCATGTCCTGACCCACATACTGCCAGGTCTGCTTAAAGCTTTTCCAACCCAATTCTCTGCTGTAGTGGCATCCCAGGCTTTATTCTATTGTTTTAATTTTCGTCTGAGCTGCCTGTGATTCTCAACACATGTCGGGATTCTCATCCAGAATTTTCTACTTACACAATCGATGGCTCTCCTTCGTATTTTATTTGCTTCAACTGTGCAACGGTGACATTTTTTTAATGTCATGGTATCGCATCAATTCAGAAGCGAACAAAAAATGGAGTGAAACGTGTAAGTATTCAGAAAGAGCTTCTAATGAGAGACGGGACATTATCTGAGTCTGCTTTAGTGAATGATTCCTTATTTAAATGCGCCTTTATTCCCTGACTTTCCCATCATTTTGCATGACTGTTTTTACTTCGGATAATTCATCCACTCCTCTGAATTAGAGCGCCAGAGCCTTTCCCGCAGTGTCTAATTCATTTACCTTGTCAGATGATGATTGCCAAAAACAGTCAGCAGGCCTGCTGGAGGGGGAGCGGGAGGCTTATCACACAGCAAGCTCCTTCAGCAACCACGTGACTACAGGAGCCAATGGAAAATTTCAGCTGAATTCATTCACTGATCACCGAGACACTCATTCACCCTCTTTGCTGCTGCAAGGTTGAGATGCTGCCTCAGTGGTTCCCCCTCCCCCCAAAGTCTGCCTCTCTCTGCTAGAGAACGGAGTGTGTGCGCACATATTCTTACACAACTGACCCCTTAGTGTGGTTTCACACTGCAGTCCCTCTATACTGTGTCGGTGGATAGTGACTCAGTGTTATGCAGCAGCTGAATGTCACTCAGAGAAAATGGAGATGGATTGTTTGATTGCTGCAGTTTCGCCTCTGCCCCCAAGTATTCGGGGGGGCTGGTTTATCACTTGAAACAATTGGGTTTGGCTTTTAGATCCACTGAAAGCCAAAATGACACATCCCATAGATTTCCTTCTCTCTAGCAATATTCACAGAAATCAGATGATTTTTCAGACAAAAAAACTCAAACATGAAATGTATGAAGCTGATTTTGGTCAGCTTTAGTTGCACTGCTTAATGAACGCACAAATTTAAAGATTACACGGTGCACAGATACTGATGTCTGACAGATAGTTTATGGCTACACATCTATAACTATTGACGCTTATTTGGGCTGCCTGGCACTAGAGGTGCCCACGCAGACATTCTGCCTGCTTGGCATGTTGTTCCTGCATTTATCCAAGTTGGTGGTTCTAGGCAGTCGTACAATTACGAATCCCACTGAGCTCACCGAAAAAGGAACAGTGGGTAGTGCGGCATGCAGAGACCAAAAGTGCTTTTGTTTTATTCCTAAAGTCAGGATTTTGTTCTCTCTCCTACTTCTGATCAAGTCTGCGCCTCGGCTGAGAGGTTTTGATTTCGACAGAAAAAATGTATTCCTTTGATTCTGTCCCTCTACCATTCTACAATTTAAGCTATACTGTTTTTGAATTAAAAGTTTTAATGTATGGCAGCAGTTAAAATGGTCTTATAAAACAATCTTACATGGAGAGGATTAGCATTTTGTCAACATAGATGTTAAAAGTCCACAGTGGTTTTGGTGGTGTAAGGTTGTTTAACTGGTTGGTCAAGGATTGAGACCCAGGACATATAAGAGCTTTTCTCTTTGTTACCCTGTGAGGCTTTTTTTATTTACTTTGTATCACATGACTGGCTTGGTATACTCTTGCTTCGTTTATTTTCATGCAAATGGTAATGTGAGAAAAGTGAAACTAGCATTGTTGAAAAGCCTAACTCACCAGTGACTCACTCACCAGACATTTGTGGTTTCTGATTAGAAGTTATAGAGAATTATGTTCCATGTAAATGTTTGGCAGTCCTTTGAATAAACATTTACATTTGATATTAACAGATTTGAATGTAATTATTAGTTTTAATGTATTGTTCTTTGTCTGGTGTATAAATACCGAGTATTACGCATGGGTCATTTGTTTAGGAAATGACCCATGCGTTTTAAGGCTATGACATCCGATCTTTCTCCATTTACGGTTGACAGTCGTAGGGCTTAAAGATTCAGGATGCTTCGTCAGGCTGATTTTTATTTATTTTTATTCTTCACTGTATATAGTTGGAAATTAAATAAAAATATATACTGTTCACATTAATGTCAGCATGACTGACAAAACTGTCAGGAAAAGAACAATCAGGAAGGGGTTTTCCTCCACTCTTGTGTTATAAAACCAGTAAACTAATTCCTGCTAATAGAAAGAAGGAAGAACTTCAATACAAGGTTCGCTTGTTTCAGTTCCAAGAAGTTGCTTCCCTTTAATTCCACCCTGTGTGTTTACTGTAGCACTTCTGCAGTAATTCTTTGTAATTCCTGTCTTCCGTCAATTGTTGTCAGGATCGTCTATGTTGTATTCTGTATCCAATCATCTTTACATTATGTTAAATCAACAAAGGTTTGATGCCCAGTTGTGTCCTTCATAAATATTGCCTCTTGTTCAGATGCAAATTTATTCATATCAAAGGCCAGACAAGTTATTAACTTAAATTTCATATAACAGATGCCTCCAAAACAAAATTAAGTTCGTCTAATGTGTCAACCTGCATAATGATGGCTGTGATGGGTCAGGGCCCAGAGCTGCCTGAGGTGCTGGTTGGTAGGCCGTAATGATTTTAGTCACCAAAAACGGGCTAATTGACGTCATGCTTCTGTCAATGACCCACAGTAAAAGAGACTCGTTTGTGTCTTGCGTCAATGGTGGTAATATTACATAATATGTATTGAGTCCTTTATATGTAGACCTCAATGAGCAGCGTCACTGAAGGCTTTATTTTAGTTAATGATAGGTAACATGTCGAGCTCCTGTAAAGTCCTGAAATGAATAGAATTTCATTTGATTCATATTCTGGATAAATATAGGGGAAAAAAAACTGTAGTATAGAAAATGGACTTATTTGGTATTCTTATTTTACATTATCTAATGCATCAATATTTGAATTTCTGAGAAAAGCTTTTTAAATAAATGTATTTGTAGATGAGCTTTAGATCTGGTTTGCCAGATCAAATCCTTCAGGTCAATTGATTATCATCTGTTTTAAAGTGGACCCAACGATCTGATCTGTGTCCATGAAAGATTCCAGAACAATATTGCTTTTTTATTTTTTGGGGGGGGATTTTCTGAAATGATCAAAACCTGATTTTAAAGGATCTCCATTTAAAACAAGAATGATCCAAAACTCTGAAAAGCAGAGTCTGGAAAAGTGTAGCGTTTTGAAATACGACATGTATATGAACCCCATAAACATATTTTTTGTTTCTTTTAGTCTAACAGTGTTTGATATTTAACTATATTGGAATAGGATGACTGTTGCCTTGCAGCTAGAAGGTCCTGGATTCGATTCCCGGCCCAGGGCCTTTCTGCACGGAGTTTGCATGTTCTCCCTGTGCATGCGTGGATTCTCTCCTGGTTCCTCCCACAGTCCAAAAACACGACTTTTAATTGGTCTTTCTAAATTGTCCCTCGGTGTGACTGTGCATGTGCATGGTTGTTTGTCCTGTCTGTCTCTGTGTTCCTCTGCGACACACCTGTCCAGGGTGAACCCTGTCCCCGAAACATTAGCTGGAGATTAGCACCCCTCCCAACCCCACTCGGGACAAAGGTGTTAGAAAATGGATGGATGGATGGAATAGGATGACAGTTTGGTCTCTGAAAGAGCATTTGGTGGCAGATGCCTGCATTCACTGAGATGACCCACTTATTTGTTCGAGGGAAGTTGTCGTTTCCTTTTCTTGTGATGTTTTTTAAGGAAAGCCAGCCACACTCTAACGTTGCTCTTTCAGTGTTTCTGTACTGCTTTGCTGGTTTGTTTTTCTGATAATCTCTAAGCTGTTCTCTTTCTGTATTTTCATTATAAAAGTCCCCCCTACCTAAATGTTCCCATTTTCCCTACAAGCTGACACGACTCTATAATGGCTTGAACTGACCTATGAGTGGCGGCTGTTTTTGTTATACAACAGTTTTCATAAGCCTCAGAATTATAGCTCTGATTCCAAGAAAAGCAGCTGTGGGGACAAAACTTTTATCAAGTCTCTTTACATTTTCAGTTATTAGTTGGGAAGAAAAAATAGGTTGGATCAACAAAAGATCTTTTTTCAAGATGTTCTTTTGTTTGACTCCAGATTACTTTTGCTTTTTCTTAACATTTTTACTGCAGCCATTTTATTGGTAAAATGTTTGCTGGCATTGTTGAATGTTATGGTGAGAATTCCTAATATTTTCAAGTTCCTTTGCATAGAAATACGTTTGTTTTTTTTGTGAAGATCTATGCAGTAAGTGACTAAAAATATATTATTGGATTTATGCAAGACTCTTAGCAGATCTTCAATACATTGTTTAACTTTTTATGGGTTAAAATGACAACATACCTTTTAGGATTGTGAGTAGTTATTCTGTCTCTATGGGACTGGATTTTATAAAGCATAAAAAAACAACACTCATCTTAACATTCATGTTTTTGCTACTTTTTGGACTTTTATTGCAGTTACGTTTATACCTGAAAAACTGATGCTTTTATTTAATTAGGTGTTGATGTAAAGCTATCAGTGGTCAGATTGTAACTGTAATTGCATTTGATCAATGTTTTGTAGGGTCAGCATCTGGTGCATTTTTTGTGGGGTGGTTTAAATATATATTTTCAGGAATGATTTCAGAGAGTACTGGCAAAGCATAATTAAAACTGAAACTGGGCGAGCCATGGATCTTGTTTGTTTTCTACTGGCTGCGCAACTGGAGTTCATGTTCCAGCTAAATGAAGTCATTTCACTGGAACATCTTAAATGCAGTCAGTAAATGCTTGCTGCAGCTTGCACTCTGGTATGTTTCTCCCGAAGAGTTAAAATAATAAAAACATTTCATCCCAGCTGTTGGGTTTGGTTTTTCTTTGGGTGTGTTTTTTTTTTTTTTTTTTTTTTTTTTTTTTGCGCAATGCATTCACTTAATTAATTTGGTTTCATATAAACAAGTATAACGTAACTCAACACAAAAACCAAGAGAAAGTTTGGTCTTTCTCCCTGGAAAGTGTCCTTAAATATTTGATAAGATATAAAACATTTTTGTCCACCAAAGTGGAAATTTTCCTTTGAAATTACTTTCAAGCTATTACCAAAAACAAAAGTCCTTTTTAAAATGTGTTAGTAATGTGCTTTCATCTATATTTAGCCTATTTTCCCCACTGACATAGTTTGAAGATGAATGTGCTGGGCTCTTTGCCAGCCCTTGTATTTCTTTGCCAGGTAGAACTCTAGACCCATTTGTATTCGCCTTGCAGCACCGTCCAGCCTCGATTTTTATTGTCCCTTTGTTTTTGGAGCTCATGGATTTCCTGAATCTCCCTTCCTGAACAGAGCAAGTTATTTTTTCCAGACTCTTGGCGTTTACTGATTTACTTTATTGCCCAGAGGAAAAAACGGTTGTGTTTTTGCAGGAAGAAATTGAGATATGATGCATTGTTTTGTTTTTTCCCCTGAGCCGTCTCTGGAAAGCACACACGTTCTCCAACCAAATTCCAGGCAAGGTTTCTCACAACTTGACTAACAAATCCCATCACTGTGGAGACAGGAGATCTATGTTCTCACACTTCTTTATGCACTGAAATGCCTTTATTACCTCATATAAAAGATTTTGGTTTACTAGATTTTTTTTTTTCTCTTTTTGTGTTCATGCTAACACAATCCAAGAGTAGTTTGATTCCAGTGACTATAAAAGATGTGGAATGTAAGTTTATAATGCATGTTTAGTATAAAAATGGCCATTTTGATTATTTCTAATGAAGTTAATCAGTGATATCCTTATACTTTCTATATGAAAACATTATTTTTGTCGCCTTAATGGAAATCATCATCATGTTTCAACACCATATTTGGATCTGACGAAATTGTACATTTAACCGAGCAGTTACTATTTCAAAACAAAGACAAACTAGTCCCAACATTTTGAACTATCTTTAACATTTTACATTTAGTAGCAAGCTTCACCATAAAAGCAGCCTCTTTGGATACTTATGAGAGAATCAAAATTCGTACTTTAACATTTGCAGAAGGCTGCCAACATTTCCAAATGTTTCAACAGAGCAGCTGTTCTTTCTGTTCAGCCTTCCTGTTATCTATGGAGAGTCTCTCTCGCTGTGTCACAGCCTGAATGAACAACAGACATGTCTTAACACCTCACAGAAAATAGTTTCTCTTTTAAATGGCGTCTCGCATCATCTGTGTTTCCTCTGGCTTCATTTGAACATTTAACTGATACTGAAACTGGTTTCCTCTTTTCGTTAACAGCCTGTGTTGAAGCCACTGGGACTTTTTCAGCACTCAACAATGGTGCATTCACAAATTTTTGAAAAAAGTTTTTAGACTTTCCAGTGACTGATTGGGGCCGATCAAACTGAAAATAAGATTTCAGTCACTAGCCGATTTTCCTCTGTTGCTTTGCTCCTATTTTACTTTTCTTAGGTCTAACATAAGCAGAGCACCAACACTGTTTTGCTGGTGGTTAGTAGTTACCTGTCTGTCAAGTAAGCTTTTTGCGTTTTATTGCTGAAGAGTGAAAAAAAGCCTTTGTGGGTTTTTTGTAAATGCGTGTCATTTGTGGCGAGTGTGTTATTGGCGAGTGTGTTATTGGCGAGTGTGTTATTGGCGTGTGCTTGTTTGTGATGGATGAAGCAGATGTTTACAGTTCAGGCTGTTGTGTTGATGGCAGAACAAAGCTGAACGCCCCGGTGTTCCAGGCCATCAGAGCTTGAAAAACAGAGGTCAGCATTCATTTATTCAGTGGGCAGCCGAGTGGCCTGGCAGCAACACGGAACAAAAAAAATGCAGCCATCTGCTGCTCACCATTCTCAACCCACATCTGAATGGCCTGGGATAATGTAATATTTTGGTTGTTCCACTCGTTGAAGAATGCTCCTCTTTGTTTAGCTCAAATAATACGATAAAGTCGTCAGCATATCTTTTTGTTCCTTATGTTGTCTCTGACAACATGAGGAACTTGTCCTCAAGCATTGATCTCAAGCATGTCTGGTTTGAGTGTAAGGGTTGAGCACAATTTATATTCACATTTTGTAGCTGAGGTGAAATTTAATAGCAACACATTTACAAACCAAAAAAAGCGTTATGATCAGCTCTGGATCATAACCAGAGATTATGAGAATCATGTGAGTAATCATAAACCTGCTTGCTATTCAGACATTCCTGGTGTGAAACCATGATCAGTTCTATGGTAGTTTTTTTTTTTGATGAACCATCAAAGTTTGGGTGTTTTCCTCATGTTGTTGGGGAAAATCATCCAAGTGCAATGTGCACTAGAGTTTAAAATGTGTTTAAAATGCAAATCACAGGCACATAAACACTAAATGTTTCCTATTAAGTTTAACCCCTTATGTTTTGTTTTTGTTTTGTTTTCATTTGTTTTTGTACCTCAATTTTCTTTGTTCTTTTGCTCTTAAGTTTAGTCCAATCTTGGTCTTTGTTCATTTTTAAAGATTACTTGCATTGTTTTCAGTAGATAAGATTATAACTTTGGCTTGAGCCACTTAAATGCTTTTTACTTTTAAACTAGCTAATAGCGGTATATCTAATATAACACTCTTTGTAAAAGAAATCCTGGCATTGTAATATACACACAAGATGACAAACCAGCTGGAACTGGTTATTCTTTGTTTTTGCTGCATTCACTGGAAAGAAACTTGAAACCTGAAATTACCATAAAGAAATCCTGCGCCAAATTATTCATCCTCTGTTTTTTTTGTTTTGTTTTTTTTTCCTTTCCACCTACAGGCTTATGAACGCCGCTTCCCCACCTGTCACCTCATCCCCATGTTTGTGAACAGTGACGTGGTGAATGAGGAGTCGAGCGAGGACGGCTCCACCCACAGGATCGAGCGGCGTTGCGCCCTGGATGTCGATGCACCGCGGCTTCTTAAAAGGGTAAAATATTCTTTTGCTCTTCAGTCGTGTTTTGAACCCTTTTCTCACTGCATGCCGTTGCTTTGAAAGTAACAGGAGTTGTTTTCTGTGGTTCGCAGATTGCCGGTGTCGACTACGTGTACTTCATCCAGAAAAACACTCTGAACAAAAAGGAGCGGACTCTGCACATTGAGTCTCACAATGAGACGTTTTCCAACAGGGTTGTTGTCCACGAGACCTGCTGCTACTCAGTCAGTATCTTAAAGCTGGGATGTTGTACAGAAATTCACTCTGTGTGCATGCTGTCTTGGAAGCGGGAGTGCTTCAAACTTGAATTAAACTTGCCACATGCCACTGTCAGCATCTCTTCCTCTTTTCCCCTCCTCCATTCAGTGTGCATGGATGTAACTCCAGATCTGTCCGTTCATGTGTGGATGTGTTATGAGTTAATGAGGTCAAGTTTATCGTATTAGCTTCCAACCAAGCAAAAGGCTAATTTTAGGTCCAAAGCCTCACAGAGGTTCTTGCAGAGTGCTGCATCACTCTGTGGTAACAGTGACAAGGAAGGGCAGCTCAGTTAGGCACCTAATGGACCTGAAGTATTTTAGTGCTCAAGGCGATGAAGCTGCCACCGTTTTGCTACCCAGGATCAGGGAACATGCAGGGGGAAAAGTATGGTATGACTGATTTCTGTATTTTCCAGTTCTTGAAAATTGTGGAAAACAGAAGGAAAATAAGATGATTCAAAAGTTTTGCCACTGTCCTTTTCCTACTTTCTACTTTCCATCTTTTTTTTTTCTCTACCTCCTTTGCTTCCCTGTTTGTTTCCTTCATATAGTTCCTACAGATCCCTAAAATGTTTTGCACATCTGCAGTAAATCTAGTGAGGTTTAATATTTATTCCTTTAAAAACAACCCTAAATGCTTTAATGTGATCTTCATGTTAGACTCAGTTTGTTTTACTCGATTTTAATTAATGT
Organism: Poeciliopsis turneri; assembly: GCA_922788865.1. NCBI lineage: Eukaryota > Metazoa > Chordata > Actinopteri > Cyprinodontiformes > Poeciliidae > Poeciliopsis > Poeciliopsis turneri. The sequence continues at coordinate 275,592 of CAKLNU010000131.1, forward strand.
ACTAGTAATGGACAGAAGATTATAGATTATTTAGCAGGGAAGTGGGCACTGCCTGACAGTGAGTCAAAGTTTTTCCCCTTGCCTGGTACAGCTTTTACATCATTCTCCGTAATTGTCTGTTCTTTTCTAAATTTCTGTTTTCATCCCACTTGAATCCTAACAGCTTATGTGTAAAATACTGTCTAAATTTACCCAAACACACTGACAGACATACTCCCACTCGGTTTTGCAGTGTGAAATTTGTTCCCTTTGTGCGTCATCCTCTAGTGTGGTTACTATGGTAACAATAGCCCCTTTTTTTTTTTTTTTTTTCTTCACTCTCTCTTTTTGCTGTGTGGTTACACAGTTTGGGTTACAGTAATGTTTTTTGTGTGTGATGTTGCAGGTCCACCCAGAGAACGAGGGCTGGACATGTTTCGAACAAACGGCCAGTCTGGACATCAAGTCCTTCTTTGGCTTCGAGAGCACAGTGGAAAAGATCGCCATGAAGCAGTATGCCAGTAGTATCAACAAGGTGTGTGGGGTACATCCCCTCATGGCATAGATTTTTACATTTCCTTTCTCATACGTGTGAGTGCAGAAACAGTCAGATCTTCATGCTTATTGCATAGATCATGATATGTGTAATTTAAATAAAGGTTGTCTTATATTTGGTACGTTAAACAACGTTATTGAAATTGGGGGGTTTTACTTTAATAACAGTATTAAATGATGTGTAATTGTGAGTTGAAACAGTGTTTTGTTTGTTTGTTTTTAACTCTAATGTGTTGTGCTAAAAAATTGAAAACTTACCTTAACAATGCCTAAAAATTGCTGAAATTTTAATGTGGGAAAAGTGAGTGGACTCTGCCAATACCAATACCAACCTTCTTTGATTTCAATGGAATCATGTGGATATATTAGCAATAATTTCACCATAATTTACTTGCTCCTGACAGGGAAAGGAAATCATTGAGTTCTACCTAAGGGAGCTGGAGACTGAGGGCGTGACTCATGTTCCCCGCTGGACCTGTTCCTCCGTTTCTCCTGCTCTGCCTGCGCCAAACAGTCTCTCCGCCAGCCCGCCTGAAGTCCAGCACCCCAGCGCGCCCGCTGTCCCCGCCTCGCAGCCTGCTGACACCAAAGATTGCGCCTCACAGGAGGCAAACCAGGATAGTGGAGCTCCTCCGGCCGACAGCTTGGTGGAGATCCTGGCTGGTACACCTGAAGGTATGTTTCCTCAGATGAAATCATCTGGACGCTCAACTGCTGCCTAATTTAGAATAGCGGCTGTTTTTAAAGAGAAAAAGGAAACTCCATTTAAGTGATTAGCACTGAAATAACTTGAGGTAGAAGGTTTTTAGGCAATTGGCTAAAAACATGAATGAAAAACGTGTTTTTAAGAAGATGTATATTATGACAGAAATAAACATTATCAGCCATTTTTGCAAAAGAGTGGGTTGTATTTTTTCCGCGCAGCGACATGAAGATCTGTTTCGACAAATTGTGTTAAGTTGGAGCATTTTGTTGCAGATAAACTGGATGCAGATTACATCAAGCGTTACCTTGGCGACCTGACGCCTCTGCAGGAGAGCTGTCTCATTAGACTTCGCAAATGGCTTCAGGAAACCCACAAGGGAAAGGTATTTTTTTTGTAATTAAGTGGAAGAGTGTAGTCGTCGGTCAACTTCTAATAACTTACCATAAACCTAACTTCTTTTTCTTTTCTTTTTTTGCTTCCTGTAGATCCCTAAAGACGAACACATCCTGCGCTTCCTGCGGGCCAGAGACTTCAACATGGACAAGGCCCGGGAGATCCTGTGCCAGTCTCTGACGTGGAGGAAGCAGCACCAGGTGGACTACCTGCTGGAGACCTGGAGCCCTCCGCAGGTTCTTCAGGACTACTACACAGGCGGCTGGCACCACCACGACAGAGGTACGTTTCCACGCAGAGCCGAAGTCGACTCGCGTACAAACCTTCAGATGCGGCAGGCTGCTCTTATACAAACAACCCTTCTTTACAGCAGCATGTTTTCATCGCGATAGTGTTTGTTCAGTCGTCCTGAACGATCTGCTGCTGTAAGCCTCTGACTTTTAAAAGTAAATGAACCTATTCAAGCTGTTTAGTTTTCCCGCACGCACGCAACCGCATGCTGCCAGAGAAGATCGGTTTTAATATGAACAGAACAATAAACCATTTCTCAGAACACACATTTACTTATTGCTCCACACAAGGCAGACCTTCCCGCTTACTTTGTTTAGAATGTAAACGCGGTGATGGCTCATGTAAATATTTGTTTTACTTTATTAGACGGTCGTCCTCTGTACATCCTGAGGCTGGGCCACATGGACACCAAAGGGCTGGTGCGCGCTCTCGGAGAGGAGTCTCTGCTCAGACACGTACGTAACCAAAGCCACAGTTCCGGTTCAGTTCCCTACAGAAGTCATTAAGTTTATAGGTCAGACCACGGTTAGATTACAGGTTAATCACCTAAAGGGAGTGGATTCAACTGATGACCTACATAAATATGCTGTTCTTTGTTCTTGTGGCATTCAGTGAGAGTGCTGTTGTTTCAATGTGATGTTGCAGGTGCTGTCTATCAACGAGGAGGGCCTGAGGCGCTGTGAGGAGAACACCAAGGTGTTCGGTCGTCCTATCAGGTAAAAACCAGGCTGTTAAGGATTGAGGAGATATTATGTTGTCTTTCCTAACAGTTTTGTGACTGAATTTTCTCAGTAGGACTACAGGACAGTGGTCCTTGTTTTTTGGAAAAAAGCAGCAGCTTGATGCGTTACAGCACACCTAGTGTTAGGATTGAGCTCAGCAGCTGCGGCGCTGCTACAGAGAATCACAGCTCTATCTTCTCCATTACTGGAAATAGCAAAGTGTCAGATGTTTAGATGGTGCCTGTGTCGGTGCTCTCCAACAGGAGGTGGGGCGCCGCGAGAAGGCATGTGAGCTATGCTTTTCACCGCACTCAGGATTCACAGTTAACTAGAATTACTTTCATCACTTAAGCCGTGCCTCAGGGTGGCAGGTGTTAAGTGATCAGAGAGGAGGCTGCATCCCACTTCAGAGCGTGTGTGTGTGTGTGTGTGTGTGTGTGTGTGTGTGTGTGTGTGTGTGTGTGTGTGTGTGTGTGTGTGTGTGTGTGTGTGCATGATATCCACACTAATCTTCCTGCTTCCTGCTCTGTAGCTGTTGGACATGCCTGGTTGACCTGGAGGGGTTGAACATGCGTCACTTGTGGCGACCGGGGGTCAAGGCGCTTCTGAGGATCATTGAAGTTGTGGAGGCGAACTATCCAGAGACTCTGGGACGGCTGCTTATCTTGAGGGCACCAAGAGTCTTCCCAGTCCTCTGGACTCTGGTGAGAGCAGAACCAGTTACCTTAGAACTGAAATTCCTTTCCCATTTTTGTACCTGCAACTGAAAACCCAGAATGACTCCAAATTGTCTCTGTGGTTGATTTAGCTGAAAAAAAAAAAATACACCCAACATTCACTACCTTTTACAAGCAGTTTTTTTTTTGTTTGTTTTTTTTTTTTTTTTTTTTTTTTTACTAATATGGTTTATTTATTACTTTTGCTCACTTTTATCTCTGCATGTAGGTGAGCCCATTCATTGACGAAAACACCCGAAAGAAGTTCCTGATCTATGCAGGCAATGACTACCAGGGTCCTGGAGGGCTTGTCGATTATATAGACAAGGAAATCATCCCTGACTTTCTAGGAGGAGAGTGTATGGTAAGTGTTTAGTGGTGACTAAAACTTATAGATCATATTTTTTTTTTAAAAACTTATTCAGAACTCAAACCTCTTTTATATTTATGTAAAAGAAAAACATAAAGTAGCATATAATATATTTTCAAAGTGAAAGGAAAATATGTTCTTGAACTTTCCATATCTCACAATCAAGACTGTGAGATATGTTGATATCTCGCACTGAGATATATCTTTCAGTGACCCTGTTCTTGGTTCTTGCATGTTTTTCTTCAGTGTGAGGTACCGGAGGGTGGCCTGGTTCCTAAATCCATGTACCGCACACCTGAGGAGCTCGAGAACGAAGATGTCCGTCTCTGGACCGAGACGATTTATCAGAGTGCCAGCATCTTTAAGGGAGCCCCGCATGAGGTGAGGCTCAGAGTGAGGAGCAAAGATAAAGGCCTGCATGCTGCTGTGCTATATAGGACAGGACAACGGAGACCTGCAGGTGGCTTTGGTGGAGGCTTACTTGAAACATCTGCCATCTAGTGGCAACAAACACATAGCATGTCTCTGAAATGTAATCTGCCTGCTGTGACATACTGTTCCTATCATGTTGCAATATTTAAAACAGAACAGGTCTATAATTACCCTTCTGAATTTCACTCTGCTCTCGGGAACTTTTTATTCTGCTCAGCTACATTCAAAGAGAGCTTTAAATATGATTAAGTACATTTTTCTTGGTCTTAATAAATCCGTTTTTAGTCTTTTATAACCTGAAACGCAGGCATTTAGCTGCTGTTTACCTCTATCGTCCGTTCACTTGAACCGATCTCATTCGTTTTTCTCCGGGCAGCTTGTGATCGAGATCATCGACGCCGCCTCTGTTATCACCTGGGACTTTGACGTGTGCAAAGGCGACATCGTTTTCAACATCTACCACTCGAAGCGAGCCCCCCAGCCGCCACGCAAAGACCCCCTGGGGGCCCACGGCATCACCTCGCCGGGAGTCAACAACGTCCAGCTTATTGACAAGTCCTGGACTCTGGGGCAAGATTACAGCATGGTGGAGTCCCCTCTGACCTGCAAGGAGGGGGAGAGCGTGCAGGTGAGGATTTATCATGGAGAAGGATTTTTCTTGTTTCTTTGAGTCCTGGTCACAAATGTTCTGTCGGTCTTTCCTTTCCTCAGGGCTCCCATATCACTCGCTGGCCGGGTTTCTACATCCTCCAGTGGAAGTTTCACAACATGCCAGCCTGCTCGGCCACCAATCTGCCCCGAGTGGACGATGTGCTGGCCACCTTGCAGGTGTCCTCACACAAGTGTAAAGTCATGTTCTACACGGAGGTGTTGGGCTCTGAGGACTTCAGGTTGGTAACTGAACTCGTGTTGTTTATGCAAAAGGCAAAAGTAGCTTTCACACACAAACTCTTACCTATAGACTGCAGTGCCTTCCAGAAGTTTTCACACCCCTTGGATTTTTTTTTCACTTTGAAACAAATTTTATGTGGTAGACCAACACAAAGCAGGAAAGCAAAAGGATTCACTCTTAAAGTTCAGTTTTTATTTTTGTCACAAACCATTTAGGCCACGTTAGCTTGTGTGTTATATGGACATGTAAATCCAGCTAGGTCTCTATGGCAACACTTGAAATTACTCTTTAGATGACCACTATGCACGCTGACAAAGCTAACATATTTTGTTAAAAAGGGCAAAGATTGTGAAATGTACCAAAAGACTGAGGAAATGGTTCCTGATTGACATAGTTAGGCTGATATAAAATGTTTTCTGAAATTTACTTCAAAAACTTTACAAACATCTTTGTGTTGGTCTGACGGGTTCAATTCAAACAAAATGTATAGAGTTTTGTAACATGACAAAATAGGAAACATCCAATAAGTATGAATATGTTTTAAAGGAAAATCTTTAATTCTGCAGTTTGTGATGTCATCTTGTATCCTCATAAATCCTTTTAAATTCTTTTTTCCCTTTTTTTTTTTTTTTTCTTTTCTTTTGTTACTATGTTGACATTTGTTTCATTACAGCACATTTAATTTATCTCCTTTTTAGTAGATTTCCACAACCCTCCAGTAATATCTAGGACACTGTAACCAGTCCAGCCTCATGAGTTTATTTACTTAAGCCCAGAATTTAGAAATTAAAAATGCTTCTCTCCTTTTTAAATTATCCTTTTAATTGATCTTTTTCTGTCCAATCCACTCCTGTTCTATTGCTCACAACCCCTTCCTCCTCCTCCTCCTCCTCCTCCTCCTCCTCCTCCTGCTGTGTCTTCCTCCTATGAAGAACGGCTTGCTGTGATGTGCAGAGTTTGTAAGTGGCTCAGTGTTTGCCCTTTTTTGTTTTTCCTTTAGCTTAGCTGATCATTTTTGCTGCTTTTGGCTGCTAAACCGAGTGCCCCTCCCCTCAAAGGAAGTTACGCTTCTAACGCAGCAAAAAAGATTCTTGTCTTTGCTTCTACTTGTTAGCAATGCTGGCCAAGCATTGGGTAACAGGATCTTGCTTTTTCACGCTGAAGAACTCTTTGCATCACCGTTCGGGGTCTAATCCACTCGTTGGCTTTACTTATCCCGCTTGCATGATTAGCAGTTAACAGACGCAGTTCTGTTCACACCTCCTCAGATAGGTCTGATCCAAGTGCACATGCACACACTCATAAACATTTGCCGGCTTTCATGTTTGTTTTAGTCGCTTGTAAAACTGCCTCACTATTTCCCTTTTTTTTTTCTTTTTTTTTTATTCATTTTTCATTTTCTGAATCAAAAACAAACTTTAAAGTCCTAACAGTAACTCATTCTGGTTTCATCCAACAGCAAGATGTTTTGCTAATCTTTTTCAAATTGATTAACATGTTAACCACAACTTTAAGCTTAAAACAAATACATTTGTGCTTACCTGCAAACATTTCAAGTGGCGCAAATTTATGAGTGGCTACACTGGATTCAAAGTTGTGTGTTTATGGCTGCCTGGTTTCTGCGACTCTGCTGGTCTAATCACTTACGGGAGTCGAGGCAATTTTGGTTGTAAAGCACATTTTCAGCAATAAGGCAGTTTAGTGCTTTACATCATCAGAACGTAGCAAACTAGCAAAGAGCAACATTGCAGTGGAAAAGAAAGGAAAAACTATGACTCGTTGAAAAACGGACAGCACTTTATTTGTCCCAGTTGTTATTGATCAAATCTAGACAGGTTGGGTTTCAGTCTTGATTTATAAGAGCTCAGTGTTTCTGTATTTTTTGCAGTTTTTTGGGAAGTTTGTTCCAGATAAGTGAAGAAGAAAACCTGAGAGATCTGTCTGAGAGAACAACAGATGTTCAATATATTTTGGTGATGGCCCATTCAGTAATTTAAAAACTACCTAATGTCAGTCTTTAGACCCGGGTGATGAGATCTATTTTTCTGACCCAGTTGCAGTAATCAATGCAACTACAGATATAACATGGATGAGTCTCTGTGAGGCTTTCTGGGACATTAGGCTTTTAATCCTAGAAATGTTCTTCAGGTGATGGAAGGCTGACTTTGAAATTGCCTTTATGTGTCTGAAGATTCAGCCAGACTTGGATAAATTTAAATGTTTTAATGGCAGCTACTTTATTTTATTGGCCAGTAGATAATAAAGTTGTTGGGGGTTTTTTTGTTTGTTTTTTTTTATTTCAGGGAGATCATATACCCTACTAGATTGTTTTGTTCCTCTATTACATTTTCATTGATCTAAAAGTTGGAAATCGAAAGGCTCCTAAAGTGAGTCCAAGTTTCTTAGTTTTGCTCTCTGTCAGTCTGAATGAACCACAGATGAGTCTCAACATCCAACGTTCCCATTTTGGGAATTTTAACTTGAGTAACTTCTCACCACGACCTGTTGACACTCAAGTTTTCTAACCAGTATGAGGTAGAACAAAAATAAAAACATACTTGAGTTATTTTGAGTTTCTGTAACCGATTGTAGGGGTCTAATTGCTTTTGTGGGTGATGGCGTGTCGGCTTGGTGCTGCAGCCTGTGGCATCGCCTCAGCTTTAGAGTGAGGCTGCTGCGGGATTTGATCCGGGCGCATGGTTCTGCATCACGTGCATGAGTCATGCACACACGGTGCTTTGAGTCCGTCCTTGGCAGGCAGGGGTTTCTCTGGTGTTGCACACTCATGAAGGTGTTGCTCAGGCTAGCTTCCTGTACTCATTCCATCGCTTTCTCTTTCTCCCTTTAGGGGTTCGATGACCAGTTTGGAATCGAGCCACAGCGGATTTTCTCAGCTCAGCGCTGCTACCACCTCCTCTAACCACTCCCAGTCCAGCTCCATGATCTCCAGGTAGAAACCAGCAGCTCTGGACCCTGAATCCCCCCTCACTCCACAGCCTTTATCATCATCGTGGAAAACTCCTCCTCCTCCTCCCCCATGTTCCCTCTCATCTTTGGACTCTATCGCACAATAAAAGATGAAGAGTTCTGAAACCGAGGCAAAAAAAAAACAACAAAAAACTGAAAGATTTAAAGGGCTGATTTTTGCACAAAGGTCATATATTTTGGTGTCGGACCAGTCAAGGGAGTTTGCTCGGAGGTCAGCGGGTGAAGCTCTACGGAAGTGGAACGAAGCAATATTTTCATCCGTTTGGTTGGGAGAGAGACACTGGAAGGTCGCTGTTACATTTATGCATTCACTTTAGCAGCCACTTAACGCAGTACTGAGACGACTCATACCTCACTCATGCTGTTACATTAAAACACACACACGTTTATGACGTGCACAAAGTAAACGTTTGCCACATTGTTACTGGACAAGGGGGTTTGTGTTACTAGTTAGTTGTTTTATAGGTCAAATGTTGGTGGTTTAAGCATCCTAACAGACCTGGCTCCAACATCCACTACTGAAGTTCGCGGCGCTGCTGCCGACGGATTTCTACGCTGAGAGGAGAAACTTTCCCACCTTGAGGAGCGGTTGGATATTAGACCCAGGTCTGCTAGCAGCAATAACGCAGGTTGGATTTTCTAATGTGTGAAATATTTCTATTTATTATTTAGATGCATGTGGAGTAGTGTACAAGCAGACAAAAACGGAAAATAAACCGTCACTAACATCACTTCTACATTTTGTTAGAGAGGTTTGCTTCTGTCTGCACGAACGTGGAACTCAGAACAAGGAACGACGCCTCATCTGTGATTGGTGAATGTACCGCTGACTGCTAAGCCAATTATAATTCCAGAGTTGGAAGAGCGTTCCACTTCTTCGGTGGTGTGGACTTCAGAGTGCAGATATAAGACGATGACGTGAACTGTCACTGTATGTGTGTTGGTTTGTGACTGTGCTGTGGAAACGAGAACAGGATGGGTGCATTTCTGCATGCACACGGCGGTTTACCGACTTATTATTTAAGAATTAAGAGAGCCATTTTTAAGAGCCATGTGTCCGTAAATACAATTTTAGCCTTTGTAAACATCACTTAGAATTGTATCTGCTATTTTTAAGGCGGCCACTGGCACATTTCAAAATACAACACTTCCATGCAACAGTTTTTGATACAGTTTACTTCATTATGTATTTAAAACAAAAAAGGAAAAAAAAAAAGATTTGGTGGAAATTTGCCTCCTGAATATAGCCGTTTTTGATATCCATAACTGCTCATTTGTAACTAATAATAAAGGTCAACGGTTGTTTAAACGACATTAAATGCAATAAGACGAGGAAAAGGATCTTTTGTGAATGAGGAAGTGTGTGTGATGGTGTAAAATAATGAATGTTTGCCGTAAAGGAAATATATCTAATGACATGTTTAACACTTTCTGACCCGGTAAGCAAATATTTCCCTGCTCTTGTCAAGTTGCACTTTGAGAGCTGATGTTCTAATCTTATAAATTCCCTTTCTATTTTCCTTCTGTGTGCTTTTCTTCGGTTCATCATTGGACCTCGGCTTAAGCCGCGGGCATGAAGAAGGGTGTTCATGCCGGATGCCAGGTCTCCGTGCTTTGCTGATGCTTTCCATCCAGATCTCAGTCAGAAACGAGGGCTATATAATTGTTTGTCTCAATTGTTCGACACGATTCCGTCTCCCTGCTTCCTTTGCCGACGCCACTGCATATCTTCTCTGTACCTCCATGTAGGAAACTGTATTTTAAAAAAAAAAAACTGCTTTGGATGAATGAGGACATGTCGCCTTTAAGTTTTGAAGTCAATAAACTTGAATTATGAAAAAATATAAAGAACTTGCTGGTGTTTATAATGTTTCATTTAGCTGAAAGCTCTCATTTGCTTAAGACCCCGTCTCTCATGTTGTTAAAGGTGTCCACAAACTTTACTGATAGTCTTCAAAAAACTGAGTTCCTCCGGTCAGCAGACGTAAAGCTTTCCTGTACAGTCTAAGGCAGAAAAGATATTTGGCTCTAGTTGGGCAAAGAACTGAAAAATAGTTTCAAATGAAGGAAAGCAGTCTGACAGGAAGTGAAAACTATTTATCTTTTGCAAAACTGGAGGGTTCCTTCCCCTAAAAAACAATTAGGCAATGACTTCCTCATGTCTGTATCACAAAGAGGGAAGAGAAATGCCAGAAGCAAACAAGATTTTTCCATTTGATTTGACTGATTTGAAGGGGGGGTCATTATTTATTCTGCTTATTAAAAAAAGAAAGAAAACTAACCCCACTCATAGGCTGCACCTTGTCAGGGTGAGTGGGCTTCCTGAGTCAGCTCAGCTGTATTTTTACTTGCATACATTAACATATCAAACAATGTTAATGTCAGACTTGAAGCCATAGGTGTTTTTTTTAATACTCTTTCTGCATAAAATCACTTGGTGCCCAGCTAAATGTATAGCAAAACAAAATCAGATCACATGCGCCACAAAAATATTATTTTTAAACTCAACTGGGGCAAAGAACTCGTTATCTTCCTTCCTGGACTTTACAGACAAAAACTTAACTATCACAAATCCAACTTCAAATGTTTGTTATCATTCTAACCAAAACACATAATTATGCGTCCAAGTATTTGGAACAAAACGGAAAAATTTGTGCTGCCCTGTTGCCACCACCAGAGGGGAGTTAATGACTGTGTTATTCGGTGCAGTTTCCACATTGGCTGCATGTTTCAGTCACTTACAGTTTTAACTTTCAGAATTAAATCACTGTAAACTGCTCAGATGTTCATTTTGACAAATTAATAATGACAGCGCTGTAAAATCATAGTGTTGGCATCATGATGGTGAGCTTTTTAAATATCCAGCTTCCACGTTCGTTACTTAATCCACTTTCTAAACGGACAACATCATTTCTAACGATTAATGTTTTCACATGAATTCATGTTTATTTTATTTCCAGTATCACTGAAATACTGTTGAAGTTTAAATGTTTAAACTTCAACATTTAAACCCACAGAGTTGCCTTCAAATCAGGACATCAGCTTAGATAATGCTGCCAACAACTAAACATTCTTTCTTCCTCTCTCTCTATCTCTCTCCTGCTATTAACGTTTTGCTTTTCTGTAACTCCATCCTCCTTCATGAGTTCTGATTCTGTTTGTGTTTCTGCTCTGTCTTCTCAATCCCACCAGTCGGTCGTTGCATTTGGCCTGAACCGAGTCAGCTTCTGCAGGAGGTTTCGTCCGGTTAAAGAGGAGTTTTTCCTGTCCACTGTCGCTGCATGCATCATCGACTTTATGCATTGTGCCACAAAGTCGACACAGTGCAAGCGGTCGTCTGTTGTCGCTTCATGCTTGTCCAGGTGTGGATGCCGCAGGTTGATGCAACCTGCTGGGCTTCCACAGATGGAAACTGTTGAAACTTTTGAGTTATGAAATGATGCCGTTTCATAACTGCATCATTTGGACTGTATGTACGACTGGATTTAAATGATTTCTGTAAAGTTCCTCAAGATGGTATTTGCTGTGAACTTCAGTGCTTTATAGATATTGAATGAAATAGTGGCTCAATGCGCCATCGGGCTTTGGTAGGAGACCCTGCAGGTGTGAGAGAGCTGAGAGAAGAACCAGAACAGGAAGTGGTTTTGTGACTCTGACAGACTGATCTGACAGGAAGCACAGGCTTGCTTTCACAGGAAATTGATTTTAACAGTCAACAGTCCATAATACGCCCACAGGTGACCTCTGACGATTACATGCATTGGATACCGATAGATCCAGTACACATCAGATAATGTGTTAACCTTCTTGGAATTCATTTGATTGAGTATTTTTGCTTAAAGTGTGAAATGTGTTGATATAAATATCATCAAGCTCAAGAACCTGTTGAGTAAAAACATGCAGTTTTCTCCTGCAGCTGTTGCACAACAGACAACTCAAAATCTGTCAAACTACCTTTCACAGCCCGACGGTGGACCTCACTCTCAGAATGGCATCGATTGCTTTTGTTTTTCACTTTGAAACAGATAAAAAAAAAAAAAAAAAAAAAAACTGTAATTTCAGTTTGTCGCAGTAAAAGGTGATGACTCTGGGGTTTTTTTTTTTTTTTTCTTCTTCTTCTTTAAAACATTATATTAAAGCAGAACAGGAAGTGAGGGAGGGAAGTTTGATTTCATTCAGAACATAAACAGCAGACAAAAATAGCAGGGTTTTGCGTGAAAAGGTGAAGTTCTGTGTGGCACTCAGTGAGGAAACAAGCGGCGCATGCAAGCAGAGGAGTTTGGGTCCTGCAGCAGAGCAACCGCAGGCGGAGCAGCTTCTGCGAGCGACTGTTGTTGCCGGATAACGTTTTTTTTTTTCTTTTTGTACGAGACAGGAAACGAGGCAAGCACCGAGACTGAACCAGGGAGGACTACTCTGCCTGTGTGAGCAACAAATAAATGATACAAAAAAAAAAAATCTCGAAGATAGCAGTAACTCAGAAAGGACGTTGAAGGGAAAAAACTCCTATGAAGGCAGTTGATGCAGCTTTAAATTGGAGAGACGTTCTGCAGCAGGCAAGTCAAATCTGAGATGGGCACCGAGGAGAAAGAGTCGGAGCATGCGGCTCAGCCTCTGTCAAAGGAGCAGGGGTCACCAGAGAAGGAGAAGGAGTCTCCCGTCGAGCATCCGCAAGCGTCTGAGACCGCCGACCCCCTCAACACGTACAAGTGGCACACCGGCTCCAAGGGAACGCTCAATGAGCAGAGGGAAGAAGGGGACGGGGCCGCAGCCGCCTCCACCTCCACCATCGACAAGATCCAGAAGGCCTCCAGCAACAAGTGGAGCAAGATGCAAAACTGGCGCAAAGCCCTGAGTGAGGATCCCGGGGACAAAAACTCAACGGGTGGGAAAAGCGGAGAGGCAGGCAAGGCGGAGAAAGGCGCCGGGGTCACCAGGAAGAACCCGTTCAGGAGGGCTCTGTCGGAGCCTCCTGGGTCTCTTTTTGCAGCTTTGACGCCTTCCTCCAGCTCAGGCCAGCCGGCTTCATCCTCATCGTCAGCTGCCCCAGAGGCCGCGGGGGCCTCCTCCAGTGACCCGACGCCGAAAGGAAGCGGGGGAGCCATCTTCAAAAAATACCTGTGGAACGTGACCCAGAAGCTCAAGAGGCCCAGGCTGCAGAGCCGCAACAGCGAGCACGCCTTGCTGCCAGGTAACCACACACACAATCTGAGTCCGTGACGAAGATATTTAAAGAAAAGAATAATAATAATAATAATAAAACACTCTGTGCAGAGTTTCACGTTTAAGACGATGAAGCAACTTTCAATGAATTAGTTGGAACTTCATCTCTGCAAAAGTGGATTTTTTTTTCCCACATGAAAGCGCGTCCGGCTCTAACGCAGTACAGCGTTCACCACATGTGGCGAGGCCTTGATTTCCTGTTGCATTTCAGATGTTCTGGTGGCATAAAGGTGTGGTGTGTGTGAGACCTCTTTTCACAAAGCCGTATCGCTCCCTTATATAACCACTGAGCTGACATGGTGAGAAGCTTCATTTAAGGGTGAGAAGGAACTTCAAAACAAACGTTGGCTGGTACTATGACTGCAAACTGGCTGACTTATTGGACATATTATTAACTTAACTTTGAAATGAAAGGATTCTACAGTAAAAAAAACAAACAAACAAAAAAAAAAAAACAAGAGTGGCTTCTTTTAATAATGGCAATTGGATTGTTTTGCATGCAAAAAAAAAAAAGTGCAAGATTGAAAATATTCCAGAAGTTAATCACATTAATCAGCGATGCATTGAGCAGAAACATGCAGCAGAAATAATTACAAAATATTTTCGAAATGTGGGTCAGTTTTGAGTCAACATGAGTTGATTCCTAAACGTGTCTGCTATTTGAACTTGCAGCATGAAGGGCATCCTGGGTGAGCTGATGCTCCGCATCTCAGGCCACGCCCTCAACTATGACGTCATTGTCACCTCAGAGTCCAGACTAGGAGTATTAATTATTGCAGCCTAAAAATAATCTAGGTTCAAGTCTGCCAAAAATGCATCCTGGGCCTGTGCACAAAGAAAATCCAGTAATAATGCAATGAAAAAACAAAGTCACCTCAATTAAAGATGCGATCAATAAAAGTAATAAAATCATTCAAATAACATCAGAGATTAAAGTTAAAAAAAAATAAAAATACAAAACAGGAATTTAAAAAATCAGTGCAAGGATAAAACATAATGGTGATGTTATAATAATAAATGAAGCATAAACCACCAGACAGAATACAATTCAAAGTTACGTCCTGTAATAAGCAGCAGATGTTTAATTTTAAACGTCAAACACACACAGTGTAATGTGAATGCAATATGCTCTTATTTCAAAATGAATGAATGTTTAAAATTGAGAAAGAGCTGGTTCGCAGTGCAACATTTGCTGCTTGGTATCGTCGAACGCTATGAATTAGTATTTTGAATTTCAAATAAGATCCTGTCTCTGCTGGATGGAGGCTGACTGCAGGATTTGCCCAGCATTTGCAGTATTGTGCATCACCTCCTGATGCAGATGATGCAGAAGAGAGTCAGAGAGAGAAAAGCAACGATGTCCAGTTTACTGGCGCATCGTGAAATACAAGAACCTTCATAAATTTCTTCTTTGTTCTTTTTTCCAGTTTTACACTGATGTGAAAGTTCAGATGCCACTATTACATGTTGCTTTTTCATTTTCCTTTGTAATTACCGTTGACGGAACTTGATAAGAAATATATTATAGTTTATCAGCAAAAACATTCTTTGTGAAATTAAGTCCAACCAATGATCCTGACGCTCAGCTTCAGCCGCTTTTCACCCAGGTAGTTTGTGCGAATTCATTTACAACATAATATATGAAAATGTCTGTATATGGAATCTACTGTACATTAGCCACAGTGACTCTCCAGGTGATTCACAAACTGCAACTAATTCATTTCAGCCTCTCCATCTGCTTCCTACATGGAGAAACAAGGGAAACATAAAAGCTTCTCAAGGAGTCTGTGCTTGATGTATTTCTTATTTCCGACTGCTATTAGCTCCTCTTTACACTGGACTGACTCGGCACTTTAATAATACAAATTAGCCAGAATGTGCCTGGTCTCTGCAAGGCTCTAGAGAGGCAACAGACATCTGTGTTTAGGATCGTGGGCGTTAATTATACTGCTGGCAGCATTATAGGTTCCAGGTTTGGTATAGAGGAGCAGCAGCTTTTGAAGGAAATGTAATGCTGAGTTCAAGGCCACAGCCTATTAAAACACACATTGAGCTGCTGAACTGAATAGACTAATTAACTTTAACTATTCTCTAACTATTCTAGCTGGAACAAAAGGATCATATAAAACAAAACAAAAACACAATGAACAAAAAATAATAAAATAAAACATCACACTATGATGTAGCCCATTTGACAGAAGCATCTGTAAGTGTTGAGCTCCCCATGACAATGGCCAAGTGCCAGAGAGAACGACACACACCTCCAAATTGCACATGTGGCTGCTGGGAGACCTGCAATCCCCCAGCTGCTTCTCGATTGACAAGCCAAGCTTTTAACTCGATGTCCTTGCATCATGTTCAGCGATGAGAAGGGAGAAGCAGGAAAAGGTGTGAGCAACACCCAACAGTCACGTGACGCCTGATAAACATTTCAAACAAGAGCTTGCGTGTGGTCAGATGAAGGTGATTCGTAAAGAGCAAACAGATTTTGGATTTTTGTGCATGACTCCTTCCGACTGCACACAGCAGGGTAGAGACCTGCAGAGCGTTGAGCCAGAATGAACTTACGACGCAAGATGGCACACGTCACGCTGCACTGCATTTGGACAGAAAATCTTTTTGGCTTCAAGTAACGGAAATAAAAACTGGAACTGATCCTGCAGAAGGTGTTTGAATTTAAAAACAAAAACAGTGAGGTTCATCTATCCTGTTCACCCAAATCAAACACAACCAACCACAGATTATGAAGGTGGTTACAGTTAAAATAACACCAGCTGACAACACATTTCGCAGAGAAAAAGGTACCATCAAGCAGTCTAGTCATTTTCAAGAGGATACTTTCAACAAGTAGTTTGGGTGAATGCAGTATAGTTGAGTGTTATTTAATCATTATAGTGATTCTACAAAACCATTGTTTCTCAACGACCCTTCGTTTATTCAGTGCTTTTCTCAGCATCTTCATTTTCTGCATTTTTTTTCTTTAAAAGGCCTGCATCTGTAAAACAAGGTTTTTAAAAGTAAACACAGAGACAATGCAAATTAAGAAGGAAGTTGAGCAAAGCTACTGAGAAACAACAGGATATCCGCATCTCTTGGTGTGTCATGAAGAAGCAGATAGCATCAGTAAATGGGCGTGGCCTCACGGTGAGTGAGATAAGTGTCGTCTCATCAGGGCGTCATCATCAGAACTGAAAAACAAACGGGGTCACCGTGTGCCCGAAATGATGGCGTAGATCGCAGACGCCTCTTTCCCCGTCGACTGTGTGTGTGTGAGTGAAGTCAATGTCCTCTTGCAGACTTGAAGGAGGTTGAACCGGCACATGCTGCATCCGGTGACTTGACAAGACAAAACTGGGTCCCACCACAGGAGGTCCCCTTGTGGGACATCACCAACTGCATCCTGGGAGACGGACAAATCCTCATCACTCAAGAGGATGAGGTAACGAGTCTCACAGTTCCACTGCCTGTATGTAGGTTTATCTGAAAACGGACAAAAAACAGAAAGTGAATTTATTTCAGCTCATAGATTTATTACGCACAGAGTGACGTCTTCTAAACAATTTCATGAATTGCGACGCTTGTGGCTTACAGGTCGTGAAACCTAAATTCACGTTCTCTGCAAATCACGCACAGACCAATTCAATAAATTGGAATATTTATGAAAAGCCCATTCATTTCAGGGATTTTGTCACCATGTGAAACACGTTGTATAGGTTCATCACACACAGATGGACGTTCAAAAGACTCAATTTCTTTTAATTAGGATCATTTCCACTGACAATGAGAACATCCAATCAATCATCCATTATCTTATACACGTATCCCTAAGCATGCAGAGATGAGCCTGACTCCAGAGATCTTAATAAGAATGTGAAATTTAAAATTTAAATATTACATCAGCTCTATATATATATATATATGTTTTAAAAAAAAACAGAAATGTGGACTTAATAAAAAGTGTTTAATACTGAGGCTGTTATTTTCGAAAGGTACTTTTAATATGACAACTGAGTCTCGTCGGGACATATATCCTAAATTAATTAATGGAAAGTTGAGTGGAAGGAAGAAGTGTAGTAGAAGATAATGGATACTGCCCAAGGATAGCAATAGAATTATTAAGCTGGATCATTTTGTGTGTAGTGACATTTATTTTATGCTTTGTTATTGGTGTCATGTAATTTGATAATTTTACAAAAACTACATTTTGGGTTTTTGTTATGTTCTTGTCTTTCTTAGCTATAATAATAAATAATAAATACTTGAAAATGTCACTCTGTGTCTAGTGGATCTATCTAAATACAGAGAGAATCACTGTATTTGAATCGAATCACTGAAATTAATCAACTTTTTGCCAACCTTCCTGACTTTTTCAGATGCACCTGTTGTACATTTCACAGCCATTCTAAAAACACATTTGTCTAACTTTGGAGAGTTTCGATGTGTGCGTCTTTCTCAGCCGACGACGTGGATCCGAAACCGTGTCAGCAGCTGCTTGTCCAACCTCAGCGTTCAGAACCTCGCCGACAATGACGCAGGTCAATACACACACACACAACAGTGAGACACAAAGTGAGACACAAACGTACCAAAGTTGGAAAAAGCATGCTGCCTCTTGACATCAGACGTGTGATCCTGCACAAAGTCACAGAGGAAATGGCAGAAAGTTGAATCGTGAGGCCGATTGTCAAATTGCTTCCTCTGTGAGTTCTTGAGGAAGATAACATCGCGGCTGGTTGCTCAAACAGCCCAATGAACAGACGAAAGAAGAGCACAGTGGGGGGATAGAGAAGCACAGGGAGGGATCAAGAAGCCTTTTGTTTGATTTCCGTTTAACTATTAAGAGAAAGTCAGAGGCTGCAATCTCGAGATGACAATCCTGGATCGGCTCGGTTGTTGAACGCCATCGGGAGCAGCATGTTTCACTGAACAGAGGAAGGAAATGTTAAAGACACGGCTTCTTAAGTAAGACAGAGAAACGCCTTTTTCAGCTCGGACTAAATGATGGGATTTAGACGCTGGTTTGTTTGTGGAGGAGCTTTAGGTAAGCAAAAAAAAAAAGTCCAACAGTGCTCTACCTTAATTGCTTTATTGGGAAAAAACTTGACATTTTCCTCATAACTTTTATCTCATTCTGAAGAAATGACTAGAAATAAAAAGAAGAGGAAATTATATATTGATGATTTTGAAGAAGTTAATTTACATGAAAGACTCAGAATCGAAGCTTAGAAGTTTGACTATGATTTCTGTCGCTGTCAGCCTCCAACTAAAAACCACATCCTGCCATTCTGGGTTTATCAACTATCACTGCAGCTCAGACTGATGTTTCCTTCGGTAAACAAAAATGGCCACAGGGTGGGAAACCACGGGGCTGAGTTTTACTTGGGAGATGTGTCATTAGCTGCTATTAAAAGTAGAAAATGTCCCTTTTAGAAGGAGTTTTTGGTTTTTGTTTGTTTTTTAAAAATGCTAACCAAATCTCATCGAAATGACTTAACAAAATGCATTGAAGTAAACGGTTTATATCTTTCAAACATCAGCTTTTTTTCTTTGCGAGCTAAAAATGTCCTAAGTGAAAAATGCCAGGATTAACAACATTGTGAGGGGGGGAAAAAATTTACGTAACGTATATTTTCCACAAACCTACCTTTTGGTCTTTACATGCCTTTCTCATGCTGACACATCTTGACCCTCAGAATGCAGCCCTGACCCTGTGGGCCTGCCAGGCGGCGGCTCTCGGCCGAAGAGCCAGGATGGCGGTGTACGGGTGAGTACACATCAGATAATCTGTGTGCCAGCACTGCATTTCCTCTTGACGAAATACATAATTGCATTTTTCCCCCCGGTGTAACATCTTCACCCTCAGGGGCTGATCAAAAGGCGCCTGGATAAGGCCAAGAGGAACAGTGCCACCCAACTGAACCCGGGTCTGAACAAACTAAGCAGGTATGTTTCTAAAGTATTTCGACCTCCTCAGGTTAGCACAGGAAATAAATCTAAATTTGCTTCTTTCCTTTAAAAGCAATTATCTGAAACAGCTGAAGATAATGGTAAACTCATGCATTTAATGAGAAAATCATCCATCCATAAAAGAGTCATAACATTATGACAATTGACTTTTGGGAAATCGTGTCAACAAGTATGATTTCCTAAATGCACGTAAACCTTTTTTTACTGGTTTCGTACTTAGGTACATGATCTCATGAGCCAGAATGAGATTCTCACAGTATAAAGCTGAGTAAAAATACTGCAGCTGCAATTAGTTGATCATTGCTTTGGGTAGTTAGCCTGCAGTCAGATGCTTTACAGTCATGCTTCTCATAGCACTTTAAACCATTAAAAAGATGTGGCTTTTATAACTTATGCCATTTTAAAACTGTCCTCTTTGAAACCATGGCATGCTGTGAGACTGGTACCCAGCTTGGACTTGCTTCTAAAGGTGCACTCTGCTCAACTTGTTCATTGTTGTTTGTAACTTACAGGCAGTATGGTTCCCGTGAGTCTGTATCGGTTCCAGTAGGGAGTCTGGATCTGAGTGCTGACACCAGCACCGTCATCAGACCGGTCCACAGCTCAATCTTAGGGGAGAAGTACTGCTTTGAGGTAAACTTTGGTTTGAGTTCTCCGTGTTGGATATGCTGGGTCTTCTCAGTAACCGGATGGCTTTTGTGTGTTTTTTTAGGTGATAAATTCTGAAAACACCCACTGCTTTGGCTGCTCCTCGGCTGCCGAACGGGATCGCTGGATTGAAGACTTGAGACGTGCTGCTCAGCCCAACAAGGTAAGTTATTTTGCATGTGAAAAACACGTTACACGACATCTGAATACCACTCAAAACACTTCCTTAATTTTCACAGGATAACATTGAGCGCACCGAGAACTCCTTGAGTCTGTGGGTTAACGAAGCGAAGGACCTTCCCCCCAAACGGCGCTACTACTGTGAAGTTCACCTCGATGGAACCTTGTTTGCCCGCACAAGCAGTCGAGCTGTCGGCAAGCCAACTAATCGCTCCAGCATGGCTGGGGACAGTGCCTCCGGGTCTTCAGGAGGTCTGGGGGGAAGTGGGGGCGCAGCCGGTGGCTGCCAACTATTTTGGGGAGAATTTTTCGAGCTCGACAATCTTCCCTCCATCTCCCAAATCAGCCTGCATCTCTTCCGTGAGGAAGACTCCAAAAAGAAGCGCCACTCCCGGGACGAGTTCAGCTTGCATCCTCTGGGCAGCGTGAACATACCTTTGGCAGATATTCGAGGTCGGACCTATCAAGAGAAGTGGTATCCCATCACACCTTTCAAGGCGTCGGCCACAGCTGGGAATAAGGAAGTGCTGAGTTCACAGGCTTCCCTCCGCATCAAGGCCCGGTTCCAGAACCTGAAAGTGCTGCCGATGGAGAAATACAAAGAGTTTGCGGAGTATGTGACAGTGAGATATGTAGAAATGTGCGGAAACCTGGAGCCGCTTCTCAACGTGAAGGAGAAAGAGGAGCTGGCAGGAGCTCTGGTCCACGTCCTCCAGAGTATCGGCAAGGCCAAGGTTGAGAAAACATGTCGACACAAGAGCAGAAATTCAGCATTATGTTGTTTTAAAACTGTATTCATTGTTTATGCTGGACTTTTTCCAGGAATTCCTCATTGATTTGGGCGATGCAGAGGTTAACCGACTCGGAGAGAAGGAAGCGTTGATCTTCAGAGAAAACACACTGGCGACTAAAGCCATAGATGAATATATGAAGCTGGTCGGCCAGAAGTACCTAATTGACACACTAGGTGGGTAATACGTAGGGATTATAGTGGTTTCTTTAAAAGATATGTGAATTGAAATATCTGCTGATACCGATTATTTAACATCCAAAAAGGCTTTTATTCAAACTGTTCTTTTTTTGGTCGTTTTTTTTTTTTTTTTTTACCAAATGTAAAGGAAAAAAAATGCACATGCACTATATGCACATCAAACGGTTTTACAAGTCGGGACCCAATTTGTAAAACATTTATTTGTTACATTCCACCGTCAAAACCTTTCTGCGTTGGGAGAGGACATTAAATATTCTTGAGTGCAGCGTGTCGACATGAGCGATTAGGAGAAGTCTCACCAAGCGGCTCACTGAAATAGTGCTTCCGTTTCAGCCAGACTAAATGAAGAATGTGTTATGGCGTCATTTCCAAACTGTTCTAACAGGGTTTTGTTAAACCGTAGCTTTAGCTAACAGCAGAGGCTTAGTGCGTAAAATCCAGATCGTAAAAATTCATACCTCAAGTCAAGGACTTTCAGCAGGGTTTCAACATTTCCAAACGATTTAAGATACGTGGCAAGCTGAGGTTAAACGTTAAAAAAGACTAAACCAAATAAATGAGCATCATCATCAAAATAAACCTCCCTGTTATCAGGTGAAGATCAGAGTCGCTCCTCTGTAGAGATCTGCAGTTTTTTCTTACAGTACCTCCATTAATAGCCAATCAGCAAATGGTCAATATAGGATCTGATGCAAATACTGGATCAAATTGGCTGTATCTCTGTTTCCTTTTCACATACATTAACTGAAATGCTTTGAATGCTATCTGCTTTAATTTCTTTCTTTCTTTTTCTTATGAAGGGGACTTCATCAACCGACTATACGCCTCAGTGGAGAACTGTGAAGTCGACCCTCTCAAATGCCCCGCTGCTGAACTGTCAAGCAACCAGCAGCACTTGAGGGAAACCTGTGAAGATGTGGTGCAGAAGATAATTGACATACACGGGTGAGACATGTCGGCTGGGTGAAGAAGAAGCAAAAGGAAAATCGCTGCAAGGAACTGATGGAGCATACCTTTCCCTTTCACAGATCTTTTCCCGAGGAATTAAACAAGATCTTCTCCAGCTGGATGGAGCTGTGCGAAGACAAGGGGAAAGCAGAAATTGGGCAGCGACTCATCTCCGCCTCGCTCTTCCTTCGCTTCTTATGTCCTGCGATCCTGAGTCCTTCTCTTTTCGGACTGACGCAGGCATATCCGGAGCCGAACACCCTGCGGACCCTCACCCTCACTGCCAAAGTCATCCAGAATCTGGCCAACTCCACCTTGTGAGTCGCATCTCGTCATCTCAGCTCGTCCTGACAAACTCTACATGAGTGAAAGTTGAAATGTTTAAGCAAATGAAATGTTTTGTGTGGATTCAGGTTTGGAGAGAAGGAGGAGTACATGCTGTTCATGAATGAATTCCTGGATCAGCACTGGGACGGGATGAGGCGTTTCCTGCAAACCGTGTCCAATCAAGACACTGAAATCCCGATGACGTCCTTTGACGGCTACGTAGACTTGCCCCTGCGTCTGGCTGTGTTGCACGGCCTCCTTGTGGATATTATCTATAAGAAGAATGAGGTGGGACGAAAAGTGATCCCAGTTTGCTTGATAATCATGAGCAAACAAGAGCCCATTATGGATCAGATGTTATTTTGTTTTATAAAACTAACTTCAAGGTTTTCATTTTCAGGACACAATTGACAAGCTGCATCCTCTGCCTTCAATCCTGAACCAGATAAGTGATTCACTTGGTCCTGAAGCACCTCGGATCACTGTGAACAGGTAAGTTAGGGGCTTTGAGCCTCTTTCGTGAGCTTTATGCTGCTATTTTGACCGCCCTCTATTTTCCAGTCATACAAAACCATCCAAACCGGTGTACGTTCCTCCACGAGAGTTGAGAAAGTACAGTCCTCTGCAGTCTTCCCTCCAGAGACTGCCTTTGGACTCCAAAGGCCCACAAGACAGGTACTATATGACATCTGTGTACTTGTTAAATAATTCACAAGTAATGAAGATCATTTGAAATGTATAAAATCTTATCAAAGAACTAAAAAAAAAAAGACACAAAAGAATCATTTGAATAATTTGAAAACTGTTATTTTTTACAGTTCAGTGAAGGATGAAATGGTGACATTATGACACACTGATCTGTTTATTTCGCAGTGAAAGCAGACCACGTAAGAACATGAGAGAGAGGAAACCAGTCACCAGAACCCAGAGTGCTCCACACAGACGCCCCGGTCACGGCAAACAGGCCCTGAAGAGGCAGACCAGTTCCGAAGCTCTGCCGACATCGGACCACGAAGAGCAAGAGGCCGAGGTCAACGAGCCGGTTATCACGCGACCCGATACTGTGAGTAAAGCCTGGCCTCAGGGTGCCATACCTACCAGTAAATTGATGCTATTTGACGTTTTTTTTTTGTTTTGCCAGTAAAACAAACCCAGCAGTCTCTTGTCTACCTTGTGCAGAGTGAAAGCATCAGGCGTCCCCCAGCACCAGTTCCATGGATCATCGTCAACCCCAACAGGGAGTCCGGTGAGATGAAAGCCGAGGACGAGCAGTTCAGCTTACTGGACCGGGTATGTTTCAACCATCCATCCATCCATCCATCCCCAGAACTAATTTCACACTGGGTTTCAATTTCCTACGTTTACATGAACGTGTGATTCCCCTCCAGCACGCCCAGGAGCTATCAGAGCTCCGTCTGGGGATAGAGCAGGTGACAGAGCGGGAGCTGGACATGGCCAAACGTCTCGAGGACTTCATCATCCAAAGCCAGGACCAGAATGCAATGCTGCAAGCTGAGGTGTACGAGCTGAAGAACCTGCTGGCGGTGCGAGAGGAGCAGCTCGCCAGTGCCACCTTCAGGTGAGATTGTATAGAATACTTTTGTGCCTGCTAAAGCAATCTGGGATCAAATTGAAGAGACAACTTCCCCACATGTTCTCTAACTTCACCATGTTGCATGTTGCCGACGTCTCTGTGTTTGTTCCAGGTTGGGAGTGATTGAAGAGGAAAGGGAAGAAGATGAGAGAAGGCTCGGTGTTGCACTTGCTGCAGCCGAGAGAATGAATGTGCTGGTAAGGAAAGCAGAGACATCAGTCAGTGAATTTAATTTAGATGTTAAAATGATCTTCAAAATTAGAATGAATTCGAATTTAAGTCTAATTTATTTGATTAGCTGCACACAGTTTGAGCAAGAAAGCATGCAAATGCACCATTTGTCAGTCCATCGAAATGCTAAACAATTTTTGATTGTTAAATGTAGGATGTTTTCAAACACGACTCAAATACATACATATATATATATATATATATATATATATATATATATATATATATATATATATATATATATATATATATATATATATATACATATACATATATATATATTGCAGCCGAGCAAAATTTAAGAGAATCCCTTTCAAGAAGGAATGTAGCTAAAAGCTTGTAAACGCAGAAATAAATACAATACAAAATAAATAAATACAAATGGGTGTGTTTTTAAAAAAAACTGTCTAGAAGCTTTACAAAAACGTCTTCTTGGTCTTTTCTGGTGTTATGCATTCAGGTGCAATGGGAGAAAGACAAAAGCAACGATCTGAGAAACGAACATTTGCTCTCAATACAACTACTAAGTAGTAATACTTGTACTGCGACTTGAAAAATGGTCTTTTTCCAAGACGTTTTTTCATTCAAACACAGAACAGAACAATGTTTTCCTGGCAAGTTGAAAATATTCAAGATAGCTGCCAGTTTTCATAGAAGTGACTAGGACTCACATGTTCACATTCAAGTACAATTAGTAAACGACGAGTGTAACCTGTTTTGAAAGGTTGCCAGGAATTAGCCACTTCTCTGTAAGAGGGAAATGACACCACTACTTACATCTGCAAAGCTGAATCTGAACAAAGGAAAGAAGTGTATGAAAGATGCAGGCATCATAATGGAAATTTGGCCTCAATGCGATCCACTGTGTTTGACAAAAATGAAGCAGCAGAAAAACCTGAAATCAATACTCAAGCATGGTAGTGAAGGGGTGGAGATATGGGCTCATTTTATAGTTTCTTGTTGTATTCATTAGACCTGGATCCTTGAAGGAATTTGATTTAAAAGTTTCAATTATATTTAAGAAGACAGCCATGTTTGAACCCAAGCAGCCGACTCTTTCCTTTGTACAACTTTAAATGATGACAGCACATTAATGGCTGCTTTCGCTTTGCTCTCAGGAGGAACAGTTTGCAGGCCTGATGAAGGACATGCAGCAGCTCAACGAGGCATACAGCAGCAGCAGCAGCAGCAGCCAGAACAAGACGGAGCATCCTGAAAAGCCCCACATCAACAGCACCTGAGCCCGGACAGAGACAGAACAAATATGCACTTCTCATTTTGTATAAAAGCCTGTGCTAAACTCAACAGACCCACAAGGTTCATCAACATTTCCGCTTCTTTTTTGTCCCAAAATGTCAAATATGTTTTACTTGTAAACTTGTCTGACAAATAAAAAAACAACCACAAAGAGACCCGTTTGACATTTTTAAATCTAACCCCATTGAAATAAATGCAACTGTCAGAAACATTTACACTGCTCAAAAAAATAAAGGGAACACTCAAATAACACATCCTAGATCTGAATGAATGAAATTTTCTCATTGAATACTTTCTCCTGTACAAAGTTGAATGTGCTGACAACAAAATCATTGTTGATTGTCAATCAGTGTTGCTTCCTAAGTGGACAGTTTGATTTCACAGAAGTTTGATGTACTTGTAATAATATTGTGTTGTTTGAGTGTTCCCTTTATTTTTTTGAGCAGTATATTTTTTGCTTACTATTTAAGTTCAAAAGAACATACAGGAACAGTTACTCTGTGATCCGTGACTTTCTGTTTTCCCCTTTGTTTCCGTGTCATGTAGCCTGAATATAACTGTGACACTGAGTCTTATTTCTCTAGAATATCCTCGGTTAGAAATCTCTAGCTGTATTTCAAAAACCTTGGTTCAGTTAAACATCCACTTCTGTTCTAATAAGTCAAAATTTAAGTTTCAAACGAGAAATCATCAAATGGAGTTCCCTAAAAAAAAAAAAAGGCCCTGAAATAGCCCTTTAACGTAGCAGTGGATTAAAAACTACAAATGAGATGTCAGATCAAACACCATTAAAATGTTGCAGCGTTTGGCCACATAAAGTGCCTATTGTTTGTTCAAAACAAAAGTGCTGCTGTTTGTCTGTGGGAGTGGGGCATGTAAATGACTGCGCTGCAGGGAACAACAGACAGAAAACCTTTTGGAGCACGCCATCCCTCCACATCAGGGGTTCTTGAGGGCCGGTGACCTGCAACTCTTGGACGTCTCCCTGGTCCAATCAAATCACTGAATCCCCTCCAAAGTGCAGTCAAGTTCTCCAGAGTCCGGCTAATGACCTCATTATTTGACTCAGGTGTGTTGAAGTAGAGACGCATCTAAAAGTTGCAGGAGACCGGCCCACCCCTGCTCTACATGATGCCGCCCTCGGTGGTGTGCCATACCTCCCATATACCATTACACAGCAAATTTGGCACGGTAGACGATGACGTAACTGGTCATATTTTAGAGGAGCCAATCACTGGTATATGATTGTAACAGGCAGAGTTTTGAGTCGAGCGTTACGCCACACCTGCTGTTCAACAAAAGGGAGGGACTTTGCTCGCGGTTCCACCCGGGTCTGAGACGGACTGCTGTGAAACCCCCACCAGAACTGGGCCCACAAACAAAAACCTTGAGGTACAGTAAGAGGCGTTTATTATTGAGAACGTAAAGCGGAAGTTGAACCGGCAGGAGGACGGCAGCTGCAGTGATTGAGGAAGGGAGCAACTCTGACGGAGCGTGGTTCGGTCACGAGAAGCTAAGAAGTGGAGGAGCGGTTTAGAGGCATAATCTGGACTGTGAGTGGACTAAGATGGCTAGTAGTAGTGGAGGGTGCTCAGAGGATGAGGGAATGGAAACAAGTTGGTCGGTGGTAGAAAATAAGAAAGGGGGAGGAGGAAAAGATAAGGGCAAGAAAGGGATAAATACAGGAAAAAGATCTCTCGAAGATGAGGAGGAAAACGTCGAGACACGAAAGAAAGTAATGATGGAGGAGTTCAAGGTAATTTTGAAGTTCAGAGCTGGGCAGGATTTGACAGGAGTGAGTCCAATCACGCTATCTATTGGTTTAAAGAAAGTAGTTGGAGATGTGGAATTAGCTAAAGTGTTAAGAGATGGAAGCTTGTTGATTATCTGTAAAAATGCTGAACAAAAGAACAAAGCGTTAAAAAATACAATCGATTTGTAAAAGAGAAGTAATGGAGAGGAAAATAATGGGAGAAGAGAGAGGAATAAAAAGGGGGTAATATCAGACGACTGCAGGCTTTTAGAAATGGAGAAAGAGTGGATAGCACTTCTGTGCTATTAGAGTTTAAAGGAAAAGAAAAACCAGATAAAATAATGATTGGATACTTGAGTTTCAGTGTTAGGAATTATATTCCTCCACCGATGAGATGCTACAAGTGTCAGAGATATGGACATACAGCAAAAGTATGTAATGGGAAGCAAAGATGTGGTAGGTGTGGAGGAGAACATTCTGCAGCATATGCAGGGTGTATGGTGAGAAAAGAAGCAGCAGAAATTCAAAAACTAAAAACAGAGAAGAGAATGTCATATGCAGAAGCAGTAAAGGAGGTGAAAAGTGCAGGGGGTAAGTCAAAGAGCAAAAGTAGAAAAAGAAGACGATAGAGAAAGATCAAAATACTGTCACGCTAGGAAAACTGATCCCGTTCTTAGCCTACATTATAAATTGTTCAGAACAAGCGAGGACTAAAACTGAAAAAATTAAAATAATAGTGAAAGCAGCAGTAAGATTCTTTAATGTCACGGATTTATCATGGGAAAGAATTCAGGATGAACTCAGACAAGGAGAGGGATCAGATGAAAATGAGGCAAGTCATATAGTCATATAATTTTAATATTACAATGGAATGCTAGAAGTCTAATTGCTAATGGTCAAGAGTTTAAAGGTTTTATTAATAGATTAAAGGAGAAACCAGATGTAATTTGTATTCAAGAAACTTGGTTAAAACAAACATTACAGTTTAGTGTTAGTGGTTATTCAATTATACGAAGAGACAGAGGAAATGGAAATGGAGGAGGATGTGCTATATTTATAAAAGAAAAGGGGTTAAAATATGGACAAAACATGGAAGTATAAAAATATTAAATTATTATAACCCTTGTAAGAAAATAGATAAATTAAAAATAGAAGATATAATTAGGCATAGAGAAGAGAAGTTAATATGGTGTGGGGATTTTAATGCGCACAGCACTTTATGGGGTGAGAAAGATGATTATAATGGGGGGGGATTTTTAGAAGGAATTATTGAGGAAAAAGAACTAGTAGTGTTAAATAATGGGGAAGGAACTCGGTTGGATATGATTAGTGGTAAGGAGTCTGCTATTGACCTTACTCTGGTATCTCCAGGTTTGGCAGATAGTTGTAAATGGAAAATATATAAAAATAGTACAATTGGTAGTGATCATTATCCAATATTTATTGAAGTTGAAATAGATGTGGACGAAGAACAGGCAAATAGTCAAGGAAGATGGAGGTTTAGAGACACTGATTGGGGAAAATATAAAGATATGAGTAAAGATAGGTTGGTAAATATAGATATAAATAAACCAATAAATGAATTAAGTCTAGAGGTTAGTAAAAGTATTTTTTGATATAGCAAAAAAAATAATACCAAAAAGTAAAGGGATTAAAAAGAAGAAAATAGTCCCTTGGTGGAATCTAGAATGTACAAGGGCAATTAAAGCAAGAAATAAGGCGTTTAAAAGGCTTAAAAAAGCCATTTGCCTCCAAAATCTAATTAATTATAAGAGAAAACAAGCAGAAGTCAGAAGGAAGATAAGAAATGCGAAAAAGAGTTATTGGGGTAAGTATTGCGAATCAATAGGAAAAACAACAACGTTAGATAGAGTATGGAACACGATCAAGAAAATGTCAGGGAAATCAAAAGAATATATTTTCCCGGTACTTAAAAATAATGGTAATATGATTATAGATAATAAAGATAAGGTTGAAGTACTAGTAAAGGTTTTAGCTAAAATATATAGTAATGAAAATCTTAGTGAAAAAGAGAAAGAAGGAAGGGACTTAACATTAAAAAGATATAGTGAAAGGATAAATGAAGAAATAGAGGATAATGATACTATAAATATGAAGTTTTCAATGATAGAGTTAAATAGAGCATTAAAGAATACAAAAAATTCGACACCTGGGGAAGACCAGATTAATTATATTATGTTAAAAAATTTGAGTGAAAAAAGTAAAATAGTATTACTAGAATTATATAATAAAATATGGGAAGAAGGAATTTTGCCAGATAAGTGGAAAGAATCAATTATTATCCCTATTTGCAAACCAGGTAAAGATCCACAGCTAACTGAGAGTTATAGGCCAATAGCTTTAACATCTTGTATTGGAAAAATAATGGAGAGGATGGTAAATAATAGGTTAATTTATTTCTTAGAATCAAGGGGGAAAATAAAATCATATCAATTTGGTTTTAGAAAAGGAAGAAGTACAACAGATCCTATGGTATATCTTGAACATGAGATCAGAAGGGCAAAGGTGAATAAAGAGGTTTTAATGGCAGTTTTTCTGGATATTGAGAAAGCATATGACATGTTATGGAAAGAAGGATTACTGATTAAAATTAGACAAATAGGATTAAGAGGTAAAATTTACAAATGGATTAAAGATTTTTTAACTAATAGAAATATAAGAGTTAAAATAGGAAATGAAATAAGTTCAAAGTATTTAACTGAAAACGGTACTCCTCAAGGTAGCATTATAAGTCCCATGTTATTTATAATAATGATTAATGATATTTTTTAGTAAAATTGAAAAAGAGTTTGGAGTAACTCTATATGCGGATGATGGTTTAGTATGGAAAAAGGGGGAAAGAATATAAAGTTTATAAATAATAAAATGCAAGAAGCATTGTATAAAGTAGAAGATTGGGCTATAAAATGGGGTTTTAGAATTTCAATTTCAAAATCCAAATTTGTTACCTTCACTAATAGGAGAGTAGGCACTAATGTAAGGTTAAAAATGTATAATAAGGATGTGGAGAGAGTAGATCAGTTTAAATATTTAGGGGTATGGTTTGATAAAAAAAACTTACGTGGAAAATACATATTAGTAAAATTATAGAGAAATGTAAAAAATTATTAAATATAATGAGGTGTTTAAGAGGCAAAGATTGGGGTGCTGGTAGGAAAACTTTGAAAACATTATATATTGGACTCATTAGGTCGGTAATTGATTATGGGTGTGTGGTATATAGTTCAGCCTCAAATAATTTATTAAAAGAAGTAGATAAAATTCAATATCAAGCATTAAGAGTTTGCTGTGGAGCAATGAAAACAACACCAGTGTCAGCACTACAAGTAGAAATGGGTGAGATGCCGCTGGAGCTTAGAAGGAAGCAATTAGCAGTAGCATTTTGGGCAAATACAAGAGGACATAAAGAAAGTTATCCTATAAATAATATTTTACAACCTTGTCAAGAAAAAATTAAGAACGAAGATATAAATAGTTTTGGTTGGATAATAAATAAAGAAATAGAGGAAATGGAACTAAATCGATGTTTAGTTAGTCCTATGATGGGTATCCCGTATACTCCGCCTTGGATATATAAGGAGACTGAAGTTGATTTTAAGTTATTGGAAAAAGGTAGACAAATGGAAGAGGGAGTGGTGGAAGGTTATATAAGTAGGGAGTATGGTGAACACTTACAAATATATACAGATGCATCAAAGATGTTAAATGATAGGGTAGGGGTAGCATTTATAGTTCCTGAATTAGACATTATGGAAAATAAAAGAGTAACGGACAGATTGAATGTATATACGGGTGAGTTAGTAGCTATTTTAATGGCGTTAAAGTGGAGTGAAAATTTGAGTAAGAAAAAGATTTTAATTTGTTCCGACTCGAGTAGTGCATTGACAAGTATTATGGAGCAAGAATCGGAAACAAGACAAGACATACTGAAGGATATAAATAAGTCAATTTATCAAATAGGGAAAAATGAATCTAGTGTTAAATTTATTTGGATTCCAGCTCATGTCGGTGTAATAGGAAACGAATTAGCGGATAAGTTTGCTAAGAGTGCGACTAGAAGGGATGATGTGGAACTTAAAATTAAATTTAGCAAAAAATGAGATAAAAAAATATAAGCAACATTATTATAATATATACAAGGCAAAACAGTGGGAAAATGAAGGGAAAGCAAGATTTTATTATAATATTCAAGGAAAAGTTGGGGAATGTAGAAAAGAAAATAGGAGTAAAAGAGAGGAGGATATTATATCTAGGTTAAGATTTGGGCATACGGGATTAAATAGCACCTTGAGAATAATTAATAAGCACAGCACGGGGTTATGTAGTTTTTGTGGAAAATTAGAAACAGTTCAACATATCTTTATAGAGTGTACCAAGTATAAACTGGAAAGAGAGGAATTAAATAGAAATAAAGTTAAATTAGATATTAAAGACCTATTACAAAAGTCGTCCGGGGATGTGGTTTTTAGTTTTATTTTTAGATTTCTGAGAAGTACAGGTTTAATGAGGAGGTTATAGAGACTGTAGATCTGGTCCATACTCCAGTCCAGAAGGTGGCGGTAATGCACCTTAAAAGTTGTTTGCCAACCGCCATTAAACAAAAAGAAGAAGAAGAAGAAGGAAGTTGAACCGCGGTGCTCGCTTTCTGACGCCGTCTGGTCACGACGGCGTTCAACCAAAGGAGTGAAAGGTCCGAACAAGAACGTCTTATATTTGAACGCTTGTTTAAAAGCAGCCGACTGATACGAACGCGGTGTGTAGTATTTAAATTTCCTAACGTTTCTTGGTAAACGAGTCCCTACCGGCCGTCTCTTACTTTCGTTTTCTTTCCGGTGTTTCGCCTTTAAGTTTCGTTTTCTCCGTCTCCGCAGCAGCAGCTGCTGGTTTCACGATGGCCGAAGCCGAAGAGTCCGGCTTTTCCCTCATGAGCCTGGAGGACGAGCTGACCTGCAGCATCTGTCTGAGCACCTTTGACTGCCCGGTCACCATCCCCTGCGGACACAACTTCTGCCAGAACTGCCTGCTGGCCACCTGGAAGGACTCCTACAGCTGCCCCCAGTGTCGCACCCTGTTCGCCACCAGGCCGGAGCTGAAGAAGAACACGGTCCTCAGCACCGTGGTGGAGACCTTCAGGGTCAGGACCAGCAAGAGCGAAGGGGCCGCTGCGAGCAAACCCGAGAAGAAGAAGAAGAAGGACCCGGTCCGCTGCGACACCTGTATGGAGGCGGAGGCAGCCCAGACCTGTCTCACCTGCATGGCCTCCTTCTGCGAGGAGCACCTGCGGCCCCACCGGGAGAACCCCATTTTCCGCCTCCACCAGCTGACGTTCCCCCTCGAGGACCTGATGGAGCGGATCTGCACCGACCACCACAAGCTGATGGAGCTCTTCTGCAGCCAGCACCAGCGGCCGATCTGCAGCCTCTGCCTGCAGCAGGTCCACAAGGGCTGCTCCTTCACCACTCCGGAGGAGCAGCGGAGCAAGAAAGAGGTCATTCAGTCTCATATGAGTGCATCTTAGAAATATTCCTGGAATCATGAAAAAAATAATTCCTTGTGATTCTCTGAATACAGTTTGGATGTAATGTGACCCAAAAATTCAGTTTTTCCAAAAATAATGATCACATTGACTAAGATGAAGCATTTAGAGTTTTAACACATTATGATCTCTACAGTCATAACCACAGTCCAACAGATTTAAACAATCCACATGGAAAAGAACCTAAAGGTTCTTTAACCTAAGTTAAAGAACGCTTTACTGATCCTAAAGGATCAGTAAATTTAATTTAATTAATTTCCCACCAGGCCATTTAATTTCCTGGTGGGAAATGTAATTTCCCTTTAGGATCAGTAAAGCATTTTTTGAATTCGAATTGGATTTGTATACGAGCACATTAACAGAAAATTGAGTGGAAGGAAAAAAAAGATGAAGATGCGCAAATGTCGAATGTAAACAGCCTTGAGATGATTGTGAAGCCTAGTTTATTTACAAACATTTCTCTGCCGTAGTAATTTTTTTTCAGCCTGTAAAAATATGCGCCTGCTGATAGGCATTAAAATTCCACTGCAACTACTTTTTAAGTGTTTAGGTTGCTTAAAAAGTAGCTCTGGTTAAAAATCAGAACTGTATCTGCAAATTAGGAATCACCCATTAATTGTATTTTTATATTTCGTACTACATCGAGTGCCTAAGTCTAAACATTAGTTCAATAATTTATGTTTTAAAAAATATTTCAATTTAGAAGTAGCTATAGAAGATTAAACGAGCAACTTATTAACATTTGAAGTCATATTGTTCAGTGTTTATTGAAATATTTCATGGTTAACCCATGGATTAGCTTAAACTGACTCTGGGCAGATAGGTTAGAGGTCAGAAGGTGAATCACCTGAGCAGAGACGATGCGGTGAAGCAGACAATACACCAAAGTCAAAGGCGACATATGAGAGCAACCTGAGTTTATTATGTCATTAACGATTAACAAAGTAAATACGCAGTAACAAATTATTAACTACTGAAACTCACCTGGTTGTTGTTGCACAGCCTGGAACTGATCATGTGCTGTTGAATTATTGACTTTGACTGTTGAGGTTAATATTTTATTGCAAACAATTCTTTATTTCAGTCACAATGTTGTTGAAACCAAACAGGATTATCGAGTCAAATAAATACGTGCTGTGCTTCAGCACATCACCATGAAACGGGGAAATGTTGCATCTACATAAACTGAATGCATATTTATCCATCCATACATAATGATGCATGATGTGAATGAATGAGTCGCGTTTTCTCTGCTTACAGCTGGACCTGAAAGAGAAGTTGGTTTTTCTGGATGGAAAGCTCTCGAAGAATGAGAGTGTGATTTGTCAAATGAGGGTCATGCAGAACAAGCTAAGGGTTTGTATCATTTGAATGATTAAAGCTTAAACGAAGAGCTCTAATGCTGTCGATTTCAGTTTGTTCTGCTGTGGGGTTAATTTCTGCTGCTGTGGTCCTCACAAGGAGTCGGCCATCCACAGGAAAAGTGCCTTGTCGGCTGGGTATCAGCAGATGCGCGACATGATGACCAGAGAGGAGGGCGAAGCCCTGAAGGCAATAGACAAAGAGGTGGAGACTGGTGATGCCAAAATCAAAGGTCTCATCTCAAAGTTCAGCGAGAACGTCGACAACATTGGCAAAGCTAAAGAGGAAATCCTCTGTCTGCTGGGTCAGTCCCAAACCCTGGCCTTCCTGCAGGTGGGAGAACAGCAACATGAAAAATGAACAATGTGGCTCATTAAGTTTATAGCAGTTTTTTTTTTTTTTTTCTGTTAAGTATTATAATTTGAACAGCTCATAGAAAACTGTTCAAGTCATAATTTTAAAATGAAAATGGTCTGACAGAATCGTACAAGCAGCCAACCGAACCATCATAGTTCTTGGGTTGCTGCAGATTGATGTGTGAAAATGGCACAGTCAAAGTCCTAAACCTAACTGAGAATCTTTGGTAAAACTTAAGTATTAGGTTTTACCAATCGGACTCTGAGATATTTTGCAAAGGAAATGGGCAAAAAACACTTTAGTCTTCATTGCATTGTGAACCTGATGGAGGTGTTTCCCGAACAATTTATTGCTTTAATTGCAACACATGTTTTTGACTTGCGTGGTTGACGTAACCACGTTAAGCCACACAACAATTAACCTCAACTTCGTGCTGGTCTCATAAATAAAATCACAATAAAACACATTGTGCATGGTTGTAATATGGTAAAACGCAAACAAATGTAAGGAATACATTTCTACCAAGTGAATGTTGTACACAAACATCTTCTTCATGCATAGGATGAAAAGAAAGAAACAAAATGCAAAATATTTTGTGCATGCACATGATGGTTAGTCATCAAAATCTCTGTTTTTCTGTCCCTGCAGACTTCATTTAACCTTCCCCCGGCTGTAAGCTATGACCCTTACAGCCCTCGAATCACTCTGGATTCCAAGAAGGTCACGCAAGTCGAGGCCTTTGCTTTGACATTTAAGAACTACCTGATGGAGCTCTTGAAGCAACCTGTGGAGGCCAGAATCCCGAAACTCATAGCAGGTGATTATGCAAGCACACTTCTAAGCTGGTGGCTTCATCCTGTGCAGTTACATGATAAAAGCAATTGAAGTAAATATCCAATTTTATTTCAGACATTAATACTGGCACATTTGCAGCGGGTGAGTGGTTTAAATATGAGAAGGGGGAAAAAACAGAAAACCAATCAAAACAAATATTCTAACTGGTGCAGTGATTTAGCGAGGCGGTGTCTTGGAGGAAATGCATTTAATTATTTAGATGAAAGCATAAAAGGCTAAGTAACTAAACTCAATGTTTCAGGAGAAAGAGCAGCTTCTGCCTCTGGTCTTTCAAGTTTTGGAACTTACCTGGAATCTGGTGTGTTTTTCTCCAACACCTGTTTTCAATCTGCCAATTTATGTATCTGTAATCTGTCTCATTCCAAAGAGATGCATAATGAAATTGTATTTGTCATGTTTGTAACTTTCTTCAGAGTCAAACATCCCCCCAGTGAACCCTCGACTCCCCAGATCCCACAGTCCAGGTCCTCAGGCCAAACCGGCCCTAAAGAAGAAACCTAAAGAAAGTAAGACAAATCCAACTTTTTCCATTCATTATGCAAACAAACTACATTCCTAGAGTAATTTAATCAAACACAAACCAAAATTGAACACCATTGGAGTATGATTAAGATGAGATTGAAAACCTTGCCTTTTTTTTCCTGCATTTTATCAGGCAAAACAATAAAGTCCTACATTTTTACATTAAAACTACAAGCTAATGGCTTTTTCTTGAGATTTTGTGACATACCAACACAAGTAGTGGATCTTACAGCGGTTTTTGTTATAGTTGAGATGTAGAAAACGATGACTTATTTCTCTCTAGAAGCCGCAAAAAGCCCTTCTCTGACCACCGAAATAAATCCAGGCAATAAGAAGCTGGGAAAATCTATTGAAAACCTGCTGGAGTTTGGCATGAAGGAAAAACCAAGGGGACGTCCTGCTGCTGCTGAAAACAAAGAAATAACTGGTAGGTACCAGACTTGGATGTTGCAATGTGAATAACTGACAAATAATAACCTGTTTAAACAAAAAAAGGATATTTCAGGTGTATGCCAACTAATAAGAACGTCATCAAACCGTTCATTTATTTCAATAATCCCATCACTGACGCCTTCCAAAGGAAGTGTAATCCAAAAAGAGCAAAAAGTTGATATTGTGTAATGTTCTGAGAAACTGGATTTTCATTAGCCGTTTGCTAGAACCTTCAACTAAACACTTGCAATATAGAGCCACTAGAGACAGGCTGATACTTTTTGTATTGAATTACTGACATAAAATTGACTTTTTGATGAGATTCTAATTTGAGATGCATTTAAAATGTGTTTTTCTGTCTCCCGTCACAGAGACTACAGACATTCCCTCAGAGATAAGCTCTGCTGAGAAACGAAGTGACCTAATGAAATGTAAGGAAGCAAATATCTTTCCCTCTTGTCCAATCAGCAGGTGTTTTGTCGTTAAAATTGTCTTTTGTTTCGTCTCCACTAGACGGCACTGTGCTCAATTTTGATCAAAGAACGGCCCATAAACGCATCGAACTAAGCGAGAATTTCACCAAGGCCTCGGTGTCCGACGAGCACACAACCTACCCCGACTGCCCAGAGCGCTTCGCCGTCTGCTCCCAGGTCCTGACCTCCAAGGGGTTCTCCGCAGGCCGCCATTACTGGGAGGTGCGACTGAGCAGCAACAACTTCATCGGCATCGGTCTGGCCTACGGCAGCATCGACCGCAAGGGCCCCACCAGCAGGCTCGGTCGCAACAGCAAGTCCTGGTGCGTCGAGTGGTTCAACGTGAAGCTGTCGGCCTGGCATAGCAGCACGGAGGCGGTGCTGGCCAATCCGAACCCGAAGCGCGTCGGGGTGCTGCTGGATTGCGAGGAGGGCAAGATTACGTTCTATAACGTGGCAGACAGGGCGTATCCCTTCCATTCGTTTAGCTTTCAGATCACTGAGGCCATCTACCCAGCCTTCTGGATTTTCTCCAGTGGCTCTCACATTACTCTGTGCAAGCTTCAGTAGGGTTCAACATGCAGTTAAAATGTGAAAACTGCATGCGTTTACAATGAAGCATGAGAAAGATGGCAGACTGACCGGTGCGTCAGTCTGGAATGAGGATGTGGAAATAAAACATTAATCAAAGTAAGGATCCTTATTAACCCAATTAAATGCTGGGTTAATAATGATAATGTCAGATTTAAACTACAAACCAAAAGTTGCCAGTGTATTTACTTGATACTTAACTTCATCATCACACTTTAATCACAACACACTTCATCATATCCAACAATTTCCCTCATTATTGTCATTTTCTCTGAGGTGCCAAGATTCCTCTTAGTTTAAAGGTGTACTACGCAGCTAATATTTCTAAACTCAAAGTTTCTAGTTTCCATTGAACTGTACTTTGCAAGACAAAACTCATTCTGAGAAATATTGTTTTAATATCACAAGATCCAGAAACAAACGTATGTACAAGTTAAGTGGAAGCTAAAACGATATGAAAGTGGGGAGTCGGTGATGTAGTTGGTTTTACTTCAAGTCTTCTCCCAGATGAATTGGCAACAAGACAAGGAGTTCCTACACAATGACCTTAACACATTAAGGTTAAGTTTAGCTATATCTTGCTTAGTATACCTTTAAACACTTCTTTTTTGATTATTTTATTTCCCTAGTCAGTAAAGACGGTCCATGGTGTTCTCACCCATATGTGGATCTGTCTTTATTTTGGTTGGGCCATTCCTTTATGCCCTGTCATAAGGTGATTCTTACAAAAGGATTATTGAGGTTATGATTCTGTGCTGACTGACTAAGCAGACAGATGAAAGCCTTAATACATAAATGGATGGGAAGGGCTGAGGGTGGATCATAATAAAGCACTTGGCTCTCGGTGGATGTTGTGGGAGTTTCTGTTTTGGCCATATGGCTGAAAGAGAAGCTGGTATTGGTTTTTGGTTTAGAGTAAAAGCTGCTGAAGCATTTTACTCAAGTGTTTGGATTTGGTGACTGGGACTAGCTTCTGTGTTTTGTTCCTAATTATGGGATGTATTTAAAGGAAAACATTTGATTTTTAAAACATCCAATGTAATCAAGGAATAAGACTTGACTGTCTTTCAATCAGTGTGGATTGGAGATGGTCACACTTTTCTCTTTTTTGTTTCCTAATCTGAAACAGAAAATGTACAGCAGGACAGGAGCTGAGCTTGTGGCAGTGGACCAGATTATTATCTCTTAAAATATGAGCGATAATCTGGGTTCAGATTTGGATTTTCAGACCTGTTTACAGAATTCCTGCTTGAGATCAGAAAATCGCTTGTAGTATTGTGAAATACTTCAGTGATTATTTCAGTTGCGACAAATCCACAGTGATATTACCACACTTCAGGTTAAGGAGTGTACTGATGGATTCAGAAACTTTAAACGCCCTGTTTCTCCGGTGTTGCTCTGTCCTTTTAAGACATCTAGCAGCAAATCTTTTTGGACAAACGCCTGTGAAGTCTTTACTTTTGACTGCTTGGTGTTTGCTTCCTGTCAACATGCAGGTCTTTCAGCTTCCACTTTGTTCAGGGAGAAGTTGAGAAGCTTGATATTGAGGCTTTGGTATCTGGAAATAGGAAGGAAAGAGTTGTATC
Organism: Poeciliopsis turneri; assembly: GCA_922788865.1. Lineage (NCBI taxonomy): Eukaryota > Metazoa > Chordata > Actinopteri > Cyprinodontiformes > Poeciliidae > Poeciliopsis > Poeciliopsis turneri. Next base: position 314,490 of record CAKLNU010000131.1, read on the forward strand.
TCCAAAAAATACATCCAACAAGTATCTGATAAAATACTTACTATTCAATAAAATAATCTTTTACCAAAAAAAAAAGCTATTTTAAGTTACTAAATCTTGTTTAAATTGTGAAAATGAATCACTTGTCATTTTAAGTGCAGTGTTTTCATATTAAGCATGTGTTTTAAAACCTGCTTTTATTTATAGATGAGGCTATAAAGACTATGGAAAGTCGCAGCAAAAAAAGTATGAGATGAAAATATAACTTGTGCACACTATGCCAAATCTAAGAAATCAGAGTAAATGAATAAGATGACTTTGTTGGGATTATCAAGCCTTGCGTCTTGACATTATTTCTTTGTGTACAGCAGACGTCATATAGAGTCTGTTTCACTAAAGAAATTAAACATCTTTCTCTCTTCCGTTCACCTGTAAGACTTTTTGGTTTCACTGGTGGAGTTTGGATGAGGAAATGATGGCGGAGAACAGAGATATTCAGCAACAGTCCAGGTCCAGATTTGAACTTGGTTCTGTTGTGTTTTTGAGCCTCACAGAGATTAAACACTTTAGTTTCCTCTAGAAGTTGGGGAAACTAAATGGCTCATTGGCTTATTGTGAGCTACTGGAAGGAGGGAAGATTTCCAATTCATTAAGTTTTACGTCACGTGATGCTTAGCTTAAGTCATTTGTTTCTGCAGTGTGTTAGTACAAGTTGTAGCATTCCTGTTCTAAACCTATAACTACTGTTATCTACAACAACTTCTAGGGATCTTCCCAGGGTGTCGCTTGGGTATTCATTTCCTTCTGCTTTAATTTTTTTTGTCATGTTTAATCAAAGCTTTCTTTGAGTCGCGTTCTCTGTTTGGACATATTCAACCAAAACTGACCTGGAATCTAATCTTCTACTGTTTTGAGCCTAAAAATCATTTTAAGTAAGATATTTTGATGGGCATAAACAACATGATCAACATGATTACATTGAAATGCAATGCAATTTTTCTTTTGGATTAATAAAGTATAATCGATTGATTGAATAAACTTTGTTTTTGGTCTCTTTCTGTGCCGTTTATGTACTGGTTGTAACAAATCTTTGTTGTCAGCAGTCAGCTGTGTCTAAAATCTACAGCAGATGCAAATAAAATGATGTAAAAGAGAAATGTCACTAAATGATAAGCAATCGAACATTCTCTAAGGTGATGATACAGGAAAGATCGACTTGTTTTATTCAGGACTGTTAACATACCAGGACTTAATAGCTAACACAGTGTAATAAACTTGTTGGTGGCCTCACCTGTTTATGATTCCACTGATGACTTTACAATATGATCTGTGCAGAAGTCCTCAGCTAGTAAAATACAGGCTTTTTGTGCGACATATTAATGTTCCTTCCTGTGTTACAAAAATTTGTACAGCTGAAAATGAGATAATCATCAAAATGTCATTTTATTTCAATAAATCAAGACAGTGAAACATAAACCGCGCTACATAAAATACAAAAAGATTGGAAAGACAAAAAAAAAGTTTGGAAATGATCAATATGATCATGATCATGATTTCTCAATCTATTTTACTTTTAAATCTAATATCCATTTGCCAAAGTAAACAGTACGTCAAGGCAAAATCCAAGGTTTTGTATCTGTACAAAATCTATTCAAACGTGCAAAGAGTCTTTTTTATTTTTAAAAAACTAAAATAATAGAGGCACATGTGATGGGATATTTACATATTCACACTTTACCAAAGGACGGATGTTCAATGACAATGTTTCAATCGGAAAAATTGTCAATTCTGTAGCAAGAATCATAATTTCCAGTTTTTGGACCGTGGGAGGAAGCCAGAGAGAACCCATGCATGCACAGAGAGGAAATGCAAATTCCGTGCAGAAAGACCCGGGGCCGGGAATCAAACCCAGAACCTTCTTGCTGCAAGGCAGCAGCGCTACCAACTGCGCCGCTGTGCAGCCGGAGTTCAACTTGTATTTGAAAGAACAAAAAAAGAGAATTCTGCATCAATAACAATAAAAAGTGCAGGGTTCTGGAGGGGGCTGCACAGTGGCGCAGTGGGTAGCGCTGTTGCCTTGCAGCAAGAAGGTCCTGGGTTCGATTCCCGGCCCGGGGTCTTTCTGCACGGAGTTTCTCCCTCTGCATGCGTGGGTTCTCCCACAGTCCAAAAACATGACTGTCAGGTTGATTGGCCTTCCCAAATTCTAGGTGTGTGTGTGCGTGGTTGTTTGTCCTGTTTGTCTCTCTGTGTTGCCCTGCGACAGACTGGCGACCTGTCCAGGGTGAACCCCGCCTCTCGCCCGGAACGCAGCTGGAGATAGGCACCAGCAACTCCCGACCCCGTTAGGGAGAAGGGTGACGGAAAATGGATGGATGGATGGATGGATGGATGGGTTCTGGAGGAGATCCATGTTCAAGGCAAGCTGACACCTTTCTGTTTCTGTCTTGAACTATTCAGTGTCTTCAAAAACAGATTCTACTCATAATAATAAATATAAATCCAGTTTAATTCATCAGACGTCGTTTATGTATTTTCAACAAATAAAATGCTCACCGAAATAAGTCTAACAATTTCTTCCAAATACAGCATTTGATTGTGATTTAAAAAAATATATATATATATATATATTTATAAAAATTACATACTGAAGCTTTAATTTCACTCAGGAGAGGATGAGGCAGGACACTTACTTTTTTTCTCCCTCTCTCTATTTTGTTTGTAAAACCCGACTTTAATAAATTGCGGAGGGCCCCCTGTCGGTCAGGGGCCCTTGCAATTGTCATAACTTCCCCCTCCCAGATGGCCACACATCATTTGTTTATCTCCTCTGCGGACTACAGACTGGGAGTGGCTTTAACATCAAGTTTCCTGGAGGAAATCCAGCAAATTGCTGGCAGCAGAGGTGGAACAACTTCATGAGAAGAAACTCTCTGTTGTCGGGTAAAATTAATTTCTGTGGCTCGGTGACAACACCGGGTCAAGCGCGAGCGTTTCAGCTCAGTTTTCCACTCTGAACCGAGTTGTTTTTTTTGTTGTTGTTGTTTTTATTTTGTGCGCGTGCTCAGTTTCCTTTCTATCGCGAGGTTTTTGTCGCAAACTGTGAGTCGGGAAGATGGCCGACCTGGACGAGTCCAGCTTTTCCCTCATGAGCCTGGAGGACGAGCTGACCTGCAGCATCTGTCTGAGCACCTTTGACTGCCCGGTCACCATCCCCTGCGGACACAACTTCTGCCAGAACTGCCTGCTGTCCTCCTGGACCGACTCCTACAGCTGCCCCCAGTGTCGCGCCGTGTTCGCCACCAGGCCGGAGCTGAAGAAGAACACGGTCCTCAGCACCGTGGTGGAGACCTTCAGGGTCAGGTCCGGCAAGACCGAAGAAGAAGAACAAGAAGAAGAAGAAGAAGAGGAGGAGGACGACGAGGAGGAAGAGGATGAAGAGGAGGATAAGAGGGATGACGCGGTCCGCTGTGACACATGCATGGAGGCCCGGGCAGCCCAGACCTGTCTCACCTGCATGGCCTCCTTCTGCGAGGAGCACCTGCGGCCCCACCGGGAGAACCCCGTGTTCCGCCTCCACCAGCTGACGTTCCCCCTCGAGGACCTGAAGGAGCGGATCTGCAGCGAGCACTACAAGCTGATGGAGCTCTTCTGCACCGACCACGGCCGCCTGATCTGCAGCCTCTGCCTGCAGCAGGTCCACAAGGGCTGCGGCTTCACCTCTCCGGAGGAGCAGCGGAGCAAGAAAGAGGTGAGGCAGAGCGGAGTGTCGCTGAGTTTATTTGGTCGCATTTGCTGCGCGTTTTCAAAATGAGAAGATGCGTTTTGGACCCGCACTTTTATTTATTTATTTATTTATTTATTTATTTATTATCAATAATCATACTTCACAACTTCCTTTTAACTTTCTGTTTAAGTCGCGGTCCTCGCATTTTGTTTGGCTGTTATCTAGATTAGATTTTTTTTTTTTTTTTTATCTTGCCACTTCATGTTTGCTCTTTTTATGCTCTTCCTTGTTTCTGCTGTTCATCTAACCTGTTCTTCCTCAGGAGGAAGAACAAATTGAACAAACTGAGGTCACACGGGCCTCATAAATTAATTCAGAGAGCCATAAATAGCCGTCAGAGCACAAAACAGTGTTATTATCATCAGTATTAATGAAGTGTGTGTGGAGACAAATTAAGTATAATCTTAAAAATAAATTCAGGGAAAAGGCAAAGCATAAAAGTAACAAGAAAATAAATAAATTAAAAAATGGCTTACGTGTCATTAAGTGAAATAAGTATTGGATCCGTCCGTCACAGTCTGACCCAGAACTTGGTGGAGAAACATTTCTGGGTACGCGTAACATTTCTGGGTAGCACTACGATATTTTCTGGAGAAGCTCTCCTGTTTTTCACAAATCCGAGGAGGGATTTTGACGCCATCTTCTTCACAGAAACCAAGTTGTTTGGGCTTGTTTTCTTACACAGTTTTTCCTTCCACGTAACTTTCTGCTAGCACACATGGATACCAACTTCTTTAGCCGTGACCTTTGGTGGTTGACTGTCAAGTCAACAGCCTTCCTCACGAATGTGTAGGTCAGAACATGATTAAGATGTAGTTTACCTTTCAGAAACAAATGTCAATAATTTTTTGTCTATATGTTAAAAAAAAAAAAAAAACTCAGTTCAAACGTTACTCCTGGCAGGACACATGTCCTCAGCTGTGACTCAAAAGAACCTTTGGGGAGAAAAGGGAGGGACACAGAACATCTCACATGTCTGAACCTCAGCACGGTTCACTTTGAGCTGACCTTCTCATTTCTTCCTCATTCTCATTTCTTCCTCTGCAGTCTGAATTCAGGGACAAGTTGGACATTCTGAACTTGAAGATCGACAGGACCGACGTCGTCGTGCTTCAGATGAACGAGCTGCAGGGCAAGCTCCAGGTAACTTTTGCACCGCGCGTGTGTCGGCGTTTGCGAAGCACAGGTGACTCAGCCTGCTCCCGTCTCCAGGACGCAGCGAGCAAGAGGAAGATGGCGCTGGCTGCGGCGTACCAGCAGATCGGGGAGATGTTGGCGCAGGATGAGCGCGTGGCCCAGCATGAGGTGGACTGTGAGCTGGAGGCCGGTCTGGCCAGACTTCGCAACCTCACCACAAAGTTCGTCGACAACAGTGAGAGGATGACGAAAGCCAGAGAGAAGCTCGACAGTCTGATGAGTCAGGCGGGAATGCCGGCCTTTCTGCAGGTGGGGCTAAAACACACTTCCTCTTTCAGAGGCAGTACTAAAGGCGCTTTTCCACTGGCAAGTCGCGCACTAACCAGTTAACGTGCGGTTCGGTTTTACCCAAGGTGGTGAGCTTTTCCTCTATACGCTCTGTTCCTCGTTGTGGTGGGTGGGCCTTGAGCGCACAGCGGCTGCGGTCAACACTCAGTAACACTCAGCAATGGAGAACCTGGAGGTTGTGGTTCTGATGGACGCAGATAAACCCAGATATGTCATAGAAATTCATTGCTGGCCTAAACATGATGAGTAAGACTCAGATCAGCTGATTATTTTTGCCATATATGTAGATATATATTTTTTTAATCCAAAGGAAAAATACATTTCACATCACAAGCTAACATTACGTGTCTCTGGTGTTTCACACTGTCTGAGCAAAACTGCAGACGCGTCAGAAAGCTGACCACAGCGTCACTGTTTGTCTCTTCTTCATTGCGGCCTGTTCTTCACTGAGATGTGCAGCCAGCGGTAAAACAAATGGAGAATCTGTTTTGCCGAGACGGAACCAGTCGGTGGCGGTCCAGTGGAAAAGCGCCTTGAGAAACGCCTCGCACTAAATCCCACAATAATAGTGATAAAATTCTTACGTTCTTCACTTGCTCCTCGCAGGCTTCATTTGAGTTGCCCCGGGTGGTTAAGTTTGACCCCCACACCCCTCGGATTAACATGGACTCCAAAAGGGTGATGGCAACACAGAGCTTTGCTGCCTCCCTGCAGGAGAGCCTGATGATGCTCTTCACTCAGCCGTTTGAGGCCAGAGTACCACTGCTAAAACCAGGTAAATACGCAGGCACGCTAAAATGAGAAATGTCCCACTCGTCTTCTTAATAGGTTGAATAAAGCCAGTAATGTTCAGCGACAGCCTGGGTATGCTGCAGCTGAATTCTGATTACTCTTGCATAGATGCGCGTGCAAAACCCTGGTGTGAACTTTGGAGTGAAATAGTGTTAAAAGACAAGTTTTTTTCCACTTTGCCTTTTTCAGGACAAGCAGAAACGTCTGTCTCAGGAGCTGCAGGAGGAGAAAACAGCACAGCCTCGGCCCCCGAGTCTCGTATGTAACGTTCTACTAATTGTTGCCTGCAAGCGTTTTTAAAAGTGAAATCTGTGCTGAAGACTGCAATCAGTGCACCCCTAGTTTCTATACTGCAGAGTCAGAGCACTTCTTTGTGCAGCTCCCCAATGAAATAGATTGAATTTTAAGGTCGTAACGTGACGCAAGTTCAAGAGGCATGAATACTTTTTGCAGGGCGCCGTTTAGTGATGCATGTAAATGATTTATTTCTCTGATATTCGCCATCTCTTTTTCAGAATCCTCAAAGCTTCCAGAGCAAAGACCTCCACCCAGGTCCCATAGTCCATGTCGTCCACCTGTCCAGAGCTACTACCAACCCGTCCATATTCCTGTTTACATACAGGCAAAGCCGACATGGAATCTGCAGCAGAGTCAGCCTTCTGGTTTTTCCAGGCCTCCGTACTTCCACGAACAGAAACCACGTACGTAGCATAAAACATCACACGCAACTATTTGCTGAAGGGCCTCTTTGCATTAATTTGACTTCATTTTTGCTTGGCTACAAGGAGGGAAACTAATTAAGGGCAAAACCAACATCTCTAGCAAAATAAATGAGCAACGCATCTAAAAAATGGCGGAATTGTACTGTAATCTCTTAATTTATAAGCAACAAAAAAAAAAAAAGAACAGTTTACAGATTTCTCCAAACTTCAGCTTCTCAGAAAAGTCCCAGAGAAATGTCTAAGAAAGCAGTAGGAAAACCAGTGGGTAAACCAGTGGGTAAACCAGTCCACAAAGTGGTACCGAGTCGGGGTGGAGACGGGAAGCATCCGCCCCAAAGCAAAGGTAAGAGACGACCCAAAACCAAGCACCACCTGGACAAGCAGCAGGTGGATTCTTGGTCGAAATCGACTTATAAAATATGAGAAACATTGGTTGGTTATGCAATAACCACAAAATCTCACAAGCTTCTAAAAATAGGTTGAATCTAAATAATAATAACAAAAAACAAACAAAAAAAAAACATATCAGGACCTGCAAGGCAATTGTCAAACTTCACTTTTATTTCTTTGAATTGGTTATATAACAGTTTGTTTTTTTTTATTATTATTTATTTTGTTTTGTTTTTCTTTCCACCAAAAACCTTTTATCAGCTATTTGCATTGTCAGTGTTGATCCAGGGATCACGTCGATCAGCTTGTTGTCTTTGGAAAGATTTCATGTGGGGCTCATTGATCGATGGTTTGGTTTGGAAAACATCTTTGATCAGAACCTTGCTTTATATTGTTGTTTTGAAAAAAAGATATATTTATATAAATAGCAATATTACATTTTTAAATAGCGATAGTGTGGAAAAAATAAATAAATTGAACTATGCCACAGAAAAAGATCAAAGATTTTCAGATTGAATAAATTTGAAATCTCGGTGAACGCGTATTAAAAACGTCTTTCACATTTTACTGTTTGTTTCGTCTTTCAGACAAGAAAGCTGACGGTGGCCACCAAGCCTCTCAGAGTAAGTTATTTAAATTTGTATTCTGTTTGCAGATTCGTCATGTACCAACCCGGCATCAGGTATGAGGATTTTTAGACTGTTGGTCTTTGGTCAATTTAATTGGAGCATCTAAGATATTTTGTCATTTTATCACAAACTTTTATGGCTTTAATTTAGTCCTCTATGTAAAAGACCAACAGGAAGTTGTCTAAATTTATTGGTTTGTGTGTCTGAATTGGGTGAAACACAACATGTCTCACACTTTGAGCTTTCTGTTTGTGTGAAATATGGGACGTTTTATTACAAAACACTTGAATGGTGCGATACAAATTCTTGCTACATTTTCAGAATTTAATGAGGGGGAAAAAATTGTAAACAACACACTTGTTCCTGAAACTTGGGATCAGTTGGCTAATTTGTGTTGATCTGTCACATAAAATCCTAAAAGCTTTCAGCCAGAGTTGAGTTTCTATGAAGGCTTGCTGAGTTCAGCATCCAGCTATTTGTCAGGTGGTGACCGTGTGTCTGCAGTCAGCTGTGCTCAGGACAAAGTTCAAACATACTTTTGCCAATAAAAACAGTAGCTTCTCTCAAACCTGAATAACCGCTTTTAATGCTCAGGCCTTGTAAGGTTTGCTCTTGGGCCTCTCCCAGTGCAACCGACAGGCGTGTTTTAAAAACTCCGGTGTTTCATTTCAGCAGTTTGTTTGTTCTGCTGCAGAGAGAGAGAGAGAGAGAAAAAAACAGCATTCTGCACTTTGTTTCAGAGCAAGGCAAAAAGCCACCAAGTGCACAAGGAGGACAGAAGCCTGGGACGAAAAGACCCGATTCTGCTAAGAAAGACAAGCCGAAAGGACAGCCACCGTCAGGGAAACCGGCCGGGCCCAACCCACATCCCAGAAAAAATAAGTAGAGGTGAACGTCGGAGTTCATCAGCAGAACCTGAAGGGACTGATGGACCTACGCACAGTAACACTGTTGTGATTGTTAATAAATGACTGTTTGCTTCATGTTTTATTTGAGGTATTAAACTTAACCAGCCTTTACTCCTTATTCAAATAAACTATAGTTTTGTGACATACTGGGATGATTTAAATATCAAGGAAAAAGTTTAGGATTGTGAAACCTTCTAATAGAAACAGCTAGATTTTTATAAAAAAAAATATTAAAAAATGTTTCACCTCTTCTCCCTACATTGAAGAAGTACAAGAAACATAATGAGTGTTGTATATGGAGAAGGGAAATGGATCCATGGGTTATAAATTCAGTCAGTCATTTATGATTTGCTAAGTAATTCTTATAATCTCATCTCACCTAGATGAGATTATAAACTTTGCATGCACCTTAACTATGCTGTTGTCTGTGCGTAGATCCTGCAACCTGCTTTATAATGCGAAGCGTCGATATTTAAAAGTTAGATATCACATTTTGAACTGTATATTGAACTGTGGCAACACCAGAACATGTTCATCTGTTTAAAAAGAACACAAATGGAGGAAAAAAGGCTCATCACTGCATTAGTCACTATTTTGTATGTGAAAACATAAAATATCTAACTTCAAAGAAGAAGAACAAGAAAAAAATCTCAAAGTTTAATTTCCTCTTCAGGGATTTAGGTGATGTATCCCAAACCGCTTTCCAAGCTCTATTGTCATCAAAAATGTAAATATTAACTTATTCTTCGTCTTACTGAATGAAAACACAGAAACACCTCGGGTATGTATGAAAATATTTATGGGAATGTCTTCAAATTCAAAACATCACCTCTTTACATTCATCTCAATCAAAGTTGGTTCTTGTCACATTTTGTAAACAGCCATTCTTTCATGATTGTTGGCATTAAACGCTTGTTTTCCTCTGAGCTCGGTTTCTTGGTAGTTTGTGGTAAACTGGGATCACACAAGTCTTCCTAAAGTTGCTGATTATCATTACAGTAGATTCTTAGAAGCAATTCTGACAGCAGAGAAGTAAGTCGTTGATTATACAAGTATTTCAAGTCTTTTAGCTTAAGCTGCTTTTCTGACATTTTAGCTTTAAAATCAATACTGTTTACTAACCGGCTTAAAGTCTCATAAATGCACAGGAGGGCAGTCTGCCCAAGCAATAACAATGTCCTGCAATAAAACGCGTAAAATCAGCTTTAAAAATTTAAACTCAGAGGGAGAATCATGCCGTTTGAGCTTCATAAAAGCTGCTTCATCACAACACAAAGCTCTGGTAAACGCATATTAAAAGGTAAAGCAGGCGTCGTCCAGCGAGGCATCATCATGCCCAGTTACTGATGCTGCTCAACCTTAAAGCCTGCTGCAGCAAACCCTTAACCAGACATCCTACAGACTTCTCCTGATGTGGCTCGGAGCGCCGGGAATCCCGCCGGGAATCCCGCCAGCACCAGGACAGATGCTGCAACTACTGAACTAAACCGGTCTGAAAAGCTCTACCTCTGAATACTCTCCTCAGCCTTCCCCCTTGTGGTGAGAACAGGTAAAACATGAGAAACTGAAGGACCGCTTGCACAATGGAAAATCTCATCAGCAGGTGTAATAATTTATGGCAGTAACATGGATAGGAGCTAAGCTCAAGTGCAACACAAAGTATGTAAACAGTTTGCAAAGATGAGGAAAGAAGTTTTTGTTTTTTTTTTTGTTTTTTTTTACATGCTGGCAAAGTAGTTCCATATTGACTTGGCAGTGCTTTCATATTGACCCTCAACAAGTCAGCCCGTTTCCTGCAGGGACATCCAGTGAATCTGAATATACATGGGGAAAGCTCCTCAAACTGCTCCAAAGATGCAAACTAAAGCAGCAGTGTCGCATGATTAAACAGATGGTCACTTCCAAAGGTGAAAATTGTAACATTTCCAACTCAAGTGGTTTGATGTAATAGGCCAACAGAAAGAGTTAAATGGGGTTAAACGCAGGCGAGGCGGCGCCCAAAAGACTGGAAGCACAGCCCCGACTCAGGGTCATGAATACAAATGTATTCCCAGCATTTTATACTTTCAGGAACATTTTTGAAAACTCTCCCACTTCCCTTCCACTTCATAGTTATGCTGGACTTTATGCTTGTCTATCGCATTAAATCCCAATAAAACCCACTGACGTTTCTGACTTGACAAAACGTGGAAAGCTCCGAGGTGCAAGAATACGTCTGCAAGTCACTGGATCTCAGAGGTGGCCATGATGTCATCTTTCATGGATCTTTTAGCAAACGTTCAAAGTTTCAGCAACAGACACAAGAGAGAGCTTTCTTTTGTGCTTGGTTTAGACCATAAAACGCAAGATGAATCACTGAGAGTCGACGTCATCTCTTACGCGACCTTTCCTTGTATCACAGCTTTTCATGGCCTGCTGCAGGTTTGGCATGGCTTTTAGAGGGCGTGGAGGACGAGTTACATTTGTCTCACGAAAAGGAGCACTCGGTTTTAAATACAGCAGAATAAATACAGCACAGTTATCTCTAGACTCTACAATCTATATGGCACGAGGGATCAGTGCAAATAAACAGAAAGCTTTCCTCAACACGTCCGCGGCCACCTGGCTGCTCCACATAGTAAATGCCTGAGCTCTCAGCTGCAACAAATGAAGGATAAAGGACAAAGAACACAAAGCCAGGATTCAAAACTGTGGCAAACTCAAGCAGACGGTGGACCAGTGAAGTCGGACTGTAAAACAGAAACCATAATAAGAGGCGTTTAGGATCACGTGACGCCTGAGGAGCGTCACGCTTGCAGAGTAGTCAACCACGGGGGCCTGGGCGAGTCGTGAGGGGCCGGGCTCTCCGGCTCGGAGGCGCTGGACTCGTCATCGTCATCGTCTGTCTGCTCTGCGCTGTGGTACAGCATGCAGGTCTGGGTCTTATGGGTGATGGTGATGGTGCAGGGCCCCTGAGCCCAGGGCTCCCCGTCCACCTGCATGGGCATGGTGGAGCTCTTCAGAACCAGCTGCAGGTTGAAAATCCCACAAGTTAGAATATCACACGCCACCGATCCACAAGGAGGTTTTAGCGCATAATACGCATGTTACTGCAAATAATCCTGAGGAAAATATATATATATATATATGCAGTACATAATTGATCAAAAGTATAGCTACTAGAAAAATTATTATTTTTAAAGACTGGAACTTGGCGACCAGCCAGAAAACTGCAATCAGTGCACCCCTAGAATATAGTTCCAAAAAATAAAGAATATATTCAGAAAGGAATAAAAATGTATAATTTCAAGATTTTTTTCTCTACACTTTGCCAATTAAATAATTAAATTGATCAACTATTTTTGGTTAGAAATTTGAGATTTTTTTTTTTGTAACTTATTGATGGGGTAAAATATTCTGGACAATAAATACAGTTTATTATTAACACTAGACAGAAAAATAAAAATCCTTCTCTAAAGATTCTCCTAGATGCAAATGAGGCCTCGTTCAGACCAGGTAATAAATAACAGCTGACTCAGACCCGAGTAGGATATTTACACCTGGCATTTAAATCCACTCTGAGCAACTAGAAGAGTTACCTGTTTTACATGCAACAGACAGGCCTGCTAATGCTGACATTCAGATGTATGTAGGGGGAAGAGGGGCATGCTCTCACCCTGACAGTGTGCGCCTGTCCCAGTCGCACAGGGTTGGCCAACTTGACCTGGATCTGAGCGCAGTGGAAAGAACCGAACACTCCCACAACCTCCAGCAGCCCGTCGTCCAGCCTGCGGGATCGGGGCATCCGTCACACGAGCCCCCCCTCAAAAATTTGAGTTCTCCTCCTTACATTTTCACACCTAAGCGGGTCTCACCGAGTCGGGGGGCAGGGTTCGTCTCCCATCCCCTCCCAGAGCCGGCAGCCTCCTCCCCAGTAGCCGATGTTGCAAACGATGATGCCCTCCAGGCTGGGCAGCGCCACCCGCTCCCCGTCCAGCTCCAGCTGTGGTGGCAAAATGCCATCAACAATTAAAAGTCACAAAAAACGATGGCTCCATTATTAACACTTTGGTTCTATCTTTGCTTGATAATGACACCAAATTATTTAAGCGTTTACTTTCAAACGACAATTTTCACCATTTAAGGTGAGAGAGTTCAACATCTTCTGTAATCTGTGCTATAATGTGGAGATGAACTCATATTTAAGACAGAGATGATTCATAGATGGATCAATCGTCAGCGTTTTGGTTTCTTATAAAGCAGAGCTTGATTACAGATTACAGCTGCAGGAGGTGTAGTTCAAACACAGGCTGACGTCATTTAGATGTCGGTGAGTTTTGTCTTAGTGAAACTAATCAGAATGGTTTTTTTGAATGCAAGCGACACACGATGTCCAAAAGGCATTATGAAACTCCTTACCCTGGCATAACTATGGTGCTATTATTATATTTGTAGAGGTCCAAGATTTCCAAAGAGAATTGAAAGATTTTGGAGTTGTTCTAGGAATTGGCAAAGTTTAGATTGGCTGTTTTCCTGACATGATAATGGCTTTTCATAGTTCCTTAATTTTCAATCAGGTTGAGGTTGAGGCCAACCAAATTATTTCAGTTGTTAAAACTGAACCGTAGTGGAGTCTTTCCAGTTAACAGGAGCCTTTCACTGCACTTAGTAAAGCTTTAGTTGAATATGGGCATTAAATTTGGATGCAATGTGGATTGTTTTTAAAGATTCAGACCCAAAGATCGTTTTTAAAAATCATTTATGTTTGTTCTATAAAATACTGTGGCTTAAATAAATCCGAAAAGTTTAACATTCATACCCATGAACAGCAGCTGGAGTTCAGTGAGGCTGACTGAGGTGGTTGTTTTTGTCCAGTTGCCAGGGTTGCAAGATGACATTTGCTCCCTTTAGATAAAATCTATTTTGTTAGTTTCACTACTTTAGATTTTAATAAGCTGCAAATCACAGACTATGTCCTTTATCCCATTAGCATTTTGTTACAACTCTGCCATGAAAATGGACCCTTTCACTCATCTAACTGCATGCATTAGTGAATTTACTTACAGGCTTAGTTTCACTTTGCATAAAAGAAGATGACAGTAGCCTGGCTCAGCTGAAGCTCACTGCTTTTATGCTTCACTAGGTGAGTTTATATTGTGCTCCTTTCAGCAGCTTTATTGGCTCAAATAAAAACAGATCAGGGCCAATCAACAAAGACAGAGCTCACCATACCTCAATCCTTTTATCCAGATCTTTGCATTCCTGCACTAAACAATCTTTGGTGCCATACAGGAAGTACACGGCCTGAGGGAGGACAAATAAAAAAACAAAGCCACCAAATTGACAACCAGCAGCTGTGTATTCATATGAAAATACAAGCGTGGTCAAGTTTGAACGGGATTTGCATGTTCAAACGAGGCGCTGGGACCTTGTTTATGATGCGGCTGGAGAAGAATGAGGGCGTTTTCTCACGGTGGGCGTGGAAGTTGAGCGCCATCAGAGCGTCCGGCCCCACAGAGAAGTAGTTGTTCATGGACAGAGCCTGGAGGGGGGAGAAGTTCAGCGGGTCAGCTTTGGCTTGTAAACATGTTTGCACGGAAATACAAAGCCGTGTGTTTGAAAAGCGTAACAATATATCACCTTTGGTTTCCGAAAGTAGACCCCCTTTGATGCTACTTGGACCTTCCATCTGAAAATTGTCATTGTGCAAATCAGCAGCGTTGAAACGACCAGGAAGCGCATCCATGTTCAAATTGTTCAACTAAACGATTTTAATAAAAAAAAACAAAACAAAAAAAAAACTAAAAACATGCAGTTCTGAACTCCTACCTGTCCATTTTGACCACTTCTGCGTCCAGAACGTTACGGAGAACCTGCTCCACTGGGATCTCCCCAGCGTACCCAGCGCCCCAGCCTAGAGTGTTGGAAAGGTCATTTCCTGTCCCCAGAGGAAGGATGGTCACCCTGGGGATGAACTGATCTTGGTCCTGAGAGAAAAGCAGCATAATAAAAAATATAAGTAAGGCAACATATGCTGCTTTGAAAAAAAAAAAGAAGCTCAATTTGTAACATTTTAACCATAAACATTTTGCTTTTATTTAGATTTTATTTAGTGGCGCAGTGGGTAGCGCTGTTGCCTTGCAGCAAGAAGGTCCTGGGTTCGATTCCCGGCCCGGTGTCTTTCTGCTCGGAGTTTGCATGTTCTCCCTGTGCATGCGTGGGTTCTCTCCGGGTTCTCCGGCTTCCTCCCACAGTCCAAAAACATGACTGTCAGGTTGATTGAGTGTGTGAGTGTGTGTGTGTGTGGTTGTTTGTCCTGTTTGTCTTTGTGTTGCCCTGCGACAGACTGGCGACCTGTCCAGGGTGAACCCCGCCTCTCGCCCGGAACGCAGCTGGAGATAGGCACCAGCAACTCCCGACCCCGTTAGGAAAATGGATGGATGGATGATAGATCATCACAAAATAACGCATTACTGTGGTTTTCACTTTTTTTTTTTTTTTTAAATTGTACCTTTCTCGTTCATTTCTCTTCCAAAAAGCCAGACTCCTTTTTTGGGGGGAGGGGGGGGTTTCTAAAAAGCTCCGGACTTCATCAAAGCTGAACGAAATCATCGTACCTTGAGCTTCATTGCATCTATTGCATCCAGGACCCAGCCCACAGTGCCGTCACCTCCACACACCAACACCCGGACTCTGCCTGGGGGCAGCAGGGTGCACAGCTGGAGGGCTTTGGAAGGAGTCAGCTCGGAAAGGTCAAACACCTGGAAAAGGACGGAGCCGCTGACGCACCTGAAGTCGGCCTGACACGACAACCATTTCCGCTGCACGATAAACTGTCCCGCTGATTATTGCTACAAATGTTAATGTTTTTACAGACAATAAAGAACATTTTGTTCTCTCAAAACAACGATTAACTTTTAAACTGTGCAAAGAACACTTTAGACTAGAACTGGAATCCATATTAAATAGACAAAATAAAACACAAGAATCACTGAATCAAGAATCACAAGAACAATTAATAAACCAGAAATAAAGAAATTAAAAAAAAAAAACGCTTCAAACTGAAGCCATGAATAAAATGGATTATAAAGTCTGTAAACAAAAATATCAATAATCAGAAAATATCGAGCTCATTTTAATTTATCATGCGATTAACTGATTAAATGGCTCAACCTGGAGGAAGGCAGAAGCTGACCTGCACAGGGTTGAGGAGCGTTCGAAACTCTCCCAGCAGAGCCTCCCCCATGTTGTTGCCGCTCCGGGTGTTGGCCAACACCAACACAGGTGTCCAGCTTCTGCCACAGGAAGCGCCCAGCTGCAGGAAAAAGAAGAAAAAAAAAAAAAAAAAAAAGAAAACAGCCATGTGACATTCGCTTTCTAGGAAAAGGAAGCGACTCGGGGGATCCGCGTCGGATTCGTGGCACCTTGGTGAACTCGTCGGGGTGCCGGCGGCGCAGCTTGTTGACCCGGTAGAGGTAGTGAGGAGGGATGATGAGGCTGTGGAACTCGCCCAGGTCACACGTTTCTGCGTCCGCTAAGCTGCCCATGCAGTCGTCGTGGACTGTGGTCTGACACCACACGCACCTGGAAAGGAGGCGCAGAGGGAGACGCAGCATGATGGTTTGGAGTCAAACCACGGATGAGGGAGTTGAGAAGAGCAACGTCAGACGGGGAAGAAGAGGGAGCGGTTTCTGATCAATCCGATTGTGACCTCAGACTTACCTCTGTAAATGACCACCTTTTTTATTTCTGCACAACCTAATCTTGTTGTTTAAATTCCTCCAAATGCATCATGCATTCTTTTTCTAACATGCCTTCCGATTTGTAAGTTAAGCAGACACTGAGCTAGAAATAAGGTGGAACGTTTTTCCAATGAAACCGTGTTTGTGCTCCGGCTGTCAGACGAATTCTGTCAACATCCCAGGAGGAGATGAAAACCAGACGTCAGAGAAGCTCGACAGCATAAACAGTGAAGTTGCAGCTCCACACGCAGCACTGGTGAAAAGTCATGAACATCAAAATGTAGAAATATCTCTGCTCAAAACCAGGTAAAACCAAGGAAATATTGGTTATGTATTAATAGGAAAGACCAAAAAGACAACAAATGTCTTCAGGAAATATTTTGTTGTCATAGGATGCCTAGCATTAATAATCTTGTTTTTGTTTCATTTTTATTGAGGGTTTAATTTGTTTGCCCAATTTGTTTGAGAAGTAGAATTTAAATCACATTTCCAAAAAAAAAAAAAATAATAATAATAATAATAATAAAATAAATAAAAATGTAGAAAATTCCTAAACATGTAACTTTTTGGAGTGGCTTTGCTGGGATCGACTTTACCGCACTGGTATCGATTTTGAATGGTTATCGATATTTTGGATCATCTGCCGATCTTAATGGAATGAAAGATTAATGTTAGTTAATGCACACGTGTGGCTATTTTATGTGAAAATAACGTTTCACTCATTATCTATATGCTTCATCTAAAACCAGAAAAGGCTGGTCCTTCATGAGGTCACAGTGATGTGATCAATGTATTTGTTCGGTCATCATTTCTGGTACCTGAGGTCGCAGAGCTTCGGCTGAGTCCCACACTGCTGCTTGCAGACAGCACAGTAACTGGCCAGCGGCACGTTCCCGCGGACCCAGCGGTGCTCCGTGGATCCGTCCGGGCGAGACGGGGCCACGATCTCTTTGCAGGGGAGGCTCCTGTCGGCCCGGCGCAGGCACTGCTCGTCGGCGCACACGCCGCAGCAGTCGCAGAAAGCGCCGTGCAGTATGTGCTGCGAGCAGACGCAGCAGTAGGTGGGCTTGTTGAACAGGTCCGTGTAGTGCCAGCCGTGTTTGCTCTTCCTGAAGAACTCCTTCATGTGGGTCTTCCTCTTGGAGCGCCGCGCGCTGCACCACAGCGTCAGGATGACCGGGACGATGACGGCCAGAGAGGTCCAGAACAGCAGCGTCCACTCCTCCCGGGAGCCGCAGTCCTCCCTCGCCTCGCCCCCCTGCTGGCACATCGCGGCCGCGGTTCGGACACAAGCGACGGGCTTTCAAGGCGCGCAAACGGGGGGAGAGAAGCGCAGAGACCCCGCCGAGCTCATATTCACTGGCATCAACAGGATGCTGCTCTGTAGTTTGAAGATGAAAAACTACAAACAGGAAGAGGACGGCATCACGTCAAGACACGACGCTATGACGCTGACGTAACTCCTGCAAAGAGTGTTTACACGCGAAGATGGTTCACCCCTACGAATGCAATTAAGTTACAAGAAATGGCAAAGTTACGTTTCCTGTCAGTATTATTGACATCATTATTGATTATTGATTATTAGTAAACAATTAAAAGTCATTTTTAAACCTTACTTTTGGTGTTTGCTTAATAATTTTTATATACATATATATATATCCTAAATTTACATAATTCAGCTTGAAAAATAATGGGAAAATATTTAAAAATATATTGACCAGAATATATTTAAAAATATTCTGGTCAATATTTTTGAACAATTGGCATGTCTTTTTTTTTGTAATTATTTCCAAGATATTGACCAGAATAAAAATGTTCCAGGTGACGCAATGAAACAAAATAATGTAAACCAGGTTAAAACACAGACGTCATCACAGACCTCGTCTCATAAATTATCTTTGAGGCGGTTGCCTGAGGTCAAGCTTGCGCATGCGCCGTGTTGAGCTCACAATGACACATTCGTACAAGGACAACATCAGCGGTCTCCTGCTTGCGCAGAATTAATCCAAGTACACTTCGCTGCAGCCTGCAGAAAGGGGCGGGGACGGACCACTGTCAGTCTCATACCTTATATGGAAATGGAACTATTACATTCCGGAAATGAAGGGGGCGCCAGTGACACCATTTCCTGTACCAGCCGTGTTTTAATAATTATAATAATAATAACGCATTTTATTTGACAACGCTTTTCAAAACACCCAAAAACACTTTTAACATTTAAAATTAATTACAAATTAACTACAAATTAAACAGTAAGGAAATGACATACCACGTGTTACGTCAGTCACGTGGTAAGTCTGTCACGTGGTATGTCCCCTTTTTTAAAAATCTTTATTAAATCTTTTTTTTTCGGATGTCAAAATTACATTAGTAATAAACAATCTACAATAAGCAATGATAAGGAAATGAAGGGTGCGCCGGGTTTTCATAATTATAATAATAACGCATTTTATTTGACTACCCCTTTCAAAACTTAAACTTTCAAAACTTCTTTTCAAAACACCCAATAACACTTTTAACATTTAAAATTAATTACAAATTAAACATTAAGGAAATGACATACGTTATATGTTACGTTTATTAAATCTTTCTTTTCGGATGTTGAAATTATATTATTAACAAACAATCTAAAAGAAGGAATCATTATGGAGATGTATTTATCTATCCTTACACCCTAAATATCCCAAACAAAAGTCATAAAACATAAATTAAATTAAGATTTCAGAGACAAATGTACATTACATTAAGAACACATTTATCCATCCATTAATTATTATTATATTAAATCTTATCCGTATAGCGGGGTGGTGAGAGCTGCTGGACCCTGGACAGATCGCCAGTCCATCGCAGATTAAGAAAACAGAAACAAATACTTTCTGGTGTTGAAATTCAAATAATAGATTTTGATGTTGTGAACAGTATTCTTAAAATAAATAAGTTAAAATTTAAATATCCTTTTCATTAATAAGGACTAGATGGAAAAGAGGTTTGGGCAACAATTTTGGTCAACCTGGTCCGTCCATTCACAATGCACTTTTGTTCTGATATTTGCCAAATATTTTTCTTATTATTCATATTGTGAATATAATTTACAAACAAATTAAATGACTTTTGAACTTCTAACAAGCTCAACTGTTATCATTGTTTACCATAATGTCTTAACCAGTAAACTGGTTGGTGTCCCATTATTCCGTTTAGAAATTATAAATCTATTCTAATTGCAATCGATTCATAAACTGCGCTCCAAAGACCTTAAATATGCAATTGTTGCAAAACCCAGTGATTCATTTAAAACTTTAAATTTAGCTTCAACCTGGAAAGACTCACAGAAAGTAGGTTTTAGAAAGTTTATTTGATAAGAAATAATCTTCGGACCCGGCAGTAGACACTGCGCTGGTAACTGCCAGAGAGAATGATTTGCTGTTCAGCAGTTATTTTTTTTCTATATGAAAACCTTTTTTAATAAATTCACTGGATACATAAATTAAACCTGTGTAAATTCTAACTATAACTGTCTTCATCTCATCCGATCACGGCGCCGGTCTCATCTCCTCCACCCTTCAGAAACTCCGGCTTGGTGTTCAACTGCTCCTCACCTGAGCTTCCATCACCTCCACCTGGTCTCCACCTTCTCTCAGCTCACCTTTAACCTTATGTTTGTATTATGACTTTGTAACTAAACAATGTTTCTGTATGTGCTTGCTTTATCATGAAACAACAGTTGATTGTGACTATTAAAACACAAACAACTTAGTCAGGTTTGTAAAGAAAATTTGTATTGATTCCAGTCATTGTTTAAAAAGTATAGGAAACATTGCATTTACACATATAAAATATTGCAAATAATTCAATTGCTAAACAACATTATTACAATACATTTACAACTAATTTATTGGTTCTACTTTCTCTCCAAAAAAATGCAGCCACAATGTAACTCTGTGTGGAAACGACACCATTTCTGTAAAAACTAATAATGTAAATCAACTGAGCTACAACAAAAGGAACATTCAAAAATGTACATAATATTGGAATAATACATTACGAAAATTAATGACTGAACAAGTCAAAAGGCAAATGTGCTTCAGCATAAATGATTTAAAATGGCATTTCACACACACACACACACACAAAAAAACAAAAAAAAACCAATGTGTGACAACTGAAATGTGTGAAAGACTATAGAAAACAACTAATATTGTCCTAGCATTCAGTACTGGCATTCAGGGCAGTGTCCAGGTATGTCATCAGAGTCGTAACGAGGGAACTCTCCTCATCTTCCATGTCTGGTGAAGCCCACACAGTCTTTATATTGCCGGTTGCAGGAAGAACATCTGCCTTGAATGATTCTGAAAATGTAGCCTGTTGATCTCACCTGTTGATGAAAAACAGATTTTATGTAGTTGAAATCTAATTTCACATGTTTTAGGTGAAAAAGGTCAAAGGTCCTTACCATCTAGCCAAGCAGAGTCTTCTTCCTGAACACTGGGTCAGACACAATGGCTTCAAAGCACTTGCAGGTCAATGCCAAGGTGAGGTAGGATGTGTCTCCCTGTGCCAGAATCACCTCCTGGAGAACAGCTTCAAGTACAATCAAAGGCATCTGAAAATAATGATAATAAAAAAAAACAGGTGCATTGCAAGACTCATACTGGAAGAATGGCTATGACATGATTATGAATCTTAAAAAAAGAAATGAATAAAATTAAAAAACATGTATATACATTGCAGATATGTTTAAACAAGACGTGATTCATTCTCCCTCAGAACAGAGCAAGGACACAGCCTGATAGCTACTAAGGTAAAAAGAAAAAGCTTATTACACACCAGGAAATATACAAATGATTGGTAGAACAAAAGGCATGTTTGAATTAATCACTGTAGATTCTTTAGCTTTGTTGTTACTGTTTTGTAGGATTTAACAATTAATTATAGAAATCACAATGGCTTCCAGATAACAAATATATATTCTGCAAAAAATGAATTGAAATTGTAGAAGTGATATTGCTCAAACAGCCAAGGACAGGCATTAACTTATTAGATTTACTCTGTAACTTTGACAAAAAAATAAATAATTAGGACAATTTTCCAAATGTTATACTCTTTGAGTTAATTTTGTTGATACACAACATAATGCGAGTAACTTAACTGAATGAAGAACACATTTTAATCCATTAAAAAATTAAAACACGATACACAGATAAAGGTTGTTTATGTTAGGTTTCTTCTAACCTTAATTTGTTGTCTTGTATTAAAATGTTTCCTTTTAGGTTTTAAAATACCTAACAGTGCACATAACATCATTTTTATTAATCTCTGCTGAAATAAATGCGTAATATTACATTGCATATTATAATCAGTAAAACAGTACTTAATAATAGCCATTTCACCAAATACTTTGTTACTTTTAAATGTGTAGTTTGCTGCACAGTTAATAAAATACAACGAAGTAGTGCTACTCAATGTAAAAATACATCTCTGGGTACTACACCCACTTATGATGGCAGCTGTTAGCTTATAAAAAATATTAAGACTTTCCAGAAATTTAACATTGGTGTACAAAAAATTATTAACCTTTAAAAATAAAAGAAAAACTCTAGAGAACTGATAAGTATGTAAAAAGCATTCATTAGTGTAGTTTTTCATACCGTTATGTTGAACCATAGCAGTTCTTGCTATGTGGTTCTGAACCTTGTTGGACTCATCAGCCCTGCATGAGCAAAGCGGACAGCAACACTTGTCGTTCATACAGGACGGAAGAATTTCCTTCCTCTCCGTTCCGAATGTTGCAAAGACACGTGCATCTGTATAACGAAAATAGAAAAACAAATTTTGAGCATAAAATACATTTTTCAATGATACATTTTTCTACTTTTAGATTTTTATCTAATGGTGCCCTGCACGGAAATGATTAGCTATGCTACATGCTAAAATTAGCCTTCCCGAACTACGAATTTCACTCGTTTACAGCCGTCAATTATATTTTCAACCTAATCTAGAAAAGCGTATTGATTTACTCTGTAAAAAAGTTTTAATAAGGTAGAAAATACCTTTCGCTGACTTCGTGGTTGTTCCATTGTGAATCGCGTACCGATCGTCACTGGGGAAACCTCTCAAACTTCTTCCAGTCAACCTCTTAGCCCCGCTTCTTTAAGGTATTTATACTGGTGATTGTGAAAATAGCGCCCCCTTCATTTCCGGAATGTAATAGTCCCATTTCCATATAAGGTATGAGACTGACAGTGGTCCGTCCCCGCCCCTTTCTGCAGGCTGCAGCGAAGACCCACGGGTATTAAACTACCAACGCTTTCTGGAAACACAACGATGAGGAAGAAACCGCGAGATGTGAAAACGAACGCGATGACACAAGAAGACGTGTTCCGGAGTGCTCGTTCATCCTCGTTTGACACCCACAACAAAACTATTACTACATAGAAACGTTTTAAATCTTAACAAGCGTTTCACATTTGTTCAGAATCCCAGTTTTAACGAGCTATGAAGGTAGTAATTCTCATATAAATCATTTCAGAAATCAAATACATTCTCAGGAAAACGTATCAAGTTCGTCTGTATGAAGCAGTGTGCGTGTGTTGGCGTGTGTTGGCACTGCCATCTAGTGGACACTCCTCCACACTGTTGCAATTCGTCACTCCCCTAATAAAAGATGTTTTTCTGAGGGTTTTTCTCACTTTCAGTATTTTTATTAAATCAGTGTGTTATATTGTTTACTTGACTTACTGAAATTTGTATAAATGATGTTTTTACTAACCCAATCCTCTATTTCACTGAGCAAAAGTCTTGTAGCACAACTTATTTCTTTGCAGTTTTGCTCCTAATAAGTCAGACTTGGGCTTGAGGTCTTGACAGCAAATTTTTATTTTATTTTTTTTTTGGTTCACTTTAATTCAGTACCTAAACTTGGCCATGCTGTCCTATTTGTGCTACAAAAAAAGTTGATGAAAGAATAAATATTTGTAAAAAGCTTTTACACCAGCAAAGATAATATAATATATTTAGGAGACCAGTGGGACAATGGACTTTATCGGGCCAAATTTGCCTCTTTTGCAGACAGAGCTGCCTTAATTCTTCATGATGTAGTTTGGTAAAGTGTTGGAATCGTACCTCATACATTTGGATCCAATCCATTGCATGATTAAAAAGTTATGCAATGCCTTTGGATTTTGGTATACATGCATGATGTTAACTAAGTCCTCTTTTTTTCCTCATTCTAAAGCATCATTATCGTTTCAGCAAGTCGTCTTTGCCTCATTCAACAGACGAGCCTAATGAAGTGACTACAGACTGTTATTGACAGAGCTCAAGTTGATAAAGGTCACAGTCACAAACAAGGAGTGGATTTATATGTCACTGATATAATTTAAATTTAGGGCAGAGGTATAGATCTGTTAACAATTTTTAAAGAAATTAGGAATATTTCTCAAAACCTATAGCCTGCTTGTCTGGAATTAAATACAGTTGAAACAAGAAATGTATGTTCACCGAATAAAAAGGCAAATTTGTGGGCGAGGAGAAGGGGGAGGAGAAATTTCCCCTCTTCACACCTTCTGAGCTGCAGTGTGGAGCTCAGAGCCGAGAAGACTCAGGCAGGAAAGATGAAGGAACTGGTGGTGTTTCTGCTTTGCCTCGTCTTGCTGGCCACTGAAACAGGTAGGACTGCATCTCTGAATAAAGCTGAAGGTATAATCAGAGGAAAGCAGAGAGATATTAGCACTATTTAATATACTTATTGTGTATCTTAACTGTTTTTTTTCCCCAGCAACTGGGAAACAGATTGTGAAGAAAAAACATATATTTTTTTACAAGACTGTTTATTTTTGAAGACAGATGGAATTAGGAACAACATAGTTTTTGATTTTTGCTAAAACAAACAAGGCTAGTTACTTTACTAACCAAAGAATGTTCTTTTTTGTTTGTTTGTTTTCTCGAAGATCACTAAAACTCCTGGATTTCAGGTTGTGTGTGTGTGCGTGTGTTTTTTTTTTTGTTTTTGGTTTTTTTTTTGTAATGTCCATATTTCTGGACGAGAAAATTGCCACGTATTGCTGTGAGGCCCCAGCTGCAGCAGAACCTGCACCAGACGGGGCCCCGATGTTGACAGAAGTATAGGTACCGT
This sequence comes from Poeciliopsis turneri, assembly GCA_922788865.1. Classification (NCBI taxonomy): domain Eukaryota; kingdom Metazoa; phylum Chordata; class Actinopteri; order Cyprinodontiformes; family Poeciliidae; genus Poeciliopsis; species Poeciliopsis turneri. The sequence goes on from CAKLNU010000131.1 coordinate 339,034, forward strand.
TCCCCTGCAGCTCGCTCATGCGCCAGAAGAAGACAGAGCCTCCCCGACCGACTACATGCTGGGGTCACGTGCTGCTGGGAGTCCCTCTCCAGGGAGTGTGAAGGATGAATGAGCACTTTGTTACCTACCCGGCCTCCATACACAGCCCTGGGTTCAGAAAGAGAGAGAGAGAGAGAGAGAGAGAGGGGACAGAGAGTCCTCATTCTGCAGAGACCAGTGTTTACAGGAGCAGCTCCCCTGGGATTGGCTGTGGGGGTAAAAAAAAAAAACCCAAAAAAAAAAAACCCCAAAAAACAGCCTCACATCAGCGCTAGAGCTAAATAGCTCTGTCTGACGGCTGCCCTGGTTGAGGAAGGATGTTGTTCTGATTGGCCAATACCCAGCTGTGACAAAAACAGCTGCCATGTTTATGGAAAGACAAACAAAAACAGGCTGAGGTTAAACTGCGAGCTGGGAATACCAGGAGGAAGCACTCTGACTCACATCCACACAGCCAGGAGCTGAAAACTGCTGTCCTGTTTGGAAATCGCTTCAGCCAGAGCCAGAGAGTGGGTGGAGGAGGTGCATGGGGGGGTGGGGGGTTTAGTGTATCACAAGACAATGAACTGTGCAGACAAACTGTTTGTTTCCTCCTCAGTCGCCAATCCTGTCATCGGGGAGAAGTTTGCCAAGCAGCTTCTTCGTAGCAAGAGGCAGGACTGGCCGGTGAAGGCCGGCCACCCAGACGAACCAATGAGGGTAAGGCGAGAAACAAGAAAAACCCAATCATAAAATATCTCACATCACAGAGTACATTTCGCTATCTAACATTTCTTTATAGCTCAGGCTTCATTTCACTGAGTGGATCAGAGCATCCAAAACTTGTAAATCAGTAAGCAATGGCTTTCCTTTAGTATGGGCTGTTTAGTTTATGCGACACTGAGGTGGGTCAGTTTCTTGTATTTTGTTCTTCAAAATGGGAAAGACAAGTGAGCATGATATCCAGATGCGTGAAATTACTTCACGAAAACAACTTCTCGTCTAAACTTCTACACATAGAGGGTCAGATGAATTATATAGCAATTTCAAACAACTGGAGTCGGATGAGGCACCAGGTAGAGCGAGGAGGAGAGAAAGGAAAAAAGCTTCAAAGCCACTGGGAACTTCAGAACTGCGGATGGTGGGGAAGGAAAAGCTGTTCAGCTGCGAGGTTGTGTTTGCAGAATAAATCGCTGAGGACTGAAATGTTGCCCTCAGACTAAATGAAGAGAAGGAAGCACGAAAGAAAGAAGACGACCCAGGACTGTGGAGAACCCAGAGAGAAGAGGGGAAATTAAGAAGACTGAAAGATCCCTCTCTCAGTGTGTCCCAACATTGTTGTAGGAGAAAACTAAGTGTTGTCCCATTTGCAAAACAGATTTTATTGACATGTTGTTATTATGAAACCCCTCAAATCCCAACTGAATAAACATGCACAACTTCCAGGATGGATTCTCTATGATTTCCACTGTAGAAATTTGCTTCCTGACCTTTTTCTCCTCACATCTCATGAAGCTGTAGCACTGTAGAAAGTGCTGTGTAAGCCCATGTTTTCCCCAAATGCATGAACCGATTATAAAGTCCTAATTTAACTAAATTACAATGAACCTTAGTTTGATACTTAGAATAATTTTTTTTTTTAAATCACAGATGAATAAATACGATTGTACGACTCATAACATGGATGATGCGGCTCATTGCCCAGGGCGGCACAGCCTGTGTGGGTGGTCCAAGCTTATTGATTTTTGCACGTCCAGTGAAAGTGGAATGTGTTTTTCCCCTCCAGTGATGTGCGCAGTGTAAACACTATCACAAAACACACCATTCACGGAGAAAGGCCAATTACACTCAAAATAGTGTCAGACTGGAAGCCTCTGAAATGAACATTGAACAAATAAATACCTCTTTGTGTACATGATTCGGAAGTTGTGTTTTGCAGAACTGGCTTTCTCGAGGGAGTTTATATTTAATTTGTTTGTCTGAGCGGAAGGAGGAGGCAAAAAGGCATCCAGGGAGTAATTCAAGGGAAAAGTGCCACTGGCCCTGCTATTAACAATAATAATAATAATAATAATAATAATAATAATAATAATAATAATAATAATAATAATAATAAATAAATAAATAATAATAAATAAATAAATAAATAAATGCAAAACATGGAGTCTTCAAATGTAATGCAATGTGTGCATTTGCAGTAAACCGCATCAGAACGAGGAACAGCGTTTTGTGCATTGAGTTGCTGCGAGCTGTGAAAGTGAATCCCAGGGTTTGTTTGCTCGGAAACTTTGAATTACGGCCATGTTTGTTTCTGGAAGCAGTGAAACGTCCGTTTGAGTTTGACTCGTTCACTTGACGTCTTTCTTCCCCATCCCGTTACTGGATGCCAGTTTGAGATCAGACCTCATTCACTGATGGGAAAGTTTTTTTGTTGTTGTTGTTTGTTTCTTTGGTTATTTTCCCCCTACCTGCAGCAGTTTACTTTCATCGTGTTCCACTGTTTAGTATTTTTACAAACCTATAATAATAATAATAATAATAATAATAATAATAATAATAATAATAATAATAATAATAACTCACACAAGTCAAATCTCTCTGACTCCTGTTAAAGCTTCAATGCAGCAGCAACGTGTCCTTCAGGTGACTCTGCCTCTTTCCGCAGGAGCATCTGCTCCGCATGCAGGCGCTGGACCAGAGGGCCCAGGAGACCAACATGGAGTACTGGCTGAACCCGCACTGCCCCCCGCGCTGCGACAGCAACTACGGACACCCGGTCTGAGCGCCAAGGTCTCCTCCAGTCTTCCTCACATCCACTTCTTCCGATCCAATCCGCGCGCTGCTAAACTGATTAATAGTCAAAGGCGTTATTGCATAATCTGCAGGCCTATTCAAACGTTTTCACTCGAGTTCTCACGAGGCCACAGCAGAGCTTGCAACAGTCAAATTATCCTCTTCTTCGTGGACTTCATTGTATACAAAGACAATTTGTCCCCTAGCTTTCTTCCGTGACGTTTTTATTATTTATTTTTTATTTTTTTTCAAAATTATTAGTTTTTTTTTTGTTTGTTTTTTTTGTTTGTTTTCAATCTGTAGTTGCGTTTATGGCTCAGCTCAGTTCAGACGAACCTTTCTCGGGTCCAGTTTGGAAACAAAAGTCCCGCGTGACGTGCCGTCTATTAAACCGAGTAAAAACAAACAAACAAACAAACAAACAAAAAAAAAAAACGACACACGTCACGCCGTCACACTACGTCACGAATTCGTCTGCTCATTTTTTTTCGCGTTGCTCAAACACGACCCTATATTAATTTTTTTCCCTTTGTTTTGTTGTTGTTGTTTTTCTCCCCTCCTCTCTGCTTGCAGGAACGACGGGATCACGAATTTCACGAAGGGATCTCAAGAAAAAAAAAAACAAAAAAAAAAATGAGAGAAAAAAACCTTTCTTCCTGTTATCGTCCTTCAAACTCCACATGAAGACAAACTAATACAAAAATGTTTTTTGGTGTATCAAAGTGTACTTCACGTATTTTCCTAGTTGTAGATTTTTTTCCCCCTTCTTCTTCTAAGTAACAATGGACAGCAAAATAAAATAAAATAAAAATAAAAACGAATAAATACCCGTGCTCAAACCCTTTTAGTACTATTATGTATATATCATGTTTACAAATCAAACCACATGCTTCTTTATGAATAGACAGCGCAGAGTAAAGCGGCATGCGGTGTCTCATGGCTCTATTAAAAATAATTGTACATGATGAATAAATAACGCATGCATGCGTCTGAGGTGCAGCAGAAACGTTTTGTGAAAACACTTTAATGTCCCGCTGGAATGTGTGTGGCAGAAAATACACAGCAGCAGACAACTTTAAGTGATGCGAATGGCTGAAACAAACACGACGGGAATGCGCGTGGTTCAATTCGGTTTTCGGCTTAAGAAGCCTTAAAATAAAGCTCCACCTTCTGACGCTGGTTTGATTAAATCTAACCTGAACTAAACTGCTTCAGGAAATCAGTAAGAATTCATTAAGACGTTTATGACCATTTCAATTTCAGGGGACTTGTGAGCCTGAGGCCTCAACAGCTCCACATTTATTTGTTTGGATGGAGAAGAGAAAAAAAACCCCCCAAAGAATCCATAATCATGATAGATTATGGATTGGAACAAAAAATAAATAAATAAAAAAAACAGACCATAATACTCAAAGATATCAGAAACTCAACTGATTTATTGAAAAGCATCTAAAAAGCAATCTGAAAACTTTCTGTTACGGCAAACATTAGTATGAAAAATGTAAAATGATGTATATTCTTGGGAAAACAAATTGTTAAATGCGCCTTGAAGGCAAAAAAAAAAAAAAAAAAAAAGGGGTTTAATTAAATGTTTTTTTTTTTAAATACAAGATGTTAAAAACTCTTTAGGACAACGAAACAATTTTTTTTAATACTACTGTATTCAAAGTGCTCCAGTTTTTTTTTTTTTTTTTTTTTTTTTTCATATATACTGTCAGAATAACCAGCTCAAGCAATAGATTAAATATAGGACATGGGCATCTTTTTGTTTTGAACTCAGCTTGGAAGATATGAGGGGAAAAAAATACATTCTAGCTGATTTTAGGTGGAAAAATAGTGAAATTTCGGAGCTCTGTACAGAAAGCAGCATTCTGCTGCAAAGGAAACGTCACATTCACCAACACCGCAGGTAAAACGGACTCCATATCATTTGGTCAAAACATTAAATATATGCCACTTTTTTAATATATATGAACGTTATTATGTCATACTCCTTTATACATTACGTACAAAAACCGCTTTGCCTAAATATCCCAGAATCATCTTTTGTCCTTGAAGAAGCCCTTGGAGGTGCTGCTCTCCTTGATGGTGACAGTCAGGAAGTTGGCGGTCACGTCCGTCACCAGCACCTTCTCCACGTTGCTGAGGCAGGGCCTCCAGGCCGTCTGGTCCTGGCCGTCATCGAACCTGGTCGGAGACCGCCTGTCCAGAAAGTAAGGCTTCTCCATCGGCGGGAGCTCGGTGGGTCGGCCGCGGCTCGCTTTGTGGTGGTGCTTGAAGTGCGCCGCCACCAGGTAGCCGGAGCCGTCTTTAGTCCTGTGCGGCTCCGTGCTGCAGTGGGAGTGGAGCTGCTTGTGGGAACTCCCGCGGGGGACTTTCTGTGTGTGGTGGTGATGATGATGATGATAATAGTGGTGGTGATGGTGGTGTTTGTGGTTCTCTGAGTGTCTGTAGGCCAGCTTCTGCAACCTCGTCTCCTCACCTCCTTGGAACTTGGACAGTTTGTGAGGACCATGTCTCTCCTCTTCTTCTTCTTCTTCCTCTTCCTCCTCCTCTTCATCATCCTCTTCCTCTTCCTCCTCCTCCTCCATTCTTCTCTTGTGTGGCTTGGAGATGACCGGGCTGAAGTCGTCGTCTACAAAGCGGGGCTTTGGCTTCGGCCCCCTTTTTTTGGGTGTTTGGACGGTGCCGTCTGAATCAGTGTGTTGAAGGGAAGATCGCTGGTGCTCGTGGAGACTCAGTTCAGAAGGTCGCACGCGCATGCTTTCTCCACGGTTGACAGCGCTCGGTGGGAAGATGGTGGGAACGACAGCCCTCAGGCCTTCTCTGGCCCTGGGGGTGAAGACCGGCTCGGGGGTCGGGTACGTAATGTGCATCCCTCGGACGGCTTCGCTCCTGAACTCGTACGACTTGGTTTTACCTGTAGCCTGCGCCTAGAAGAAAATATTAACAAAGCATTTTTAAGTTACACAAGTAGAAAATCTTTTATTTTATTTTTTATTAAACGACATGACGATAATGTCGGTGTTTTATAAAGGAAATCTTCAAATGTGTCTTTTCTATCTTGCACCACTGTAATATTACAAGACACAGCATCGTCAGCTCTGAGACAAACAGAGCTGTTTCGATTAAATCACGGATTAAATCAAAGCAAGTGCAACAAAAGCTTTCTTTACAAATTATTAAGTAAGCTTTTTTTTTTCTTCAGTTGCCGTGACAGCAAGCTGCTACATTTTGACTCATTTCACAAAGTATGATTTCCAGTTCGAGAAACATTTTAGGTGCACTTTAACTAAATTACTGATAAGTAATGCAAAAAAAAAAAAAACTAACAGATTTTTATAAAAAAAAAACCCAAAAACAACCATCATAGAGTTTATCTAATGTGAACAAATATTAGGCTTCATCTTCAAGAAATAGTTAAAAAAAATTATTTTTAAGCTTAAGAGAAAATAAACCGACCCCAAGAATAGCTTGGATTAATTTTGTTTTTGTAGATCACAAAAGAAATGAAGGGAAATCCAGTTGGAACATTTTAACCTTGTGCTAAGCACCCTGAGCTCAGGAAAGGCTGATAGAATTACAACAGAAATTATGAAAGAAAGCATATCAAATGAGTACTTCATCCCAGTTTCAACTGACTTAATAAAATGAAACCGTTATTGGTTCTCCAGCTGTAAACCAGTCTGTGCTGCATGTAGAAATAATCAAGGCTGAAGAATATAAAATTGAGGTCAAAGGTGCCTGTGGTGGTAGGTGAACCTCCAAAAGAAATTCCTCTTATTTATGTGAGTTATGATTACTTATATTTTTGCTGCAATATATATATATATATATATATATATATATATATATATATATATATATATATATATATATATATTCTTCCCTTCTTTTGCATCTTTTGTTCGTTCTTACCAAACAACTCCCCCCAAAAAAAACAAACATAAAAAAGACAAAGTCGACACGAAGAAGCCAAAAAAACTGGTAAGGGCAAAAATGCCATTATAAATTCACCTTAAGCAGAAACGTCTTTGGTTTCGGTCCCCTCTTTTTGGGCCCATAGAGCTCTCGCTCGCGCTCTCTGCGGAGAGAAAACACCAACAGACATCCATAATGAAGTGTCATGGGAGCAAAGTGCACGGAGCACACCGTCTGCAGATATTGTGCTCACTGGTTGCATCCAGAAATGCTAACAGACGCTGTCATATCCTATTACCTCTGTTCGAAAGCGGCAAACAAACGGGAGTCCAGAATGTTCTCCTCCGGCTCCCAAGTGCTGTATCTGCGGAGCAGAGCGTTAAATCAGACTGACAGCTCTGTGAGCGGACTCGTTAGCCCCACAGCTAAAACCCACGGAGTTGATTTTAATCCCGCTAGCCTCGGCGAGCTAACCACGGTCAGCGCGCAGACAGCTCCGCGGCGGCTCGAAGACACGTATAAGAGGCGGTGTAGCGGTACTTACTTGGGCGACCATCCTTTCCATTTCACCAGGTACTCAATCCGACCCTGCATGCCATCAGAAACAGAGCAGGACTCGGTTAGCTTGCAGAGGCAACCGCAGTGTTAACACTACGTTGATGTTACCGCCGTGTTTTCCTCTCCAGCAGAGGAGAGCAGAGCAGATATGCCTCCCTCCTACCTTCCTGATCCTCCGCTTGATGATTGACTCGGCCGCGAAGACCCTCTCCCCGACGGCGGACAGCTCCATGTTTACTCCAGTGCTACCTACCGTTAGCCTGATGGGCGCTAGTTGAGCAGATACCCCCCCTCCTCTCGCTGCACTTCACTCCCCTCCTTCCTCCAGAATTCCCGACAGACCATAATAGTACCGAACAGAATGGACGTCAGCGCATTTTTTTTATACCGTTGCTAAGGAACCGCCGTCGGAGGAACCACGAGCTGGATGGCCATTGGCTCAGCCGTTGCTACGTGATATGGTTTCTAAGCGGAGGAGGAGCCGGGTGTTTTTTTTTTTTTCTGGAGTAAAATGGTGGCCTATTTTTTTTTTTAATCCGAGCAGCGAATGAATTGTCTCACTAAACTTATGTAACGCCAACAATAAAAATACATAAATAAAGAAATTAATTAATAAAAAAAAATAATAGTAAAATGTCAATAACCATGGACGTGATGGTATTGCAAAAAACAAAACAAACAACAACAACAACAACAAAAACAAAAACAAAAACAAAAAAACAGACAAACAAAATAAAATAAAAAACAGGCGGAAACTGAATAACTGTCTGCTTAGTGTTTAATGAAAATTTTGACAATAGGATCCCACTCATTTACTTTAGAAGATTATCGATATAGCTGGAAATATGTTTGCAAAACATTTGCATCTTTATTATTATTATCATCATTAATTTTTGCATTTACTCTGTACACACCATTTTACATGTAAACATCTGTCATTAGTCAGGAGTAAGTTAGGGCATGAAAGCTTCGGTCTCCATTCGACAAATGATACTATTTAGCAGTTTTGCTTAATAAATAAATAAATAAATAAACGAAACAAAGAAAATTGTACTAAATAACATAACTAAATAAAAAATAAACGATTTCAGTCTTTCAAAATAAAAATGAGGCAAAAAGCTACAGGTTGATTCTAAAATGAGAATGAAATGTTTTCGGTCGATCGTCTGTCCTCTTGTGTCCTATGCGGACATAACAACGTCAAATGATGCTTGACAAAATGTGTTTCGGTTTCCCGTGTTATTCTGTATCACGGAATTATGGAGACATTAACTGCGCTCACATTTGGCTGCCTACGAACTATTTCTCTTTTTAAAAGGGAATAGAAAATAAGCCTTTTCCTTCTCCTTGTTTGGCGTTTTCATTTAGATATTGTTTTTGTTTTATTTTCTGGTGAATAAACGTGAGAGGGGGACTTTTTCAAATCAAAATCAAAATTGGATCAGAGCAACAAAACTGAATTCCTTTTCCTCAATTAGCTACAAGAAATAGGCATAGATTCATAATAATAATAATAATAATAATAATAATAATAATAATAATAATAATAATAATAATAATAATAATTACTTATTGCAGTGTGTTTTTTTTTCCCCTGTTCTGTCTCTTTTGTTCTGCATTTAACTCCAAATTATTGCGCAGTGACAGTGGACGTGATCCGCTGCTGCGTGACTCGACCGAACCAAATGAAAGGCGCGTGAAAACAGACGCGTGTTTATCTGAACAGAAAGCTCGCGTGGAGGAATTCCCGCGTGATGATTCCGCAAAGGCCTCGCGCTGCGAACGAACAGCCGAACTAAGTTCGCAATAAATGGGCCACGATGTCTTTGATTTCCACCAAAAAAAAACAAACAAAAAAAAAACGAACAGCTTTGGGGTCTTGAGGAATAAACGATCTACATTAAAAAAAAAACAAAACAAAAAAAAAAAAAACATCCCTTCTCTACCAGATGATGTTTGCAGACTGAAACAAACTGAAGCTTATATGTTATTTTATATTTTTGTTAATTATCGTGCCTCTGCTCAGTCAAATATGGACACAAAAAATAATGAGCTTCTCACTGTAGGCAAAACAAATACAATTAAAATCCAGTTACCACAGCTATTATCTAAGCGTCTAAAAACGTTCACGATTGATAGATGTTCTTAAATGACTATCGGTGATGCTGAACTCCCATCGCTGCCCACTGATATTGCCAAAATCTCCAAATCGACATATGAAAATTCCGAACGTTGTCTGACACAAATCGTTTTCTTTACTGCGATTGTGGCGTTTCATTGAGTGGAAGCGTTTTGGATTATTATTTCCACAATATGATTTCTGAGTTTATTACAAATCGCGTCAACGGGAAATGCGGCCAATTTGATGGATTGACGCTTTAGAGCGTCCAGTTCAACCAAACCTCTTTACAGCCTAAAATATTTCTAACTGTTAACCAGGAGCAGACGAACCAAAATGCGCCACGATTTTCTGCTCGGCTGGATTCTCTCTATAGGCTGGGTTACAAATCCGTGCCTCAAATCCAACGAGCATTTTTCCCCTTAAAAACTAATCACAAAAAATATGTTTTAAAAAAAATGAATAATGATAAAACCTGAGACAAAACCATTTTCAACCAAACATTTTTCCCAAACACAATTTGCGTCACGGACGCTCGAAAGCGAGGTGCGTCGGAGCGATCGGCTTTCAGTACGTCACCGAAATGACGTTTTGATGAATTATCTCGACTTTCCGCAAGAAAATGTTGCGCGCAAGCTGAACGAACAAAATGTCAGACAGCAAGAGGAAGATGGGCGCAGCTCAGACAGCGGCTGCGATTGGTCTCGGCGTGCCTGCAGTGCAGCACCGCTGCCGCGTTCAAACGCCATTGGCTGGCTTGTATCTGGGCAAAGACGCGCGGGCTGCCGGTGCGCACAGACTGAGGGGAGAGAAGAAAAAAAAAAACTGCGCTCACAACCTACGGGCAATAATAGCTACAGAAAATATGGCCAGTGAAATAAGCACACGGAGCTTAACAATTACATTATTGTTCCGACAAAAAACCCGTGGCGCCACGAAGTACCACTGACATTGTTTCTTTTCTTTTTCTTTTTATAATTTATTTTTATTTTATTTCATTCCTTGAGAGAAATCCAATCCTAATTTTACGATAGTCTAAAACAAGACAAACAAACGACCAAAACAAACCCCGGTCGGCACCATGGTTTCATTACACCACACAATAGGATGTAAATTTAAGTGTTTTGCGCCTCGGCTGCCAAGAAAGCGGAAAACTTCCACCGCAGGCTGCCAGGTCGGGGAAACAACAGGGCCGACTAAAGAGGAGTCAGAGCAGAGGAGAAGCAAGCAGAGCCGACTCAGATTTATCTAGGGCCCTAATCAGGATTTCATTTGGGGCCCCAATTCCGGTCGACATTATTTATTGACTAAAACAGCATTTTGGGAAGTAGTGCTGTTTGCCAACCTCTTTGGTTGACAGTCAGTCAGTCCTTTTTGGTATAGCCTGGTATAGAGCAGAGAAAGAGACAATAAACCTATTTATCGATGAGGTTGTGGTGGCGTTGCTAACGACGCGGGACTCCAACAAACACCGGAGCAGCAACGACCATTATTCACCCAACAACTTTAAATGGTGACTGTTAACGTGTGTGTCAGAGTGTCAGTGTTTTCCTCTGATTCCACAAATCCAAAACACCTCCAGCTGTTACATTTGGAAGGACTTCAAAGTAACAATGATACATTTCCAGCGATTCAGATCTAGAATAGATCTGTGTTCTGCATGTGAGGTTAGGCACTATCTGTTGCCTCTTTGTGACCTGAGCTGGGAAAACTTAACAGCAGCCTAGTTCGCATGTTCCTCGGGCCGGCTACGCATTTACTTTGACGCATTCTCAACACGGCGTAAACAAGTAGAAAAACTGTGTTCGAGAAAAACTTTCTAGTTCATTTTCAAGCCTTTAAGTCTTTCTCTTTCATAACCAGAACGATACGTTTTTTTTGTTGTTTTGTTTTGTGTTTTGTTTTTGGCAGGTTAGGTTCTGAATACGGGACCGTCGGCGGGCCTCCCTCAGTCATGCATGCGCAAATTCAGCCTCAGTTGGCACGAAGGAGCGATGAGATGTGACAACTGCGTTTCTGTCTGCATTCATCACATGAAACAAACGTCTTTTATTTATGCGATCACTTCAGTGGGAGAAAAATAAAAGCTGCACATTGCGCAAAACCTGCAGCCGCTGAACTGCGCGGGGGATTCTGTTGCGGGTCCACAAACTGAGAGGCGTTTTTTCTTTTCTTTTTTTTTCTTTTTTTTTTTTTCTTGAACGGAAAGTGCACAGAGGAGGGAGAGCGAGGACAGCCATTTTCTCTGTCGTTGCTCACACTAATGCGCACGGAGAGCAGTTTCACCGGCAGCGAAGGGAAATGGTCGAACTGCCGCTGCCTTTTCCCACAGATCATTGTCCCGACAAACTGCTTCGGTACAAAGAGGCACATCAGTCACCAGTTGCTTATAAGTGTCTGGCGATCCAGATCGGGGATTTCTTTCTTTCTTTCTTTTTTTTTTTTTTTTTTGACAAGATTCGCGCAGAAGAGCGCCCAAGTGCGCTGCGCATCTTACGCTCAATGAGCAACTGCTGTCTGACGCAATCCATACACTAATCGATTGGCAGACAGTGAAGCCAGCTGAGATGCTGCTTTGTATGTGTATGAAAAGACCCACGCAGAAACACGTCGGTCACACTCCTGCATGCAGATGTCAACAAAACGCGTGACTGGAAGAGGCGCTCGGGTCAATGTCCAGCTTGGAGTCAGGGGTTACTGACTCATCAGCTCTCGTCACAGTATTTGCTGACATGCACAGGTGGATCTCAAGTTAAGTCAATATTATAAAAAAAAAAAAAAAATAATAAAAAAGGTCAAAATCAACAACCTGCACAAGGGGTGATATTTGTTGTGTATGTTTGAATTTTGATGACCTACAGCTTTTGGAAATTGAATCCAGTTTCTCATAAAAAAAAAGAAAAATAAATAAATAAATCTAGACCAATCACTAAAAAACAAAACAAACAATACAATTACAATGTTATGACAGTTTTACAGTCTGCACAATCATAGAGTGCCGACTTAACTACTGTCTCGTTGTGGACACCTTCCACAAGGAGGGCGAGGAACTGGTTGTTCCAAGAGTCTGGAGGGAGATTGGGCATCAACTGGCTCGAGGTCCAGTGTGACGTTTCCACAGTCAGTGATGATTTGAGGAGCCATGTCGTCTGCTGGTGTTGGCCAACTTTCTTAGAGTAATTCTTCAGGCTTTGTAGAGATGCTGAATGCCAGAGACGTGGCGTCCACAGGTCTAGAGCTGTTGACCCATGTGGAGAATTTATGTCGTACTTACAGAGGAAACAGCGAGAGACACCAGGCGCAGCAATGCAGACAAACTGAAGGCTGCGACCTGGTCCTGCTCAACGCCTCAGACATGATTACTGCCATGTCGAACTGATGCAGCAATTCAAGCAAAAACAGCCCAGACCAGAGAAAGCATTGACTCTGCAGAATATGGAAATACTTTACAGCAAGCTGACATATGTTATAACCCTCCCACCCCAAAAAACTATTTACTTTTTTGCAGTACTTCGATTGAGAAATTCAGTTTTGAGTTTTCTTTATCTTTGAGCCCCGATTTACAACCAACAGAAGAGCAAAAAAAAAAAAAAAAACCTGAAACGTGTTGGTATGTGTGGAATGAAAGGATATACTAGCTTTACATTTGGAATGATTTATTCAAATAATTAACTTTTCAGTTATATTCAAATCTACTAAGTTGATTAACGTAGTACAGACCGGTCCTGCAAAACCTGACTGGATTGATGATACTCTTTTCAAAGAAACACTCAAACACCAGTCAGCCAGTCAGCCATGTAGAGAGCAGGTGTAAATTTGGCTTCTAAACCACATCATGGTTTGAGGTCACATTAATTCAAGCATTCAGTCACAGAGCCAAGCGCTACAGAAAAATGACCACTTACAGATTCTCTTGCAAAACATTTTTATTGCAATTAGTATCATAGGAAACCTCCTGTTCTTAGTCTGCACATATAAGTGCTCACGTTCTCTCAAAGCACCTCAGATCCCATGCAGCCAGAAGGACAAAATGTTGTCTGAAATGGGCTTGTGGACACACTTAAAATGGCTGCTGTTTTCTCCAAAGTTGGTTATGCCTGATGTTCCACTAAAACAAGATGCTGCCGGTGGGTTAAACAGACACCGCGAAATTAATGGGAGTGACTTGTGCTCAGTTTAAGTTCCCAGGGGTTGTGAATGGAGAGACGTCTTTCAAACAGATCAAACCAGTGACCGCAGATGATCTTCTGTTTCTATGACACAAATTGACAGTGAAGGTGCTTCATTTTTCTGTATCTGCCTGTCTAAGCATGCCTAATGGCATCGTCAACAGCCAAGCAGCACGCATCCTTTTTTAAAAACAGTCCACCTCACACTCACACACGCACGCATGCACTCTGACACAGTGTAATGTACCTTGATTTAATATAATTTTCTTACAAAAACTCCCTTTAAAGCCTACATTTATCTGTAATCTAAAAGTAGACAGGTTGAGTACAAATCATTTCACATCCATAGAAAAATGAAGACTGTCTACAAAAGTAAGTGCATGGTAGGCTAGAGTTTCATCAACTATTTCATAAAATTTTGCAGCTTGGATTAGGTTGGAAATTTGAAATACCAACAGGTCGGGTTTTATTCTTCGAAAATATGCAAGAAGAGAACTGAGAGTCTTTGTCTTTTTACCCTCGTGTTTAAATCTTGAGTTTTACAAAATGAAAACAACATCAACGCTTCATTTGTACATTCAGGAATCAGAAAATACAAATATATCATATGTCAGTCCCTCAGGCGGCGTCCATCTGTGTTATGCCGTTACGTATTCCTTAAAGGTAACGGTGAGGCAGTTGGCAGTAATGTCCGTGATGACTATATTCCCAAGGCATGGCTGGAAAGAAGGAAACGCCTCGTCTTTTTTTGCTTGGTGGTTGGAGTCAGAGACAATGTCAGCGCTCTCCTCCTCCTGTGTCGGACTGTGTGTTTCAGTCTGGCTCTCTGTTTGTGTGTCTGTCTGTGTTCGACTGTCATCTGGTGGATGTGCTGGCTCCTCGGCCCGCGTCTCCGGCTCAGTCCCCACACAGACCGAAGACGTGGGCCTCGATTTGACTATGCTGAGGTCCATGGGCTCCTCTTGGTCTGCGTAGCCGTAGTCGTGCAGTAAAGCAGGACCCTGTTGTTCGTTTCTGTCAACAATGAGACTCTGGGAGGGCGAGGAATCTGTGTGGGGAGCGCTGATACTCCTGCAACTTAGAAACCTCTTACCCAGTCCTTGTTCTTCAGCGTCTGTGTCGGAAAGGTGTCGCTTTAGTCCGTGATGGCCGTTCTGGATTCCTCTTTTGTCTGGAACCTCCCTCTCTGAAGGCAGGGGCAGTTCGTCAGGCTTATTTGTCAGCTGTAATGGCGTGTCCTGTGGAAGCTGCCCCTCGGCACCTTTGTCCTGTTCCATTACAGTCTGCTCTGTTGGAGCGGACAGTTCTTTCTCTTTGCAACAATCTGCTTTTATCCCAGAACTAGGAACAGTTGGGTTGTCTTTGGGTTGCTTCGAGAAACCGTTGATGAGGCCAAGCTTTTTGACGAGCTTCATCTTTGCCAGGTGCCTCTCCACACTGCTTTCTGCTCCTTGCAGTGGCCTTTCGGCGCCTCCAGAATCACTGCTTTTGATTTTAGCGGTCTGCATGCCATTTTCCATGTACTTGCTCATGACAATGACAATCCGCCCGTTTTTGTTCTTGTTCTTAACAATCTTTAGCTTACTGCTGCTGACACCGTTGGAGTGCGTTGAGGCGTCCTCTTTCGGTTTCGCTCGCTCCGGCTCCTTCTGTCCCTTAAGGTCGGCTGGAATTTTCTTTAGCTCCATAGTGATGTCTTTTACTTTAGTCAGGCAGCCTGAGTCTTTGTCCCGGACCCACTTTTGCTGCAGCACCGCTGGGAGGTTGTATCCTTTGTTCGACAGCTCGGGAGCCTTGACGTCCCTGGGCTTAGCAAAAACAGGCTCATGTTGCTTCAGGTCCGGTTGATAGTGGTGGTGCTTCTTGCTGTTGAGCTCGTAGAAGAACTTCTTGCCGTTGGATTGCTGCTCGGCATCACACTCCCTGATCAGGGGCTGGTACTGGTGAAGTTTCTTGCTGTTCAGCTGGAACTGCTGGGCCTGGGGGCATATCATCTGGATAGAGCTGGACTTCTGACAGCTGTTGCCTTCCAAGGAAGCCTCCTGAAGGTTCGCCAGGATGTTGGACCTCCTGGCAAACGACGGCACCTGCAAAACAATACACCGATTACTCAAACGGCACAATGATAGGATGGATGATTCGCATGGGATTTTTTTTCATTTGAGAGAGACAGATGCAACAGCAAAGCCATTGCTTTGGTGGTGCTGCTACAGAGATGCTGAGATAGGAATGTGTGACAGGTTTCTAGTGAGGCCCAAATGAGTGCACGGTTTATTTCAGGGGCCTTGAGCCCATCGTCATACAGCCTCCCTGCTGGTCCAGTGCAGCTCTCTGAGCCACCGGCTGGAGATCAGAGTGACATTTCAAAGTGTCTCCTGTGGCTGTGACCTCAGCTTGGAGGAATGTCCCTTGCAGCTTTGTGTATCCTCGCTGACTTTATGTCATGCGTTACCAAAACACCCTCCTGAGAGGAATAAAGACACACCTCTGAGGGGATCCTTTGGCCTTTCTGAAGTCTTGATTGATACATTAAACAAATGATTTGGCCCATTTAGTAACATGTATACATTTGGTAATCTGGGGAGTTAATAAACACAAAAACAAAAACATTGTTCAAACGCTGTTTAAACAGTGTTTCGAACAAAGTTCCTGTTGGTAACTTTGCTTGTGCTTCTCACTACAAAAAGTATTTACATCCCTTTGCATTTTATTTATTTTTTTGCTCTAAAACCAAAAAGATTCCACATATTTTCTTTGGCTGTCGTGACAAACAGACCAACACAAAGTGGCACATAATTTTGAAGAGTAAGGAATGGAGAGCCTGTATGGTATGGTGTTCATTAGCAAAATAAAAACTTGAGAAGCTAGGCATGTATTTATATTCAGGTAGGCTAAGTCAACATTTTCTTAAACTATCTTTCAGTAAGACTGCTGCCTTTTGGATTATCTTTGTTGCCTTGCCACTCTTCCAGAGGGACAGATTTGTGGATTTCACAGCTAACACTTGCCCTGTAAGCAGATTGTCCCACCTAAGCAGTGGATTATCTTCCACAGTTGTCAGTTTTGATCTTTGGTAATGTGTTGGAAGGTTTGCTGCTGTGCCATACTCTCATTTTCAAAAGATGGATTGAACAGATGTTAAATATTAGACTTTACCAGTGATTTGTCCCTGACCATTCTGCTGTTTCCTTGACGTTTATGAGGCGATTTGTTTCACCGAATTTCTCTAACAAACCTCAGAGGCATTCACAGAACAGATCGATTTAACTTGAGTTTAAACAACAAATGCTCAGATTTAAGTTAGTAATTAGGTTTCTGAAAATCTGAAAGGAGTCAGTTCACTCTATTTTGTTCAGGGAAAGCTGATCTAAAGTGACCGAATATAAATGCAGATTTTTATTTGTAAAATATCTTAAAAGCGCTTATTTATGCTTTCCCTTCAACTTAATAGTTTTGCAGTGCTTTGCGCTGGTTTACCAAATAAAACCCCAATCGAATGCGCTGCAGTTCAGATTTGTCTTACCTGAACCAGAAGGTGCTTTGGCTTGGGTCCTCTCTTGCGGTATCCCATCAGCTGCTCCTGACGTTCCCTGTGGGAGTGGAGACCGGCAGGCAGTCAGTCACTGTTGCATGGCAACAAAGCGTCACGGGTGTCCTCCTCAGGCTCAGCCAGGAAACACTGGGTGTTTCCTAGCAGTGCTATAACTTGCACTGACCCTTGCTATGGAAATCATCCTCAACCCTCCTCACTTTCTTTGCAGAGAATCAAATGGTTATCTCTCCGGAGGCTTGTTCTTATGATTACTTTGAAATGAAGGTTGATCTTAAATATCGGCTCAGTCGTGCAAATCCTGCTGAAAGGTGAACGAAACGCCCCCCCCCCTGTTAAGAGTTTCCTTAGGTTTCCACCAGCTCAATGGGAGCCTCTCCAAAAGCAGTAACTGAACACGGCAGACAGGAGTGATGTCAGAGTCCTCCCCCGCTTCGCCCCCCAATCACCCCTAATTACAATGACGACTCGGTGTATTTTCATAGCCTGGCGTTCAGACGATTTAGCTCCCTGGAGGGATGCATAATTAGTTTCAATAAAACCCCCCTCCCCTATGTAACAGAGGGCTGGTGATAATTGCAAAAACAGAGGTGGAGTTTGCTCTGCAACGTGTGACCTGTACCTTAAAGGTTGCTGAGGCTGAGAGAAAAGCCAGTGACAGTTTAATGCGGCGCACAGTCGAGAAATTCAATTACACAGTCCTGCAGCGGAAAGACCACACACTCAGGGTATGATTAGAAAGTCGCCAGGATAAAACTAAGTTTAGAGGGTTTTTTAAAACTTTTAATTTAGTTGTAATACTATAATTACAAACATATTATGTTGTCTTGCATGGTCATGAGTTTTGCTTTTCTTTTGCAACAGAGGCATGTGAGTTTGGAACTTTGAATGGACTGAATCTGAATCTTGATGAGTGTCTCATGATCCTTAGGAAGTGTTTCCATGCTCAATGTACATCTGATTTGTTTAGACTCGGTCTCACGCTGCACATCCTGTCATGCTATGCTGATGACATTCAACTATTCGCTACTTTTAAACCTTGTCATATCTCAAAATGATCAGTTCAATAAAATTTATTAAAATGTAAAATCTTGCTTTTTAGCTGAGCTACAGATTTATTTTTGCCTCAGTGAGAATTCCCAGGATTTACAGCTTGTCCAAAATGAAACTGTTAATCTTTTTGACCGGCTCTTGCAAGTGGACTCTTTGCTCTGGTTTCTCACATTGCAGTTTGAGTTTCTGTTCTGGATCCTCATGTCTTTCTGGTCTTTTTTTCCAGATTAAGTCATCAGAATGTAGACTAATCAGGGTTTGTTATCTGCCTCTAAAGCAGTGTATAAACTAAAACATAAGCCAGATCTAAGTATTTAGCTAAATCAAAGTTCATCATACTGTTCCTATGGTTTAAAGTTTCTTTTTTGAGAAAGTGCCAGGTAACATGTCTGGAGTTCGACCTGGCTGTCTGGATGATGGAGCCAGCTCTGACCATCACTTTTCACTTGCTTATAGGAAAGCTGATTGCAGGCTCAACAGAGCAGATAGCCTGACTGATAAACAGGATTACAAACATCAACCAGGAGAACTGAGACATATATTTTGAAGTAGTGATAGAACTCTCTTGTAATTTTCCATTGACTTCAAACCTCTCTCAAAGAATTTCCCATGCATTGTTTTTTGGGTCATAGTTCTTAAAATTTAGAAATGTAAAGACCGTGCTTAAGGAATATCTAGAAAAGAAAATCCCTCATGGGTTCTTTCTGGTACCTCTCTGAATAAATCTACAACTAATGGACTCAACGTGACCCCTGTTGTGGTTCACCTCTGGCATGTCCTGAAGAAGAAATATGTGAGGGTTAAAAGACCACCAATGTACGATGACCTGACTCTGACTCTCAGCTAACAACCAGGTGCCAAAAAGTGTAGTTGCTTAACAAAGTGGCTTCGTTTGTCCAAGTAACCTGACACCGTGATAAATCCTAAACTAAACACAATGATAAATCCAGTTTCTGAACTTTCAGCATCTCTGAATGGCAAGCTATGCGGCTCGATCAACAAGGGATCATCCAGGAATCCAAGCTTTCACCAAGAACACAGGGCGTTCCAATGGATGGCGGTAAAGGTCAAGTGTTCTGACTGGAACAGGAAATATGGGAAACCGTGCACCTATAAACCAGTTCTTTTTTTTTTCTTTTTTTTTTTACTTACTTACTGGTACCATTCCTTGTGAAGCTGGTTTTTCCAATTCTGAACTCACCTGTCTTGGAAAGCATCAAGCAGCCTTGGATCCAGGATGTTTTCCTCTGGTTCCCATGTGTTGTATCTGCACAGAAAGGAGGAGGAGGAGATAAAGCAGTTGGGACAAACTGGTCTCTTTGAAAAGGCTGACTCTGACAGGCACTGGTCGTCACTAATTCAGCATATAATTTACGAACCCTCATATCCCTCTTATAGCAGGTCTGTACATGAGTTAAACACGCTGAGACGCTCGTCCCTCCTCGGTGGATACAAGTGTTATAAATCAGGAGCAACTTTTACGCGCTTGGATACAGATCGCAAATCCACATCGACGGGCGGTTCTTAAACATCGCCCCCAATTACAGACGCGTCGTTGTCTAATTGGCATACGGGGGATTGCACAGATCATAAAACCACATCCATCATCGGGGCCAACGAGTCAGGCGCCCAGAAGCAAGCACGCGCAAACCGCCCATCTGCGCGCCCACGCTCGGAAAAATTCTTCTATTCTCTTGCTTGCTCTTCATTTCTTTTCTTTTCTTTTATTTTATTTCATTTTGGTGTTGTTGTTGATGTGGTCGTGATGTTGTTTCCGTTCAGTGGCGGACTCACCTTGGAGACCATCCTCTCCACTTGACCAAATACTCGACCCTCCCCTGTGGCAGAAAGAGAGAGAGAGACAGAGAGAGAGAGAGAGTCAGCGAGAGAGACAGAGAGAGAGCGCAAACGGGATAAGGTTACTTTACTACGCGCTGCACCTTTACAATTAGAGAAATATAAATATATATATATATCTATATATAAGTCAAAATAAACATGCAGTCAATAATAGCAAAACAGAGGAGATCAGTCAGTCCCATTTACGCATGCATGTGCGTAAAAAGCGAACCTTTCTGCTGCGCTTCTTCTCGATGCTCTCCACCGCAAATACGTGCTCTCCAGCGGCGGGTAGCTCCATTTTCCAGCGCAAGAGAGGCGACTCTCCGGTTTCTCTCACCGCCGACACCTGATCTATTCTGTCAGGTTTCGCTTTATTATTTCCTTTTTCCCCCCCCCTCCTCCTGCTTCTTCTATGATGTGAAGGATCCCCCTCCTCCTCCGCCTCCTCCTGCTTTCGCTGCGTCTCTTCCCTCGCTTTCAGCCCTCGGAGACTCTCGCTCTGCAGGCGAGTTGGAGCTGCAGCACGAAAACACTTCATGCAAATAGCCGTGGATGTGACGTTTCGCCACGGAGGCGGTGACTGGGGGCGGGGTTTGATCGCTGTGCTACTTTTGGGGGCTGTGGGAAAAAAGAGAAACAACGAATTCAGACATCTGGCGAGAGAGAAGGTTTAGGCTATGAGACATTAATTTCTGTTTTTGCTGGTTTTTTTTTTTTTTTACGTTTTCAAGTCAAAAATAAATTTTCACAATATGAAAATCAGTTCAAGGCCATAAAATATCGGCTGGACAGCAAAATAATGAAATAATTGTTAGCTAGTCAGCTAGCTCATTAGCTAGCTAGCTGGTCAGCTAGCTCATTAGCTAGCTAGCTCATTAGCTAGCTAGCTAGCTATCTATCTAGCTCTGCCCTGTAAAGTCAATGACAAATATCACAGGACATGAAGAGCTAACGCTAGCAGCTATTGGTAGCCAGTCGCTGTACAATGTTTTTCATGTTGTCTCTCATATACATTGTTTTTGTTCTACTGCACATGCTGACTAGTAAACCATTGAAATAATGTAGTAGAAGATCATTCAGTGTTTTAGCTGCTGTTACCTTTTCTACTATAAATAAGAGTTTCAAACAAATCTTCCGGGTGTAAACTTAAAGCACTTGCTTTATATCTAATGTAATAATAACACAGGCTTATTTACCAGACAGCTGTTGGTTAGCTATCTGCAATTTAACATCAAAGCCAATTTTTTGAAAAAAAAAAAAAAAAAAAGGAACCTCAGAAAATAATGATTTTATTTTATTGACCTTTAAATTCCTTTGACCTTTGTCATGATTGAATGAGATGGTTATTTACATGGAAGAGGATTTTTTTTATGGGAATTAAAGGTCAAAGGTGGTCCAGCCGGTTTTAGACACCCATTTGTTTATTTATTTATTTTTTTTACTAGCCTATCGGTGGGAGTCTGCGACTTATTCCCAGCGTCTATTGGGAGAGACACACAGACATACTCAGGCAACAGGGCAATTTAGAGACACCAGTAAACCTAATTAGTGTTTTTGGCCTGTGAGAGAGAACCAATGTAGAAGCAGGGAGAACATGCAAACTCCACAGAAAAAGACTCTGGCTGGATTTGAACTCATCACCTGCTCAGGCAACATTGCTACCAACACAGACAGAGTAATGGTCCGACTCAAACGAAAAGCTGTGTAAAAAGCAAGAATGCTGGAGGTTTATGTGTACTTTGTTCCATTCCCTTCCCTTTCCCTGGAAATACTTTACATATTTGGTTCTCAGTGCCAAATAGGTGCGAAGCCTCAATTACTTCTATACACAACGACAAGCGTTTGTGTGAATGTGACAGCAGTTTAAAGGTTTATAAAATAGTCATCACATTAATTCTGAAGGCTTTTGGTCTTAGCTCTTTTTAGATTAGACAGTAGCTTTGTCCTCCAGGACCAGCGCACCTGGCTGAGTTTTCCATCTAAGTGAAATATTAACTTCTTAAATACTTTCATCTGAAAGTCACTATTAGTAATTGTCTTGTGCCCATCAAACACAACAGTGACAGACTAAAAGTCCTCAGGGTTTTGAGGCTGCAAGCCTTTATTCTTTCACACCTCTTGTTTGTAGAAGCAACTGTTGGATCCAACGTCACAACGTGCACAAGTCTGATAAAACACGACCTAAGAGCAGACCCTGAAGGCAGCATCTGTCCTTGCTCTGTGGCTGGATGTGGATCAGTGCTATATGAACGGTAACTGCATTATTCTCACTTCTCACCTGCCTTTATTTAGGCCTCTTTATTTTATTGGTTACTCTGAGTTAGGTCACATCAAAAACATTGGATCCGTCTGAGATATTTGTAATTTTTGAATCCCAACTCGTTTATAGTGATCCGAGGTCCTTTTCCTATCTGAAAAAAAATAAATAAAATACAAAAAAAAAAAAAAAAATAAATATATATATATATATATATATATATATATATATATATATATATATAGGCACATAAACTTTATAGTCACAAACGTGGGATCATTCTACACGAGTGTGGAGGACAGGCCCAACCACCGTCAGGGCCACGGTGGGTGTTTGACATTGATTGATTGGAGGCCTTCTCTGCTCTCGGATCTAATCCCAGAAAAAACAGAGAAACACGCTCCGAGCTGGAGCTCCGCGGTGTGGATAACGCGGCGATAATGCGGCATAAACCCCGGGTCCGGCCGCAGCCTCCGGAGATGCGCATCACAATGAACACATTTCCATATCCTCTATGAGTCAAGGTCACACAAAGACAAAGCGCCGCGCATGGCGGGGCTCTTAAAGTCAGGCTCCCGCTTCAGTAAAAGTCGACAGAGGTCATCATTGTCTCCAATAAAAACGAGCGCCTCAATGTATACATTAAACCACACAATTGGGGCAATCATAGGTCAGAGTCACTTATCTCTCATAGCTGATTTCTACCTGTGACTTTGACTCTCTTAGAGCTTTCCCAGGGTCTTGTTCTGTTGTGCATCTAAAAAAGAAAAAAAAAAAAAAAAAGGATGTTCGCCATATAAGTAGGCTTGGAGCATGAAGACAATCGGCGCTGCCTTGCATTGTTTCATACAGACAAAACCAAATTAAATTCAGCATTGAACGGGTTAAAACGCACACGGCTCCCTGCAGGCTGCAGTCGCTCGGCCTATAGCAGAAAGGCACGACTGTCTTTCCTTATAAGGCAAGGGGCGCAAAGCGGCGGCGAAACATCGCCAGAAACGAGCGGCCGCGGCGCCGTCCCGCTCGATCATCCGCGCAATAAATAAAACCCAGCCCCGATGACGGGCGCATGTCGTTTGAAAATCACGTGCGATCCGTTCCCCCGTGTGCTCGTGCGCGGCGGTCGGCAGGCAGCGCGCGCGCGCTCGGAGTGGCGGGTGCACACATGCGGCGTCTGCTCATTTCAGCTGCGTCACTCCTAAATTGGAGATGAACAGCGAGCATTAATTTGGCAAAAAGAAAAGGAGGAAAAAAAAAAAAAAAGAAAAGAAAGAAAAAAGGGGGTAAACTGGAAGCACCGCAGCGCTTCCAGGAACTACGCATTTTGTGACAGCGGTCAGGTTTCTTCATGGGTTAAACTACTCCAACCTCTTCATCTTCATCATAACGCTCTAACAATCCGCTGTGATCATATTTTAGTTCGACATCCCCGCAGGACCACAGAGTCTCGTAAGACTCAAAACAGCTCACGCGGCGAGTTTGCAGCGCCAGAGATGTGGCACGTGCACTGGGCACGGCACGGATGAAATTTAGGCGTGCGCGCGCGCGCGCGCGCTCTTTCTCTCAAGGAGAGTTTACCTGAGCGGCGACGTGCTACGTGCTCTGTCGGTTCTGTGCTGCCACATTTCATCTGTGACAACTGTTGTTGTTTTTTTTGTTTTGTTTTTTTTTTTTTTTGTTTTTTTGTTTACGATGAGGCAGAACGGGTTCGGATAATTGGGGGGGGCGGGGGGAAACTGATCGATGAATCACATCAGGTGACGCACAGACACCAGCAAACACGTCTGGTGTCTTTTGCAGCCGAATTAACAGTTGTCTAAATATCAAATAAAAAGAAAAATAACGAATCCAACGGATTTCAGGCAGGGGGAAGTGAGAGGTGTTGCTCCAAAATCATCAAGTTCTATTTGAATGACAGGCCTTTTCTTAAATCTCAGTTCTTGCATCCCATAACTGAATTACATCACTGCACCCTTTAAACCATTAGGTTATGATTTGCCTTCAAACCTTCTTCTTTTGATGAGCAAATAATGCATCTGAACCCCACGCAGTGAAAGCATTTGTCACACAGGGTCTGAAGATTAGAATATATTCACCTGTATTTCAGATACAGCAGTTCACATCATGAAAACAAAATAAAAGGTGAAAAACAAAACAAACAATCGCTCAGGGATGCAGCTACAGGTGCAGACGCCTTGTTACAGTAGTACATTTTCCATCACTTTGGGCTATCTTCGTTAAAATCCAAACATCATATCTATATTGTTTTTGGTCGAGAAAATAAAACATGTAAACATCTGCACAAAGATCCATTTTAAATCATTTAATAATCCAAGACAAACATTTGGCTTGGACTTGTTCATCTTGGAGGATGAAGGAAAGCTCTAAATGCAACAGGATTTTTATTACTCACACTTTACTGTAATTACACCTCAGGCGAATAATTATTTATTGTGTCTTAATGACAGGAGAAGAAGTGAAAAAGACAAAAGCACCCAGAGTAACATGAAAGCCTACGTGAGCTGATGTTCATGAGCTACAGTCAGCGAATCCGAGGCTCTGATTACGCCGCTGCATTGTGTGAGATCATCTGAACATGACATGAACATTTTCTGCACGAAAGAAACAAAGCAGTTCCTGCATCTCTGGACGCTCCGATCACAAGTGGAGAAACGTTAAAATGACACGTTTTCTCTCAAGGATATCAAATAGTGAGTAACACTAGAGTAGTTCACAGAAATCAGACAGTGCCTTTAATTTATTTTTATTCTAAGGATCCACAGATGGAACATACCGAGACCAAAAAGTAAATAATTGCAAACTTCATCATAAGACAGTTTTTGTAACACTAAAATGCAAATGTTTTTTTTATTATACTCTCACTGTTTTACTATTGGGTGTAATTTCCGGGTTTGTTGCTCGACGTAGTAACAGCTCGACGTTCCAGTGCACTGGAGCTGTTGCTGTTCAGAACCTGACTTCCCAAACTGTCATCACTCTTTCTTCACTGCCTCAGCTGGGACTCAAAGCAGCTTGTCTTTTACTAAGATGAACCGAGTGAGTCACTGCTGCAGAACACACAGGTTTTTTTACGGGATTTAAAGAAACAGCTCGCTGACATTTTTATGACGGCTTCAGTAGCGTAAAGTGGAGGGTGAGACAAAGGAGGCAGCCTTTAAAGTGTTAGAAAGCCAACACACTGTTCAGATGGCTCAAGAATCAGGATCAGCCCACGTCATTTGACCTTTCACTGCGACGCCATCTTTGAAAAGCGCGATTTACTCAGAGATTTCAAGAGTTTCATTTAAAAAAAACCTAATCAAAATTACAGAAGTTAAAGCAAGTGTTCTGCCATGAAAGTGACAACATATGTCTTTCTTAGAGCACATCGTGAAAAACCTTTTAAAGTTGTTCCTCTTGCAGCTGATCTGCATTCAGAAATTAAAGAGCAAAAAGTCCCTATCAGAAATCTGGTTTCTGAAATTCTCTCAAATTTTAAATTTTAAAAGGATTAACAAAATACAAGAAAATCAAATCACTCATACAGTTTCTAAGCAGATTGTGCAGAGAAGTGCTACATTTCAAAATGTGTCTATTCATACACAATGATGAGAACTATATTATGAAAGTTCTTACCTTGGAGAAAATAAATAAGGGAAAGAGTTTCTACACAACTTTAACCTTTAATGGTAGTTTAAAAGATAAGATCAGTGACATTACCCCCCCTAGGACATACATCTAGTTTCAACGGAGCAGCAACAACTGAACATGGCATAAATGATTTTTCTGTGTTTTTATGTGGCAAAGAAGAGCAGAGATATTATTTAGTTATTTTAGTATAATTTGTTTTTGCTTAGCACATGTTGTGGACCTACGATGCCCCTGATATATTGAGAATTTTTTTTTTTTATGCCTGAAAAACTATTGGATAAAATTGCTAAATAGAGAATTTAGAAAAATTCCAGCTCTTAGTATAGCTATTCAGAGGGGCAAAACTCCACCCAAAGAAATCTTTTAAAGCTAAATTTTCATATTCCAATAACCGTACCCAAACATTTGTTTTGTCCCTCACGACTTTCTGTTTCCCTGGGGTATACATGTCCTGCCACACACAGGCTAATTTCCTCAACATCACAAAAAAAGTAAACATATCATTCAAATATGGCGGATGTGTGTTAAACTTTCTAAGCTGCTGCACAAAAAACAGCTTGTCACTACAGATTGTTCACATCTACCAGCAGAGCAAAAGTGTAAAAAAAGAGGTAAGTGTGTCAAACCACATTTGAGGAAGACGTGTTTATCTTCCGGTAACTCTTAAAATTTGACATTGTTCCTTTATAACAGTCTATCAGGTTGTTAAAATGACTACATGACGAGTATAAACCAGTTTGTATCTGAAAGGTCCACTAAAACTCGCTGACTCATGTGAACAGCCTCTGTGTTCACCAGTAATCTGACATTCACCCATCTGGTTCCTCTCAGTTCATCTCACTTTCAAACATTCATTAAAAAAGAAAAAAAAAAGGAGCATATAAATGTCATCCAGTGGATCCTGTGTCTTAACCTTCACTGTCTGACCTTTCAGCTTCCTGTTAAAAAATATTTTGACTGGCTATGAATTTAATTAGCACTCGGACAGGTAGCAGTCAGACTGCAGAGACGACAAGGTCCTCTGCAAGCGAGTCCGTTCCTAGGTAAAAGTGCTTTCTGATGCACCCATGTCACATTTTTCATATCTGTCAGAATAAATCCTCTGACTAAGTATGAAAGTTGCCTTCAATCGACAAACAGTCGAAGCAAATAACCCTCTTGCATGTTGAGTTTGACCCGTGACTACAGTTTTCTTTACGTTTCAGTAAAACGAAGGGACGATGATTCGTCTGCAGCTGGTGTCTAGGTACACATACAACCACTTTAACTTCCCCTTCATGCACCACACATGCGGTGTAGCCTTAGCTTAACCACATGTTGTGAAAAGTGTAACTGCAGACAGGCTCCATCTCTCTGACTAGAGTTCGAGTGGCGTGACATGTTCTCGGAATATCAGTTGACATTTGCGCTACTGTAAAGTGGTTAAACCCTTTAAAATATGGATTGATTATGTGTTGAAAAGTGAGACTAACACAATCAATCATTGCCTTGCTAATTTGAGCAGATAATTGTGGAGAGAGGATTAGATTGCTGGTGCACGCACACCTGTGCACATCAGAGTAACGATGCCGATCAGAACCAGATCAGAGATTGCAACTTTTACTTGAACAATGCCAGAGCAGTTGTGCCTTGAACACCAGTTTTTGATGAGCAACAGTCATTTAATTGCAAACAGGCTGATCTTGCCATTGATCTATTTTAAATGAATTGGTTTTGTGCTGGGTTGTTTTGCTCAAAGCTGCTGGTCTCAAACAACAATCCTCCCGATTTTCTTCTTCGCATAAGAATAATAATAGTAAAATAAAACATCACATAAATCTTTGATTTATAAATTCCAAGTCGAGCTGAACTTTTCTATCACTTGTATATTTTTGGGTAACCAAAGTATGGTGCTCCTTACATAAGCTGATTTTTCTTCGGCCGTATTCGGTAGCGTTCTCGGCTGCCAAATTCCTGGCTTTTTTATTTGACCATTTGTAACATAAATTCTCAGTTAATATGACCACGGTGAACCTAAGAAGAACTGAAAAGAAAAAGTTGCAAAAGTAGTGTTTTTAGCCCCTTTGAGTGTATTTTTCCGTTTGACATGTTGCAGCAAACAAAAGTACAGTGAAACTGCGTTCCAGCTGCAGTGCAGAAGGTTTCCATCATTGCAAATGAGGATTTTCGAGAGTGACGAAACGGCGCTATGAACGCACGCGTGCACAGATTCATCTTGGTAGAAGTTATCAAAGCCGAACGTAATCTGCAGAGGCGCCTCTGCAGAATGAGATTTTTCAGAGTGTGTTGGCGTGTAACTAATGTGTTTAACCTGCAGAGGTGACAGAGTCAATTCTGCTGGATTCATGGAGTCACACTTATTGTCTCCTGCTCTGAATGCAACGCGAAGGCACAAATGAATGCTCTGGGCATAAATCTCCAGCACACAATTAAAGTTTCACGGCGCAGTCCTGATATTGACGTTATTTTTATCAGGCTTGTAATGACGTGGAGGTTAATGGGTGTGTCTGACTAACGGGTGAAACGACTCTCCCGGGAGGCTGATTTGCTCAAACAGCTCCGAGTAGCCTGTCGCTTACGTCAGACTTGCGCAGCCTGCTCGTGACGCTGGCCGCCTCGTCTTCTGAGTGTTTGGGAAGAGAGTGGGGAAGATGTGGCCCTCCATCCCCCACTGACTCACACTGCGATGTGCTGTCGATGAGTATCTCTTCTGTCCGTGTGTGTGTGTGCGTCAAAGACAGGTAGCATTGGGGGAGCGATGGCTGCTCCGCTCAGTGATTCACAGATTGGGAGTCAGAGTCAGTGGTTTTTGAGCTGATCATGACGTGGGTCCATCCACCCTCTCTTACAGGAAGATATTAGAATGTGGTCAAATAAGATGCAATTCAAAGAGCTCCTATGAAGTCTATGAGAATCTGGAATTGGATTTAAATACTTTCTGGGATTTGATAAGTATGGGGGAAAAAAAGATGAAAAAATGTTTTTATTTCCAGACCTCCCACTCCCTATTTCATTGTTTTAAAAATGGACTCCTTTCTTCTGGCCTTCCATCCTTCCTTGTGTCCTTTCTTCATTTTTCTTCCCCTTCTTGTGTTTTTTTGCGTTCTCTCCCATTCTCTCCTGCATCCTTCTTCATTCCTATTTGTTTTCTTAAGTCCTTTCCAGGATCCTTCCTTCTTTCTTCTCTTGTGTCTGTCCTTCATCGCTTTGAGTTCAGTTATTCATGATGCTGCTTGTTCACTGATGTTTTCTAACAGACATCTGAAGTTTTGTCTTCTTTATCATTTTCTCTTCTGCCCTTTGTTCTGTTCCTGTGTCCTTTCCTTCCTTATTTCCTTAGTGCCTTGTGTCATTTTCTCTCACTGTCTCTCTTGTATCTTTCTGTCCTGGGGTTATTATCTAAAAATGGGGAGTGGACTGAGGAGCCAGGGATTTTGACTCTGGTAAAGTCATCTTCACATGAAAGATGTTTTGACATTTGAATGGGTTACACTTCACCTGTTCAGCTCATGAGAACAAGACGTCCTCGCACCAAAATCAGCCTGAGCTGAAAAGCGGCTCACGCCACGCCGTTTCCCCTGATGCAGAAAGTTCAAGAAAGCAGCGTGTCGTTTTTGGTTTTACGTCTGCTGCTCCTGTGATGTCAGCGGTGCCAGTGGAAAGAAGCATAATTATGTATCTGGCAGTGAGTGGTGGAGCCGACATGTGTGCTGTTAGCGGGGAGGCTGGAGGAGGGACAGAAACGGCAGCTGAGAGGGGTGATGCGCAGCCCGGCGGTGGGGCTGACACATGGTTTCATCTCATGAGCCGGTCAACAGGTCAACACGAGGCGGGTGAACTGACCCCGGCCAACCCAATGTGGGACAGAGAGTGAGCTTGACAATGCCACAGGTTTTCTTTTTTTTTGGGGGGGGGAGGGAGGGGGTGAAGAGGAGAAGGTGTCATATAAATAAACAGAACGAATGAGATTTCAATTGAATTGAACTTCAGAGTTTTCATGTTACAGTTCAGGCTTACTATTGTAGGAACTAAACAAATGTTCAGAGTTTGGATGCAGCTCCACTGAAAACCCCGACTGGAGTCATTGGTTGCTTTTCTTCTAGTACTGGATCAATTCCACACTTCGCAAAGTTTACCACATGCTGGCTCTTTCTAATGCTAACATTTACTGTGGCTTATAAATGTATTTATGATCCTGGAATACACTCGTTCACATCAGAACCACAAATGTCAAAGTGGCTTAAGGGACGGATCAAAACAGAGTAGCAGATATTTCAAGCAATGGATTTGTGTTTAGACTTCTTAACTCAGAAATGTCTAAATAAAAATGATTGCCACCTATTTACTCTGGAAATTACTAAATTAGTTCACAGGTTTCAGCTGGGAGTAATGTTATCCTGGCATATGATGACAAGATTAAAGACACAACAGTCCAATTATGAGGACATTTTTGCCTACAGATCCAAACAATAAAAGTGGTACCAGCTGCTGTTGTGCTGGTTTACAACACAAAGATTTACTAAGCAACAGACCGAAACATTTGATCCATTTGAAAATGACTTAATATTTCCTTAATTTAGAACTCACTAAGTCAATGGATCCCACTTTCTTCATTTTGGAAGCTGTTAGGAAAACTGAAACTCCATGAAAACTGAAGCACACTTGAAAACCCAAGTTTGATGTGCAAAATAAATGCCGTCTAATGATTTAAAGAGCATTACATTTTGTTTTTCCTACTACTGACAAGTCCAATCGTCCTGCCAGAATCCACATCTGGCATCAGTGATGAATGCCAATTGTTCATATTGCATTATTAATAGCTGCTACAGTTGAAATCCCCTGGAGAATATTAAGCCATCCAATAAATATGAAAAATACAAATTATGATAATACCTGATCTGCTTCCTAATTACTGATTTCTCTGCATCAGGGAAGAAAATGTTGAACTGTGCCCTGCTTTCTTCTAAAATATTCATTTTTTCTGCTTTGTTTTACAGACTGCCACCTTTAGTTACCGAATCCGACACATGAACAGATTTAAGACGAACTGAACCGGACTAAATTTGACTTGAAAGAAGCAGCACATTTGAACCTGACTGAATTTTTGATTGCAGCGACTTGGTTCAGTTTGAGTAACATCTTTTGGAAAATCTCAAACCACATATCATCCTGTTTTTAGGGTGCGAAAGAAAAAGCCTTGCTCGTAAACCAATTTGTTTAGTATTTCTCCGTGCATCGTGGTGCAGCTCTGGCTCAAAGCTTGCCTTGGAGGAACCTTGAAGTTGCCCACATGAGAGGACGCCGATATGAGAGCGACCTCGCCTCTGGCTCCTCTGGCTGCTCCATAAGCTGCTAAAGCAGCTGGAGGCCAGAGCAGCTTGGAGAAACGGTGGGAAGGAGCCGTGTGAGGAGGGAGCGGGGAGTGGGACAGCTACCGTCTCTCTCGGCCCTCAGGATGTAGCCGCATCCAAGAAAATCCATCCAAGGTGACAGCGAGAGGCGTGTTGTTGTTCGCCGGGCCCTGGGCAGAGAGAGGGGCGGCAGGAGCAGATTTTCTCAACTACAGGCTTGTGTTTATGGCGTGTGTTAGTGTGATCATTTGGTGTAAATGTTAAGAGCGGCCTACAGCCATTCTGATCGTGCTCTGCATGGTGTGATTAGGGCTTCACCATCCATCTCTTGGGCAGATTCAACACAGCGGTGGAGGCTGCTAGCAGGAGAGAGAAGGGGCCCTGTTTGGAAGACAGAAACAAAAAGGGGGGGTAATGCTAATTAGCTGGTGGCTTTATAGCATGCTGTTTTCCATCTCATCATCGCTGCGTGTCCGGGGGCTGATTGGAGGAAATGAAATGGTATTTCGGATTGTTTGAGGAGAAAATGATAAAAGTAGCACATGGCTGCGAGCTAGAACATAGATATCAAATACCACCAACTACAAGGTGTTCCACTTGGAGAGGGATAAGTGACACTCGGTGTGAGTGGCAACCTAAAGTGCTGTGTGAGGCCGTCAGAAGGACGACTGAAGTAGTCTGGTCTGGTGAGGGATTTAAAGTGTTGAATCATCTTCTGACACGCCCGGATCTGGCAGGCCAAGCTAGCTCACCCTAAAAGTCGACCACGAGATGCTAAAAGGAAACCGTAACGTCGTCATGGGACTGACAGCAGGCTGTGGATGGTGCTGGTGTGAAAGCTTACACCTGTACAATCAGAAAGGGACTGAACAATTTGAACTTTGATAACTAAAGAATTCATTTCTTTTTTGCATCATTCTCATATTCTGCTACGAGGATTTATGGTTATTTTATTTAAATCAATGAATTAGGTGTACCTATAGGCAGTATCTGGGAGTTACTGTGGTTGGATCAGAAGTCAGGTCATCTTCATCAAAACGAAGTGACCCAAACAGGAATCAGAACGAATAGGATGCAGCATGAAATCTTTAGCATGAAATCTTTAGAAAATAACATTCAGTTGAATCAAATGAGCCTTAAATTCAGAATTTTGGATGATTATTTTTGTACTATATTGCATCAGAAAACGTCGAAAGGCAAAGAAAAATAAACTTCTCTATGAGAATTAACTGTGAAACATAAGACGCCACTATCCATGAGCATGAACTGGCAAAGAAAAATGTCTTTCACCATGAAATCAGCTCAACACAATCTGGTGTGACTCATTCCTTTTCATCTGGAAAAATGCAATAACTTTAATAATTTATCATCGCATCAAAATAAGCATGAAAAAGCAACGTTATTGACAGAAGTGTGTTTACCTCGGAGCTCTAAGGTTTACAATGTAATGCGGTAACATTGAGGATTTATCACTTCCTCTAATGTAACAGTAAAGTATCGCTGTAATAAAGGCTCATGAAAGTTTTTCTCCAAACCCAAAACTTTGAGTTTATATATCTGAGTAACTGAGCTGTCTTTGCAAAGTTAATCATGACACTATTCTGGAAGGGTGTTAAGAATATTTTTAGTAAAGGTTAAATCCAACTCCAAACTTTCTGTGAAGATGTTTTACATTTAACTTTCAGCCTGAAATCACAATAATCTGAAACCAATCATATGACAATATTACATGACATTTATGTCATTTTAGTGTATTAATGCTTACAAAGCATATTAACACTGACAAGAAAAACATATAGAGCTCATTTACACATCCATTGCCACTTATCATGTGGCAACATTTTAATTTCCGAATCCTAAAAGATTTCATCTTTTGCCACGTTGGAGCAAAACAAAAATTAGAGACCTGATGTTCAGCCGACTTCGTGTCATCCGTCTGTTTTTGCAGCACGCAGCCGGAGTGTTGCGTCTTATTTCACTGAGCCGCAGCCATTCTCTCCGCGATGAATGCGATCGTGGCGTGTTAGTGACTGAGTGTCGTGCTTAGCTGGATGAATGGCACGGGTAGCTCTGCGTTTTATGCCTCATTGCTTCGTAATGAGTCTCCTAGTGTCATTGTCAGGGTGCGCAGGGAAAGGGAGGATCTTTATCTCTTGTTTATTCCCGCTCGTAGCCTTTCTCTCTGTGTGGTGCAGTAGCTCGATGGGCCCCTCCACTCCACGTCCCCCCCCACACACCCACCCACCGCCCCTTGCCTCTCTCACCCTGCCAGCCTTTCTCCCCATCCCTCTCCCCCTCGTTACCGCCTCCCCGGCGCTGCTGGAGCGGGGGGATGGGAGATGGAGGAAGGATGGAGGACAGGAGGGAAGGAGAGGAGGAGGAGAAGGGAGGAGGAGAAGGGCGGTGGCGGTGGTGGTGGTGGTGGTGGTATTCTGCAGGTTGCCAGTCGATGGTGCATCGAGGCACTTGGCTGCTGCACCCTTTCACTGCCCTTCACCTGATACACAGAGGAGAGAGACAGAGGACGGCGGGCTGTGGATCTAATGTTTACAAGGCCCCTTCCTCCCCCAGCTACTGTTGCTATGCCTGCCAAGCTTCCTCCTCAGCCTTGGCCTGCATGAAGCCTGAATCAAAAACAGTAGCAAATTCACCAGCGGAAATCAGCAGCTCGTTCTGAAACAATAGCTTCCTGATTAAAGACAAATGCAAACCGCTCCTTTGTAGGACAAAAAAAGAGAAGAGGTTTTGAAGAAAGTCAGGGTAATTATGTCGATTATAGTTCATTTTGTAAAGCATTTTGTTGACCTGTCATTTTGTTTATCGCAACAGAGGGACGGAACACATTTCTTCGATTTTGAAGGAAGGTGGGCAAAAAAAGCAGCATCGGTCTGCTTCTACAGATGACAACCAAAGACAGACGGGAGGGACGAGAAGTGGATGAGAAGTGGATGAGAAGTGGACACGGCTCTCCGGTTCGGTTCAGTTCTGGATGTTCTGATGTGATGAAAGCTCTGCGATTGGGAAAACCTGAGACTGTTTCCTCAAAGCTGCTCAGACAAAACACAGAACATCTCTACAAGGAAACATTTCAGGACAATTGTTTTTTGATTGATTTATTTTTGGGGGGTTTCGATGATAAATCCACATTTTTCATGAATACTCAATGTTTTATTTGATCTCTTTTTCACAGGTTGCCTATAGCATTGTTGCATGGCATTTAAGAAACGTTAATTGGACGACTAGGATGTAACAGTGAATTTGCATAAAGACATTAATAGGCTGCTATATTTCCAGCTTCCCTCACATCGACTGGAAACTAACAGCAAACCTCTGAATTTGCGGTTTTGCTGGGCATTAAATTAATTATGTAGTAACTGCAACTATTTACCTCCCCAAGCCCCGAGTTAAAAACTGTCAGCTATATTTACTCTTACTGGAAACAGAAGCATTCACACACCAGCTAAATATTTGCAGAACAAACACAAAGAAACCATTTTCTGTTCACCGTCAGCGACTCGCAGGAGCAGAGAAGAACCAGAGCATGTTGTGGCGACACGAAGGCCAATTCATTTTCTGTGAAGAACTTCTCATCCGTGTGTCAAAATGCATGCTTTCGGTATAATTTCTCTTCCCACATGCCCACATCACGCCTTTGAGTATATATATGTTTTTAATATATATTATGAAGTGCAGTAGGAGCATGATAATGATACGGAAATTGCGTTTGAGAGAAACTGAGGGAGACTCTCTGCTAACGTGTCGAATATCATGCAAATTACAAGCTGCGGGCCGACGCTGGAGGAACAAGGCCATTGATTGGAGTACCTTCCACTGTTGTTGCATGACACTTAATGGAATCCCTGAGGGGGAGAAAATTGTGCTTGTAGTGATTGAATTTTAATGTTTTTGGAGGGTGATAGTCAACGCAGGGCAAAGGAACAGAAACTGAACAAGAGAAGTAATGAATCAATGAATGTTAATGAACGAACGCAGACTGCTGCTCGCTGTGACACGGCTTCAAACGGGGTCAGCACTTTATTGTTTTCTTATTTTTATTTATTTTTTCATTCATTTCTTGCTGAGAATCATAGAGGCTTAGTTGTTTGCTCTTTTGCCTCACAACAAAGCGGTTCTGGGTTTGAAATCCCAGTCAGGGCCTCTCTGTGTGGCGTATGCTGGTTTTCTCTGTGGATGTCCGGAGCTTCTCCAGTTTCCCTCTTCATAGCTTTATGTTTGAGCAAAACGAACGTCGTTCTTTTATTCCATGAACCGCTGACAACAAGTCTCTGGAATTTCAAGCGTAAATGTAGGATTTATTTGCAGAACATGAGAAATGATCAAAAATACAGAAAAAGATGCAGCGCTTTCAGCGTCAAATACTGCAAAGAAAACAAGTTCATACTCATTTAGAAACAACAATACAGTTTTTTTTTTTGTAACTCAGGAAGAGTTCAGAGATCAGTATGTGACGAACACCATGAGGTTTTCAGTGGGGTTCATTGTAATGACCTCTTAATTTTTTCCAGCTCTGACTTAAATGCTTTGTTTTTAAATTCCTGTGTAATTCTGTACCTCTTTTGAAAAGTCTGGTGCTTTAAGGCCTTTTGTGAAATGCTGAGTGTTCATGTCATTGCATTGTGTTTTTCTTTCTGTAAATGTGGCATAATCTATATAATTGCTTTTTCTGGGATATCAAGTCATCAGAAATGTGTCTGATTTGAGATTCTCTTGCCTAGAGTTACAAATGAGAAATCAGGCATCCATATGTGACCAAATTTTAATAAAGAACTGAAAATTTCACAAGGTGTCCTATTTTTTTACATGACTAATGTGATTTATTTGCGTGTATTTACTTTGCATGTTTGACAGCATTTTAAAGTGTTTTAGCAATTGTTTTTTCTGACAAATCTGATTATGAATTAGTTTTTCCTTTTGTGTCTTTTTGTGTCTGTAATTTCCTTTTTCTGCACCTCTGAGCGACTGCTGTTTGCTCCCTTTGAAGAATCAAGGAGACTAGAGATTTTAGGCCCAGTGAAACGTTTCCACATTTGCAAACAGAGAAGCGAAAACATGTAGCTCATAATTACAGAAACCTTTCCTCTTTAAGAAACCCTGAGATGAAATCATATTTTATCTCAGGACTCTAATTCCAGACTAATACATTTAATTTGAAATCATTTAATCAATTGTGAGGAAGAACTGGGAAGATTTTGTTTTCATAGTCCCTGGAGTCACTTTTCTTGGCATCTCTATCAAAAAGCTAAAATCTGGAGCTACTCACACAGTGATGGATTATAAATACATATTTCCATCGGGAAATGAAAGACGAAATGGTTTCTTTTTTCCTGAACCCTCGAAACCTTTTGATGCGAGGGAAGATTTTCTCTGACCAGACATCTCGCAGCTTCGGAGGGAAAGGAAGGAACGCGAGAGACAAAGTGTGTCAAAGCCAAAATGAGACTGTCTGATGGAAAAGACGAGTGTGGACAAATGCAATTTGCAGAATCGAACCCACGGAATGATAATATGAGAATAACCAGAACGATATACATCCATACTGACTTTTAGAAAAAAAAAGAAAAAAAAATCCCTTTCCCAGCGACTTTATTCGGTCACATTATCCCGAGGATTCCTCCGCCGCTCTCACTCTCACCATTTACAGGGAGTCACAGACGAGTGAGAGATGGAGAGGAAGGGATCACCCGAGAGGAAATGCCGGCACTGGATCTTCTTAAATACACATTAGAGTGGGAGGCAGTGAGAAAAATTAGATTTGATTCAGGAGGAGATTTTAAAATTACTCTTGAATTTCATTTTGAGTCAAAGAGCTGCAGAGAGACACAAGATATGTGGGGATGAGACAAAACTATTAACGCTGAATTAGCAAGAGTGGACCTCAGAGAAATTAGATTTGATTCAGTGGCTGGGCGAGGAAACTGGGAATTATCCCTCAGTTCACTGGCAAGTGTTGCCAATGAAGCAGCGAGAAGCGAGGAGCAAAGGAAGGCGGAGGAACAAGAGTGAAATAATTTTGCTGATTAATCTGTAATAACTGCAAAAGTCTTCTTTACTGTCTTCTTCATAAATAACCCTCCACAATTATTGGTGAGTGCTACGTTTATCCAGTAAGGAAATCTCACTTATGAAAAGAAAATCACACATAATGAAATGTGTCTGAAACGTTTTTACAACTCGTGTTTTAAACATGTTGATCAGAGTGCCAAGAAACGTCAAATTAATAAAAAATGACTTCTTGTTTCTAAGGTTTATAGACATGAGATTACCACAAGGTCCATTTCTGTTCAAAAATGGAAAAACATTAAAAAAAAAAGAAGGGCGCTTCGAGAACTGTTGTGAGACGATGTGCCTGTACCTGCAATCAGAGCGGTAATGACAAAAGTTGAACTGGAACCGTGACAAACGAGGCTGGATGAGACCAAAGTTCATCATGACATCCTAAATCCTCCCACATATTCAGGCGTTTTCTGTGTGTAATGCATCTGGATGGTTGAGAGGTCGTAGTCTGGTGTAACCAATTACTAGCAAGTTTGATGAGCTACTTGGATGCTTAGTTTCTTCTCCGCCAGAGCAGCCACTGCTCAGCTGTTAGTGGTTGATATGTGTTCTTGATCACCTATGATCATTCTCCTCCAGGATTTCTCACGCACATCAGCGCGCCGCCACCACTCCGACACCGGAAACATTTTTCTTGGGAGTCCAAATTTAACTACTCCTCTCTCCTCTGGATACTGCGGAGATAAAATCTCCCTTCAGCCCATTTAGTTATTCAATCATTGTAAATAAAACCCATTTAACTTTCATCCCGCATCCTGTTTCATGATGTGGATGTGAATCAGCAAAATACCTGGTCAGATGAAACTCGCAAGGACTCAGTACCAAACTTTGCATGTGGGCGTTTAAAGGTGTGTGAAATCCAATCATACCAGCTGTTAAGTAAGGTGGAGGATGTGTGATGCTGTGTTGGAACCTTCACTGGGGGATCACAAGCTGTTTTGAAATGCCAGGACATTTTGGATGAAGAGCTAATGATCTCTGTCAGTAAATTAATCCTGATTATTATTCTGCATTACAATGACAAATCAACATAGAATTGTTTTTACATTTCTTAATATTGGTATTCATTTAGACCTTCACAAACAGTTCAGACCAGCAGCTTCCTGTCAAACTCTTCGCTCCCCATCCTGATGTGTTAATCATGTCAAGCAGCACAGTGTTGGCCTGCAGCACATTCCTCTGAGGTCCAGAACAGGTGGTCATAACAGGGTCAGGCTCATTAGGAAACCTCTGGTTAAGTGCAAGTTTGCTGCTGTTGTGGAAGAGAAAAGCAATCGCGCACACACACACAAACACACATACACGCATACAAGAAAAAAAAAAAAAAAAAAAGACTTAAAGCTTAATGCTCTGCCTGCACAAAGGCTGAGTGGCAGAGTGAGAAATTATTAAAGGGGCCAGAGAGGGAGGGAGGTCCGCACATTCATAACTCGGAGGCCTCGTAGAAAGCCGAACAACAGAGAGAAGAGGGGACGATCTGGCTGAGAGACAACACTGGATACACATGCTGCCTCACGGGAGAGCACACAGTAGTCAGCCTTCAGTAGTAGTCATAAATATGGACTGATACACTCTGACATACACACACACTAACGCAGGCAGAGCGAGGGAGGGACGGTGGCATGAGAGCAGCGAGTCTTGGCCGCACCTGGTCCACGTGTCTGAGCTGTCCGTTGGTTTCCGGCCTTCTCAACCTGCTGATTTATGACGCTGATAGCTCTACTGCAGCGTATATCAGGTTGTCTGAAGGGGCAGGTTGGCGGGAAGCATGAAACAAATTCAGAGTCTGAGCATTCTGTGTTACTACACTGGACTACAAAATAAATGACTTATTTGGGGATTTTAGAGAACAGTAAAAAAAAAACGAGAATGAAATCTAACTTCATTCTTAAAAAAAAAAAAATAGCTAAAATACAAATGAATGCTTTCTCCACCACACAATCTGCTGAACTCAAGACAGATTGTACTAATGCACCACAGAGGCTTGTCCAGCAACATTTCAGATATTATTGTTGTTGTTGTTTTTTTTTTTAATATTGAACACAAAATTAAAATATTGAAATGTAAAGATCTCTAAAATGAACTCAGGTAGGTTATTAAATGACCATATATGTACGAAAGGCCTTACACAAATAAACCTCTTGCCTTTCCTTCCTTTTTTCCCAATGACAGCTGAGATTGGCTTCAGGAGTGGAAGAGATGACTAGATCCCCTCAGAAATGAAACGAAGGCAGATAAAGGATGGGCCAAAACCATACTGCAGGCTAAACTCGATTTGATCCATTTCATAGTGAAAACAGATTTCCCCAGTCTCCTAAGAAATTCATTTAAATAAAGAACCATGACAGAAATGCAAAAAAACCCAAAAAACACAGCGATGAGGTTCGTCTCCTTTGGATGTTTATGTGGCGTTTCCACTGTGTTTTATATTCGCAAGACACATGGTGCTAAAGTCCTCACTTATGAAGATTTCTTTAAATAAAGCCACGTGTTTTGTCAGTGTCACTTGCTCCTCTTCAGCTTGTCCCACCTGATTTGTGTTTTTCATAAAGCAGCACATTGTTCCCTTTTTTTGATCACCAAGGTTCCAGCAAATTTTCTCGCCTCCTTCCTCAGATTCCTTCTGCATTAGCTGGTATTTTTGCAATGCTAAGTTGTACTATAATTTGCACCCTAACCTCTGTTTTTCCGAGATTAAATGAAAGCACCTTAAATTCGTTTTGAGCCGCCTGAAAGAATGACTGCTTTCTTTGCTCTAAGGCGGCGAGGGTGTGTCGGATCAGGCTGCAGACTGACATGTTTCTGAGCAGCTCAAATGAACCACATCAACCTGACGGGGGGGGAATTAAAATTACGAGGATATTATACTGAGCTCAAAGGGAAATTTATTCCGCCGAAAAGCAGATTTTATTTATTTATTTATTTTGGTGGGCAGTTTGATAAGGGAAAGAGGTTATTCATTCAAGTTCACTTTTGACCTCGGCTGATTCTGGTGATAGTTTCAACGACTACCAGCTGTTAAAAGTGGTGAACAATGACATACACATTTCTGAGGACGACGGAGAAAAAGGTGGGACAGTTTGTATTCGGTTACAAATAAAACACCAAAAAAGACGAGCTACACCAGATGGCACGTCACCAAGTAGGAAAGGTAATTACATCCCAGAGAGAGAAGTCAGAAACTTTAACCAGAAGCATGTACTGTGGGCAGAGGACATGAAGCTTGAAACTTGTTGCAATAAAGAGATAAAAACAAAAGGTGAATATCTGGAAAAGCACCATATGCCCACTGTTAAGAATGGTAGGAGAAATCGAACTAATGAACTAATTCAAATGCAAGAAAATGTCAGAAAAGAAGTGAACGACTACATCTAGAAAAATGAAACTGGTTTTAGTTATCCAACTATTATTATATAACAACTACAACAACTATATATGAACAATAGATAATTGTTCAAAATAGATGGCCAAATCATCACAGAAATATTTCACATGACCACCTCCTTCCTGGATTCCTGTATGATTCAACCTTGTAAAATGTTGCAGAAGGAGACCTGCTGCTGTCCAGTGAGCGACTGGATGACTGTGATTGTGGAGGGCAGGATTTGCAGGGGTGACAACAAGAGTCACACACACTTCTGCTTTCCCTGGATGCCATGTTTTCTTGTCTTTCCCCTCTTTCAGCAGGAAAGGCCTCCGCATTGGAGTTGGAGTTTTCTTCTTAATCTGAGAAGCAGCTGCTGCAATACAGAGAATGTTATTTTAGAAAATTTTGTATAAGTTTACCAAAGTTCACCAAAGGTGCCAAAAAGTGTGTTGGGTGCTAAGTTTTTATTTCATTGTTGGCTTGTGTTTTCACTTCTGTGACTTCTCAGAGTGTTTCCTTTGAAAACGGGCCAGTCTTAACATTTATGATTCTTGATTTATCACCATGAAGGGATTATTCAGTCAGTCGGTTTGTAAGTCATCACAACCCTGCCTGAAAATGATTCACCCGTTGTCTCTACCCCATCAACCCAGCAGGGTGTCTGAGAGAGAAGGGGGATAAACCCAGGACAGGTCGCCGGTCCGTCACAAGCGCACACAGGACAAACAACTCAGGATTGTAGAGAGACTCTCATAATCATGTTTTGGACTGCGGGAGGCCAAAATATGCAAACTCCTTGCAGAAAGACCCGAGGCCAGGGCTCAAGTCCAGAACCTGCTTGCTGCAAGGCAACATTGCTGCGAACTGCGCCACCATGCAGCCTCTCTCTGAAATTAGCAAAGGAGAGACTTAAATTGTTTAGCCACACATTGAACCCCCAAAGAACTGCATGCCTCCTGGCCTTGGAAAGCTACGTTTGTGCTTTACATGCGTCTTAATTTGTGTGTCATAAATTTCCCTTTGATATTGCGTTTTTATTTATCCTGTGCAGCACGTGACAGTGGAAATTTTTTGGCTAATTTGCATAAAGGCTTTTACAAACATCATTATTTTTTTTTTACTTACTTCCTTGCACAATAAATAAACAAGCAGTTATTTGCATGAGAGTGACAAACATGGGTGTAGAGGCATGCCTATATGTTCGTGTTTTTCCCACAAGGGGCTCGCATCTGTATTCAAGTCATTTTCACACATGCACTCCAACACACACACACACACACACACACACACACAAGGCCTGGAAAGGGAGGAAAAGTGGGAGACGAGAGGGAGACGAGAGGGAGAGAAGCGGCGAAGCATGAATTATGGATTCTGAAAGATTTCCCAGCGCTGCAGGACTGCGAAAAAGACAGAGAGGAAGATGTTAGGCCAAAGATTTACAGAGGAAAAGTAAGATGGAAAGACAGATGATATGATGAGAAAGTTAATGTCAGCTTATGTGAAAAAAAGAAAAAATCCAAAACACAAAACAAAATCTGCAGCGGCTTTGTGTTTACTGTAGGGAGCTCTGGGGGGCAGGTAAGAGTGAGTCTGGAGGTCATGGGTGGGCACGCCTGACCAGTTTACAGCCTTTTTTTTTTTTTTTTTTTCCCACAACCTGGACCTTCTTGAGTAGCGCCTCGCTCTGCCTTTTTCCTCCCCTCAGGCCGCTGGGTGAAACCAAGCAGGATCGGGTGGTGAATGCTTAACCATGTGTGGCAGCGGATCAAAACATTTTTCTGGAGGAAGCGCCTCCACACAGGCAGTAAAACGCTGGATGGATGATAATCTCTGTGCACGTTCTTACTCCCCCCCCTCCACACACACACACACGCACACACGCACACGCACACACACACACACACACACACACACACACACACCTGTTCACGTTCACATGCGCTGGAAGTGTTATCGGTTGCAGATAAGATTTAGTGCCATGTGTTAACCGCCAATCCAAACACATTCCACCTCTCTCTGTTGTTCTCATCTGCTTCACTTTTCTTGATCCGTTTCCACCTCCCAGTCCTTTTGACAGAGATATATACTTTGTCTGTCTGCTTGCGCTTAGGGCTTGGCAATACATCAGGGTGTCATGACTGCATATCATCTGCTCCCCTATATTCAAACAAGGCCCAACAGGATACTTTATTTCTATAGCAGC
This sequence comes from Poeciliopsis turneri, assembly GCA_922788865.1. Lineage (NCBI taxonomy): Eukaryota > Metazoa > Chordata > Actinopteri > Cyprinodontiformes > Poeciliidae > Poeciliopsis > Poeciliopsis turneri. The sequence goes on from CAKLNU010000131.1 coordinate 381,961, forward strand.
TGGAAAGGCAGATGTAGATTGTAGCAACGCTCACTGCTTTAGGCCTCGACCCACAGCAGGCAACAGAGAAGTATTGCTTTGTTTGTTTGTTTTTCCTAGTGATGCAAATGTGGAGGTTTGCAGTAAAATTCAGGGTAAATGAGTTTAGAGAAAGTACAAATGTTTTTTTTATTTTTTTTATTTTATTTTATTTTTTTTTACTGCCTTTGAACAGAGAAAAACGGAAAAAAAAAAAAAATCTATATTGGAGAAATTAAATCCTTAGGACCACCAAAGACAGCCGAGGTGCCATTAGTGGTGCTGGAACCGCAGTTTGAGACGATTCAAACCCGAACACACCGACACACACAAAACGGGTTGGAAGAGCTTTCAGGGCCTGCTGGAGATGACACGAGTCAAGAAAACAATTTCTGACATTTCAAGTAGAAAAAAAAAAGACCTTTATTAAAAATTAACTGTTTCAGTCAAAGACACATAAAACCAACAATTTAAAAATTATGATGTAGAGTCAGGAGGTTTTAAGTCTGTCAACAAAACCAAAAAAAAAAAAGGTTTCTGCCCAGTTTCTGCCCAGATGAAAACCAGCCACTAGTTCTACACAGAACAGAGGATCTGGACCCGTCGCTACTGAGATACGATTGTTTGTTGGAGCCTTGGATCTGGTTTTCCTAATTTAAACATAGCACTAGATAAGCACTTCTCTCTTCCCCCACTGCAAAAAGAGAAGTGGTCGACAGTCGAACGAGATGGCTGTTAATGAGAGGGTCCAAGACATCTTTGTCAGCAAGAAAATATGTAACGTAGTTCCTCTTACTTTGACTTTTATAGCTCTATAATTGGCAGCATGGCGATCACGGACTTAATGGCTTGGCTCACCTCTTCCTGTCGTTGCCAAGCAGTGCAGAAAAATCGATGTAATCGTTTAACAACTCCTCCTTCTGTTCACTGATTGGCCCGCTAGAAATAGGAATTGAGGTCAATGAGAGAAATCCCAGACGGAGCACAGAAGGGAGATGAGAATCTATTAAAATTGTATTTTATGTTATTTAGACTAATTAGGCTCCAAAAACTTCCTTTTAATTTCGTCTTAAAAGAAGCTTTTTGAAGCTTATCCAGTGTAACTGGAAACATTTCAACTCAAATTTTCTGTTTTGCAGTTCGGGACTTTTCCTAACTATTGATGCCCCCATATTAGGCGACGGCGTGATGTTGTTCAATCAGAATCCCCATATAAAACGTTCCAGCTGCAGCTTCATAATCAGGGCTTGTGAGTTTTCTTCTGGATGACTACGCAGCGAGCTTCTTAAACCTGGGTGGTAAACCTGGCTTTGTGGTGCAGAGGTATAAACTCAAGCTATTCATTTTAAGCTGGTGAGGCAGTGAAAGCACGCGGCTGTCTGACTGTTTCTCAACGCTGTTTTCATTGTGCTAAACTTCCCGTAAGCATGCAGAGAAGACACTGTAACAAAAAAAGGGCAGAAAAAATATATATTCCCCGATTCCTCCGGTGAGCAACGATGTGTCAACATGAACTGGGGTTGTGTAATTCCTGCCAGTAGCTCTAATAACACACACCCAGTGTTTGTTCTATTAACAAAGCTGAATAGACAAAGTGTTTCCCTATTTTTCCATTACGGAGCCAATGTCACCAAACGCACAGTCACGCACATAAACAACACGGCTGTTGTCTTTCCCATTCAATCCACTCGCATAGGAAAATGTGACGAAGCTGTTGGTGATGATCTGATCTGATGTCCTTCACTGAGTTGTTTCATTTTCACCTGAGGATCGCTCCAGGTCATCGCTCCAGGAAACGCCAGGCTGACGTCCGCTGCAGGTCATGACTTCCAGGTTTAGAAATGAGTAATGAACACATGACTGACTAAAACATTAAACATAAAAGGTCTGCTAAGACCAACTGAATATGAACAGGGAAACCAATTTCATTCAATGTTTACTGAAGAATCTTGTTACTTTTGCCATAAATTACTGTTTAAGGAATGAAAGTGGGTTCTTTTTATTGGCAAGAACAATTGTAAGCTTTGTAAAGAGAAGAACCAAGCAGAAAGTATGTTAATAATGCTAAATGTGCTGTGCTCCAAGTAAAAGATGCTAAATACAGTTTAAAATGGCGACTTATTTGGTCTTTGCTCTGAAATCCAAGTAAAATTCTGCAGTTGTACAGCATCACACATATTAATTAACAGGTAGTCTTCTTAAAGTTTGAACCCAATTACAGTAAACCAATTATTTTCATAATCCACCACATAATAGCCAATTAAATCGTTTTCAGTCCAGATATGAAGGTGAACCCAATACATTTTGAAAGGACATGAAGAAAAATGTTGAATGTTGGACAAGGATGCAGATAAAGTTTGCAGCTGTGTTTTCAATCTGCCCCGCAAAGGCAAAAAAGATCTATGTTGTAATTCTTTAAAAGGAGTGGGACTAGCTATCTGTAGGAAGAGCATCTCTGAACCAAACATCGCAGGTTTTATTAAATATACTTTCAATGTCGCAAAAAGACAAAGTCATGAAGCTTTTCTTTCATGGTACAACTTTCATTTTGGCTGATGTACAAAAATAACGTGGGTCAGATGTTTCTGAAAATGTCCACATCTTAACTTTGGTGGCTGTTGTGGGCAATTAGGAACACTGGTTTTTATTTAGGTGTATCAGAGAAAAGGGGTTGACCACACATCCTCATCACCCTTTTTTAAGCTTTTTGTCAGCAAAATACTGTTGAAAGCCTTGCATCTTTTTCAAACGTTTATCTCACACTGTTGTAAAAGTCCTGAGACACACTTACATTTACACTTGCCTTCCTGAATTTATGAATGATTTTTTTGCAAGGATCTAGTTTTAGAAATGAACAGATTAAGATAAATTTGATGTCTTTCCAGATGTCTTTGTTCATCGCCTTATTTGCCTCTATGAAGGTTTATTCTGTTGGGCTTACTATGTACTGCTAAATGTGTAAATTATGTAATCTGAACTTTTTATTTTTAAAAAAAAACAGCATGAAAAAAAGGTTTCATCTCACATGGCGATCACAAAAAAGAACAACTAAATCCTGTTTTTGCAGGAAAGAACAGGACACACGTTGCGCAGTGTTTATTTAGACTCCAGCAGATCTCTTCTGAAATGAATGCTTCATGCACTCACTGCTCATTACGTGGCAGGTAGAACAATCAGTGCAGCGAGCAGAGAGATCCAGATCAAACTGACCAGAAGCAGATTCAAACCACACAGTGCAGAGTCTGCAGCTTCAGACAGGATGAAACCCGTCTGCGTGCTTGTGTGTGTGTGTGTGTGTGTGTGTGTGGAGAGAAATAACCATCATATCCACACAGAAGCACTTCAGACCCAGCCAGACATGACATCTCCAAACCACAGAGAAACGGGGAGGCGGAGGAGCGCCAGTACTGTTCACCATGTTTCTGCCAAGAGTTGCTGGGGAAAAAAACCCAAACAAACCAACAAACAAACAAACAAACAAACAAAAAAAAAAACAGACAGTGCTCACAGTTGGGGGGGAAAATAAGGGACAGGTGTGCCTGTTTTGTTCTGATGTATCCTTCCTCTTTGCGCTCGGCTTTGTTTGCTTCTCCCTCTCCAGATGAACACATGACTGACAGAGCTGGAAATTCATGACGCAGGTGTCTGGAGCTGATAGTGAGTCAACATTGACTGATTCTGACCACATGCGATATCCCCAGTGGCCATAATAGAGGCTTTATCTGAGAACCGGACCACACCTCGTCCTCGTGTTGTTGGAGCGTCGCTGACAGCGGACAGGAAAAAGAAGAGAAAAGGTCAGATAAACCCTTAGTGCCTGTGGTGCTGGACAAGCAGCCATCATTTCTTGATGATGTCTCAAAACAGACTGGTTATTTGTTACTTGTCATCCTCCTTCACTTTATGCAAAATAAACCATTAGTTTTCTCAATAGATACCAGAAAAGTGAGACTGAACACATTTATCGATGTAAAAAAAAAAGTCTCTTTTTTAATTAAACATGCCCTGGTTTTTTGGAAGTGGTTCGTTTGAGAAGATAAAGGCGGTTATCATTTTCAGGGATGACACGTGCCTGGAAAATGATGAATGCTTGTTGTAATTTAGTGTCTTCATATTGTCTTTAATCTCATGCAATTTGTCATCTAACTTGACCCAGTGTCCTCAGAGTTGGTGCGCAACAAAACACCAAAGTACATAAAAGATGGAGCTTAAAAAATCAAATCGGCTTCCAGCAAAAATATTCAAGAGGAAACGCAGACAAAGATTATTTGGAGTTCAATGAAATCTTAATTCTTCTTTTTTAAAAGCTGTTTGACAAGGTGCTGTGATTACATGTTGTTGGAAAAAAAAATATATAATTGATTTCATTGAATTCCATTCATTGCTCCGCTTGTTATAAAATTGTTATAAAATTATAACCAAATTCCATTACAGAGCTACAAAATATTGTCCATCAAGCGTCTCAGAGGTTTTGCCAACAATTCAAGGCGCCAAAAAGGAACCAGAGGTTTACTGTTTATGTGTTTTTTGGAATTAGAAAGAACAGACAGATGGCAGGAAAGAAATGAGAGACATGTGGAAGGAACAGATAAAATATGCCAGGAATGAAGAGGGAAAAAGTTAAGGAAGCAGGGAAGTAGAGGAGGAAGGAAAAACGCTGAAATTCCCTGTTTTTTCAAACAGCATAGAAACTCAACATAACTTCCTTTTAAATTAAACAAGTTTAAGACTAAAATAAAACCTCAGCCAATGAAGAACAGACTCGCTCGCATACCGGCGCAGTCTGTGAGTGTTAACCAAAACAAGCGTGTTTTGAGATGAAACAGACTAAACAGGCCCAGTTATGTTCTTCTCCCCACAGGAGTCGAGTTTGGTTTTCTAGCATGCTGCAGTGATTATCAAAGTATTACAGCGCTGATTTCGTACAGTGGAAGGGGCTTCAATTTGGGCTCGTCGAGCTCCGGGATATTCGCCATCTGTCATCTCGCCTTCTCGTCTCCTTTTATTTCATTCCGCCCAAAAATTGCTGCTCGTTTGTGGACTTCTCCAGCGCACTCGGCTGAAGGGGACATCTGGCAGATGAAGTGACGCTCGTCCTGCTCGCTGCAGCGGTGCACGAACACGCTCGCCGTGCAAGCTCGGTGAATAATCGCACATAAATGCAGCCTCGCACGCCTGAATGTTTTCTGAAACAACACCGATGTGAGAGCAGGGCGCATCTGAGTGAAAAAGCAAAAAAAAAAAACAAAAACAAAAAAAAAACACATTTTTTCTTTCGCCTGTGTGCATCCTTCCATCTTTGTTAGAGATGACGCAGGAGGGAGGTGAGTCACTGCATCCTTCAAGTCATACAAACTTAAACACGCACACACACACACACGCACACGCACGCACACGCACACACACGCACAACCTTTCATACATTGTTTTTCTCACTTTACTGGAAGCAGGTTCCCTTTTTTCAGTCAGAGAAATATTTTTGTTTTCCTTCCCCGCTTCCCTTCGCTCCCTTGTACTCTCAGGGGGGATGTGTGTGAGAGAGTGTGTGTTTGTAGTTAATTAAAGTTGGGAGGACAGCTTTGGAGGAGAGCGGGCTGCCAACGGCTGCTGCATAAAGTAAACAGGCAGGCACACGGTCACATGCTGAACACGCATATGCATGTAAACTGCAGCCCTCGCACACAATATAACCTGTAAATACTGAGGCAGTGGGAGAAAACGTGACATCTGTCGCAGAATATAATGCAGTGCTTCTTGTTTTGAGGAAATCTTTGGGGGATACATTTTCACACAGCGACTACTCCACCTCCAGGTCTGTTAGTTGCTTGTGTCTTATTTTTCAGTCAAGAACTTGTTTCTCATGATTGCAGCTGGCGCCATCAAATTAATCGGCTGCATGTTTATCCAGTTTTGGGGAGATAAATGCGTATTTCCCACTATGGAAACTCCACCCTGAACTTCATGTTTCGTTAAGAAACTGGAAAAACACGAGCGTGTTAGAACAGCCAATTGGCTGGAGTTAAATCACTCGATCCGCGAACGCCAGATTACCTGCCAACATTGACTCAACTCTCAGTTTCACCACAAACCTCAGAAATATTGCAGAAATCATTATTTGAAACCTATTTTAATCAAAGAAACCTCACAAAATGGTATTGTGTTACAGACTTCTCGACAGACGTTGACCTTGATATAAATCAAAAAGGAAATATGTGGTGTGATTATAATTTTTTAACCAGGGGCAACAGCCTGGATGGTTCACTTTGCAAAGTAAAAGAAGCATGAAGGTTTTGAGAAAAGCCTCAGTTACAGAAATCAAAGAATATGGAGAAAAATACTCCTGTTTTCTTTGAATCATAGTAGATTTGAGGTGCACCTGACAACCTTGGATGAAGTCTTGCTTCTTCATTATTCCACCTGTTTCACACAGGAACATGATGCCACCACCATGCTGGACAGTTGCTATGGTTTTTAGCTACTCCTCTTACACAAAACAAAGACTGATCTATTTGATATGTGTGTTTGGGTATAACATTTTTCTTTGGTGGATATTTGGCTTTTTTTGTTGTTGCTCCAGGGCTTAGATTGTTCCTGACATTAACACGAGGGTCAAATGGTTGAAACTTGGAGAAAATGTGTCGTTCCAAGAGGAAAATGATCAAAATAATTTTGGAATAAACTATTTTCAGACCAACGTTAGACTTCTTCATTGGCCCTTCCAAGACCTTACATCTCGCCTGTAGAAAATCTAGAGAACTTCTGCTAATTTTGACAAAAATATATCCAACCAGAATCATGTACGGAACTTGAAAATATATTCATTGGGTCTAAATGTAAAGAAATGTAGTCAATTATTTTGAACAAATAGTGCATGCCTATTGGAATCAAGGGTGTGGGATTGCGTCATGTTGTGTTGCTTCATGATGTACGCAGCCTTTACCATCACTGCATCATTTGGCTTCACATTTAAGGATCAGCGAACCACTGGATATCCGATCTCAGAGCTCTGATGGTTATCAGGCAGATTAATCAGACAGTCGTTCATGTCTTCACTTTCAGGTTTAACGATCCAGCGTGAGTGATGACTCAGAGCTGAGATATTTGAGTAGCATTTGCATTGGTTCTGTAGAAGTGGTGTGCATGGGTGGTGTCGCTCTGTGGTTCTCGCTGCTGAATTTGGAGAAAGCGCCGAGGGGTCTGACCATGTTAGCTCTAGTTTTTAATAATTAACACCATTCCATTAAATAACTCATCAAAAGTCATTTATGTTTATATGAAATGTCTTTTTGTTTCATGTTTCCATCTCATAAAGCTACTTTCAAGCACAATTATTCATTGAAAACCAGTCAAAAGCTGGGATTCAGAATGTTTTTTAAGCACTCAGAGAGACCCAACAGGTTCATCGTTCTCCCATCGTACCGTCTGAAGAAACGTGGATATGAGTCGTAGCGCGTACATTTGACACGTCCTCGACCCGCAACACGCAAAAACAAACAGACGAGTGCAATCAGAGTGAAATCAAGGAGCCGTGTGTGTTAGTTTACAGCCACAAACAGATGGCAGCAGGATGATTCAGCTGATAAGGCTCCTTCACACACACACACAAAACTCTTCTTTTATGTTGACTCTTCAAGGGTGACTTCAGTTTACGAGCATATTAGAGTCATTCCCATGAACACGTGTACAGGTGCTGCCACAGCCAGAGAGAGAGTCACGTCTTCCTCCATTTACACATAACATACAGAGGGTTGCTAAGAGAAGGCCTGAAAAAGGTCATTAAGTGTTAATGAGCAGCTGCAGCCCAAGTTGAGCAAAGTGTTATAAAGACAATTAGCTCAGATGCTACTAACGTCAGATTAGCTTGAGTCATGTGTTGCTGTTTATCAAGCTAAAAGATGGAGCCAAAAGGTTCTGACTTAAGGATATTCCCAGCAGTCTGTGCGCGATATTCTGCCAGAAAGAAAAAAGGGTAAATGGACTCAAGCCCTCTTTTTGCCACGAAAGGACAAAATGATACGAGCTCATACCGCAATCACATATTCATACCAAAAAAGGACAGGTGCTGGGCAGAAAGGTGAAGAGAGATCTGTCAAAAAAAATGGACGATGGCTTACATTCTCAATAATCAGTAATCCTTGTGCTTGAATAAGAAGAAGCCAAACCTCCTTCTTTGGATTTTGAAGACTCTTACAGAACAAAAAACAAAAACTATACGCTGTCATCAGAAAAACTGATCTTCATCAGTATATCGCGTTGGTAAAGAGATGACTTCTGTTCAATTATTCAATCATCATAATACATAAACTGAAAAGATAAGGAAGTAATAATTTCACAATTCAGTTTGCACGACATCAAAGTATCTATATTATTCTCTGGGTACAATGATGAGTTTCATTTCAAACGTAAACATTTTCAAACATATTTTAAGTTCATATTCTAATTTCAAATGATCATGTGTTATTGTGTGACAGAGTGGAAGCTGCTAATTGAATATGTGTTTCCTACAGGATGTTTTGATTTGTGCACAACAAACTTAAAAGTTAAACAGAATAAAACAACAAAATTTATCTCAATACACAGAAAAATGCACAGCACATCAAAAGGAATACAACAGACAATTTTAAAACATAACTTCAAAGCCATGATTGTTTCTAGATACACAAATATACAGATAAAAAAAAAATCGGAATAGCCATAAAAACTAAATTTTATTGTAACACAATTGAAAAAGTGTCATTTCTTAGCTGTTTCTGTGAGGTTTAATGATTATAACTTACACATCAGAAAAAATTATATTATTTAGGAACCGTTTTAAAAAAATATTTTAATACTAAAATGCTGCATGAGAGTCAGGTTATAATTTCAGCATAAGGAAGACTGACATGTTCAACATGAAGCCCAAACAATGTGCTGACTGTGCTGCATCAAACATTTTAATGAGAAATGTTAGATCTTCATTTGTTTACCTCTGGAGAAATTATTCATTGACTTAAATGCAAATCCACGCTTTGAATCATTTTAATGATTTAAAACGCCAGACGTCAGATATTTGAATGAAAACAAATAAAGCTCTCGCACGTTCGGCCATCTTTTCCAGCTCGGTGCACAAAAAAAAAAAAAAAAAAAAAGAAAAGAAAAAAACCCCTGTTAGGGTGCTGCTTCCACCCAGACATTAAAACATCAACCATCCCCACGCTGACAGACGCATGCACACCTGACACACTTGGACATGCTGAAACAACAGTGTGCTGAGCAGACCACCAGGCCTGCAATAATGAGGGCACAGTGCAGCGCCTCAAGCTGCGCCTCCAGCTTGGAGCCGCGGCGAAGGAGGAAGGCGCGGAGAGATTGGGGGGGGGGGGGAGAACAGGGTGAAGAAGGGGGATAAGGTCTGGCTGTGCATGGGGCTGCATCGCTGGAATCATTTAATTCATACCATAAACGTGACAGGGTTAATGAGTGGTAAAGAGAGCCTGGGGACCCAGCAGGCGGGTGGGGGTGTGGGCAGGGGGGTGGTGTGGGCTTGGTAGGTATAATATTAAAGTGTGGGTTTGTTGTAAGAATGGCATGAACATGATAGGCTGAGTGCAGAGTGCCGTACCCTGCAGTCATAACTAATGCTATTTAATTCGGAGTTTGAGTGTCACGGCTCACACTGAAACTGGATAAAACTGAAAAACAGGCCAAAAGGTGGGATTAGTTCAGGGTGTGTGATAGGTGTGTGTGCGTGCATATGTGTGTGTCAGGACAGGAGGAGAGAAAAGAGACAAAAGGTTTTTTCAGGAGTATCGGGTTTAAGGTCAGACAGATGGTAAAGCGAAGTCGAGGGTTTATTTTACGGCAGGTATGTCTCCCATGTCCGACTCAGGATGAGAATGAAAACATCCGTTCGTTTCGTACGAGTCCAAATGTATCTCGAGGCGGGTTACTCACATCCATGTAAATACAGTTCAATAAGTGTTGCAAGTTCAGACCAACCACATCCTTTTCATCCAAACAAATTAGTTCAAAAAGTGTAGTTGCGCTCTGGCAAACATTCACAGCCATTAAATGTCTCCGATTTTTTTTTCACATTAAAAGATAATTATTATTATTATTTTTTGTGAAGGCTCATGTTTTGAAGTGGAAGGAAAACTTATAAAATATGGCATCCAGCAACAATTAACTCTGGGGCTGAAGCCTCAAATTAGTCATTTAATCTGATGTGTTTTATTTGTGAACGACCTTCCATTTATAAAAGAGGGAAAGAATAAAACCATCGTTGCTCAAGAAAGTTACAAGAAGTCTTCTTTAAAATCTTCTGGTCTAAATGTAAAACGCTCTGTGTGATGGAATAGTGACCGTACACAAACCCCTTAAAACATGGAGGTGACAGCATCTCACTGTGGCGGCAGGGAAAGCGAAGCCGGGCAGAGGAAGCTGAAAGCTCACAGACTTAAAGCTCATAGACTGTAAATTAGACTTTTAGCAGAGACTAAAAGTCCAGCAGGACTTCAACCTTAAACACACAGCCAGATTTACAATGAAGTGGTTTCAATCGAAGGGTAATCATGCATTGGAATGGCCATGTCAAAGTCCAGACCCACATCCAAAAGAATTTGTGGCAGAAATTGAAAACAGGTATTGGCAGAGACACTCCACCCAATCTGATTGAGCTTTGGGTATTTTGTTCAGTCTACAAAGGTGGAAAGATGGCAGAGAGAAAAAAGCTGCTTCCACAAAGTCTCGACTCAGACAAATGCATGCCACACATTTTACAAACCACATGTTCTCTTTCTCTCACTGTACAGTTACGTGTTATTTTCTGTTGGTCCTCTGCATTTTTTGACGTTAACCACAAAGTTAAAGGTTTTTTTTAATTATTTTTAAGTATTTTGTGTCTCCTAGTTTTAATAAACTTTAATAAACTAGTACTGTCCAATTCAGTTTAGTCTGTAAAATACAAAAAAAACGCAGCAACAAATTTCATTGAATCTCTACTTCGCTTCAAAGAGCAAAATGAAAGACTGAACACATGCCGACAAAAAAAAAAAATCCACACACCCATGCACAAAAGGATCTGTCATTTATCGTCCCGTCCGACAACAGACAGCTTGAATTTTGTGATCAGACAGCATCGGAGGGGAGAAAGCAGGTGAACGAGGGGGGGAAGGGTTGAGACAGAGGACAAAAGCACATCGCTCTGCGGAGGAGAGAGAAATGAGTGAGGACTAAATTGGATGGGTGGAGAGATGGAAGACGGAGGAGAGAGGGGAGCGGGAGGTGATGGTGATGGATGAGCAAATGGCGCGCGTGTGATGGGGGAGGAGAGGGAGCGGAGACGGGCGGTGGGGGTGTGGTGACGTGATTTGTGGGTCGGAAGCGCAGTTAAAAAAACAAAAGAAAAAAAAAAACACCTTTAACATCTCCTCCCAGCTTCCCCACTAACACACCGTGCAGCCTGGTAACACTGGCGCTTATTTTCTGCCAGGCGTTCGGTTTACACTCTCCTTTTGCCCCCGACAATTAAATCTGGCATCAACACTCTGGACTGATTTCACTCTGTTGGTTCACATGGAGATTTTTTTTTCCTGAACTAAGCACATACATGCGGCTCTGTCACCACTGCCGTGACGCCTCTGTGTGGCTGAAAATCCCAAAATGAAAGAACAAAAGACTTGAATTCACAATTTTCTGCTGTGACACACACACACACACACACACACACACACACACACACACACACACACAGAATCTGTAATTAAGTTTTGACGTTGGAGCATCAAGAACAACCCGGTCATGTGCGTGCATTTTCAAGCTATTAAAAAAAAACAGCTTGCTGCTTCATCAAAGCTCTGGTGACATGAAGGCCTGCTCTGGAAAAACAAAGCTGCCCTCCCTCCCACCAGCTCCTCCTGCCTCAGCCTCCGTGCCTCCATCCCTCGCTCCCTGGGGACACTATCAGTACATGGAAAGGTCAGGGGTCTGCTCGCAGTAGCCACACACACCCACGGGCTGAATGTCACACACATCTACCTGCTCGCACAAAAGCACCTGCAGACAAAAACGATAATCACCGATTGTGTTACAAGTTGATTGATCAATTAAAAAAAAAAAAAAGCGCTCTTGTTTTAACTCGGAGAGACTGGTAATTGACAAGGTTCATCAATATGTCACACTGACCTTTTCTTAGCTCACCCCTCACCACCTCACACACCCTTTCAGTATTGACTTGGATTTTTTTTCCCCCACTTATTTGCCTGACAGTTTTATTTCGCTCTTTGACCTTTAGGAGAACTGAACATGAAAGGACACTTTCTGCATGCTGATTCCACCGGATCAGTACGAGCGACGGGTTTTTGAGGTCCAACTCTGATCTGCCTATTCCAGTTTTTTTTCTCTCCAGGACTAAAACACATTAAAGACTGAAAATGGGACACGGGTCCTCTGGTCCAGGTATTAGTTTTAAGTCCAACAGAAAATGGAGGAATTATAAGATCGTCTCCATCTACACATAAAATCATTTGCTCTTAACCTCTAGCTAATTTTTAATACAACAAAAACCCAACTTGTCATCTCTAAAACTAATATTTCGGTGTTCTTTCAATCAACAAGACTGAGCAAGCAAAATCTGCGAGCTGCACCATCGATTTTTCTAATGTGTATTTGCATGTGCAGTCAATTAAATGGCTCCCTGTGCCGTGCAAAGCATTATGGATATAAGAAAAGAAGGCCATACATACACCAAAGCTGACCATCTATTCAAAAGTGTCCGATTCGTGTCTTTGCCTTGCACAGACTTGTTTTTTTCCTTTTATAACAGAATCCAGAATGCAACACATAATGTCTGTTCAAAATCAAAAATACTCTAAATAGTGCGGTCTCAGCTGAACCGAGTTATTTAAAACGTACCGTAAAGCAACGCTCAGCAGTTCCTGAATGTAGTGAGGAAGTCTCGGTGCTTGTTATTTTCAGAATCACTGTGCTGGCTAAAACTGAGACTTCCCTACAACATGTTGGCTCATGTCTGCATTTCATTTAGTGAGGAAAGCAAGAGAGAGCGAGACTTTCAGCAGCTAACAATAAGGCTGAAAAGAGAACATTTCCTTTCTGAGCTTTCAGCCTCTGACTGTTATGAAACATGCTGGATTGGTAATGTTGGATTGTTTTTGTGATTTGTTTTGTGAATGTAGATCCACATGGAGGCCACAGTTTTTGTAATGCTAGTCACGCAAATCATACAAATGGCTAATATGGGATTATATGGACAGTTGAAATTGCAAACGAACCACGTTGCATTTATTGTCCCTCTGTAAATAATTGTTGGTGAGACAGCAATATGGTCAAACTACAGAGAAGTTCTCTGAGACAGCGTGTTTCTGAAACCACTGCTCTGTTTGCGAAAATGACAAAAACAGTAGAATCTTAGTCTTCAGGGTTTCAATTAGGACAGTTCAGCTTCTCTACACAAAGTTGCCCAGATTCTAAACACCATTTTTTGGGGATAAAAAAAAAAAAAAAAAGACTCCCAGAGGAAACTAGACTTCCATTAAAAAACTGGACCCTGAAATGGACCGTGACTTTGTGGAAATGCTGGGACTCAATCCCAGCGGCTGCACTTCTTCACTGCCGTCCAAAACTAATGCCAGACTTATAACTTCTAGTCGTGCAGAACGTTTTTTTGGAGAGAGCTGGGTCATTTGATGTTTATTGTTTCACAATGCATAACTTTCATTCAATAAAATCCCCCAAAATAACACAAGGCTACTTGTAGCACTCCGTAGGTCTGCATAACCACTTCATGAACTGTTTTTTTTTTGTTGTTTTTTTTACACTCAGTAATATGTCAAGTCAGATTTTGGTGCACATTATAAAATCTATTTCTGTAGTTTTTTTTTCTACCACAAAACCATAATCATTGGTGTATAAGAATGATTAAGAAAAACACGCCTTTCCATTGCGGGCTAGCTCCAGCTGAACGGCACTTCCCCTGACAAAGTAGCTACTTAAATAACACATCTCATTAGGCCTGCTGACTAATGAGGTTATTAGCCCTGGCTACCGTTAACTAGTAGTACTCTGCCGTTGTGCTAGTGGCCGTCTCTGAGGGTTTAAGTAGGTTCAGATGGAATGGCTAATATAGCCACTGGTTCTCACTTGTAATTGCCTGAAAGCTATTACAAGTAATGTGAAGATATGTGAAAAGACAAATTACTTTAATTAGCCTGTGTTAATGTGTTTGCACACAGAAATATTAGCACATAACAACAACAGGAGGGGCGGCAGTGTAGCAAAAAGAGAGGCTGGTTGACCCGCAATGGATTAGTGAAGCCCGTCTGTGTGTGCAGCTCTTTAAGAGGGGCAGGGGGGCCGCGGCTGCGCTGAAGTGTGCCACAGCTATTTATAGGCCCAGTTGATTGCAGATTTATTCTCCTGGGAGGGAGTAACTCAGAATAGTGTGTGTATATACGTGCGTGTGCGAGTGTGTGAGTCGGGCTGGGGGTGCTGTTGCAGGTTATGAAGAAGACCCCGCTGTGGGAGGAACAGCTGTCTGTCAGGAGGAATCTGTCAGTTAATTTCCTTTGGGGAAAAAACAAAATTGAGAAAGGAAGAGTCGAGATAAAACTCAGGACGGCGAAAGCTGATATTTTTCCTCAAATAAGACGTCATAAAGCAGGACTTTTTCAAGCGACGGGGCCGGGGCAAAACGTTTTAAAACGTGTGCTTCGTGGAACGTACAGTACGCCATAAAAACTATTAAGTACACGTTAGACTTTAAAGAAATGTGAAAGAAAACATTTAAATATGACGAAAACCCAAGTAAACATAACAATAAATCACCTAGGATTTTAGTTTTTAAGTACATGTTGTTCCCAAAGATTTGTGTCTCTGCAGCGGTCAGAGCTGGATTTGTACGCAAATGTAAAAAAAAAAAAAAAGAAATACAGCAGCCGGTTAAGCAGACGAGAGAGAGGGACAGGTTAACAGCGGGATGGAAAATACTGCAGCTGTCGATGAGTTAGATAGATTTCTGAATGCTGGCATTTTGTAGCACAGAAGTAAAGGGAAACATAAAGCTACCTACAAATCACCAGGATCAGAAACACATGAGAGTCTAGTATGTATTTTTTTTTTTTTTGTCCAGAGAGTTTGTCCCATTTTCTCTTCCTACCTTATATTCTGAGACTCGACCTGAAGGATACTAAAGGGCTTGAAACTGTGAGACTTGACTCATTGTGTGCCAAGAGGCAAAGACACGGCGCCGAAACAGGCCAACAACGATTCCTTAATGGAGACACCAAGAGGCTGAAAGTGGGAGAATCAATGATCCAACACAGTACACTCTGACGCACAAATAATTTGTTTCTTGTTCCAATACGCTTATGAATGTTTGAACATTAAGCAAGTCAATTTCAAATAATGAGATGAGACATAAAACCTACAACAGAAACTGCAAATCAATCCAAGAAAGCATTTAAAACAAATTGAGAAACAAATAAATGAAAAGTAAATAAATGGAAATGATAACACAGAGCAAACATGAAGTCATGATCACCTTGATAATTAAAAGCCATGCAGTGCATTTTACACGTCTCGTCTGTTTATGGTGATTAAAGAGACTCGTTTGGGACCAAACACTAACCCTGCATTTGACCTTTTAACATGTTTACAGTATGCAAACTAACTATTCACTAAAATATATATTCACAAAATTTTACATCCATATTCTCGCATTTTCTTAAGTAGACAGTTACAATCGGGTAAGTTACATATATGTTTTATTATTAGAAAATATTATAACTATAGTTTTTGGCTATTTTGACTTGATTCAGAATTTCTATGTCGATGATGTTGACCTTTTCGTCTAAATGTTACACAAATACTCAATAATGAGGAATCGATTTAAAGCTTGTGTTACTTTCCTTGAGTCAATACGTTCTGACACACCAGTTTTCAAAAAAAAAAAAAAAAACAGCACAAAGGCTCAATATTTTTACTCTATGAGTAAAGCGCAGAAAAAAACGTGGCTGTGTCTGAGCTGCAGCTGTAATGAGCAGTAAAAACACACATCGCGGTCTCTTGTGGGAGGACAAAAAGAGAGCTGTTTACAGTGACAATGAGAGGACTCACAAACACGGTTACAAGAGTCACGCACTCGCACACAAACCCCTGATGCCATCCCAGAGGGCCGAGCCTCTGCCGGGGCGCTGGGGCCCGCCTGGCGTGGATGATAGTGATGGATCGCACCGGGCTGACAGAGACTCCTCGGAGCAGCAAAATGCCAGCCAGCCAGCTGCCAGCAGAGCCAGCGTTACGAATACCTCACATTAGAGGAATTAAGTCTTTATCTGAACAGGCACTGGGACCAAATAATAGCGTGAGGGAGAGCCGTCACAATTACCTAATCGCTTTTCTTTTTACCCATCTTCTCTCTTCTCTCATCCTTTGTTCCTTACGGGCCTGCAGGCGCAACAACAAGAACGGTGTCGGAGTGAAAAAAAAAGAAAGAAAAGAAAACAAGAACAAAAGTACAAGCTGAAAACAAAAAGAGGCTCTGAAAAACAGCGTTAATCTGTCTGACAGGGTGACTTCAGGGGAGGAAAACGAGCAGATACTGTAAGCAACGTCCCGTGGCATCAGAAATGTCTGGAGATATTATCTTTTCAATGTCTGGAACTTGATTTTTAATAACATAACAAGCAGGTACATACTCCCACACACAGGATATTTCCCAAACAAACAAGCGGACCGCAGGTCAAGGTTTACCACTCTTCACTTCTGAGCAAGAAAGACCTGCTGCCCTTCTAAAAGGCAATTTCCTGAAACGAGACACATGGAGCAAATTGGTCCCTGATTTTCCGGCTCTGCCTCCCTTTTACTGCTGGTAGAGCACGGTGAAAGCCTTTCTGCAGGCACTTTGGCGAGCAAAAGCATCCAGTCTATTTTGCACGGATAAGAGGGGAGGTGTGTCGACGAGGGGGTGGCGTGTTTTTTCTAGCCGAGTGAGAATGAAGGAGTTGAGGGCTGTAATGAAAGCAGAGATAGAGTAAAGAAAAAAAAAAGAAATATGACAGAGAAGACAAGGTGGACTTATTAACAGTTTATAACACTGGTTCCCAGTTCCAGCCTCTAAAGGCCAGTGCCCCGCATGCTTTAAATACTTTCCTTTCCCAGCACAACTGATTAAAATAAGTCAACTGCCTCTTTAGCTCTGCAGATACTGAAAACCTCTAAAGCATGAAGGACTCCTGCCCTTAACCAGCTGACAGAGAGACCTCACTGAAAACATCTCGGGCCTTCTGGGTCAGTTGCCTCAGTCTACCGTGTGTTTGGGGTTTGTGTCCTTTTAGATGTGCATCTGCTTAAGCTCAACTCAAATGATGAGGTAATTAGCAGGAATCTGAACTTAATTCCAGGAGGAATTTCAGTCGTTTCATTCAAATAAGTCGGACGAGGGCTACATCTAAAATCTGTCCAGTGAAAGAAGATTGAGAACCCGGTTCCAGATGGTTTGCATCACCTGGAACCACTGGGCCGGTCCTTCAGACGATGAGCTGCACGGTTTCCAGAGGTCTCCGACGTTTCGCACAGTCAGTAGTTACAGACCTGCAAACTTCATTTGGTCTTCAGCTTAGCTTAACAGTGCCTAAGAAAACTTCAGCAGTTCAACGTCCAACATCAGTGTTTGACCTCTGAAATATACCTCAGGAACTATGGTAAAAGGACTCCCATAATTATATTCCTCAACATTGTGGAAAAAATTTCCTGAAAACTATATATTACAAATGATATGTGTGAGTGAAATAAATAGATTTTTCCATTCACTTTCCCACAAACAATCTTTTTCTGTTTTTTTTAAATCCATATATTCCTCCAATGTTTTTGGTGATCTGAAAGGTTTCCAGTCTGCACCAGAACCAAAGACCTTTAACACAGCTGCTCTCAGAGAAAACACTTCTACTTAAAGCCCGCGGGACTCTCATCGCCTGAAGAGCTTTTCTATTTTTGCAAGCTAAATTAGGAAACCAAAAATGTCACAAGAGGGCTGTATTACTGTCCTATATTGTCACTGATAACACTTCCTGTCCTTTTCACATTTAAAAAGTAGCTTACAGGTCACACTATTCCTCTTACAACAGGAGCCACGGCGGCTGACGTTTTTACAAGACTTTGCTTGATGAGCGAAGCAGTGAGAGGCTGAAAAAAGGCTGACTGGAAAAAAAAACAACCTGTATTTGGAGGATTGAGGATAGAGTAACTGGAACCTTCCATGGAGACACGTTCTGATGCTTTAGCAGGAAAATCACAACATTTTTACGAGGCTCTTGACAATTTTTGCAGTTTTCAGAGAGAGCTGGGGGGATGCATGTAGCAAACGGGGAATTGAACCCGAGACAGCTGCGTTGAGAGCTTGTCTCTGTACGTGGGGAGCCTGTTCTACCCACTGCGCCACATTTCCACTTATTGCAATATTTTCTGAATGATGAAGAATCGTTAAAGAGAGAAAATGGAGACGAAAAGAGGGCATACCTGGAGGGAGACCCGTTAGGAGCTGCAAATGTTTGACATGCAGCCAGATGTGGGGTGGAATAGTTTAGATTAAAGCATATTCATATACAGTATAAATAATAACTGAGAATCAAACACAAAAATTAATCATCACAACTTCATCTTATTCCGGTCTGAGTTGGTGACTTTGTGTCAGTTTTATAGCATAAAATCCCATTAAAAATCATAAATGTTTTGTGGTCATAATGTGATAAAAGAACTTAATGGGAACATAATATTTTTCTCCAAGGCACTGCATGTATTGAAATTTGCAGCCGTTGAAAGGACTCAGTGAATAATGTGCTTCTTTCCACCAACTCAACCATGAATCTCAGTGAGTTCTTTGAAGGACGGGTTCCTGTTTTTCCCTCATCAGTAAAGAAGAGCTTGAATATGTGTGCAGCCTTTTAGGTTATTGAGAGGAGCCCCTGCTTTTCGTCTCGCAGGGGGACTTGAACGGCCAAAGTGTCCGATTCCCTGAAGGTCGTCGATTATTCCTCTCCCAAGGCAGGAGCTGCGGCTTGTTTTCGCTCGTGTTTTCTCAGTCAGCAAGTTTATGCATGGAGGAGTGGTTGAGGACAGAACGCCGGCCTTGGAGGAAGACTGGCCTCTGTCTGGTCACCATCGTTTAAACATGAAGGGAACAAAGATTCATTTTAATTTAGACATATTCTACAAAAAAAATAAGCTCACACTGTGTCTTTATTCTGATCAGGGAATCTCTTATCCATGAAAAAGCCACAAGGACCTGAGAGCATTATGCAGCCACATATTTCAAACTTTTCTTCTTTCAGGTCGAGCTTGAAAAGCAGAGTTCATGGTTCACCCACCTCCTTATCTGCCTCTGCACCGCTCCACCCGAGCAGATTTACAACAGGTGGAGCGACTCGTCCTGATGGCACATGTGACAGAGTGAAGCGTGGCTGCACTCCCCGTCACGTTCCCTGAAACACGTTTCGCTTTGCGCGGTTAGAGAAAACAAACAAACAATCAGCAGAGCCTCTTCTGGCCCGCTTCTCAGATGGCGTCATTAAATTTACTTCGGTGTGTAAATGCGCCATCATGTCACCCCACGGCTTTTATAGCCTTTATCTAATTCAGAAATTTATTTGCAGAGGGCAGTTTTGTTTTCCATGTTTCTCCCTCCAGGAGGCAATTTAACGTGAATCATCTTCTTAAAGGAGGAGGAGGGGGGGGGGAGCAGGATGCAGTTGTCTGTTGCTGTTTAAGCAGGATCTCATCTGTCAGGCAGGGAGAGGACGAAGGGATGCTCATCACCATCCATCCCGCCGTGCTTTTTTTTTTTCCTCTGCCGCCGCCGTGGCATTTACATGTCAGCCACATAAAACGAGCTATTTACATGTGAGCTGTGCTGACACCATGCCATGCAGCATCTCTTTATAGGCGCTGCAGGCAGGTGAAGTGATTAAGTGGCTGCATAAACAGTGTCCCAGTAAAATCTTTATTCTTTTCATGATCGCTCAGTTTTTATAAAAGGGGGAAGTAATAAAAAATCTGCAGCAGTCAAACTTTACCCAACAAAAATGAAATGAGGAAAATACATATTTGGAAGATTTTGAGCGACTCCTGATCTTTCAGTTCACCATCAATCTGACCCAGCATGAAATCAGTTTTAACCAGCAGCTTTGTGGAGGCTAATATATTACCACTTTAAAATAAAACAGCTTTGTAAGCTGTGTACCGTGCTAAGAGGTTTTTTTTAACGTCCACCTGAGAAACCAGGTCTCACTGCAGATGAAATCTGAGGGCAACGAAAGTGAAAAAAGGCGAATTTATAAGCAACAAATAGCAATAAGTCTTATTTATAAGCTGTCATTATTTGCATAACTGTGCAAGAATGCTTTTGGGAAAATAACTTTGCTTTCACCAAAGCAGACGGAAACAGTTCAAGCAGCTCCAGGATCTACAGGCTCCACCAAGGTTAGTGCAAAGTTCACTCTCAGTCAGACATGGTGAGTGTAGGAGGAATTTGTTTTCTTCATGTATTTCTTCAGTTTCTGTTTTTTTTTTAGCCACCCTTTAATGTTTCAGATCATCTATCAAATTTTAATGTCAGACTAAAAAGACTTAATCTGAAATACATCTCTGAATATCATCTACAAATGTGCATTTTCTTCCACATTGCCTCCGACACCCGTCGCATTAAAAGTATATCCATAAAAGGACACAACATGGCTGCAGAGGTTTCTGATGTTATTGGTCTGCCGCTTCAAAGATGACCCCCTCAGTAAACACAGTCGCAGTTTGTCTGCAAGACCGCAGTCTGTCGTGGGAGTGTTTGAATATGTCTGAGTTATGTCTGCACGGGGGAGTGGTACCAAATGCAGACATCTGAGGAGCAAAGCAAGCAGGAGAATATGGGGAATATTTCAGAAGAACAAGACGAGGGAGGGATGGTGGCTTTTCTTTTGTCTTGAGCTGCAGCCTGTTTCATTAGCACACCAACCAATCCACGGCACCCCTCCTCCTCTCCATCCTCTTCCTCACTAGCTTCCAAGCCCCAGACGGAGAGCATGGTTACTGTC
The DNA here is from genome assembly GCA_922788865.1 of Poeciliopsis turneri. Taxonomy (NCBI): domain Eukaryota; kingdom Metazoa; phylum Chordata; class Actinopteri; order Cyprinodontiformes; family Poeciliidae; genus Poeciliopsis; species Poeciliopsis turneri. The sequence goes on from CAKLNU010000131.1 coordinate 403,053, forward strand.
CTAATGGCAGCTCTGTATTCATTATCACCTCCGCATACGCCTCCACCCCCCCCCTACTCTTCCCAGGACGGAGGGCTGCCGTAATTGATAATTAAAGAGCAATAACACAGCGGTCAATGCAATCTCACCACAGGAGAGCCTGAAACCTCCACCTCCCTCCCTCTTTCTCTTTTACACACACTCACGCACACAAGCACACACATGGCTATATTGCGTATATATTGCCATTTTACCTTTAGGGGCCATATAAGGGACAAGCATTCAGAAACTTGTCCCTGTTATATTCCTGTTTGTGCAAATACAAAGAAACACAGCAGCACACACACACATACACACACACACACACACACACACACACACGCACACGCACACGCACGCCCACACACACACACACACACACATCCAGAAGTAGATATAGGATCCCAGAACCAAACGACCATCATGAAAAACCACAGAGAGCAAAACACAACAAATACAAACAAGTGAGAAAGAAGCAAAGAGAAAAGCAATCAAATTAAAAACAGATTATTGCCATTGATACAATCAGTTCAGATGTGTAGATGATGCCTAAAAAAACAAACTCCATTATTTATTCAGAACAAAAGTTTACAGAATAACGTTGTTCGGTGGTGAAATAATTACTCAATGATATTTAAACTGTTATACATCTGGCATCAGGAAACTGCTCCAGAGAGTCCGTGTGTTTGAACAAACCACCACACAGGAGCCTCATTGTGTCACAGTGACAGAGCGACAGCAGCGTTCAGACACAGACACACATTAGTCTTTTACAGACGTTTACCGTAGATCCTTCTCGGACATCTTCCCCATCTCTCTCTCTCTTTCTCGCTCTCTCGATCTGAAATGCGACAGTCGCCGTTCGATCAGACGCTCTGAGCTGCATGTGAGATTTAATTACATGGGCAACAAAGAGCTGCCACTTTGCAGAATACACACTGAACTACAGTAATGACTTCAGCCGCATCGTAATAAATTAGAATACTATCAAAATTAAGTGATTCATTTCACTAATTTTATTAAAAAAGTGAAACTGGTATGTTAATTTGTCTCAACACAGTGATATATTCAAAGTGTTCATTTCTATTCATTCTGGCAATAAGGGAAAGACTATGACCTGCTGGACGGGAATAACATCCAGCAGGAAGTTTTCCAGGAGTCATTTGCATATTCAATTAAGAAACGTTTCATTGGTAAAAAGGCTGCAGAAAGTCAAGTGGAAGGAAAAAGTGTGATCGGGAAAGTGAAAACGCAACAGGGATAAACAGGTTTGCGATTATTCAGATGCGCCTGTAAATGTATCAGATCTGCTTAATTTACACGTTTATGTTTTAGTTCAGATTTAAGCAGGCAACTGGAATTACACCATATTTGTTAATAAATGCAACTGATTACATTTATAGAATGTTAAGAAACAATACAAAAAAAAATGGCACAATATAAAACATATTTAATTGGAAAACTAAAGTTAAATCACAGTGTTGATAACTATATTTTAGCAATATTTTCCTCATGTCTTCTGTCACGGGTACAACTCCATTCTAATCCTGAACAATGTTTCCTGAATTACCTAAATTGTCTAACCTAAGTCATGTAAAAATAACATGACTTAGGTTAAAATGTGAACTCTATTAAATACTTAATCATTCAAGCTTTATTATTTTTGGAATCCACAAAAAAAAAAAAAAAGAAAAAAAAAAGAATATTTGATTTGTTTTTGCAGAACTGCAGTCTGTGGAACTCCTCCACTGTGGAACTCCACCATAAATTAGACTGAGTGTGAACAGGAGCTGCATGATGGACAGACTGTAACACCCAAAGCTGTGGTTTGTAACTTTATCTTATACAAATAATGGGTTTCCCCCTTACAGTAAGCTCTGCAAAACCTGCTAAAACAAATAAGAAATCCTTTGTCTGCCAGCCTGAGGTCGTCATATGAGCTTTTTTTTATTTTTTTATATATATACTCTTCTGTTATGCTGTTCTTCATGTTTAGGTCATATTAAGGAGACGCCATAGAAAATGCTGAAGCATCACACGGGACAGTACTGCAGCGCTGTACTGCCCCTCGCACCCTTGTGGCTTTGCGCTGCTTTTCAGCTGGATTAAAGCCGAGACACACCACTCGCCTCCGACTCTTCACACTCGGATCCATTTCTTTCCTGACATCCACGTTCCGACTTGACAGTCGCTCTACGGACCAGTGGATTTGCGAGATTGAGTATTTCCGCAATAGCATGTACTGAAAGTCCAGCCAGCATGAACACACAAGCTGGTGTGGAAAAGAAGCTGCTGGAACAAGGTTGCCATTTCACACTTTAATTTTTGACATCCTTTCATGGTTAAATACACTACTTTTTTTTTTTTTTTTTTTTAACTACCAAAAGATTTCAGTTTGTATTTTCCACCAAGGCGGATGCGTTTTACTCTGCCACTGCGTCTTACTTCCTGTCTGTCTCATGACATTCCTGCCAAATTGCTGCGAGTCTCGACCAAAATATACCCCGGGTCAGAGACGCAGTCGCAGGGAATCACTAGATTCACTGCGAGGCCTCTTTGATTTTAACATAGTCTAATTGTTGCGAACATCATCCAACCGGATTGTCCATCGGATCGGATACCTACATGAATCCTGTATGCAAACATTTCCCTTACTTAAAAGAAAGAAATATTCTGGAGTTTAGAAATATTTTCTGGAACAGAAACTGCAGTAAGAAACGGTCTCTTTGATAATCATTGTTTGTTTTAACTATTTAAATGTTTTTGAGGTATTTCTGTAATGACATAAGTGTGAATGTCAGAATTTTATTCCTCGTTCTGTCTGAAGATGAAGCCACTGATCTGCCTACGTTTTTCACTTTTAGTTATTTTTTTTGCGAAATCGGGGACGACTGAGGCATAACACCTGTGACTTGATGTAAAGCACAATATTGTTTGTGTGAAAAGGCAACAAACACATCCGCAAATATGTCAGCACCCTCCATATAAAACATGTTAACACACAACTCAACCCAGGAATATGACAACTAGTTTGCAGTAAGAAAACTTCTCTGAAACAAAAGTGGGCAAAGTGTGTCAGGTGTGGAGACATTTCACTGAGACTGACAGCTGAGGACACATGATGGACGTCTGGTCCGCCCAATGATGAGTGGAAGCTACAAATGACAGGAAGGATGTTTTTCCAGCGTTGCCTTCCTCACTGGCAGCTTAATAATTTATGAGTCGAGGGCATTTCTTAATTTTTTTTGTTTCAGTTCTTGGATTTTTTTTTTTCCACATATCTTATTCATAAAGGCACAAGGATGGAAGACATGCCAATTCAGAAAAAAAAAAGGGAAAATAGAGTGAGTGTGTGTGTGTGTGTGTGAGTAAAGACCATATTTTAGTGCATGTACTTGTGTGGGAGAGCAATATGCTGCAGAATGGCAGCCCAGAGGGGGTGAGAACTAGAAACAGGGACAGAGAGAGGAGAAAGAGAGAGTTTCTGAGAAAAATAATACAAAAAGAAGAAGAGAGTTCTTGGAAGAGGACAATGGGAGATTGCTGTGAGACTGGAGGGAGAATGACAGAGCTGTCAAAGACCTGAATATCAGCCGGGGCAGATGAAGTCTGACATAGTTGAACTATTGCCCACTCCTCCCTCCACTGGTCCTGCTCTGAGGAAGCCAGCGTCCCTTTCAGCTCTTTTCAGGAGAGCGATATTGACTGATTTGGTTCGATATCGGCTATTTCCATTTTCTGCTGCGGGTAACGGGGAGACAAAGCAATCGGGAGTGGATTCTACTTTCACTGCAGCCAAGGCTCAGACCTGCAGCGCATCAGTCACAATTGCTTCCCCCCGTCTTCTGATTTGCGTCTGGGAGATGTTACCTCTCGCGCGCGCGCGCAAAAATATACGAGTCGAAAGAGGCCCGAAGCTGTGCCGAGTCCCAGGAGGAGCCGGGATTAAAAGGGGGCACGAACAAAGCCAGGTACGACAGGCCATCTGTAACCCGAAAGGATGCTCACACAAGAAAAAAAAAAAAAACAGACATCAATGCAGAGGAGAATATGGATACATGCGCACATTTACATCCATATGCAAACAACACAGTGGGGTCTGAGCAGAGAAAACACACTCACACAGACAGACACCTCTGAGCTCAGCTGTGTGGAATGAGGCCACTTTGAAGTGCTTAAAAATGTTCTGCCTCCATTTCCACTGCAGTCTTCTCCCTGCGGGACAAATACTATGGCAACAAGCATCACCACGCAGATACACACATGCACACACATTAAGCTCTCTGTCCTTAAATGCATACACAGCAGACCAGCCAAAGAAATGCACGATAAATCTGGACTCTGGGCAAACAACACAACTTTGTTTGAGCCACGGCGATTGTCAAAATGAGGTGCTGGGAATCGAAACGAAAGTTGGGGATGTTCGTCTCACACACCTGCCTTTTACCTGCTAGTGTGGGTCCGAGCTCAGAGCATATAATATAAACACATAGACATTTTATTACCGGATTTGAAAATATATAAATAAACTGTCAGAAGCGATTTGATGGTTGACGTACGCCTCGAGCTGAATGCTGTGAAATGTTTGCTGCGTTTATGATAAAGAAGAAGGCGTCTGCAGCGGCAGGATATTACAAGGAGTCATACAGAGATTAGACAATTATAGACACAAAGCAATGAAGAGAAAGTTCAGATTGTTGTCAGTTGTCAAAGGGAAACGTCTCACAGGTAAGATCCACAGATACGGGAAGAAAACTCACCAGCTGAGCTGCCAGTAGCAGCAGCCTTCAGGAATGAGTGAAACCCCGACTTTTACGATTTGAGGCATGCATCATAATTCTGATGCTGGACGCAGCAAAACTGGACGTTAACAATGCAATTTTACTTTTATTTGGCCAGAAAAATCCCATTGAGATCAATAACCTCTGTTTCAATGTCGTACTGGCCAAGAGGCAGCTAAGCTTACGCAATAATTACAATCAGTCGATCAAAATGCAATATGGATAATTATGAAAAACAGTCACAATTCAAGGAAGTCGTCACCTGAGCTCTCAGTCTAGATTCTAAATTGCTCAATGAAATAAATACAGTTGATTTCCAGGTTTTCTGCAAAATGTTCCATGCAGATGTAGCCGAGTGCATAAAGGTCATTCTTTCCAATTCTGTCCAGGGAAATGGGACAGAGTCAAAGTTTGTGCCAGTGAACCATTCCTGGCTCTTGACTTCACATCTAATCGAACTTCTCTACAAAAGTCGCAGTCGATGCTCCACAAAACTGTCGGCTCCATCGCTCGCTAACCTTTAATATCGACCGATAGACGGCGGCGTCCATTATTACTTCAGTAGACGTGGCGCTGCTGTGTGACGTCTACGTTTTCCTGCACATGCAGGTCGTAACCATTCACAGTGAAGTCTAATTGCGGTTACATCATTGAGTAGTATGAACGACCACACACAGATATGCACACGCACATACAAACACAACTGATTTCAGTAAAAAAATAAATAAATAAATAAAAGATCTGAATTGTGCATCAAGTCCTGCTGTGTGAACGTAGCACACAATGAAAATGAACAGATTTCTGAACGCGTCGTTTTCAACCCGTTTGCTACCAGGTTCAGTTCAGCTCAGTTGAATAAACTGTGGCTGGACTCCAACATGTGACCTGGTTCAAATTATTTGAAAGTATCTATAAAACTCAAAGGCCCTTTTTTGTTTTCCATGTGATCAAACCTCTCGGGGTAACGAGCAAATGGTGGTCGATCCAACAGACTCGAATTCTTGCCTACAGGCACGGGCAACGCCCGACCCTAAATCTAATTTTGCCCGTGGCTTTTTTTGTAGAGGGGTGCGCATGTCAGACGAAGCAGCTAGTTTGCTTCTGTTTCACAGGTAATCTCTCCTGCATTGACTTAATGGGTTCAGGCACTGTAATAGAGGTCCTCTAGCAAAATGGTTTGGTGTCGTGGAACATTATGGCTGAAAGTGGGTCTTACCAATCCTAATGCTACGTTTTAGCTTCAATTTGGGGATATTTACGCTCTATCTTCAATCCCTGAGCTCACATAGAAACCGGCCTTTCCCCCTAAAAAAAGGAAGAAGAAAAAACCCTGGAGCAGCACTCAAATAGCCCCTTGAGACCACAGATTTACAGGATCATCTTCCCCTGGGTGTGTATGTGTGAGCGGGGAGCGGTTTGTAAATGGCTGAGGGGTATAGATTGATTTGGTTTTGTTAGGCAGAGAGGATTTGTACCACCGCAAAGCTTCGGCTCTTTAAAAAATCTCACCCCTCTCTAGATTTCCCTCCACTTTTTTCTCTTTTCAGCAGGGAGAGGGAAGTAATTAACAGCTACTTAAATTCCCTTGATGGATTTGGTGGACTGTAGAGAAAGAGGAAGGGGGCAGAGCGGTGAAAGATGTGCTCCATCTTCTGAAGCTTAATGCCACCATTTGCAGAAAAGCAGAGAGAAAAGACAACAGAGAATTTCTTTCACATTGGTTGGGATGGAAAAAAAAAGAGAAGCTTCTTCCCTGCGCAGCATTATTCTATAAAGTGGAATAACATAAGAGAGTGCTAATGCAACATGAAAACCTCTTTGCATATGCTGCCACCACTGATTGCATCAGACTCAATCCGCCTATTTTTGCCCATCAGTGGTTTAGATGAGTGCTGCAAACCCATAGCATGAGCTAGAAAACAACTCAAACCGAACAACCCGCTTCCGAGCCGTACGCTGGATCTTAATAAATATGTACACCCTTGTTAAAATTCCAGATCTTAGGACTTTATATTCATAAAATCAATTCAGTACATTTATATGATGCAGAGTCACTACGAATGTGATTTGAAGGAACTTCAAGCAAATAATCTGAATAATACACTGGCACTACATTGTATAAATTTAAATTCAAATCAACCAACTGTGCAACCGCTAGAACGTTCAGAAGTTCAGAAATGTAGCTGCAACTATTACTGCCAAGTTCTGCAACAGAAAACATTTTTGTATAGATCTGAATAGAAAAGCAAAGCAATAGAAACAGCCTTTAATGTCGCTGCTGATCCCCTGAGCAGCGGCATCAGATGTAAAGGTTCACACAAGGGTAGATAAAATCTAAAAGGGTTAAAGAAAGCATAAAATATTAAATATTATTGTTAACAAGAATACTTAAATTCCCTTGAGACATAAAAGATGTCTCAGTAAAAGATGTATTCTTTTCAGGTTTGAAAATCTACCATTTCTGAAGAATAGCATATTGTGCAAGACGATAACAGAAAATACTAGCAGGTTATTCGAAATTGGCAAACAGGACTCATGATCCAAAGGACGTGCAACTGAATCAGTTGCATTGCAAAAAACTATTTACAATAGAGTATATCAGTGCAGAAAAACAGACACACAGTGAGAATAGAATAAAATACAATAGAATAGAATAGAATACACTTTATTGATCCCAAAGGTGAAATTGGTCATTTGTTGACATGCTACTCCATCTGAGGTATTAAATATCAATAATACAAATATAATCTTATGAGCAAAATAATTTTAAGAGTGAAAATAATGGTTTAATAATCCTATTGTATCTTAGTAATATAAATTGCATGCAAGTAATATGATTTAAAACTAACTAATTCAAAACATGCTGTTTAATGCTTAAGGAAATAGCTTAATATGTTTGATTATACTTTGGAGAAGACTTTTCTTATACCTTTAATGTTTTATCTAAGTTTACCGAAAGTACAAGGAGCCTCACCCCCCGGTTTTTAATTTCCGGAAAAAGGTGCCCCAGTTTGGATTTTATCCAAGTTTGCCGAGAGTACCAGGCTACTCCTAAAAATTCATGCTACATCTAATATTACCTGTCTCTATAATTATGCTAACTAAAGTTATATTCTCAATAATATATACCTAGGAGTAAAAAATTCCCTTCTCACCCACCGCGGGTGGTTCTTATCCTCTGAGCTCGGGTCCTCTACCAGAGGCCTGGGAGCTTGAGGGTCCTGCGCAGTATCTTGGCTGTGCCAAGGACTGCACATTTCTGGACTGAGATGTCTGATGTTGTTCCTGGGATCTGTTGTAGCCACTGCTCCAGTTTGGGGGTGACTGCCCCGAGGGCCCCGATGACCACAGGCACCACTGTGGTCTTCACCTTCCAGGCCCTCTCCAGTTCCTCCCTGAGGCCCTGGTATTTCTCCAGTTTCTCGTGCTCCTTTTTCCTGATGTTGCAATCGCTTGGTATTGCTACATCTATCTTGTCTGGATCTGGAAGTCCCACAGGATCTTAGCTCTGGCATTCTCCACCACCTTTGGGGGTGTTTCCCACTTTGATCTCGGGGTTTCCAGTCCATATTCTGCACAGATGTTTCTGTACACTATGCCTGCCACTTGGTTATGTCGTTCCATGTACGCTTTCCCTGCCAGTATCTTACATCCTGCTGTTATGTGCTGGACTGTCTCAGGGGCCTCCTTACACAACCTACACCTTGGGTCTTGTCTGGTGTGGTAGATCTGGGCCTCTATTGCTCTGGTGTTTAGGGCCTGTTCCTGGGCGGCCATGATGAGGGCCTCTGTGCTGTCCTTGAGCCCAGCGTTTTCCAGCCATTGGTAGGATTTACTGATATCAGCCACTTCGGTTATTTGCTGGTGGTACATCCCATGTAGGGGCTTGTCCTCCCATGATGGTATCTCTGGCACTTCAACCTCCGTTCCCTGTTGTCTGAGACATTCACTGAGCACATTGTCTGTTGAGGCTTTGTCCCTGATGTATTTATGGATCTTGGATGTTTCGTCCTGGACAGTGGTTCTTACACTGACTAGTCCTCTGCCTCCTTCCTTGCGGCTTGTGTACAGTCTCAGGGTGTTGGATTTGGAATGGAACCCTCCATGCATTGTTAGTAGCTTTCTAGTCTTAATATCTGTGGCTTTTATCTCCTCCTTTGGCCAGCTAATTATTCCAGCAGGGTATCTGATTACTGGCAGGGCATAGCTGTTTATCGCACGGATTTTGTTCTTGCCATTGAGCTGGCTTCTCAGGACTTGCCTTATTCGTTGGAGGTATTTAGCTGTGGCTCCTTTCCTTGTGGCCTCATCGAGGTTGCCATTTGCTTGTGGTATACCTAGGTACTTGTAACTGTCCTCTATGTCTGCTATTGTTCCTTCTGGGAGTGAGACCCCTTCTGTGCGGATCACAAGCTGTGGTCGGCTGTGGTAATCAGCCGACCACACTTCTCTAGTCCGAATGACATCCCAATGTCCGTGCTGTAGATCCTGGTGGTGTGGATCAGTGAGTCGATGTCTCGCTCACTCTTGGCGTACAGCTTGATGTCATCCATGTAGAGAAGGTGACTGATGTTGGCCCCACGTGAGGGGGTTCAGGCCTATGCAGAACAGTAGCGGGGATCCGTAGCCAGTCTTGTTGATAATTTGGCTGAGGGGGTTCAGGCCTATGCAGAACAGTAGCGGGGACAGAGCATCTCCTTGGTATATGCCACATTTGATGGACACTTGTGCAAGTGGTTTGCAGTTGGCTTCAAGGGTGGTTTTCCACAACCTCATTGAGTTTGCAATGAAGGCTCTCAGAGTCCTGTTGATGTTATACATCTCTAAGCATTCAATGATCCAAGTATGCGGCATTGAGTCATAGGCTTTCTTGTAATCAATCCAAGCCATGCACAGGTTGGTGTGTCGGGTTTTGCAGTCTCGGGCAACTGTGCGGTCTACGAGGAGTTGGTGTTTGGCTCCTCTGCTATTTACACCGATACCTTTCTGTGCCATGCTCATGTGCTTATCCATGTGTTTGCTTATCTTGGCCGCTATGATGCCTGACATGAGCTTCCAGGTTGTGGAGAGGCAGGTTATTGGACTGTAGTTGGGTGGGACTGGACCCTTTGATGGATCCTTCTGGATTAGGATTGTCCGCCCAGACTGGATTCGAACGGGTGATATACTGATGCCTTATCTATTGAGCTATCCAGTCAGTCAACAGAGTATGTATGTATGTATATATATATGTATATATATGAAAATGTAACAGTGAAAATGTGATTTTAAAAAATTGCAAAACCAAAGAAAGTGACTTTACTTTGCTTTTACCAATATTATCAATCTGTACAATACTTTAAAAATGACATGTCGTTTGTTCATCAGTATTTTTTATTCCTTTGTAATGTCTCCACAGCTTGACCAGAGGAAATATGTATATAATATATACATGAGATAAACTTCATTTCACCTCATTAAATCTTATATAATTGATGACAATTTGTGAGCCTAAAAAGGCTGAATGCTAAAATTTGATCTGATCACTCAGATGTACACATCCTGGTTTAAATTCTGTCTGCTTCCATCAAACAAGCAGGATTTCAACAGGGTGTGCACACCAGGTTTTACTGCATGTCTCGCAGGCTGAAATGCTGACCATTCACCTCTTGTCGCAAATCAAAATCAATTCGCAACACGTTCTAATGAGTCACATCACGCGCATGTCCCCGCTTGTCAACAGAAAGTCAATAAAATCTTCATTACTTTCCAACACTTTTCCTACAGAAAGTCAAACCCAAGCACATCAACCAGCAGCTCCCAGATGGAAACAGAAACGCTTCCTGTCAGCATCGTTCACTTTCCTCTCCGGGTCCCGCAGTGCAAATGACTACGTCAACCGCGTCAAGGTTGCCAGATCAGATGTCCCGCGTCCTGCGTGGATATCAGGCCAGACAATGGACCTCCTGCTGCAGGCTGAAGGAACGCCGTCTAACCAGAAGGCGTTCATTTCCCCCCTTGAGCTAATCCTCCATCCCAGGAGAGACGAGCGGGTGGCTAATGAATACAATGGAGGTAATCTGAGTTTTTCATGCTCAAACCTATATAAACATACCAGTTATATAATAACACCTATACTGCATACTGTCTTGATATGTAACAATATACAGATACGTTTTAGTTTTGCTAAACAGCTGGAAGGTTTACATAAAAGTAAAATGAAAAAAAAAAAACATTAATATGCACACACAAGTTTACTTTCAGTGTATAATTGACCTTAGATTGGATAAGTGCTTGGGTAAATATCACTATGAAACCATTATGAAAGTCAAATGGCCCTTGATAGGTAATCATGTGCATCTGTTGCATAACTGTCTGAGAAATAATCCCTCATCATCATCAGTCCGAAAAAATGTTGCCATGCAGGTCTTAGTTAAACTTACACAGAACTTTATTTAGAGCAATGTTTGCTTTTTGTTTCTCCACCCCAACGCCACTTGTTCTTACTCTGCACTGTAACAAATAAACTGCAGAAATTCAATCATCTGTGTGACATAACCAGCCGTGTTCATCATGGAAAATGAGTGTCATGGAAAACAGGCAATGCGACACTACCAGAGTTCTGCTCTTAAAGGGATAGTTACGGTTTCTAGTGAAAGTATATAATGCAGCGGTACCAAGACTAAAAAACAATAAATAGTAATTTCCCATCACATTTTCTTTTTCTCCCCTGCAGCTGGTTGTGTGTTTTACATCTATTGGCATCAAAGTGAGACACAACAGGAAAACGGTAAAATCTAAACATGGAACAGAAACATTTCTCACAGAAACACGATCTCACCAAGAGGCCTTTAAACAAAAACAGTATAGAAACACATAAATACCTACAGAAACATAAACATCTCTATGTAACAAACATGTAAGTCGTAGAGCTGATATCAAATAAAGAAGCAAAGCTGTTTGAGTTATTTCTGCTGGTAAAGCGAAAAAAGAAAATTCATGCTTCTTCCCACTGTTGTTGATAAGTCTGATGGTGATACTCTCCTGCAGCTGGATGCGTGGTGAATAGTAAGTCTGTTACCTAGGTGATTGTTCAGCTGCATCACTTAATGTGAGAACTTTGCAGGTCATGGAAAAATCTAAATCTGGCCGTTGATTAACAGCTCCTCTTGATTAACAGCTTACAAGCGTTTTTAACCGAGAGTCCCATGCAGTTTTCTCAACATACGACTCCGGAGCATTACATGCACAATAAAAGCAAAAACCAGAGAAGAAGAAATCTGAATATAAACTATTGCTGTGTTTAGTAATTCTCTGTTCTGTTAACGTCTGCTTTCTGTGACATCTGAGTGATGCGCCATGGTGTGAAAAGGCTCTTGCCTCCTTCTTGATTCCCATTTTTTGCATGTTTGTCCCAGAGAAGTGTTTCAAAATGTCAAACCAATTTTAATATTGGTTTGACATATTAAACCAATATATCAAACCAATATATTAGCCAAAGACAAGACGAGAGCGACAACCTTCCCAGAAATGGCCGACCGACCAAAATTCAGGCACAAAAGGTCACAGAAGATTCAACTATGACATCCAAAGAACTGAAAGCCTCACTTGCCTCAGTTAAGGTCAGAGGTCATGCATCCACTATGAGAAAGAAAAAAAAAAATGGCTTGTGTGGCAGAGTTCACTGACAAAAACCACTGCTGAGCAAAAACAACATTCAGGCTTCAAAGACCTTTGAGAAAATATTCACAAGGCAAAAAATTTAACTCTTTGGAAGGAACATAAAAAAAAGTAAATCAGGAAGAGAGCAAACTCTTTTTCACACCACTACATGTGACTTGTGCTAATTGTCTGTTAAATTTCACCCAGTTATGTAATAATTTACAACTACTGTTAACAGGAATGGGGCGTTATGTTGCCACCTGTATGCAACATAAGTTTGAATCATTGTAAAGCAGAGTCTTGGCAGACTGTGGGTTTAACCTTCAGCAGGTTTACAAAACTGATGTGAAAGGTTTCAGCTTCAACATGCTTAAATGTAACTTCTATCAATTTCTGTCTGGCACTAATGATTTCCCAAGGTTAAAAAAGAGCTCACAAGTTCCTGCTTTATTTTAGGTTTCTAAAATCGTCTCAACATTACATCACTTACTTGTGTGACTTTGTGTTTTACCATGAATGCAGCGCACCACATTTGTTTCTGCCTGTTCTTGAAAATGACTTCACTCTCTGGGGTGTGATGATATCACACACTAGAATTAGCCGTAATGCGAGGTGCCAGAAAAAGGACAGAACCTTGATTCCCTAAAAATGAAGGCTGTCACCTCTATAGCTACCTGCTCTTTCCACAAGCCTGTAATCTGCCCCCATCAGGTGTCTGAACACTCTGGATATAAATACCCAGCATTACCCAGAGATTGCCGGGGGGACAAATTAAGCAGAAGCTGGAGGGGTGAGCCCCATCGCCGCACGCAACACAAGACAGCACAAAAATATCTCCTCTTCAACTGGCAATCATGAGCGAGTGTCCTCAATTTAGAAGAGATAAGTTCTGCTCAAAGCCAATATATAGATCTAGTAGAGTGCAAAAAGCCTTGGTAATGCTTTCAGGAACCAGCCGAAGGGGTGCACATGGTTGCGAGTGTATGTGTGTGTGAACACGTGACAGCACCAGCGCCATCTCACACCGAGAGACCGGAGTCTCCCAGCTGCCCTTCCCCTAGATCGATAGCTCCCGCTCCAGGTTTTAATTAGCTAATCAGTAGAACATGGGCTTTTAAGCGCGGTGGTAGAACGTAGCTAAAACCTGCTGTCAATACCTATTAAAAAAGGTTGCCTTGAAATGCGACTGCAATTGACTCGGAGCCACTGATTTTTACGGAGCCTTTGCCAGCTTAGCTCTGACATGAAATCGGCTGAGATCAAATAAAAGTAGAGGCTGAACTTGTAGCTCTGGGTGTTGTTAACTGCTTTTTACATTGAATAAAACGCTTCATGAAACATGAATTATTCTGCAAAATTGTCTTTGGTAGTAATTTTTATGCTCCCGTCACCTAATACCAGAAATTAACACACTGCCAAGAAATGTTTGATAAACGTTATTTATAGAGAGGAAGGATTACTCACTTTTCAGGACATATGTAATAGGTTTGACATACCAGTTTCCTCCTTTTTCTTCTACTTGCAGCTAAGATCATCTTTAAAAGACAGTGACGTCTTTTTGCAGGGCCCTCTCACAACCCACCCTCTTCAAAAACTGTTCAATGCCGTTAAATTTACAGCTGGATTTGTGACAAGACTATTGGATTTTGTTCCAGCACACCTATAGACCTCTGGCATTAGATTCGATTTGGGAAAAAGACGTCCCAGGTGTGGCGTCGTCGCTTGATTGGGATGAAGCGTGGACTAATGTGAGCCCAGAACTCCTGACCATCATCGAATTCATTTCAACTTTACTCACAGGATAGATTTAACTCCCAGAAAACTTCATTTGATGAAGGTTATTAATGATCCTAGATGTACGCTCTGTTCTTCCAGAGACACAGGTAGTTTCTTCCATATGTTCTGGGATTGAGCACCAATTTATCTAAGATGTTTAGGATCAGATTACATTGCTCACCTGCTATACTCATTCTGAACAATTGACCAAAACTGGACGCATGAAGATCACTGCTGGAGCATGTAGCTGTCATGTTCTGTGTTTTTCTGTTGTGTTTATTTGAGTTTTCTGTGTCCTAAGTCTCCTCGTTGTCCTGTCTTCCCCTTGATTGCTCCCAGGTGTGTCTTGTTCCTTTGATTACCCTCAGTGTATTTAGTCCCCCCTGTGTCCTTTGTTCCTCGTCGGGTCCTCGTCGTTTGTTGTCGTATTCTGTCGCCTGTTTGTGTTTGCCGCTTGTATGACCAGTTGCTACCGGTGCTGAGCCCTGGCTTCCGCTCAACCGTGCTGCCTGGCCGCGGACTGTTTGTTGTCGCTTTTTGGCTGTTTTTGTAAATAAATTACCCACCATTCACCTACCTGGGTCTCCAGCGTTTGCCTCACCACCTCCAACCACACCTATCCATGACAGAAGGACCCGACCACAAAAACGGTGAGGCTCGCTGATTTTTACCATGGACCCCAGCTGGTTAATCAGGGAGATCGAGGACTTCCGAGAGATTACGGCAGAGCCATACTTTGCCTACCGGCGCCTCGGGGTGGCCATCCGGCTTCTCATGGAGCTGGAGTATTGGTCCGCTCACCTCCAGCAGCTGGGTCTGGTGGAGTTGAAGCGGGAGGCAGAATGGGAGCGTGAGGCCGCTTATGCCGTCATGGCGGGCAACCCTCTGCCTCCCAAGCCGGACTTTTTCTCCGCCAGCCCAGCGCCAGCTCCAAGTGCCGCTCCAGTCGGCTCTCCAGTCGCTGCTCCAGTCGACTCTTCAGCTCCAGCTCCAGTCCCTGCTCTGGCCTCCGTGCCTGCTCCGCCGGTTCCAGCGCCGGCCTCCGTGGACCCTGCTCCTCGTGCTCCGCCGGATTCCGCTCCGGCCTCCTCTGTTCCTCGTGCCGCTGCTCCGGCAGCCATGGTTCCTCCCGAGACTCCTAGTGCTCCTCCTGAGTCCCCTAGTCGTGCTCCTCCTGAGTCCCCTAGTCGTGCTCCTCCTGAGTCCCCTAGTCGTGCTCCTCCTGAGTCCCCTAGTCGTGCTCCTCCTGAGTCCCCTAGTCGTGCTCCTCCTGAGTCCCCTAGTCGTGCTCCTCCTGAGTCCCCTAGTCATCCTTGGCACCATGGGCGCCCTCCTGACCTCCTCCGTGGGGTTTTTTGCTGGCGCGATGGACGCCCACCGGACCTCCCTCAACGCCTCCACCCACTTGGTGGGTTGTTTTTTGTTTAGTTTTTGGACTCTGGACTTCTTTTGTGTTCCCGCCACCTTTTGTGGGTAGTTTTTCTGGACTCTGGCCCCCCTACCGTCACCCCTCCGCCCACCCTGGTTTTTTTGTGTTGAACTGTGTTTTTCTTTGGGGCGTCTGGTAGCCGCCCCTTAAAGGGGGGGTACTGTCATGTTCTGTGTTTTTCTGTTGTGTTTATTTGAGTTTTCTGTGTCCTAAGTCTCCTCGTTGTCCTGTCTTCCCCTTGATTGCTCCCAGGTGTGTCTTGTTCCTTTGATTACCCTCAGTGTATTTAGTCCCCCCTGTGTCCTTTGTTCCTCGTCGGGTCCTCGTCGTTTGTTGTCGTATTCTGTCGCCTGTTTGTGTTTGCCGCTTGTATGACCAGTTGCTACCGGTGCTGAGCCCTGGCTTCCGCTCAACCGTGCTGCCTGGCCGCGGACTGTTTGTTGTCGCTTTTTGGCTGTTTTTGTAAATAAATTACCCACCATTCACCTACCTGGGTCTCCAGCGTTTGCCTCACCACCTCCAACCACACCTATCCATGACAGAAGGACCCGACCACAAAAACGGTGAGGCTCGCTGATTTTTACCATGGACCCCAGCTGGTTAATCAGGGAGATCGAGGACTTCCGAGAGATTACGGCAGAGCCATACTTTGCCTACCGGCGCCTCGGGGTGGCCATCCGGCTTCTCATGGAGCTGGAGTATTGGTCCGCTCACCTCCAGCAGCTGGGTCTGGTGGAGTTGAAGCGGGAGGCAGAATGGGAGCGTGAGGCCGCTTATGCCGTCATGGCGGGCAACCCTCTGCCTCCCAAGCCGGACTTTTTCTCCGCCAGCCCAGCGCCAGCTCCAAGTGCCGCTCCAGTCGGCTCTCCAGTCGCTGCTCCAGTCGACTCTTCAGCTCCAGCTCCAGTCCCTGCTCTGGCCTCCGTGCCTGCTCCGCCGGTTCCAGCGCCGGCCTCCGTGGACCCTGCTCCTCGTGCTCCGCCGGATTCCGCTCCGGCCTCCTCTGTTCCTCGTGCCGCTGCTCCGGCAGCCATGGTTCCTCCCGAGACTCCTAGTGCTCCTCCTGAGTCCCCTAGTCGTGCTCCTCCTGAGTCCCCTAGTCGTGCTCCTCCTGAGTCCCCTAGTCGTGCTCCTCCTGAGTCCCCTAGTCATCCTTGGCACCATGGGCGCCCTCCTGACCTCCTCCGTGGGGTTTTTTGCTGGCGCGATGGACGCCCACCGGACCTCCCTCAACGCCTCCACCCACTTGGTGGGTTGTTTTTTGTTTAGTTTTTGGACTCTGGACTTCTTTTGTGTTCCCGCCACCTTTTGTGGGTAGTTTTTCTGGACTCTGGCCCCCCTACCGTCACCCCTCCGCCCACCCTGGTTTTTTTGTGTTGAACTGTGTTTTTCTTTGGGGCGTCTGGTAGCCGCCCCTTAAAGGGGGGGTACTGTCATGTTCTGTGTTTTTCTGTTGTGTTTATTTGAGTTTTCTGTGTCCTAAGTCTCCTCGTTGTCCTGTCTTCCCCTTGATTGCTCCCAGGTGTGTCTTGTTCCTTTGATTACCCTCAGTGTATTTAGTCCCCCCTGTGTCCTTTGTTCCTCGTCGTATTCTGTCGCCTGTTTGTGTTTGCCGCTTGTATGACCAGTTGCTACCGGTGCTGAGCCCTGGCTTCCGCTCAACCGTGCTGCCTGGCCGCGGACTGTTTGTCGCTTTTTGGACTGTTTTTGTAAATAAATTACCCACCATTCACCTACCTGGGTCTCCAGCGTTTGCCTCACCACCTCCAACCACACCTATCCATGACAGTAGCTATTGGATCCAGTGGTTTAATCGGGGGGTTATAATTTCCTTTTTTTTTTTTTTTTTTTTTTTTAGATATACATGTATTTATTCACTTTTTACATCCCTTTTCAATGATTTTTGTTTTCTACCTTGTGTACAGATGTATATATTCTTATTCAGCATCTTGTGCGTCTGTAAAGTACGTTTGAGTATCTGTGCTAAAATGCAAAGTATAATAAAAATTTGATCACAAAATAAAAATGTTTGGTAAATATTCCGCTGCTTACATGTGTGTCAGAAGAAATCATGAGTATGCATGAGAGCATTTTGTGTCTCAAAATGTTAATTCGGGAGCTGATGGTGCCAGACTTTCTGTGTGTACATGTATGTGGCGACTTTAGTGTTTACCTCCAGCTGCAGCAGTTTGTGTCCTGATGAACACATAATGGTGGTTGAATGGAGTCACAAGCCCAGTTCCAGAATATTCAAGGGCCACACCGGGGAAAAACACTCAGACTGGGCGAAATTAAAACAAGAAGAAAAGAAATAAATACACCAAACAGTGAACACGCAGACTCTGACACTCGCTTGCTTTTGCTTCCTCTCTCAGCGCTAAGCATTCACTGTCCCCTAGACAACTCCCTCGCAGTGGCCTCTAATTGCAAGTTTAGCTTGATTTACACCTACCATGATGATACGGCTCAGTGTAAGTAAAATACAACTGGTGCAACCCGAGAAACTGTTTAGTCTCTCACTGTTCAAACAACATCAGGAAAACAGGCGAGGAATGCAGCTTGAACGTTTGTTTAATTCAAGGTACTGATGGCAATGAAAGCAGGACTGTGTAACATAGTTTATTATAGAATGGTGCAGCATGGTGTCTAATAGTGTAGCACTATACTGACCAGAACACAGTATATCATACTGGGTTAGGTACTGTACCACTGCATAGTATCATATTTTATAGTACATCACAGCGTAGTAAAGTATAGTTTGGCAAAGAGTAACATAGTATAATCTACCACAGCATAGCATAGTACAGTGTAACGTTGCTGTGTATGGAGATCTTTATATTATGGTAAATGGCCTAAAGTTCAAACCATCATCCTTTGTTGAGTTCCCAATTTCTTCATCACTACCAAAATAAAGGTACCAGATACAAACAACAACAACAAAAAAAAAAACGTGTGGATTTTTACCAGCTGAGTGAAGAAGGAAGAATATGAGAAGGTTGGTGTTGGGAGTGTGGAGGAGAGCGTTCGTAAGTGGGGGAGAGGGGAGTTCAGCGCTTTAATATGATGACACCAGGCCAGCCGAGGCCATTATCAGCTGGTTAGATTTCTCCACACACAAACAGGGAGACGGGAAGGAAATGCACCCCCACTTTAATAAAAGGAGACATTTGCCGCAGTCTGATTAGAAATATCATTTCCTGACGCTCTCCTATTAAATTGGTCGGAGTGGTGCGGGGATTGCCTGTATATTATTAGCTGCTGGGAAGGAGGCCTGTAAAGTAACCGTGGTGATAGACCTGCTAACAAACTGAGGCACATGAACAGATACATGCACATAAATCTGCCCTCTGTTGCAATTTCATTTAGAAGTGCTCTGATTTATAATCCGAGTGTCACCATCTCAACACACCTGGAGCCATCATCTATGCATCTCTCCAAGTCCATGTAAGATTGCTATTGTGAGAGAGGATTGTTATTTTGTAATGAGACTAACTCCTTCCAAGCACAGTAAGGGAGATGGTCCGATAAGTGGGAAGGTAATAAATTGCTCGATGCAGCCGTGAACAGCAAGCAAACACGCACACACACACACACACACGCACACACATTCATTCACTTTCCCCCTCTGCATCGCTCTGTTTGGCCCCTGTGGCCAAAAAGGCATCTGCTACTCATGCTGAAGTCATCTGGAGATAATAACCAGGCCCAGCGTGGCACCAGGCCACAGGCAGCGCCCCAGACCCCCACCACTCCACGCTGCATGGGCTCACTACGCTCTGGCAACCTACAGTACATCTGGGGCGGAGGACCTGGCAATCCTCAGCTGCTGGTTTCTGGGAGGGTGGTAAGACGGTGGGGAAGGGGGCTTATAAGGTTGGACACATGCAAAGCACATCGACTAGGATGGAGCAAACTGCAGTGAATGGTTGATGACTCACTCGGGGGTGTATTTAAGGTCTGAAACGGATGTGTAGTTTCCTCTCCTGGTGCAGAGCTGCAGGCTCAGTTATTGAACAACTGGTCTACTAAAGCTGAAGAGAGGATTTTACAAACAAAGCCGAGGCGCTGAAATGAACACAGCCATTACTGTGACCTCGCTGGGCTGGAATATGTACATTTAATACTTTGCAATTTGCCTGATTTTCTTCTAATTTTGTTTGTTCGCGTTCTCATTGTTCAGTCTGTCTGAACTAACATGTTGTCACTATCAGTTTAACAAACAACAACAACAACTGGCCACAACTGAGAAAAATTAAAACAATTTAATTTTTGAAAAACCTCATTTCGTTTTCACACATTTCAAATTACGGTAACAATCTTTTACCCGTTGGCTGTAAATATTATTTAAAGGTCTATTTGCTAAATTTGACTCTTCCAAATCAGTTAATTCTTACTCTGTAAATATTACTGTGAGCTTCATAAAAGCCTTTAAAAATACTAATTTAAGTTCCTAGCATATGTTTGTTTCTTGTGATTTGAGTTAATTATTATTATATCTTGATTTAGTTTTAAAGCAGGTTTTTGTTTTACAGGTGGCGAGGAGCAGCAGACTCCATCGTGTGTTTGTTGAACGCTGGTCACAGTGGTCAGTGTTTTATACTGAATCTCATTCTTTGCATGACGAGTGAAAGAGATGGAACGTTATAACAATACTTAAAATGCAGATTTAGAGAATGTTCATTTCCTCATTTCTGTCTAACTAAAGAAATAACGCAGCGATGCAGCAACTTACGCCTCTGAATCAGGGTGAATTCGATCAAACCAAACCCAAGGTTCCCTCGTCTCTGATATTCATGGTGAAATTTATCATTATTATTTTTAATAGTTAAAAATAGCACAGAAAGAGAAAATTACAGACGGCAAGGGACTGATCAGAAAATGACAAACTACAAACAAAAGTCTTACTGCCTCATTTTAAAAATGGTGGACCCGTTTCTTCAGTCGCTTCTTCTTAAGTCACTGATGACTATAACAATGATTCCTTCCAGGAAACGCAGCGAAAGCCTGAGTCACTGAGCCAAAAATATCTTCTATGGAAAGAAAGTCAGAGAAGATAAAATTATTGGCAATAATAAGTGCATCTAATGGAGAGCAGTGGCAGAAAATAGCCTGATAGTTGCGTGCAAAGAACTCCAGCAGGATAAGGCTACAGCAGCAAAACAACAGATACAGCCAGTGATAACCTAAATCCCTTCAATATGACTTAAAGAACACCAAGGTTAGAAACCATTAGTACAACGGTTTGTTTGTTTTTTCATAAATACACTTCCATGAATCTGTTAGTGAACTTCACTAAATTTGAATTCATTAAGCTTGCATATAATGAAGCAAGCTTCATTATAGCTGAAATCCCAGTTTCCCCAATATCTTTCGTATCTCAGTGTAGTTTTTATCTGTTGCAAAATTCACCTTAAAGACATAACAAGTTGTATATGAGCCTCCATTTGCAGCTAAACACACAACTGACACCATTGGCTGCTAATCAGACATTATTAGTCCAACACATGTTAGATCTGTGAAATGCAGTCCTAGGATTTCCAAACATGTTTAAGTAATAAGATTTGTACGAATATATTTTTATGAAATTCTTATCAGCATATTTAAATTCTGGTACAACGAAAATAAACGCATCTACAGCAATGAGACACAATACAGTGAGCAAAAACAAACAAAACAAGAGCCAGGGTGCTGTGCGTTTCACGCCCTTGATGTATATATTGATATATTGTCCTGTGCCCGCAGAGACACAACCTGCACTGACCTTATGTTACCACAACATCAGCCACTCTCACCATAATTCATCATTTCTCCCCGGCTCTGTGTGGCTGGGTAAATCTGGAAGCATTATCCCGTGTACTTCCCACCCTGATGTACTGAATGCTGCTGAAACAAGAGACCAGAACTGAGGAATTGAGTTATTTGGATAGGATGACTATCCTCTTCACAGCCCACCTATACTGAGGTCCATTATTGGAGCTATTAAAGGAGCTAAGAGGCGTCAATCTACCCATTTGGATAGCAGTGAGTGGGTGGACTATTAAGTGGCTGCCTGGATGGCCTGCTATTGTCTTCCCGTGTTTCTGACTCACACAACCTTTTGACTGCTCAGTTTTTAACTCGCTTTATTATTATTATTTTTATTCTTTTCATTGTGATTTTTCTTTTCTTTTTTTTTTTACACCTCTTTTGTGTCAGTTCTTCTTGGCTGCTTTGCATTTCCTTTACACTTCAAATTGCTCTTTGCTTCTTCTTTTCTTGCACCTACTTTCTACTGGTACTGTTTTTTTTTCTGTCTCTTCCTCTGAACAGAGTGTTTCTACTTTTTCTCTCTCTTTTCCTCTGAGCTGAGTTTTTTTTTTTTTTTGCAAATGTCAAACCAACCCCTTTTGCTTTCTTCTGGGGAAAAGAAAGCCTTAAAGACAGACAAATCACATTGTCTGCTGGTGTCTAATTCACCCCGACATCCACTTCAGGCTGTCTGTCTTAACTCTCATCCTGGAGGTAGGAGAGGGGAGAAGAGGAGTAGAGGGGAAGGATGAAGAATGTTGTGGAGGAAGTAAAAACATCAAGGAGAAAGGGGTGAATGTGCGTGTTTAGAAGAAAGTGCACCAGGGTGGGGGGTCGTCGGCCGCAGGCAGTTTCTAGCTCTCGCCGCTTTTTGTCAGATCAACCGTGGATCAACCTGCGGCTCAGGCTTCACCTTAGTATGAATTTACAACATGAACACGAGAGCAGTTCATCGTGACAAGATCAGAACAGGCTTTAACACAAAAACCTCAACAGTGGGAACGTTATTATCGAAGGGGAGCCGAGAAGGTTCAAAACATTCTGCCATGCAGCTGTTTTGGGGAAATTCGTGGAGGCTTCATGTGGCTTTTATAGAGACAAAACATACGCACTGAAACACACTATTGACTGTGCAATAACCTGACATCTAAGCAAGATTGAACAATCTAGGGGAAACTGAGGGGAAGGTTTGCAGACTTTATGATCAACTGCATTTATTTAATAAATGTAAAAGTACGACAGAACAGCTAGGAGAGCCTCGAAGTCATAATAACCGTTTTTAACCTTTGAACTGGTGTATCCTAGCAAAACAAGCAGAAAGCAGAAAATAAATGAACTTCACATCATTTGGTCAGCTGGTTGGACAATCAGCAAAACTCCAACACAGCATCCAGTAACTGATGTACAGTTATAGAAATCTAATGCTTTGTGGTAACCTTAGCAATAGTAATAATAATAATAATAATTTTAATAATAATAATAACTTTACTTAAACCATTTTCAACCAAATTAACAGGTGTAAAAATGAGGGCGTATTGTGAATAACTAACAGATGCATCCGCAGTTCTTACAATAATACGAATGGAGCTAAAGTTTCTGTCTCTTCAGACCCTCTGATGTTCATAGTCTGTTGCAGAAAGATGTTGGCTGTGAATAGAAAATAATGTGCACACATGAAAATATCCGTTTTGTCTTTCAGTAAACATTCATATCGGTTAAACGGTAAAGAAAAGTTGATCTCTCCCAGGTCGGAGTCAGTGTTACTGTAGACAGCACATTTTAATTAGTCAATCTTTTGCTCACTTTAGCTGTATTTTATTGGTCTGTGGTTAATTTATTCCTATTTACGCAATCTTACAATTTAAAAGGAACAATACTTCATCAATACTTTTCCTGGAATGTTCTAAACGGAGTTATAAATAACCAGTCCCACCTTTTCTACCAGATCTGGCTGGTTTTCATCGTCCTACAATATGTTAGTCTTGCTTTTATTTGGTTAGGAAAAACTCCATCTTTTCTGACAACATTTTAATTGTCATCGTTCTCGTCGGTACACTGACTTCTTTCATCTAGTTTTCAGATGTAAAAGAAAAGCCACATGTTGTAACACAGGAGGCAGAACTGCCTGCAGTATTCACTGAATCAGACAAGCTGAGTTCAACCCTGCTGCATTTTAAAAGACAAACTCCATTAGTGCGCTTCGCTCCAGCGATGCTTCTTTACACTCCAAACCCTAAAACACTTGCAATTTCCATCATTCATAGACCAGCATGGAGAAGTCATTCACATGTTGCCAAGAGACAAAGCCATAAAATAAGGCAATAACAGGAGACCTTCAGTCTTGTCATTATCTCGCGTTCGCCGAAAGTCAATGACTTCATTATCTGAAAGTATTGATCGTACTGTGGCTGCTTGACAGCAGGTCAGTTAATACATGGTGGTTATTTCAGCTGAGGCCACATTTATAGACTGGATGGGGGCTTCATGCCGACACATTAGCGCTTCAGTGAAGATGGGAGGTAAACTTTAAGACTTGGCTATCGATCAGAGAGTAACATAATGTTTCAAATACGTTTAAAAACATCCTGAATAAAAACATCACTCACAAAGACAACAATAAAACAAATTCTTCTTTACGACTACTGATGTACTTGAGCGAAATTATGAATAAAGCATAAGGACATTGACGAAATGCAATAAGGTTTTTTATTCATGCATGTGGAAAGAAAAGTTAATGGTTCAAATATCTTGTTTTTACAAATGATTTTAGTGAGAAGCAGAAGGACACAGCAGGCCGTTAGATGCGACCCAAATGGTTTCAGTAAGAATATATGTATATGAAGTTACTGGTTCAGTTCAGGTTTATCACAATTTATTTATTTTTTTTTTTTTTTAATGAAGTCCTTCACTTTTTATGACCACATTTTCACGTTTTACTTTCACATAAACTTCTTTAGAAACACAGCAGAGGCTGTGAAATGAGAAACATCGTTATATGGGTGTGAACCAGAATGTGTGCGGTCCAGTCCGGGAAACAAAAAAAAACGACGCCTAACACCCAATAACTGAACGCTCTGGCTTTCGTTTCGTCTTACGCCACACTGAGCTTTAGTGCTCCGACTGCTTCTACTCGAGATTTAATCTGAGACCAATTAATCGCGCGTGTACATTTAGAGACGCATGAAGAATACTTGAGAATCTTGTCAAACGTGACAAATCCTGTCAAACAGGTCTAACCTTCACACCCTGTTAAAGAAATAAAATCAAAATGTTTTCTGCAACTGTCAGAGACATCATGGAAAAGGAAGAACAAACTTCAGCGTCAGAAAGTGACAGATCTGATTCAGAGGGTAAATGTTGTAATAGATGCTCCAGAATGTCCTACACTCCACTATTGGTTTAGGTTTAAATGCCACAATTGTTTGTCTGTATTGATAAGAGATTGTTCACCTTTAACTATTTTCACAAAAGAGCCACATTTTCTATATAAGGTGTGTTTTTACGTGAAATGTTACCAGTGAAACTATTACGACAAAAATGTTAGAATTATAAGAAAATCTGACGCTGTTGGTTGTTCTTATAAAACATGCAAAAAGACTTAAATTACAACAAAAGACACAAATATATACGAGACAATGTGGTACATTGAGTGATGCAGTGAAACCAGGTTGTTTAAACGCCCCACCACACGCAGGAATGTAGACAAACGTTACAGTCAAGATTATATTTCATCTTTTTGTCATATAGCTCAACTTCATCAGGCCTGTTTGCTCATGAGCAGCAAACAGGGTCATACTTTGTGCTTTTGTTTTATGGGCTAATAATGAACATTGTTAAACCTTTGTTTATTTTAGTTCAAGTTAGTTTATGATATTGCTAATATATCACTTAAGTGCCGTTGTAGATACGTTAAAGAAATAAATATCACTATATTATCTATTTCGGCTTAATGAATTGAAATGTAATTTAGCTACCCTTTAAATTAGTTCATTACAATGTTCGGAGTTGCTAATTGGGATATAAAACACAAAGATAATTAATATTTATCTCTATCAATGTAAACTGCTCTTGAGGTACAATCAGTTTATTATCTTTGTCAACAAACCATTCAGAGATTATTCGAGGATTGATCTATTATCTAACTGAAAGTAGCGATGAAAGGGTTATCCATGGTCAGCAACCGTTGCTACAACGTTGGGATGAATCTGTGCCTTCATGTCGTTATTACCGAATGCCGACCCTACCATCTCGATGTTGCTGCTAAAACTGAGACCGACGTCTTTCCAATCTCTCATTGTCCAGTTCTACTTAGTTGTCAGAAGTGACAGAGAGTGGTTTTCTGCAGCTGTAACTAATCGATTAAAGGCGCCACATGTTCTCAGTTCAGAGACAGTATTGCGTCTAAATTGGATTTAGAAAGTTGTTTGAGTTACTCTCGTCTTTCTGTCAACTCAAGGTCGTCTACGTCCGCTCAGCTGACGCTCACCGGATATTTTCTCGTTTTTGAAACGTCTCTTGAAAGCTGAGAAATTGGTTGCTTGCGAGATCCTCCACAGTTCAGGGGTGTCAAACTCAAATCCTCGGTGGTCGGCGTCCTCTAACCTTTAGACGTGTCTCTGCTTCAACATATGTAAATCAAATATAGAGAGGGCCCAGTAGACTGTCAGCGTATGCTGAGGCAGCAATGCAGTCATTTAATTCAGCTCTGCTGAACCAGGGAGATGTGTTGCAGGAAACCTGCCCTTATGGCCTGGAGTTTGACGCCTCTGCTGTAAATCATACGTTTCTAAAACACTCAGACAAGTCTTTCTGGCACCAACTACCTTGACATGTTCACTGTTACCTAGATGATCCAATTTCCTCTAATTTCTGGAGCTCAGCTTGAACTTCAGCAAATCATTTTTTAATGCCTAAGTGCTCAGAGTTGCAGCTACGCGACTGAATTGAATCCCTTTTTGCTGCGACCGGCTCAGCTGTGCTCTCTCTGAGAATAAAAATGAAGAGACATTCGGCACAGAAATGGTGCAAGTCCACAACAGAAAATAAGTCGGTAAATTAATGGCTGAATTCACGGCACATTGAGGTCGGTGGCCGATTTATGACAAACACTCAGTGTAGCAAGATGAACTCATAAGACCTGGAACTTCAAGGTACAACGGTAGATCTTATACATGTTTCTTTAACCTTTAAGTTTGACAAAGCATATTTTTAATCTGAAGTGAACCAAAGTTAAGTGTTGGGTTTGTACTTTTTCTAAGTATGTCACTGGTAGGTGTACATTTTCCATCATAAGCAGTTCTATATGAGGCTATTTCCAATCCCCATTCGGTGACTTTTGCCACACTGACTTTAACTTTGTGACTTCCTTCCAGGGGACAGAGCTGCAACAAAAGCTGAGAAATTCTGGGCGGAGTCCTCAAAGTTTCTTAAAAAAAAAAAAAAAGAAGAAGACACCCCGCATGAAAGATACTGGATTTGTTGTTAATGCCGACGGTTAGCAGAAAGAAATTGTTGATTTAAAGGAGTTTTAGTGATGACAGGTCTTTAACCTGAGGTCTTTGTCGCTTTGTGTAAAGCCTTTGTTACACACACTTCTACTCCATGTTCCCTTCTGGGCATTTAGCTTTTGCCTCCCAGGGTGTGCTTGTCAAACATCTTGTTGTTGTGGGCGTCCATGCAGGTCAGGTTGTAGCAGATAGCCTGAAGATACTCACACATCTACATGAGGTCACGACCACTCTTGTGTGACATGATTCACGCCGTGCAGGGTCAGCAAAGGGTCAGTGCTCTATGAATGGAGACAGACACAGAAAGAGACGGATTTTTTATTCCTTATTTATTTATTTATTTATTTATTTTTTTGGCATCCACAGTAATAAAATTTGAGAGTTTAAAGCCACCAAACTGGAGATGATCAAATTTCCCTGTGACCATCAGCTGCAGATCCAATGGTCTTCCTACCAGCTTTTATGTGGCGAGAAGCAAACAGCAGATCAAATTATGCTGTGTGATGTGAAATGTGACAGTAACTGTAGCTCATTGAATTTGGTCTTCCACCATTAGAAGAAAGATGTCTTTATGAAAAACCTGATAAGCCTACAGTATCCTTAACGTACACCCAACGGCTAACAAAGCTGTGCCGATGCAGCTTAAATATAGCACAGGTAATAAAACACTGAAGCACTGAAAAACAGAAAAAGTTTATGAAAGTAGTTGAATTTCTGATAGTTGTTTGTTTGTTTATATTCAGAACAGGAGCAAATGCCACAACAGACAACGACCCTGTTGAAGTCCAAACTTTGGTCTTTAGTACTGATTTGAATCGAAATGCAAAATAAATATATTATACATGCACACATATCATTCGTTTGATAAGCAGCAACCTTAAAGCAGTCAAACATACTTTTACTAATTTCATATTCTAACCTTAAACGTATGTGATAGCTTTAGCTTCAGGCAGAAAATCAGCATAGTTAACTGAAATAAAGGCTTGAAAAACATCCGAGAAATTAATCTGTTTTACTTTGTGAACTGAGTAGCTGAAATAAATCACATCTTCATTTGCTTATCTGATTATTAAATATTTCATTATTATGGTCACAATTTTTCAAACCTAGACCTTTTTGTTGAAATCAAGAAGCCTTATGAATAACTGAGAGTCCTTGAATCATCAATTAACGCTCTGTACTAAAAAGAAGAAAAAAAAAATATATATATATATACATATATATATATATATAAAAATTCCCTTCTCACCCACCGCGGGTGGTTCTTATCCTCTGAGCTCGGGTCCTCTACCAGAGGCCTGGGAGCTTGAGGGTCCTGCGCAGTATCTTGGCTGTGCCAAGGACTGCACATTTCTGGACTGAGATGTCTGATGTTGTTCCTGGGATCTGTTGTAGCCACTGCTCCAGTTTGGGGGGTGACTGCCCCGAGGGCCTCGATGACCACAGGCACCACTGTGGTCTTCACCTTCCAGGCCCTCTCCAGTTCCTCCCTGAGGCCCTGGTATTTCTCCAGTTTCTCGTGCTCCTTTTTCCTGATGTTGCAATCGCTTGGTATTGCTACATCTACCACAACGGCTTTCCTCTGTTGTTTATCCACTATGACAATGTCTGGTTGGTTCGCCATTACCATTCTGTCTGTCTGGATCTGGAAGTCCCACAGGATCTTAGCTCTGGCATTCTCCACCACCTTTGGGGGTGTTTCCCACTTTGATCTCGGGATATATATATATATATATATATATATATATATATATATATATATATATATATAAATTAATTAATATGAATGACCTAAAATTAAAAATCAAGTGTAATGAAGTCATTCGCAGTAATATACTGTACTTGTGTCAACATATTCATGTAAATATGCTTTAGCAACATGGTTCATATGAAAAGATCCAACTTTTTCAAGTGAGTGTTTGAAGTAATCATACATGCCTTATGTTGCCCTCGTGTTGTTTCAGGTTCAAATAATACTTTTATTTACTCTAGACTGTTAAAGGCAGAACAAACAGGTTGTGTTTTTATATTTCTTTGCCTTCACAACTGAACTCATGCAAACTGAAATGAACTAAAACTTACTTTGTGCATGCAAAGACAAAAATTTACATTTAAAAATTAGTTTTAAACCTAATTAAGAACAATCAGGCTGAGCCCCACTGAAAAATGTTTACTCATACTGAAAGATTGTGTCGACCCAACCCAGATATATCAGCTTACAACCACATAATTGCTTTATCATAAGAGAAAGCCACATAACGTAACATTTTCCAGAAGAGTTGCATTTTATATGTTCATTCATCAAGTCAACTTTAATCCGTAAACTCAAACCTTCATGCTTCCAAACAGTTTTTTAAAAGATTTTTGAAGAGACAATGTTGATTTTGATTTAATCAAAGCATAAATGTGGATTAAAAAAAAAAAAAAAATGAAGATTGAAACGTCTATTGTCTAAATTTAAGGTTTGCTGAAATGACCCAACAACGTATGACCTTCAATCTTCACATTTAGGCAGGACATTGAGTTCTGCTCTAAATAAGTGAAATAACTGCACCCATAAAAATATTATGTCTAATAAGATAACACATGATGACAAAACATCATGTGTTTGGTTAAGGACCCAAACACAGAGACGAGGACTGGAGGTGAGAGCTGATTTAAAGGTAACTGACCTCAGAAAAACCAACAAAGCATGCAGGTGGCAACAATAGCAAGACCTGATGCAGGTTGTGAAAACCACTTAGTGCTACTGGAGTGTCAGACAGGTGAGTTAATGAGCAGAAGAAAGACACTGGGAGAAGGAGCTGGATTAATCAGACGACAGAGAAAAATCACCAACAAAGCAAAGAAATAATCACAAACAGAAATGCAAAGCAAGGATTCACAGAAACTCAAAACGCTGCAGACAGTAAATTGAAATTGCTTTCAGAGTAACAGTGTTTATGGCTTCCTTATTCAGCCGTCTGAATAGACGACAATTAGTGTGAGACAGATGAAAGTCAGGTTTTTCCAGTTTTGCCTAAAAGAAGCTTTCAATTTGAGAAAAGAAACACTTGGGAATGCTTTCTGTCCTTCATGTTTCATACGAATGTACAGAGTTAAGCCCAATTTTTTAAAAAATGTCACATATTTACAACATGTGTTTAACATATCAGTGTCTATTCACATTTAATAAAATTTTTTTTAAAAAAACCAGGCACATCGCGTATTATGAATACTATTTTATAATGATCAATAAAAAAAATCTTTACTGTTATTTCAGCAAGAAAATCCTTCTTAGTTCATGTTTCCACTGATATTTTGACAATCTTAGGTGATGAGTTTCAAATCTTTAAGGTTGGAAAGCCTCGTTGTTGTCGCCCTCATTTTTAAATCCCCCCTCAGATTCTCAATCTGACTGAACTTGAACTAAACCATCCAGACCCTGACTGGATTAATCTCATACATTTATGTTATAGCCGGTCAAAAGACACATTAATGGAGACTTTTTTTAAACCTAAATCTGTCAGCTATATGAATCATTTTGGGCAAGATGACATGGTATAGAGAGAATAAATGACATTCTGCTCCTGTGAGTTATCTTTGTATTTCTTCAGAAAAGCAAAAAAATAAAAAAAATAAAAATAAAAATTTCATAAATCCAAAGTAAAAAATTAACAATCTTGAAGGATTATAAATTTTATTGGTATTTTCACCCTTATTTCAGGTTGTTTTCATGCCAAAGGATACATAGGACATTATACTTTAGGGCAGAAAATGTTTGGTGTAAAACAGATCATTTTAAATTGAGGTTGTCTATTATGTTGCATTAGACTTGGTCCAGAACGGTCTACAGTTTTTAGTATACGGTAAAATACTCCAAATAGGAATCTGGAATCAGCTTTCACATTGTCTGGCTTCACACATGGAGCTTAAATGGATGCCCAAGACCTAAAGAACCACAGTTGACTACTTTGTGATTGCTTCATTTTTCTCAATGGCTTGTTCTGCCCCCAACATAAAACTGACCTGGTCAATGAACAACACAAATCAGAAAGTAAAAAAAAATAAAAATACAGAGCTGCTTTAATTCAGAGCAGCAGATCTACTAAATTCATTCAATATCACCCTCTTCCATTAATGTGTACAACCACTGTGAATAAAATGTATTCAAGCTTCCATTGCTCACTAAAACATCAGTGTGAAGCAAGAGAGGCTTAAAGGGAAACCGAGGTGTGGTTATCATTGCACCTTCAGTATAAAAAAAAACAACTAAAGGAAATATAATAAATACCATGTTTCTATCTGCTCTTCAATCTTCTCAAGCTAACTTTGCCTGTTTGCTGTTTTTAACGCACCCTGACAACACACAGATCGCTGGAGTGGTTTCCCGGCAACAGGAGGGAGGGTTTGAGTCCCTGATGGAGCCAAAAATACCTTCCAGTCGAGGAAATTGATTCCCTTGAAGTCTTAGAAAGCCTTAAATCTAAGTCAGTAAACAATAAACAGCTAATTAAAGACAGAAAACAGAGGTGAGAGGGTGTGCGGGTGCAGAGCAGGGGGTGCTCTGGTTCTCGGTGAAGGCTGTAAACACATTAGCTGGGAAGCAGCCAGTGAAACTGCGATGCTGTGAGCATGTGGTCAGAAACCAGAGAGCTGCCTCTCTTCTCTCTCCTTCCCCCTGCTCGCCATTATAGCCCCTCCAGCGTCCTTCAAACCACATTTGCTTCTCTCTGCTGCCCTCTAGTGGCCACTGACGATCAAAGCACTCTTGAAAAAAAATGATAAAAATCACAGTTTGGCCCAAAACATAAATAATTAGAACATTTTCTCATTTTTTCGTGTCAGGCATTGAGATACTCTCATCAAGTATGGCCATTCTAATGATGCAATTTCAGCGCTCTGGTTTTAAGGTGGATTTAAGGAGATTGTGACAGAACTTCAATCTTTAAAACGAGGACCAGCTGCATGGGTTTGAACTTATGAGGCCGTTTTCTCATTGAAGCCAGCTGAAAATTATACGCACTTAGACACCCAGTAACGTTTGTTTAATCTTTTTTTAGCAGCTCAGAGGAAAAACCGCAAGCGTTTTATAGCCATGAGCAACGTCCTGACATCTTTCATCAGACGTGAAAGCGTGAGGCAGGTTGTTAAAACGGTGACATCGCCTTTAAAACTGGTTACAGAATGGAAAACAGAGATCAAGAATAAGTGACAAGAATAGTTCTGACCTGAACACTATGAGGAGAAAATGGACTATGCGTAACCTGGGCCCATTTGAAATGAATTCTATATTTTTAGATTTTTGCCCAAATGTTGGTGATGGATCTAAAATAATAAATAAAAAGAATAACTAGGGTTTCTTTTGACCAAATATTAAACAAAAGTATTTAACCAACTTGTGCATCAAATTCTTACTTTTCTAAAGTGTCGCAGCTCCATCAGCCAACCATTGTTATTCCACATGGATAAAGAAGTGTGTATGCATCATCAAAATACCTAAACAAATTGGAGATTCATATAAATGTTGAATGTGGGCACATGTCAGGCAAAGTGCTGCAAAAAAATCTTTTACAGATTTGTTTTTTTTAGTGTTTTCTAGATGTTGCTCCTGCAGTGAATCCCATGTGGTTAGTATAGTGCAATCCAAGTAAAGACTGACCTCATAAATTACTGTTTTGTTATTTACACGAAAGAAGCAGCTGCAATCCATTCTAAACTTTCCCTTGTACTTTGTACTAAATGTTGTAGCTGTATTAGTTGTGGTAATATTGAGAATATAACTTTAGTTAGCATAATTATAGAGACAGGTAATATTAGATGTAGCATGAATTTTTAGGAGTAGCCTTGTACTCTCGGCAAACTTGGATAAAATCCAAACTGGGGCACCTGGTGACTCTCTGAATTTGCATACATTGCTAGGGAGGAGGCGGCCTTGTATTCCTGGTAAACTTAGATAAAAACCGGGAGGACAGGGCAGCCTTGTACTTTCGGTAAACTTAGATAAAACATTAAAGGTATAAGAAAAGTCTTCTCCAAAGTATAATCAAACATATTAAGCTATTTCCTTAAGCATTAAACGGCATGTTTTGAATTAGTTAGTTTTAAATCATATTACTTGCATGCAATTTATATTACTAAGATACAATAGGATTATTAAACCATTATTTTCACTCTTAAAATTATTTCAGGTATTTTCAAAAAGAGCTTTTCCAAATTAGACAATCTTGCAGTTTTAAATCCGAACGTATAGTTAATATTTGTAGCATTAGATTTTGTTTCAGTACACTAAACACTATCTGCCTGAAGCACTGAGGCAGAAGACAAAACAGACCTTGGTGGATGTCATAAATTCTGGTCTAAGAGGGTCTGCAGGGGACACCTGGTACAGCAAGACCCAGTTTGACAATCCATATATCTGCCTGTGGAGCTCTTTAGCATGAGGTAATAAAATTAACATTGGAACAGCCCTGCAAGGAGAAGGCACACCTTCTAAAGCAGGGGTCACCAACGCGTTGCCCGCGGGCACCCGGTCACCCGCAGGGACCTTTTCAGTCGCCCGCGGAGCTACTCCTAAAAATAGCCATTATTATTAGGGAGCACTACCAAAAAATAATTTAATTAAATGTTTTTTCATTGAAGTAATAACGTTTGACGTTTATATTTAGAGTACAAACGAGGGAAATGACAAAAACGTTTAAAGTAAATTGCTTTATGCTTTAAGTCTTTCCTGCTGTTAAAGTTCAGAACTGCGCGCAGGCGCCTGCAGGAAACTATCGGCGTGCAGCAGCGCCTGCAGCTGCACTCTGCGTACCATCACATTTTCCTTTAAGTAAACAAAGAAAAGAATAACTTCTGGAGTTTTTATTATTTAACTCTATTCACAAAACTGTGAAGAAAAAATAAATAAATTGTGCCAAAACATCTTATTCGTAGCGCGCATCGCAACACCTGAACCTGGGAACCAGCACCGTCCTTTCCGTGAACCACATGGGGAGGCTTCGCTTCATGTCTTTATTATTTAGCATCGTCTGAAAAAGAAGTCCGCTGCTCTTGTTTAGGCTTGTGCTGATTTTTGCGCATTGGAGAGGTGCTTGTGCTCTTGCAGGTCAGGTGTCAGACCTTTATTTTTCCACATCTGCTGGGGTCAGCCAGCGGGTGACCCGTCAGCTGTTCGGTTCGCGAAACCACGAAAAAAGCGAATAAACCGGCGACCCGCCAGAACCGCGCAGACTGTCAGAAGCTCAGGCTGATTGTCGAACAACGGGAGGTTCAAACCCAACCCTGTTCATTTTTCAGCTTTGCAGAAAAACGCAAAGCCGGGAAAACAAACAAAAGCAAACTGACCAATAAGACTTGGGCTTTGGGGTTCCCCCGCATCAGACTGACACCGCTGTGTGTGTATAATGTCTTTTGACACAAAAAGATATTTTATTTTCCACAATTTTGCTAATAGAACAGATGGTTAGATAATAAAACTATAACTCTTCTTTTCTTTTTTTTATTTAAAGGAAAATTTACTGCAACAATCCATCAGTTTGCTTTTGTTTATTTCAGTCACTTGTGGCCAGTTTAGAATCACAGAGAAAAACTCCAAAAGGGAATCAAACTTAAAACTCTGTGAGCTAAAAAACTTCTGATCACATAATAGCAATTAACCATAGCTGCCATGGTAAATTATTACTGATAACTGATAACTATTGTGAGTGGTCCTGACATTAATATGATCAGGGAGTATTATCATATATATATATATATATATATATATATATATATATATATATATATATATTTATAAAGACTGTATCAAACAAGTGCCCTTCGTGTTGCTCTGTACCCATGAAATTGCTCCCAGTCTCAAAAAGGTTGGTGACCCCTGTTCTAATGCATATATTTAAATGAGGGGAATACACATTCTTATAAAATGGTCTGTTTTACAGAAGGAGTTCGAATCTCTTTGTGCTGAGGGAGAGATTTCCAAAATGCATTTTGTTTATTTTCTGTTTTCCTTTCGACTCAGGTAATTCTATGTTTGTCATGTGTTGGACTTTTTGATAATCCGGGTGTAATGCTGTTGTAACATTCTGTATTGCATTGAATTCTTTGGATAAAACTCTGGAAATATCTGAAGTCAGCTGTCGTATGATTGTTCTCTGTAACTCCACTGTACACGCAGAGTTCCTGGAACCCAGTAGATCAGAGGAAAATAACGAGCAAGTAAATGTAAGTAGATTTACTCCTCTTGATTTTCAACAGTAATCAGACTAACTTTTCAGGTTACGTTATTAGAAGTAACTATTTTGTCTGATCAAACAAAACTACTGAGCTAACAGCAGATTTCTTTCTTCACGATAAACTTACCGTGTCAGAACAAAATGCCACCCACGTCCTTTCCCACACCTCCGAGCATTCAACTGCAACACTGCATGCGAAGTAAAAACGAGATAAAAGCTACAGCACTTATTTTTGTTCCAATTTAGGCGAATTATCGGCGATATTTATATTGTGCGCCCTCTTGTGGCGATGCAGCGAGAAATGAGGTTCTTATGCGCATGCGCTGTTTTAAACCGCCATGAACAACAGATTTCACCTGTTTGAAGAAAAAGGTTAAGGAAACACCTTTACACGGAACATATTAAAGTTACTGACGGGTATTTTCAGCAGCAGAGCAGCAAGTTATTCTGCATTCTTGATGTTAGGATATGTGTCATTCAAAAACATTTGGTTGTTGTTCAGTAAATTAGTTGATTTTATATCAGGGCAACAGTACCATGGCACTACCTCTAATTTTTGTAACATCAACAACCTGTGAATGTCAGATATTTGCTATATTGGAGTATTTTATTTTATTTATTTTTTTATTCTTTATCCTTAAATTGTAAAATCAAGTCTAACTGAACTTGTTGGAGCCTCACATAATTGTTCTAGGTGTACAGAAACCTATTTCACCCACATATTGAGTTTCCTGGATCTCTTAGGTGATTCCTGCACTGGTGTGAGAATTATGACAAAAACAACAGCTTTAAAGCTATACTTATGTTAAACATAAATGTAGCTTAGTGTTTATTTTACATTAAGCCCCTAAAGGCATACACACTGCATTTTAATTAGAGCAAATTTAAGTCTTTGTTGTTAAATTCAATGTGAAAATGATGGTTGTGACTTAAGTCCTTTAATTAGACAGGACATGTTTATGACGTTAAATGTTATTATGTCAAAGACACCATTTGGTTGTGATTAATATCAGTGCAAATAAACTGAACAGGATATAACAGAATTGAAATAACCAGCATATGTACTGGTATGAAAATGCATAAGGCAGCAGGAACCTGTATAAAACCTAATTTTGAGGCATTTTCCCAAGGAGTTTAGAGTGATACTATTTTTGTATCAGAAATTTAAGAACACTTTCAATGTGAATGAAACTCTAAAGACAGAAGGAGAAAAAAAACAGATGAATATAATGTCAAAGAAGCTGGCTGCAGAGAAGAAGAAAGGGCGCAAACATACAAATCATGCTCTAGTCTGGCACGGTTTCTGAGAGAACAAAGGAAGTTGTTGTTGTTTTTTTTTGTTTTTTTTAAACGTGATTGCGTCAAACTGAGTGAAAAACACTGTATCATATTCCCTGACGCACAAAGGAAAGAGAAAGGGAGAAAAGAAGCAATGAGGAAGTGGGTTCAACATTTTCTCTGAGTTCAGAGTTTAGCTTTGAGTGGCACGAACAACGTGACCAGTAACAACCTGTGGACAATTTACAGAAACTAAACTTCCAGAGACATCTGTGATTCTTACTCGATGTGTAACAACAACCTTTTATTTAACAAAAGAGAATTAAAAAGTAGTGAGATAAAATGCCCTCTAGAGGACATTTAAAAAACAGTAGTGGTAAACGTAGTGGTTTAAAAGAGATCTACACCAGATGCAATCCCTCATAACAAGAACTGACCTACAACAAATGTGGAGATACAATTTCTTGTTGATACAATTGTGTTTTTACAAATGCTTGTTATAAACAAATACATAAAATAGAAGAAGATAATATATAGTTTATGCTGGGTATTCCTACAGGATTTTATACACTCTCAAGTATCATGGATACATACTGAAGTTTACAAAAATATCTCTTGTAAAGCTTATTCGTCTTATATACATATATATAATTTCAATCTGAATTTTCCTCCCCTTATCTTCACCACAGGTCCGGCTCCACCCAGACGACCTTCCTCTGCTCCTCCCAGATGATGGTGCGGAGGCTGTTCAGCAGGGAGTTCTGGTCGCACCAGGAGTCTGGAGCCATGCTGTGATACAGGCATGGCAGCTTGTCCAACAGCGGCTCCTCGCTCTTTGAACAAGCAAGCAGCTGTTCCTCCGTCTGGCCGCTGCGCTGCAGCTTTGACCTGCCAAACGGAAAATAAAAGAGGTGCATTGACTTCAGACCATGTGATATGTGAAATCAGTTCACTGGAGCTAACATGGTAGTTCTGTTACTATCCAAGAAATCACAGGAGTTTTTTTGTATAATTTCTCAAATGCCAATCACACTGTGTGGTAGCGTAGGGGTCATTGACCTGCTGGAAGAGGAAATCTTTTTCATCAAGGATATGCTGCGGGTAGCTTTATACATCTTCCAATGAACATTGACTGGTTTCCTCATTCCTCAAGATAGTAACACTATGTCTCAATGCGGACATGGTGTTTGCAATTGGAGTGTTTTTCTCCACAAATAGCATTGTGCACATAGGTCAAAAAGTTTAATTGTGGTCTCATTGGAACCGGGAACCTTTTACCAAATATTCACTGCGTCTCCTGTTGGCCTGTTGTCTTTCACAAACTTGCTTTAAACACCTCTACAGCTTTAAACCTGACCCGTCTGCTGCGTTTCTTACATTTCATGCTGTTTGTTCACTTATGTTCTCAAACAGACCTGTGAAGCCTTTACAATTACTCACACTTTTGCACTAATGAGGTGTCTTTGGAAGGCAATTGGTTGCACTGGATTTTATTCACAAGTATTGGACCAAAGACTCACGTTTCACATTTTTATTCATAAAACATCAAAGAATTATGCACTAATCTATGTTAGTTTATTAAGTAGGATCCATATAAGGTAGTTTCAGGAAAAGTTCAAGAGGTTTGACATTTCTAGCCCCTGTACATGTAGTGCTGAACAACTCAGTGGCTTCTGTGAAATAAACAAAAACAAAACAAACATACTTCAGTTTACGTGCGTTGCGTGCAGACACGCCAATAAAGATGATAACTGGAAAGATCTCGGAGCGGTGCAGCCGACGCACACAGTCCAGGCCTAATGGCAGCACACAGTGAAGGCCCTGAGAGAAGGAGGGGGATGGCAAAACATGCCGTTAAGTCAGAAAGATTGTCAATGAAATGAGTTTCTTAGAATTAAAAATGACTGTCTGCTTGTGCTGATTTATCTGGTAGTTTTAGTCTCAAATTAAAACCGCAACAATTCGCAATTTGGGGATTTGCATAGACAGACATACCTTAACTCAGTCGAAGAGGAATAAAACCAAGTAAAACATAAATGTGTGATTTTAAAAAAGATTTTGTTGACAGGTTAAATGTCATTTTGTATACAGAGGCTCTAAATATGCTACAAGAGAGCACGTTCTGACCTTTTTTATGACTTTCTCAACACTTTGAAGAGTGTAGCACTGGTTTCCACCAGGCTCCACCTCCTCCAGAATCTCCGACCTCTGGAGCCGAGCAGCATGTTCACTAGAGGTCAACATCTCTGAAGGGACAGAGACAGATCACAATGACTCACACAAAAATAGTACATCCGTTAATCCTGAGCACTAAATATTTAATTTCCCCATGTTTTCCGCTAAATGTTCTTGTTCTTTGTTATTGTAATGATCAAACATTCCCACAAAGATCAACAAACATTTAATTTACCCCACTGCAGGGAACATTGGCACCCACTTACTATTTATAGCTGCTGCAGATTTTTTTTTAGAAATATTTACCTGCTGCTTTTATTTCCTTCCTGGATTACAGCTACAGATAAACACAATGAAATGTTTACCTCTGCCAAGGCAAAGGGACCAGATTGTTTACACAGCCAGTCAGACGCACCATCATTTCAGTATAAAATCGGAAGTAGAGGAAGAGAAGAATCAGTAATCTCACCAATAAAACGTGCTATGCCTACTGAACATAAGGTGTGTTGCAAATGGATTCATGTCCTGTAAACTTCTTCATTCTTTGTCATGTTACAGCCACAAACCTCAGTGGGCTTTAATACGATTTCATGTAAGACACACAAAGAAACAAAGTGATGCATGATTGTGCAGAGGGAAGAATGATATGTGGTTCTAGAAATGTATCAATTTAAATCTGAAAATTGTGGTGTGCGTTTCAGCCCCTTTATACATTTCAAGACACCCAACTGTCTTCAAAGTCATTGAAATGGTTGCCACAGTCGACTAGAGTGTAATTTAATTTAGTACAAATCCAGCGGTTCTGGAGGACGGCACTGAACTCAAGCTGCTAGAAAGAGTGAGCAAAAATTTGAAGATGTGCAAAACTGACAAAGTCGTTCTCCCAAAGACTTGTCGCTTCCAACAAGGCAGTGATTCAGGAGGACTGAGTAGACATGTACTCTCTGCTTTTCAAATTGTTGTGAAACAAAAAATTGCATGTAATTTTCCTTCCACTTCACAGATACACATTTTGTGTTGGCTTATCACACAAAATGCAATAACGCCGCAGCATCGCTTACCAGGCTCACAGAGCTGAAAGCCCTGCCAGCTGCCCAGCTTCTGGTCCAGCATGCGTCCCAGTATTGTTGGCAGCAGCAGGATGGGCCTGCAGACTGGTGGGAAATGAGGAGTTACAAGAGTGTAGGGCATCAGGGTCACACAGCTTTTGGGTGGCGACGGAGAACCTTCAGAGGTGGAAAAAGAGAGGCGAATGTGCAATGTTCATTAGAAACTGTGAACACTGCAGCACCAAAATGGCAGTTAAGACATTGTGATGGTGCTGCTGCGGCTCACTGTACCTGACTCCGTGCCGTTCGTGTTTTCTTCATCCACACTGACACACAGAGGGTTCCTGCCTTGGCGCCCCGTGCTGACAATCCTCACTGCCTTCTGTTCACTGTGGGTGTTTTCTCGTCCAGCCTGAGATGATGACAGTTTTTCCATAACTAACTTAGAACCCTGAACACTTTATTAGTCAGATTGCTTAAAAAATGCTATTTAAATACCTTCTGGCGATTCTTTGTCTGAAAGCTCATATCTTCAATTGTTTGAATCAAAAGTCTCTGGGCCCTGTGACACAGGAGGAAATCTGTTCTCATCTTGAGCTATTAGGATCTACTACCGGCTCACAGCAGAGCACCAACCTGTAATAATTGGGTACTGTTCCACTCTGCAGGTCAAGCAGCTGGCACGGGTGAACTTGGCTCGCTTGCCACAGATCCTCGGTGCCGGCAGGTCTCGTGTTTGTTACATGTAGGATATTGTTGCACGACACGGCCAAGGTCCCACTGGCACCAGCGGGAAGGGATAAATTGACCCGAATGTAAAAGGAGTCTCCTGACGACATCTGGCTGTTCTGCAGCTGTTGCAGCAGCGCCTCGTAGTCTGCGCAGGACGACAACGACAGTAAATTTGCTGCAGCACCTTCATCACCAGCCGTCTTCTGCACATGACGCTGAGGATGTTTGTTATTTATTTTGTGCTCTCTTAGATGACACACTACAGGAGAAGGGTCCAACTAGTTTAGATGCCCATCGCCATGAAGGCGAATGGAAAACATGAATGAATTGTTTCAGAAGGACGAATTAACACCTTTGGCAAACTATCACATCTCTGGCTGTTAGAGGCATCCATAAGGTTCATCAGCAGTAGTCATTGGTGCACAA
Organism: Poeciliopsis turneri; assembly: GCA_922788865.1. NCBI lineage: Eukaryota > Metazoa > Chordata > Actinopteri > Cyprinodontiformes > Poeciliidae > Poeciliopsis > Poeciliopsis turneri. Next base: position 443,865 of record CAKLNU010000131.1, read on the forward strand.
CTGATGCACCAACTTCTTATGAGCTGAAACAAGCCCGCTAGTCAAGAATGAACCTATGATTAGGCCTGTCACGATAACAGATTTTGCTGGGCGATAAATTGTCTCAAAAATGATTGCGATAAACGATAATATTGTTTGAAGACCTTTTCACATTGATTTAATGGAAATTACGTAATAATACATGCAATTTCCTGCCAAAGATAGATACACTTTACTTTCAAAAGACACTTAACACTGGGACTGATAGACAAAATAAAACAACCAAAACCAAAAATAAAATAGATTCTTAGTCTCCATTAACAATAAATGTACTTGAATAAAAACTAAACAACATAAAGCCAAAGTGGAAATAAATACTGCATTCAACCAAAAGAGTGCAGATTATGAAGTCTGTATTGTATATTGCCCTGATGCAATAGTTCAAACTACAGGACTTTTTACCCCGAACGACAATCTTAGAACGTTCTTCGTTCTGAATAATGTAGATCGTTGTGCCGCTCCGATCTAAATCAAGGATTTATCCAGACTGGGAGAGTGACGCAGCCTGTTGAATGTGACCGGTAGCCAATCAGAAAGCGCGGATTCTCCTCCTGCTTTCTGAGGGGAAACACGGAGGGAATCCCGAACAGCTGACACGGTGCAACCCGAAGTCCAGCAGACATAGGAAACAACATGAATGTTTATTCAACGTTTCGTGCAAATAAAATATAAATAACTAGGGGAGGAGTTGGAGCAAAATTCCTACCAGAAAACCCGGTAACTTTTCAGCTGTTCTTCGTTAACGTGACATAAATAGTTATAATGATTTTCATTCAGTCAGACTGACACTAGCCACATGCATTGCAGGTAGATTGTAGTAAGGAATTGATTAATGCCTGGTTTCAAAGTTAGTGAACTGGACTCATTATTTTGTGTCCATTGTTGGACACAACACGGTTTCGATCGAACCGTTATAGCTAGGATTTCTGTCGGCTAATGTGTCTCAGGTTTTGATAATGGGCCGACAATCCGCGACATAAGATGGTGCAGCGCGCTGGGCATTACACTAAGGAAGTAAGGAAGGGAGAGTTAGTGGAGAGCACCGGAGTGGAGCCTTTTTTCATTCAGTGTCATCAACAGTAAGAGAAAAAAGCAGGAAGAAACGATATAGCAGATAATTAAAAGGAGGTCGATAGTTTTAATTTATCGTTCGATTAATTGACTTATCGTTTATCGCGACAGGCCTACCTATGATGTACAATATGTTTTCTTTTTTTTTTTCTTTTTGCTGATGCCTGAAAGGTTGAATTTTCAACACACAAATTGGTGATGGAATACTATTTGCTGGACTATTTGTTTGTCTGTAACTCCATGATTTAATTACTCCACTCTAATATGAGTCAAAATCCTTTAGTGAATGAGAAAAATATTTAAATAGAGGTAACATTTTGATGCTATTTCTCCATGTGACAAGATGACAAATGAGCCGTTATCTAATTTTAAAATCGCAAAAAAAATCTGCTTCCTGATAACTTCACATCAGCTGGAACCGTTACTGCCTACTGACTTAGAAAAAATACAACAAAACACAAAATGCACAGCAGCATCAACTCTGCTCTGCGTTTTAGTCTTTTTAACGCTGTCAGGTTTACCGTTTTGCCTGGGGCGGAGGGACAGCTGACAGAAGCCCGTAACCTGGCCCAGAGCCCATGTTGCTTCCTCCAGAGTGGAGTCCTCCAACACCATCCTCAGAGCCCTGCTGTTTTGCTCATACCTGACCTGCAGAACCACAGCTTGATAAGAATTGCATTATTCATTACAGGAACACTTCACATTTTTTATCAGCACACTCACCTCCACAATCTGCGCCCCGGGGCTGATGCCGGCAGTATGGGCTGCGCTGCCCTCAGTCACCTGGTGCACAAACACTCCAGACTTGTTTCCTCCCACGACTGAGAGCTGGCTTAGCAGGGCATCACACTGGAGGGAGAGGCCAAGAACGCGGCCATTAACGCGGATGGCTTTTGGACGAGAACGCACCAGGAAGGGAGGGGCTGAGGATTTTGAGACACTGAGGAGAAGAAAGAAAATTGGGATTGATTTCTAGTATTCACTCCAATTATTGAGAATTCTTTGTTTCAAAGTTGTTTGAACTTGGAAACAATACATTTAAAATACATTTTAAGCCTACAAAGCCACCCGGATTAGCTCAGACCTGGCAGAGAAATGAGGAAGTAGGAGATTCGGCACTAATTCGGATAGTTGAGTAAGACTGTATCTGTTTATTAAATCTGTTCATAGAGGTTTACAGGCCTATTTTTTTTTAATTGACAAGATATTGTTTACAGTTTATTCCATTTATCACCGGCATTCTTCTACAAGTGACTATTTACATATTTAGGCTGTACTTTATAAATCCCAAGACACTTTTTGTCCTCACCAGTCAGAGCTGGAGCCATGAAAAGAGGAAGGTCTGGCTTTCTCCTCATCTTCACTTCCTGCTGAACAAAAGAGAGGCTGTAAGATGATCTGGCACCAGGGCTGCTTTCCCCAACAATAATATGCCCGAGTTAATGTATCGCTCGTCAGAGCTGACAAAGGTTCAAATTAAAACAATAAGTAATATTGTTACTAGGTATTTCAACTAAACAGCAAAAGACCAGACACTGAGGACAGCTCACTGTAGGACAGCTTTTGTATCTACGTACCATCAGAAAGTAACACAAAGTCGTCCAGCACAGAGTCAGTTTCTGCTGTTTCCAAACTGCATGAGAAGGAAGAACAAATGAGAATGAACTTTGGAAATGTTCTTTGACACAGAAGTCAGCGGGAGGCTGACAAAGCTAAAACGTCAGACAACTCTTAGCACGGAACATTCCCTTGGACTGCAGGAACAAAAGTAGAAAAAAGAAACAGGATTAAAGAGTACAAACAGACAGCTCAACACCGCTCGCCCTCCTCCATGACTGCGTGACATGAACCTCACATTCCTGTGAATTAATGATTCACCTGAAAGTCATCTTACAACAGCAGAAAATAATGCAGAGGACAGAATTAAAATTTTCCTTTTTCCTGGTGTGTATGGTGACACCCATTCCCACCATCACAAATGACCTTATGGACTAGAACAAATTCAATGTACGTGTACATATACTACAGCAGACACACACACACACCTGCTGTCTTCAAAAAAAATGTCTTGTCTTCTACGGAAAGACTCCGGACTGGGTGGTTCCACGCCTTTGGATCGGATGCTGGAGGGAACAGCATCTTCTGACTAAGAGAACATAAATACAGCAAATAAAAAGCACTGATTTCATTCAACGTTTCTCAGGTTCTGTTGGAATTTTGCATTATTATGTGGACTAGTTATGTTAAGCTTAACAGAACATGATTTCTTGAACATGATTTTGAACATGATTTCCCAACAATATTGACGGTAGCAGAAATCTCATGCGGTTGGATGCTTTTCCTCAGAAGAGACTGAAAAGCTAGTCAGGTTTTGAATATATTTACTTATCGCCATAGCCAATGGACCAGTCAAAGTTTAGATGATTTTTTTTCATGATTTATTAGTGAAAAAATTAAATTGTATATTATTTTCCTTCTACTTCACAATTACAAGTTATCACATAAGGACGCAACAAGTCTGATCAAGTTTAAGGTTTAACATTTTGAAAATCATCACTTAACACTAAATTCTTCTTAAATAGAAACCCATCTCTCACAGCGACATGTTACATACCTTTGAGGTGCAGGAACTCAGGGACATGGGGTTAAGTGCGTCCATGCGGCGTAGTCTCCGTCGGTCTGGAACAGGACATTCTTCAGAGCTGGAAGTTGGACTCTCCCAGCTGATCTCCTTCACCTTCAAACCCAACCCAAAGGCATCAGTAAAGTCACTTCTGCATCTGTAGTACTTTTGTGTGAATGTGGTAATTTGTGTGCGAAAAACATACACCAGATTTCCGCAGGCGGGGTCTGGGGCTGCACTTTGCCTGGAGCGTGAAGACGGCCTCCTGCAGCTCCACCATCTGACTCCTCAATGTGTCCTTCTCAGCCAGGACGCGGGCGATCATGGCCTGGGCTTCGTCTCTGGACTGGTAGGCCTACACACACACGGGAAGATTTCAAATGAATCAAAAGGTGCTCTGTTAAAACTAAATAGCATCCTTACAGCTCCTAACTAAGGAAGGCCAGATTCCTGACTCATCTAGATGGTCACCATGGAAACGTGGTTATGGACCAACTAAACCTGGATTTTTTCAAATTAATACATAACATTGTCGACGATGGCTTCCATCAAGAAAAAAGAAATGCAGATTGGTATTAAAGTGGTGTCACATTTCCTTTTTTACTAACTAACAATAAATAACAGAAATGTGGAATAGAAAAATAATGATTCATCTAAAAATTGTATAGAACAAATACATTTTTTATTTTTATTTTTAAGCTATTAAAGATGGGATTTAGAAAAAAATGTTCAGCATGTTTAAATTATGTACAGAATATGATACATTTCATAGTACAAATACATTAGGTAGGCTCATCATTCTTAACTGATAGATAAAGATTTCACTTAAAAATAAGGGAAGCATTAAATGGGGAGGACTTCTTAGGGAATAACAAGATTTTTGAACCCATGATTCAAAAGCAATTTTTAATTCAACTTGAAGACACTCAGGCACTGTCACAGACAACAAAAACAATGAGATAAGGCTGATAGCGCCATGATGCAGCTTGGAGACACTTGATACTTTCTAAGGTGTGGGAGATTATAAGCCAACATTTTTCTTAGAACAGCGCTCGCGTTATAAATAGCAGCCAGGACGCCTCATGGGAATAACGTGTGCAACAAAGCATGCTTTTCATGCTTTGTTGCACACAAAGCATGAATTCCTCTCACGCATTTCTGCTTTGAGAGGGATTTTTTTTAGTTGTCAACCAATCTAGTATGCCTTCTTAAATAAAAAAAAAAAAAAACCCTAACTCAAAACGGGAAGCTAAAACAATCATAAAACAATCCAATAAAAAAAATACTGATTTTACTGGTATGTGGCATTTATGAGGAAATAATAAGAAAAAACATTATGGCGGATCAGTTCCAGCTAAACATTGAAGGTAAAATATGAAACAGAAGCACACAACTTGAAAAAACGGTGGCGATATTAAGTAGTGACTGAGGGGAACAGTTCCTGCACCCACCTGGTCCCTCTCTATCTGAAGTTCCTTCATCTGGCTCTGGACCACAGTGCTCTTCTGCTGTTGCATCTTACAATCCAGAGAAAGCTTCTGCACCTGAAGGCTCAGAGCCTCTGTCTGATTCAACAGCTGAAAAAACACATATGGCTAAATTAAAAACATAATCAATGTCAGAATCAAAACTGCTGCTCAGCTCTTTAAAAAACGTGCCTAATCCAACATGTAAACTAATGAAAAAAAAAACAAACATAGTTGATATTTTCCTTGTGATCATGGGACAGTTTTATACGTCATGGTTAACTTCGCGCATGGAAATCTTGAAAGGTCACCATCTGTCAATACTGTTAAGATGAATTTGCATGTTTTCTCCTCATTTGTAATGATAGCAGAGCACAGACAGGCACACACACCCCCTGTTTGTCTCTGAACAGCTTTTCATTCTCTTCTCTGTAGCTTTTCAGATGCTCCGCCAGCTCCACCTGACTGTCTATTGCCTCTGCCAAGTCCTGCTGCAGGATGTCCTTATGAGCCTGACAGGTGAGAGGAAGGCAAGACAAGATCACGAGGAAATAAGGAGAGGCTGATCCTAGTTCTGTTGAAAGTTCATCTAAGAAAACTGACACGACTCAATGAGAGGTTTCTGACCTCGTCCTGCAGCTGTGGGGTCTGAGAAGAAGAAACGCTTCGGAGGGAACGCTGTTTGTGGAACTCATTTTCCATCTGAATGCTCTGTAGATCCGTCTGCAGCTGATATACCTGCCATCGAAGACAACAAATACATCCCAATGTTGATAATGAACTGTTGTGTCCTAATGAAAACAAAACAGGTGTGTTTTATATGCCATGGTGAAGTTTGTTTTTGTAGCTTGACATAAGTCTCAAACAGTTTCTTTATAAATTCACATCTCTTAATAAAGAGCTGATATTCTGGTGTTTGATCCAACAGTACATGAATACCAATTATTTTTGCTTCATTTTTTTTTTTTAAACTAAACAAAAAAGAAACATGGTCATCTGTACAACCTTCCCATAAGTCCTACTGTGATATTGCAGAAAGATGTTTCACTTTCTACTCATGAACAGCCATTTTATTTGTGTCGCAGTTGATCATGCAGTGAGGAAAAAATAGAAAAACGCTAAAAACTAGAGATCTAAATAAAAGGGTCTAAATAAAAATGGAGAAGAAAAAAAAAGTACACAAATGTGTAGTCAACAGTCATAACGTTGGTTAGAAGGATTGTGGGAGTGCATTTGGGCCGATGTTTTCATTTCCTGATAAGAGGGTGAAAAAGAGGACAAAAGTACAAGAAGATAAGAAGAAGACAAAAATAAAGACAAAATCTGAGACAAAGACAAAGGAGGAGCATTGAGCTGGTAAAAAAATTATTGTACATATGACAATACAAAAAAATTATCTTACCGCCTAAAAGTCAACTAAAAGCCAAAGATGAACAGCATGGACAACCGCGTTGTCATTATCTTTGTGTTGTGCTTGATGTGCTTTAACGACTTGTGATCCACAGTGCATGTGTATTTATAGTTTTATTTTTCGAATGTATGGTTAAAAATAATTAAAGAAATACAAAAAAAATTGTTTGGAACTCATCCAAAGCTTGTTGGTAGCACCACAGATTTCTTAAGTTTAGAAATGCTTATAAATAAGACATATTGTGCTATTGTGCAAACAAAAAAAAAAACGTGCTGCGGTTCTAATAAAGAGATTACGACATCCTTTGGTCAAAATTCCTCAGAAAGTGAAGCTGCTGCTTTTTTAACACCTCTTGTCAGAATGATGGGTTTTTTGTTAGTGTGAGCTGAGTCACCACAGCTCCTTCTTTCCACCTGTCCTATCAAAGTCAAAGGTCACTGCAGCTGTTCGATATCTGAAACACAACATGACTAACCCTGTTTGTTTCAATAACCTCATTGCCACACATTGGTGCCATAATGTAGAATCCTTCAGGTTGAATAAGAACCAGTTACATAAACGTTTGGGTTTAGTAGTTGGTTTTCTGTTGAAGCTGAGATAAAGAGCTTCGGCTTTCACCCTAGACAAATTTCTTTCGGTAATAGTAGCAACAGCAGCAGCGACTGCTCAAAGTGCTGTTAATGTCTTCAGTGACAAACTGCTCAGTGTGGTTTCCTGGTACAGAAAAAATGCTTCAAAGACGCTCCGGTAGTCATATTTCCTAATTAGGATATGAAAAAAAAAAGAAAAAAAAAGGAAACTACTCATAGAGCATGATTAGCTCATTTCCTTTTAAAGTAAACCATTTAATTGCTAAAGAGAAATTACTAAGTGTAAGAAAAAAAAGAAAAAAAAATACTTCCCACAAATCATCCGACTTTTGATGTAAGAAAATCCAGAAAGTTTTGATAAATAATAATAATAATAATAATAAGAGAAAAAGGTTTCGAACATGATACAAACTATTTTTTTATTGTCTGCACATACAAAGTGAATAAATAACACATTTTCACTTTATGTGTCTAATCTTTATACAGTACTTTAGACTCATGTACAACAATTAAAATTTAAGCTTGACAGCTAAATATTGTTTAGTAATGTTTAGCCATAAACATTTTTTAAAAAAAGGACCTTGAGTAATTCAACAAAGCTGTTGGGACAATGCTGCATAAAACATGCTATATTTGTTTCCTTCTGCCAGAACATTGTTCGTAAGATGAAATACTGTCATTTCATATTGCACAGCAGAGAATATTGTGAGATTGGCAAAAGACAGAACATGCCGTGGTCATGAAGCTGACCTTTACAGTTTAGACCATAGTACTGTATGTGCTTCATCAGAATGGTCATTTGTAAACCAGAGAAAACAAATTCTGATGATTTTTTTCTTTGGGAAAAGACGTGAACTATCACAGACAGCATGCCAGCATTTATATAACGCAGGGAATTATTGGTTAAAATTTAATCACATTCTCCAAAGAGTTTTTCAAAAGATCTTCTTGATCGTTAATGGAAAAACCTAAGAATTACAGTCAGTTTTTAGACATTCCCCTCTATATCCACGTTCGCTCTCTTCTAGGAAGAAACAAGTTATAAAGGAATTGAGGTGGAATTCACGATGATCTAATTCATTATTTCTTCTGAGCCTCCTTTTTGCACTTTGAATCAATTTTTTTATATTGTTAACATTAATCATGTTTTCCCTGGATTAGCAATGACAGACATTGAGACTCTCAGAAGGAACAAGAAATTATAACCTAAATTAAATATTAGATGCTGCTTCTATTTTTCAGGAGAAAAAAATATTAAAACACAAAGAGAAATTTTAAGGCAAAAACTCACCTGCAGGTTCAGGTCGTGCAGCCGCCCGTTGATCGCCGATTTCTCCTCAATGCTTGCAGTGTAGCGGATGTACAAGTCGCACTTCTCGTCCTTCAGCTTGGTGACTTCCCGCTGCAGAGAGCTCAGGTGTCTCTGCAAGCATGCGTTTTCAGTCTGAAGGTGGCTGCATTTCTCTTCCTGCTCCATCAGCTGGCTGACCTCCGACTCCAGGGAGGAGCAGCGGGCGCTCATCTTGCCAGCCTCATTGCGAGCCTCCTGCAACTCCGTCTGCATCCCTGTTACCGCTCTGATGAGATACTCGGTCAGCTCTGAGTACTTAATCAGACCTATGAGGAGGAAAATGCAGGTGAGCTGTAGGAGACAAAGACACCCCTTGAAAGTGTAGATGTTTTAGGACACTTACCGCTGAATCTCGAGGGCTCTGTGCTGGGCTTACGTCCTGTAATTTGGGTGTAGAGAACTGGATAATGAATCATCAGCCCCTCCAGCAGAGCTATAGCTCCGTTTCTTCCCTGGGTCCTCAGCAGATCCAACATGTAGCCTAAAAGGTGCTACAATTAATCTCCATTTGTCTCAGATTCAGCTTCATGCGAAAGATGAAAAGTTTTATTTGGAAAGAACACAAAAACCCAGTTTTTAATCCACCAGAATTCAGTTTTACATATGTTCATTGTTGTTAACCTTGATCAATTCTCAAATAAAACATATTGACATGTCTTGACAGACATTCAAACAACTTTTGAAAGTAAAATTTTGTTAATTTACAAAGTCAGAAACCTTTGACATTTCGAGTCAATGCGCTAACAACTGCTGAATCTGTTAGACCCTGAATGTCAAATTAACTTTCTATTCACTTAAATGATTACATGTCTGCTACTCTAAATGCTAAAATAATAGCATGATGATACAGGAATAATTGCTGTATTAGCTCTCTAACTGGATGAATGGTGGTGTGGCAAAATAGTTGCGCTCCTACGGAGGGTTCTGACCTTCCTTCATCTCTAACTTCTCCTTAGGTATGTGTGTGTGCGCGTGTGTGTGTGCGTGCGCGTGTGTGCGTGTGCATGATTGTTTGTCCTGTTTGATATGTACCCCGCCTCTCGCCCATTGACCACTGGAAATAGGCACCAGCTCAGAGCTCCACTAACGATAAGCGGGTAAGATAATGGATGGATGGACAATTTAGCTCTTTGTGAAAATGTAACAATAATACCCTTGTGGAGTGTGTCCCATCTTATCTCTCTTACGGCTTTTCAGAAAGTCAAAAATCATATCGACAGTGAAACGTGGTGGTGGTAGAGAGGTGGTCTGGGGGGCCACTTTGCAGTTTCAGCACCTGAACCATTTATTGTAATTAAGGGAACTATTAATCTTGTTCTCTTGCCTAAAAATGTAGGAGATTTTAAGCAAATCTAAAGGCAGAGGGATGTTTAACCAGCACACTAGAAGATTTATCCCTGAATGTAAAACAATGGATGGGTTTGGAGGGCTTGTCAAACTACACACTTAAAGTTAATTCAGGCGCTGTGGTAGGACCTCACATATTCATGGTTAAAAAAATCTCCAGTGTTGCTCAATACAAGCAATTCTGCAACAAAGACTGGGCCAAAATTCCCCCACAGTTATGTAAAGCATTAACAGTTTTCCTTCATGCTTGATAGCAGCTGCTTGTGCTACCTAAGGCAACACTGCTAGTTATTAGATTTGGATGACAATAACTTTTTACACAGGGTCTGGTTGGCCTGATTAGATTCTCCATTTGATGAATTAAAAGAACATTTGAAACTGGCTCTTTGCATTTACTGAGCTCAGCTTCATCTGGCAAACTTTGTTTGACAATCTGAGATATTTAGAGGGGGGAAAAATGTAAACAATAGGCATACCTTTGATTGGCGTATTAAAAAACAAAAGGAGGACAAAACAGAACCCATAACTTTACAATAAGAAGTTGCAGAAATTCTTATCAGCTTGAGCAGATCTAACTTTCTTAAAACAGTCAAACAGAAAGTCTTATCAGGAAGCTTACTTGTTCTCATGCAGCGATTAGTCAGATTGTGACGGGAAAGGATCTCGTCTTCATCCACCTCCGTGAGAACCTTGACCTGCCTCAGATAAGGGAACAAGATGCACGGCCGGACCCCGAGGGAAATCCGGTGACGGTTGTCATTGATCAGCTCCCAAAGTTCCTCCTCGCTCAACTCCTTCAGGTTGGGACCCTCTGGAACAGACTCCTCCGCCATCCTTAGTGCGTTGGGTCACTGATGCGTACACACAGCTGAAGCCGGTGAGGCGACAGCGAACACACACGCACACACACACTTCTACAGCAGACCAAAAGACTGAGTGAAGGAGTCAGGTGAAGTATGATTAAAAAAACAAAGGCAGGGTAGTTTCCACGCCCTGCTGATTATTTCAAGCATGCCTCTGTGGGCGTGAAGGAAAACCTGTGTGACAACCTTCATTGTGCAGCTCAGCTGGAGGCTGGCACAATCATCTGGTCATAAAGAAACAGGTTTTCACACATACTCGCTATATTTTAACCACATTCTTAAAAACAATCAGCTAAACAAAGCGTTAATGTAAGCACCTCACTCTTGGATGCTGTTTGTTTTTAAAGGCATATTCAGTGTCTTGTCTAACAATAACAACCTTCCTCTCTGCCACAGTGAACGAGCTCTGAGGTTAGTTTTTCACGTAATTTTTTGGGGGCCGAGGCTGATTAAAACAGGTTCAGCTTAATTCCTAATCACAGGAAGGTAAACGTTCTGCGCCACAGACAGGAGCAAACACAGAGAGCAACAGAGCAAAGTCCTCTTCCACAGAAGGAGGAGGACTTCCTCCTCCTGGAAATAATATCACCAGGACAAAGTGTTTTTCTAAGCCAAACATACGTGGGCTTAGTGTGTCATAAGGGAGGATGTATATGAATTGAAGCCGCTTTAAAATATATGTATAAGTGTAAGTGCTTTGCAGGATGTCTTTTATCAGTGGGCACAGAAAATGTATGGAAGTTTAATGAAAGCTTTTGGAAAAAGCCCTGTAAACTGTTTACGTAAGTCGGATCTACAACTTATACACCGACAACGACAACTATTATCTCAAAGACAGAACCGGTTTTAGGTTATAAAATCAAACTGATGCGACAACACACCACCCATAAAAAAGCTCACAGAAGATTCAAAATTCTTAAAAAGTATCTAAGAATTAAAATACTGAAAACGATGACTCTCTTTCTGGGGGATAATCAGCTTCTGTCAACAGTACAAGGCCTGATGATCTGCCTCATAGTCCTTAAAATAGTAAAAGCTGAACATCATGTGGAATTTTCCAGTAGGATATAAACAACTACATAAAGCAGAGATTCACAATAATAGTAATAAAAAAAAAGAAAAAAAAAGCGCAACAACAACTGAATCATCCCACGTTTAATAACACAGATCACAGATAGTTCTGACCTGTAAGTGTGAATCATCTATACATTTTGGAATTCCACACAACTATTTAGAAGACTGATTTAAACCTATGACAAACCAATCTCAGAAATATTGTGAAAACTACTACAATATTTTACAATTTCAGAGAACTTTCAAAAAGTTGAAAGATTTCTGTAGAAAAAACTGTTCAATTAGGTATGCTCTCTAGATCCTGAAATTAAATCTTTACATTGCAACTGTTTAGAAACTCCAATTAGTGGGGTAGTTGACAGGAAAATTGAAAGCTTATTAGCACTAACAAGCATTTGCATTTCACTCTATAGAACTTTTTTTCTTCCTATATATATTTATGAACCGGTGTGTATAAATGCATGTATTACTTTTTCTTATAACCATTTAATCTTCTTGTATAAAGCTTCTTTCATCTGCCTTCTAGGTGCTGTATTTGTACTAAATTACACACTGAGGCCCACATAAGACTGGTCGTATCACTTTAATTGTTCCTGTTTTTCAGATAGTGCCTTGAAAAATTATTAACTTTATTAACAGTCTTACTGACAATGAATATATTTAGACAATAATTACATTGGTTTCCATGGTGCACAGTATTGAAGCTGCTACATGATCGGTGTTTCTCCAGTAGGAAAAGTAGTAACTTCTTCAAACTCACAAAAATAATAAGTGTATTTGTAGATTCCTGCTTATGTTGTATTTCTCGCCACTATCAGCAGAAAACTCAACATAGCAACCATTATAGGGGAAATGTGTGAAATAATGTGATCAGTGACAAAGCACAGTCAATTTCTGTCATTATTTGTTAGTTATTCAACACTTTGATTAGAGGAAACCACTTTAATTAATGACATGATTCTCCTCGCTTTATGTTAGTAGTGGTAATGACAGTTTGTTCAGGGCTTCGCCTGTAGACACAAACATGTTTTGGGAAACTCCTGCAGAGACATTTTAAGAAGAAGCCAGTTTCACTGCATGGCTTTGATCATTGAAAGGTTTTCACATTGTATTCATATCCAGTCTGCATGCCTTCATCATGGACGTCATGTGGCTGCTTGGTTTTAGAAGAAATATGTTCAGACTCAAACTGTGGTTTGCAGAACTATTCCAAGAGACACAGCAGTGCCAACTAAGAAGCATCGTGAAACATGACGATGTCCTGAAAAGCCTTAAATTATTAATTTATAAACATCTGGAGAAGCCATTAAAATGTTCTAATTATTTGATTCAATCAAGGTATCTTTTCATTACAAGTAAGACGCCTTTGCTGCAGCATATTACTGACAAATATACAGAGCAAACAACACAAGTGGAAGAAACGTGAATACACCAAACTTTACTTCCTAAAGTAAATTACAATTATTTCAAAACAAATAATTAAATCCAAACATTACAGGGAAGAAAAAATCATTCAAATAAACCAGTAAATTAGATATTTGCTCTTGTATCTCATTCATATGCCTTTGTTGTACTCACTGTTATGTGTCAATCACTGCCTCACTCTAAGAACACTACTGGTTGGTGATTTTTATGTAAGCTTTTGCTGCTTGTATCACAGGGTGCAGCGCCCCCTGGTGCTGAGGGAAGTCCTCACAGCTTTGCTTTAGGACCTTGCTGATATTCTCCAGGTCCTCCATTTGGCTCTGCAGAGTGGTTCTTATTGTATCGCTGCTGGATGACAGTTTGTAGCTCCCCTTGCAAATGGCCTGCAGCTTCTTGTTTCGCTCCTGCAGAGCAATTAGTAAAGTCTGGTCCTGGAAAGAGGTGAAGAAAGACAAGGTGAAGTTGTTTGGTGCTTGTACATTTTTGAGTATTTGCAACACCCATCATTCACGGCAGATGGAACAATAAGACATTATCTCAATTGCTCATTGTTAATGTGTGGGGGAGGTTGTTAAAAATAGAACCTGTGATACTCATGCCAGGAATTACAATTGTGTTGACTTGACGTAGGCAAAAAAAAAAAAAAAACCTTAAAATAAACTTGGTCATTACGCCTTTATTGGGCTGTTGTGTAACATGATGTGATTCATTTGTTTGACTGATGAATGCCAGTTGTTATTTTTTAGATGAAGAATGAAGGTAGGGCACTGCACTTGGTTCATTTTTATGACCGATGAGTAATGCTTAAAATACTTACCCCAACTATTTTAATCCATACAAAAAACTTGAAAAAAAAAGATTTGCTGGCATATTTACCATGTCTTTGTTATCCTGGAGGTTTTGAAGGTTTTGGCCTATCTCTGTGCTGGTATTTGACAGTTCAGTTACGTGTTGCATTTGTAGCTGAACATTCTCAGCCAGGAGAGTTTTCTTGCTCCCAAGCTCCTTCACCTCCTCTTCATAATTTTTAAAAACCTGAAGAGACATGTGTAGGATAATTATGTAATTTGCTCCTTTTATTTTTCTGGATGTTGATAAATCTACTGCTCTTACAATCAACTGTTTTTGGATTTTCTTCTCCAGGGCAGCGCTGGAGCGTTTCAGCTCCCCCTTTGCAAGGTGTCTGCGGCGATCTCGGATCATGGCATCCTTCCGTATATCGAGGTTTTCTCTTCTCTCCACAGCTTTCTCGCTTTCCCTCATCAAATACTGTTGTCGTTTCGTCAGCTTGTCAATATGTGACTGCACAAATAGTGTGGAAGGTCAAAAATAGGAATAAGAAAATGCATATTACATTTTTGAAAAATCATAAAGTGTCATTGAATTTATAAAGTAGGATGTATTCTACTTTTTGCCACCACCAACCACCACTGGCACTACCCTCCTCATCCTGAAAGGTATCACACCTTTACAGAAAATCAATAATTTGACAGTCACCAGGCAAGAAGCAGGTGGTGACAGAAAAGGGAAAGACACATAACAATTCAAAATCAAACCCAGATCAGCAGCAATGACTGTTCAGGATGCTCACTCTGCCTTTACATCACGCGGCGCACCAATTCAGTCAGTGTTGTGAAACTGAAGATGAGTGACAGCTTAAATTATTTGAGCAGACTCAAGTAATTTGTATGTGGGTGATTATGCACTCTTCTACTGTGAATAAATGTCTGGAATGCTTGAAATATTTTTGATAGGATTAGTATAACTTCCCAAAAAAGGTAAACTGATTTAAATTAGTGGACAACTAATTTAGCTGATAAGGTTTTTTTTTATTACTTGCACTTTTTAAAAATCAGTTGCACTTTTGCTCATATACAGTTACACTTTAGTCTTATAAGAATGTCACTGTGCCTCATAGCATGTCTTACATAACATACAGTAAAAAATAGCTATATAGAACGATATGATTGAAAAATTGATCATAATATAAATGTTTGATATCAGTCAATGATAATTGATTCATTTTAGATTTTAAATAGGTGAAATACTGCCAAACTGGTGATGTGACCTTTCCTCCATATCTCCATTTTCCATTCAAACTGTGGTACTCATTTTTTCCCCTTCCCTTCAAGTTGTGTTTTAGTTTTAAGCAGCTGTAAGGCATGGTGGAGAAACCTGAAATTGCTGCCTTGAAACGTACTCAATAGGTTGTTGCTAGGTAACCAGAGAATGAGCGAGCAATATAAAAATACCATTGCAAAGAAACTAGAAAGACAACACTTTGTTTTTCAAATTTTTTACCTCAACAAACAGTAAAATGATAACATTGAATCTGGTTTTATTATATCTCCTCATCATGAAGCTAAATATGTTTACCTCCATTCGATTCATTTCAGCATTCATTTTCTGGATGTCTCCTTGGCTAATGTCGAACTCCACCACTGACCGAGTCTCCTTTAGAATATGGGTCTTCCTCTCCCACAGCATGATCTGCTGCCTGCAGATTACAAGAGCCTAAAGTCAGACTGAGAAGCTGCTCTTTTAAATATGTTTAAAATATGAGCACAGAAACACATCAGCTTAAATTTCTTGTGTATTTTTAAAATTATATTAAAGCATGTAATTAAGATGGTGACCAGTTTGTGATTAAATGTGACTGACTTAGCCTCCACCAGACACTTGAGGAGGTTCTCTTTTTCCTCCTGAGTGTTCTCAAGTTTCATGTGAAGACTGGCTGATCGCTCTTCAGCATCCTGACAAAGATACATTCAAGTTAGTTCTGCTACAACGTTAAAAAGAGAAGGATAGCAAACAGCCATGCCATGCCTGGAGTCTGTGTCTAAAGTCTGTCTCCATCTGCAGGTTTTCCAACTCCAGAGTCTCATTTCGCTCTTTGTTCTTCGTCTTCAGCTTGCAGAGTTTCTCGAGGTCTTTCCTCAGAAGCACTGAGCTCTTGTCCAGCTCTGTCAGCTCTCGCTCCTCTTGTTTAGTCTGACCTGGGCGTGGTGAAGTTACAGTTAACATTGTTTAGGGATGCTAATGGTTAAAAAATATATATATATTACAAGTGATTAGCTTTACAATTAAATGTGGTATTAGACTGGAAACTCATACACAACAAAATTACTGTACTACATCTGATTTAAAAGTGTCTTATAAAACCCAACAAGTGATTTTCTGTGCATGGGATACGTACTATCGAGTCGGATATCCTTCATTTGTAGTCCAGTGCAGTCTTTCTGCAGTTTGCGCATCTTCTTGTTGTTGGCATCCAAATCTCTGGTCAGTCCCACCAGGGTTCCCTGGTGCAGCAACCAGAGGCGCTGCTCATTCTTGATGTGAGCATCAAGCTCCTGAATCTCACCCTCTATATTCTGGATCTTGATTTGCAGAGGATGCATATCTTCTTGCTGGAAATAGAAAGAAACAAATCCAAAATGCATCTTGGTATCTTTAGGTCTAAATTACAAAAAAGCATTCCCGATTTACTTCATTATACTTATGAGTTAATTGTTTTTAAAGAAATCACCAGTGGCACAACTGCAGATATCCCTTAATCACTTTTTGGAATAAATAAATAAATAAATAAATAAATAAATAAATAAATAAATAAATAAATAAATAAATAAATAAATAAAGCATTTTCTATGAGCTTTTAATCAACAACCAATTTTATCTCTTTTCCTCTGGTATTAACATAAGCTGGCATAGAGGCCCATTTCTCTTGTTCACTGTCTATCAACCTAAATGAGGACCATGTTTTTTCTGCAGCTGGCACTATAAGAAGCATCATAACACAAAAGATAAAGTAAACCTCTAAAGTTCATTGCACCAAAAAGTGCCGTCTTTACAATAAACACCAGTTATCTACACAACAACCAGTTATGTAGATAACTGATGTAGCCTCTGCAAAAGTAGATATAGAGTTCGCTAATGCTACATAGCCTTTAACTGGGACATTGCGCTTTGGTCAGATTAGCTTTTTGGCAGCAAATTCTCAATTGGGTTTGGTGTGAAACAAAGGATAAAGTTTATATGTCCTATATAAATATTTTACGTACTTACTTAAATGGATATGTCTCATATCAAAACACACCAGAAAGATTTACATTATAAAATATCAAGTGGGCTCTCCCTGGAAATGATTGATCACTGTGACTTTGTTCTCGACTGAATTTATGAATTCAATATACAAAAGGTTAGAATAGTACGAAGATTCCAATGTGTCAGTATGCTACTGCAATAACAGATAGGTTTGTCTGATGTCTTTTATACATCATTGCCAGAGGTACAAATAAATGTGACCGGCACGCAATACCAAGGCTAAAGTTTACTGTCTCCATTTAGTCTCTTACCCCAGTGATCTCCACAATTTTAGCAATCCTGATTTTTAGGGTGTTGATCGTTGTTTCTTTCTGCCTGATTTGTCGAAGAAGTGAAGCATATGTATTCTCATGTGAATTCAGTAACTTGTTGTACTTATTAATCTCCTCATCAAGGCTCTCCACGGAAAGGGTCAGGCTATTGACATTCTGCTCCACCTTCTGGCACTCCAGCTTCACTGACAAGGTGTCTTTTTCCTGCCGCTGCAGCTGATTCAGCTGTAGTTAATGCAGTAAGAAAGACAAAAGACATACTTTCTCATAAAAAGACAAAATTAAACATGATAAAGAAAAGCAAAATAAATAAAAAAATTGCTTAAATTGTGGATTCTAGTTTATTATTGTCCCACATTTGAAGCCAATTTTCTACCTTCTCCTTCTTTCGAGTGAGCAACTTGCTTGTGAGATTTTGTGAATGTGAAGCCGCCTTGCTGTGTGTGAACTGCTGCTGAATGGAGACCATAATTTTCTCTTCCAGGTCCACACGTGCAGCACTCAGTTTCTCGAGCTGGTTCTTCTGACTGTTCAGTTCATTTTGATGTGTCATCATATCCTTGAAAAGAGAAAAAAAAAATACAAGTCGAGTTAGGAAACTGAAAGCAAGCATGCAAGCAGGGAGAAGTTTCAGAAGGTTTTTGCTGTACTTTTGTGAGTGTAGCAAAGATTTGCTTTGTTTCAGACAGGGATTTTAGACAGGCGGTGTACTGAGCCTGCACCGCCTCTCGTTCCAACTTTTTCTTATTGATCAGTTTTTCCACAGTCACACAATCCATTGAACTCCGGTTCAGCTCAACAGTCAGTGACTCATTATTCTCCAGCTCTACATTGATGGATTTCTTATAACCTTCAATCTCTCGTTCCAGCAAGACCAGATCATCCTCAACCGCACTAAAGTAAAAGACATGAAATCAAGCAAAGATAACATTGTTAGCATGTCAGTTTAATAAAAAAATAAATAAATCTGAGTATATCCTAAATATGTAGAACTTTTGACAGATTTAGCAGAAACAACATATTTTTCACATCTGCCTGAGTAATCACAAACAGCCAAGCAAATGTTTCCTTTTCAGTTAAACTTCTTCCTTGTCAAGTAGCATTGAAGATGTTGAAACCAACATCTTCAACCTTCCCCTTACTCTCCATCTTACCGTAAAGCTTCCTGCATCGCATTAACAGTCTCATCATGTTTCTTTATGTCTGTTATGTTGGTGTTCCACTGCAGCAACAACTTCTTATGCATCAGTAGCAGCGATTCCAGTTCCATCTCAGCCTAGAAAAGACAGTCATGAATGCAGTTTTCAAGCCTGACCTCAGGTTCTGAATATAGTAAGATACTTTTGAAGAGTTAAGCTAGCTGGTGAAAAACCTCACTTGCACTCCTTCTTAATGTTTATTTGCACTTGTCCTCTTTTTATTTAGCTTATGTTATTATTGTCTGAATTACCATGCTTCATTGTACATTACATTGTAAAAATATTTGACATCGTTTTTTTTTATTGTTATGCTGATGGTTCTCAGCTATATTTATCTACAGACCATGATGAAATCAAGCCAACGTTTTAGCTATAGAGCAGGCATGTCTGTATGGAGGATCGATCTACATTGTAGAACAGAGAATTGGAGGGGATCCTTTGATCCTGCTGAAATAAGGCTGCACAACGCCACCTGTTGCACTGCTTTTTTTAATGGTAGTGGTATAGTGTGTTTGTTTTGTGATTTTTAGATGCTACATTAACATAAGAATTTTTCCTCTGGGGATGAATGAAGTATTTGTCTGCCTATAAATGATAGTGAAAAAGTTAGCTCTGTTTGGTATGCGTGTGATCTTAACCACTTATGCAGTATTCACTTCCTGTGATTATTATTTTCAAACACTGAGAAAATCCCCTAGAATGGGAGCACCATCCCACAAATATAAAGTCACTACTTGTTTATTGACAAGTAAATTTTTCTGCAAAACAGGATTCAGTAATACATAAAACCCACAAGATCTATACATGGTGTGATGTACTCTGCTTTTTGTGTATTCATATTTAAGTTCTTTTACACTTTAAGTTGTATTTATTTATTTTTAGTACACTATTACAGCAAGTAATACCAACAAAAATAGTCAAATGGTTTACCTATATGACTACATTAACAATGTCAAAAGTAATGTGAAAAGTCAATGTTATAGGACCTGACACACTGACATTCACTTTAAACAAAAAAAACACCAAGGTGGAAGCACTGAATTAAAAATAAATTAATTAAAATGATCAGAAAAGCACTTGTGTAAATAAAAGGGATTGCCTGATATATTTTTTCATAATCACTGAGGCAGTTACAAAACTGATTAATAAAAACATGTGATGAATGACATCACATAGTCTTCTTCTAAAGTTAACATTTGAACTGATAGGCTAGAAATGTGTACATTTTTTAGCACTGACATAACAGTTACCTCAGAGAGTGCTTTGGTGACATCTCCTGTCTCCAGGGCTTGAGCACTTCTCTGGACCTCATACTCCGCCAACTGCTGTGTCTTGCTCTCCAAGTCCTTTGTCAGATGATCTACATACAAGTCCTGATGACAAAGAGGCATTTTCACAAAATTACCACTCAGTTGCGGATTTTTCCTACCAGCTAGAAAATGAGTTAAGATGTGTCAACGCAAAACAGCACAGGGACCTGCTTTATTTTATCTTCTTCTGCCTTTGTCTTCTGTGCGCCCACTTTGTATCTGGTAGAATCCATAACTTTGACTTGGGACTGTAGATCCTCACTTACTGCTTGAGCGAAAAGTAGCCGCTGTTGCTTTTTGTCTAACTCCGCCTGCCTCGCAGACGCTGGTGTCAAACAGAAAAGTAAAAGATGTTGTGATGTTTAAAATTTGAAGTTAGATATTTGATCTGAAAAATTACTTTCTACTGTTACAGCAATACTGTGTATATAATATGATGGGCTGCGAATTTACAATTCTGTCCGGTTAAAATCATTGTTTTGCACTGTGATCATCATTTATTTATTTACTTTGTTTTTCCTTGATTGGTTCTTTATGAGCTTGTAGATTAGTTGTAGAATATTCCTGTTAGCTGGGCACTCATGGAAATGCTCACAGCTGTTCAGTGTTTTCTCCACTGGTGAATAAATAACTTTTCTAGTTCATCAAAGTCCCAAAGCTTTATCTTTAGATTAGATTAAGGCATCATGAATTGCTTTTTTGCCATAACAAGCACACAATGGATCTTCCATCTGACTTAACCAAGAGTAAAGCTCTTCTGACAAGCTCATATCTTGTTTGATTATGGATGCACAAACCGAGAGATTATTGGATATGGACTTAAAGGAATTTACATTTACTTCCAAGTTTAAGTAATCAGTTTAAACATGAAAGACATATAACAGTTTAATGATGAAATATTTGTTAATTTCAGTAAAAAGGAAAGAAGCAAGAACATCAGTCTTGGAACATAATGCAAGAGCAGCATCAACTGAAAAGCAAATCCTACCCAGAGCAGTGGCTTGACAGCTCAGATTTTTCACGTTAGAATAATTGCTCTTTGCCTTTTCCAGATTATCTTGGTCACTCTTCAGTTCAGCTTCAGTCTTTGCCTTGAAGTCTTGCATGCTGTGCAGCTGACTTTCAGCTGCTTTCAGCTTTTCTCTTATTTTACGCAATTCTACACCTTTCTCATCTACCTTTTTGTTTTCCATCCTTTTGACTGGTCGCTGAACTCAGAAGAAAAAGAGCATAATGAGAGAATCAGAAATCAAACTTTAAAATCTGTCATTACGTTGGGGCCACAATGTTGTAATACATGTGCTGTTTGTACAACAGGCCAAACAAGAACTGTTCATATTTCATTTAAATCCTAATTTTGTTCATGTTGATTGAAAAGCACCCAACCTTTCCCTTCAGTTCCTGCTGGAATTCTCCGAGACGTCTTTTGAAGTAACTGTTGATAGCTTCTTGAAATCTTTTGATCAGCGGCTGTAAAGCAGAAACACAAACAATTATCAAAATGCAAGATCATCAGTATATCTTGAAACGACTCATAAAGTCATCAAATGTTTGTGAAACTATAGTATTAACATACTTTTAAGCATTAATATATACAATAAAATACAACAGACATGCTCAGGGTTTAGGATGAAGAGGTCTTCATGTTCTTCTTCTTCTTCTTCTTGTGGTGAGTCCTCGTCATATTCTGGTTCCCTGTCTTCTTCTGAAGAGGCAATCCTCAACTGATCAGCTACGAGAGCTATGTAAAGTGCCAAAAAAATTAAGTACAATGTGAAGCAAACTTACGAAGAAGAGAATGTATTTTTTAATATCTGACATAGAGTTTGAAAAAAGTTTTATTGTCTTTGTTCTTCAAACCAGCTTGAAAACTCCCCATTTTTTGTTATGCTTTCCTTCATAGTTCATAGTCTTGTCACACAAGACAAGACTATCATGTGTGTTACATGTGTGACACACATGAAGTCACACATGAAGTCACACATGTTACATGTGTGGCACATGTAACTTCATGTGTGACATTTTCTCCTTCTAATACTCTCTCCAGGTCATTATTTTTTAAAGATAGGCACCCAGCAGATGGCCTTATGAACCTTTCAGAACGAGCTGTTTAAGGGCCTCTTGTCACTTTGAATCCAAATAACCTGCTGCTGACTGAGGTCCAAGGTTTACATTCACACTTTATAGAAAGGGAAAATGGATGCAAACAGATGTGAAATTGTATGGCATGTATGGTTCATCTTTGACCATAAGTCAGACCCAGAAGCAGAAGAAGTGAAGCCTCCCGCAGACCCATCAAGGATGCAACAGTGGTTAGTCAACAACAAGACACTTGTCTTTCCTAGCAGTTACTGTACATGTTAAATTGAAATAATTGATTTATCAATCTTTGGCATTAATAAACAATAATTAATTATTAACATGAGGAATCCTATTTGGGGATCATAATCTCAAACTTCATCCATTCATATTTTTAGAAAACATTCTGTGCAAACAAAACGATTAACATAATACAAATTAAGATTTATGTAAAAAACAAAAATAAATAACCATGAAATATTTGATTAAGAATATGAATGAAATGATGAACTATTAAAATGGGATTACACTACTTTAAAATAACAGTGCTACATTGAACCG
Source organism: Poeciliopsis turneri (assembly GCA_922788865.1). Lineage (NCBI taxonomy): Eukaryota > Metazoa > Chordata > Actinopteri > Cyprinodontiformes > Poeciliidae > Poeciliopsis > Poeciliopsis turneri. The sequence goes on from CAKLNU010000131.1 coordinate 466,650, forward strand.
ATTTTTGTTGCTATCTTTTTTACCAAAATATTTATTGGTCAAGCCATAGCAAAAAAACACACACACACACACATATATATATATATTGTTTTCTTTTTTCTCCCAAATCTCAGATCCATTTTACCCTTTTCGTTATCTCGTTATCTTTTGGGATCTTCTTACTGGAAGCCAGCTTCTTAGTTAAATGAAAATAATTTTACTTTTAAATCTGTACAAGATATGAATTATTTTTGGGATAACTGTAAATGCAGTACAAGCAAATGGAAAAAGCAGCAGGTGTTGGTGTTGCTTGACCTACGTTATGTAGTCTGCACAAGCCAGTTTGGGTCAAATTATTGGGTAATATTCTTAATAAACTTTTAACAGAACTCTAGAATCCCCAGAGGTGCCTGTACTCCCATTTGAGAACCAGTGTATACTGTGCAGCTGTGTAATGGCAGGCTTAACAGGATATTAAGGACCATTCCAGTATTCACCTGCCATATCAGGATGAAGATCGGAATCCTGAGTGACATCATCTGACTGCTGTGCTGGTGGATTCTGTATGAGAGAAAAAATAAATCTGTTATGAGCTTCACAGTGAGTATTGTTATGACTTCAAGCTTCAATTTGAAGGTTTTACAAACTAGTCACAATACCCTGCTGATATTCTATGGGACATTAAAATAGAAAGCGAACCACATGGCTGCTGTCTTAAGCTAAATGGATAATAAACTAACACAGCCCAGGAACTGAGACAGAAAACAAGTCTGCTTTATGGAAATTAAACCTCAAAAGAAAGAGGGATAGTCACCGCACTAGCGCCATCTTGTGGATTCGGCTGGTCTTCGTCACGTTGGTCTTCATCGCTTACGTTCTGCATTTTTACCTGTGGCCTTAACGACAAAATGCTAACATGTCACGCCAAGCCGTCTCGACGGTTTTTGCGTGACAAATTATCACCATTATAATTATTGTCCGTTTATAGGTTATTTGTAAGGTTCTCAAAATCTTTCAAGTAAAATTAAGTGTTGTAATTCGTTCCGTTTGATTAACTTTTGACTGTTTACAACTAAAAAGAACACTTTCGGGAAGTATTGGGCCTCCTCGTGTTTTCGTTTCAGTCGTTAAATAAAGAACAATGAAAACAAACACCTACCACCGCTTTCCTGCAGCTAACAAAACAGCCGAGTGGGGTACTGTGACCGTGCAAGCGTAACCAGGCAACGGCAAGTAGACTCATCAACAGTAACTTCCGGTACATGAATTTTTAATGGCAGTTACAACATTTAGAGTTACCCAGTAAAAAAAAAAAAAAAAGAGAGAAGAAAATAGCGTGTGTAAAAGTGCTTAAGCTTACCGTGTTTTTTTATTTATTTTATTATTATTTTTATTTTGTACATCAAATACAAAATGACACACATGATCAAGGAATGCAAAAGGCATATTTTTGTACCACAATAATATTAATATGCTCAAAAAGGAGTAGGAAGAAGTAAGAAACTTATGAACTCCTACCCTATAAACTCATACACTATTTTCAGATGGACCCTTTATTAGATAAAAAAGGCAGGTTAATTCATTTTCCATTTTATCCGGCTAAATATATGCCTCCATGCCTAAATATATGCCTCCATTCCCACTCACTCATCCTTTAGTCTCAATTTACATACACATTTGTGCTAACTCTCACCCACATTTCTATATCTTGTGAAAATGATCTTTCCTTTTAAGTTGTATTAAATTTTAACTTTATTTTAACTCATTTAACTTGTTCCACAATTTTACACTATGAATTGAAATACGAAAGTGTTTTAATTACTAAAGGCCTTATTCAAGTAATTCGTAGTATGAGTAGTTTTCCAAGTAAAGTACTACAGACTGATGGCATTAAAGTCTTAATGTGAAAATTCATCCATCAATGCAGAAGCTACGATGAGATTGGTCAAGTTTTACAATGTCCCTATTGGTTTAGTTTACATTCAAGTAAACTCTTTGCCAACAAATTGGTTCAGGATTTCATTAAACTGTACTATAATTTCGAGATCGAATACATGAATAAAAAACAGCTACACTAAAGTTAAAAATCAGTTCTCTGATTCTATTAAAAAAATACTTTACTTCTCAGTGGGAAATTAAATATTGCAACTTAAATCATACAATTTTCTTCATAGTTGCAGTTGCTTGTCTGTCTCCATAATACAGCGATTCTGAAGAAGCCTCTTACTGAGAACCCTCATGTTTACACAACAATTTAGTAAGCATATGTAAAAAAAAAAAAAGGCATGAGAACCAATTCAGAAGAATAAATTGTAAGCCAAACAACGACAAGGCTATCATTAACAGATTTATTTTTGCTATATAAATAAGGCAGATACACGTGGAATCATTTTCGGCCTTCATAATATTTGAATATTGGCCTTAAATTAAATTGTCAGACGTAATTAATAATTCACAGATACAAATTACACATCTTTATTAATATTTCCTTAAAAATCTTGTTTTATTCTCATAATACCAAAAAGTCGAAAAACTGAAACCAGAACCCACTTTAAGCATCTTCAAAAGACAATGTAAACTGGAAACCAGACAAAAAGTAAAATAAAATTACCAAGATAACTATTGTCACAGTGATTCATAATAAAACCTAACCGTAAGAACTCATGTAAACAAAGTTGATGCAAGTTCGTAGCACACTCTTCAGTATGAACCTACAAAGCTTTATTGATTTAAGCACACAAAAGAATCTGACCCTAAAGGACTTTGGCTTAGAAACATTTCTTCAGAAAATGGAACCTGTGGCTACATTCTTGGCAAGAAATATGCTTTCTGTGTTGAGTGTACCGTCTGTTTACATACAGTATGGCAGGTAGTTTTAAAAAAGCACATTCCAAGTTGATCAACTACATTCTCTCCCGATATCAACACGTGCTGTATGACAAAAATGCATCAGGTGGTACTTCATTAGCTTTGCTGACCATTTGGAAAAAATGTGCAAAGTAAGATAGTGTTTTGTCATGAGGACAGGGAAACAAGTTTGTGCAATTGTTTGCATAACTGAGCCTAACTTGATCTGGGTAAAAACTGTTTTACCCAAAAGCTTCCTGATATACATTCAACCAAATTCTAGAGGCATTGTACTCTTCAGGTATACTTTTTTTTTTTTTATATCGTCTCTTAGTCTATGAAGCACTTGTTGGCTTTATTGTGCTTGTGCAACAAACATATACATAATTTCCAAGGCAGATCATATCCTACTACTTCAGTTGTGCAGTACTACACAGTTTGATAAGAGCATCAGTGGTATAAAATAAAATTAAAAAACAAAGTTTTGGCAGTTGTACGGGGTGCTCAGGTCTGGTCACAACAAATAAAAGTAAAAATACTGTATATTAATAACTGATGATAAAAAAAAAAAAAAGGTCCCAGGTCTCTTGAAAAATAAACAGAACATACAGTGCTCCTCTTCATGTTCGGTCAGCTAACTAACTAAGGTATCTGGTGAATGCATCTCCATCTTTCTGATTATAGGACATATTTACAATAATCAGAGTATTTTCCTACTTATTACCTTGAGCACTGGAATCAGCTGAGAGCCAACCCACAATTCACTTTCAAATAACTGTTTCTCATCAATGAGTTCCTTACATTAGGGAGTACTAGTTAACATAGCAGCAAGCAACATGTTGCCATTAGTTTCTACTTGGTCAACTTAACCTGGTTCCTAGAAAACTATAGCATTTCTTTTCTTGTAGGCCAGACGGTGACCGATTGTGGGGGAATGTCTTTCTATCACAACAGTGCCTGAAGACTTTGGCTTGAACTTTCATTATGAAACTCCAGAAGCTTTAGGCAATACTGTAAACGATCTCCAAGGCTGACGGCTGCCGTCAGGACAGCTCCTCGATTCCTGGGAAGCTGACTAAGGGTCCGCCAGCTGTTCGATGGTCCATGGCAGAGTGCATGAAATTCAGCCACACATCATCCATGTTTGGCATTACAAGGATTTTCTGAAAAAGGACAGAGAATAACAGTTTTTGTGAACATTTTATGTGTTTTGTCAGGCCTTATGACTGAATCAGTCATAATTTGAGAGACCTAAAGGTTTTAAAAATCCACACACTACTTTATGGATTTTCCCAGGAATGAATTTGCGGTACATCAACAGCTGTAATGTGAAAAATGTATGTATTTTTCTTTTTACAGTTCTAGAGGGCAAATGTGTACGATGTCTACTTTTGCGAGTCACTTCATACAATCCTACCTGAAATTCCTGGTACAGTTTTTTCTCAATCCAGTCCGTAACATGATACAGAGTCACTTCTCTTTCCCCAAGTTTTGGTCGAGCCTTCAGTTCCAAGTGAGGTGGTATCCTAAAGCCATACCTTCAGAAGAAAACATTCAAAATCATTCACTTTCAAAAAATTTAAATTTCTACTGTACAATACCATTTAAACAAAAAAAGCCTTTACCACCAGGGGGCAGACATACAATCCTTAAGCTATAAACAGGTGTTTGTACAGTAGAATGCAAGCAATTGTTCTGACAAACACATCTTGTTCATTTCTCTTCATTTATAAACACAGATTTGTAATTTTAGCAACTCCTTGCAGAAATGGGGTTATGATAACACCATTAGCAGTCATCTTAAATCAATTTATTCACTTGATTTCTTTGATCTGTAGAAAACAAACTGATGATGAAGATGCAACAAAATCATCAGTTTGAACAAAATATGGATGTTTGCTTTGGAGACTACCCTATTGAATATTGTAACAGTAAGACGATTCTGACTTTACATACCAAATCCTGTCAGTGGGAGGAGGAGGAATGTTGACAGCTAGAGTCCCTCTGAGTTGCTGAACCTCCACAGTGAGGAGGAGGGGTGTGTTGGACACTTCATCCAATTTTTTTTTGATGAACTCCGTCTCCGTGGCCTTCTGAAAGTATTTGGATTTGGCAATCTTGTCCACAAAGCGCATAATCTTGCTCGATTTACGTCCACCCACTAGACTGCATTCAACAAAAAGAAGGAAAGAACAATTATTCAGTTGTGCTTTCTCATTAATGAATTGATTTTTCATTCCACAATTACAAATTAATTGTCTGGCCTATTATTCATTTATGTATTGTGAAGGCTTTGGACATTGTCATGCTAGTTGTGTTTATTCCCTGGTCAAGTTTGTGTGGATTATTATGTTATGTCATGTACATATTTTTACAAAAACATCGCCCCAGGCATTACATTACATAACAGAACTGTAATTAGAAAAACTAAATGTGTAAACAGAAAGTATTACACAAGCTTAGTGGTACCTTTCTGATCCAGCTGAATCATTTGAGATGTCTGCGTTGTCTTCTTCATCTGATGAACCTGCACTCGATGACTCTTCATCACTTGCAGATAGGCAGTAGGTCCGGAGTCTGTGCCTGGGAGCAACCAAAAATTAGCACTGAATGGAGGGATTTTAGATAATTACTGACCCGTTCAGTTTTCAAACCAATCTTGTCAACACACAATCTTATATAAAAGAGCCATGAAGTGATTTTGAAGAATTTTTATGGTTTAATTACAGTTAAAATGCGATTAGGCATCATTCTCTAGCCATACAGAAAGACATGCTTCAGGCTATCACCATTACAGAGGCAACGTCAATCTCTAATTTTCCAGCTTTAGTGCCGGGGTCTTTAAGAGCTCTTTTTATGTCAGAAACATGCATTTTCAATGATTTACATGCTCCAGAATCCAATGTAAAGGCTGATTTTGATTAATTTAGTTCATCATACTAAGGTTTTTTTTTTTTTTTAGCTTTCCTGGCTTTAAAATATGAACACAGTTTGAAAGAATCTGTTCTCTAATACTTAAATGTTGTGCAAGGTTTTAATTACTTAGAAGTCATTTATCAGATACATTTTGACAATATGAAGAACAAAGAAATAAATAATTGAACACATGAAGGCATTGGTTAATTGTACATTTAGGTTGGTGTTAAGCAAACTCACCAAGGGAAGAAACATCCAATTAACAGCCGTAGAAAATTAGGAGTCAAAAAGAAGGAGAAGCAGTAACAAGGACAAGTTTTAAACGAGGGCAGGAAAAAAATTAGTAAAAAAAATTAGAGAAGCAACATTTTTCTAGATTGAGGCAAAAATGCAGCCAAAATTGTTCTGAAATGTTTAAGTAAAAACAGTTGTTCTCCATTTTACCCATCTTTGCCAAATTCCCCCAAGCGGAGACTCTCTTCCTCCTTTCCCAGTCGATTAAGAATCATCTTGGTTTCCAGAGTCATCAAGAAGGAGCCGTTGTAGGAGATCTCCAAATCAAACCACAGACCTAATAAATGGTAAATAAATGGTAAATGGACTGAACTTATATAGCGCTTTTCCAGTCATTTTGACCACTCAAAGCGCTTTACACTAGAGTCACATCCACCCATTCACACTCACAAACGCATTCATACACCGATACGCAAACCGGTAGGCAATTTGGGGTTAAGTGCCTTGCCCAGAGGCACATCGACATGTGGAAGGAGGAAGCTGGAATCGAACCTACAACCTTCCGATTGCAAGACGACAACTCTGCCACACAGCCACAGTCGCCCTAAATATAAAAATGATATAGATAATACATTAGAAATGTGTATTGTGGTCCAGAAGACATGAAATAAACATAAAGCAACACTTAAGTTTCCATTGATTAAACCTGGATAAATACAGCAAGGATACTCTTTTTGCCAAGTGAAAAAAAGAAAAAAAAGAGGACAATGGACCTGCCAAAAATTTGCGAACTTATTTGCCTGGCTTTTAAGATGGCAATTGTGCAATACTGTTTATGACATTTAGCACCATGTTAATGCTATTAATGGCCCATTGGGAGATAAATAACTCAATTTTACAGAACATCCAGTCACAATGATTGATTTAATAGCGCTAAGATATATTTCTGCTGTATTTTTTTTATTATTATTATAATGTACTAATTTTTTGTAAAAAAAAATAAAAAAAATAAAAAAAATAAAAAAAATGCATGTATGAGGTGGACTGTGCACAGTTGTAGTTTATGTTTCAACCACTTGATGGCAGCAAATGTTGACAAATAATAAATCAATGAAGACTGAGAGTGTAAACTTGTATGTTCAGCCATTTAGATGACCTCATATTAAAACAGGCATTTAGCCCTACATATTTGGCTTGTCAGTTTCTCTGCCATTAAGAAAACATAATTTCACTGCTAGCAGCAGCTTAAAGACATTGCTATTCAACTGGGTTAGCCAGTACATAATTAGCATTTCCACCTCTAGCACTCTACAGGTTTGATAAAATCCAAATAAATAACATGAAGAATTAATAATAGTATTGAAAACAAATTAAACAATTTAAAAACTATTTAAAGCTGATGAGGTTGGATCAACAGCAGATAAGAATGGACCTTGTTTTTATACAGAATCATGAAGCAAGTGAGCCAGATAAAAGAAATCAGAAAGGAGGAATGGAAAAACAAAGAGGAAGAGAAAGTACAGAGAAAAAAAAAGCCTGAAGAAAACAAAAGACAGAACTGAAGGTTTGGCAAAGCAGTATGTAAAAATAGATGAAGCAACTCATTAAAGCAGTCAGGCCGGATGAACAAGTTTGCTCTGCTCAGACTGGTGGGTTTTGACTGACTGTGAAACTGGTGGAGGAGGGTTGCATGGCACACAGTTCAACTGGCTGAATTTGGAGAATTCTACCTGGCTTGGATCGAAAATTAATGAGAACTTATGCTTTCAGATACAAAGATGGTGTAAAGAAAAAACAATACAGGCAAAAAGCAACAAATATACACGTCACAAAAGGACAGAGTATATGGAACAATGGCTATAGAGATGTTTAGTGGAGGTCACATATGGTGTAAAAGAATAATAAAATGAGAGAAAAAGTTCAACTGCTCAAGATGCTTGCACATAAAACAGTAAAGGTTTATTGGACTGATGCAATCAGCCAGCTTGTTCCAGGAATCAGCAAAGGGAAGACTGAAGATCCCAGGAAAACAGAATAGCTTGAAATAAAAATAAATAAAGAAAAAAAATATATATAGTTTGAATTGCTGGAGTTGGAGGATTTTAAAAATAAACTTTCTCTTTAAAGGTTCAATCTGATTAGCAAAACAAAACCCCCAAACATCTCAAATAAATTTTATCCGCAAGTATAGAGGTTTTTGTTAGAATAACATCTCTTGAGTGTGTCTATATCTATGTTCTGTCTAAGAGGAGAACAATGGTCTACGTTTCATTAATGAATTTTTATATGCATTTCAGGTCACGCTGTTTGAAACCATAAACAAAAGCAGTTGCCATTTTGGTTAGTGATGTAATGAACTCTTACTCTCATTAAAGGGTTATACGAGAGCTGTGGCGATAAAAATGAGGCAGTGACTCATGGTGTAGAGAAGCACAGTGAAAACTGAGACGTAAATAGAGCATCCCCACAAAGAGGAAGATGAAAAGGAAAGGGAATACAGAATGCAGAAAAAATAACAGAGCAGCAAATATACATGTGATGAAAAGACAGACTGTATGGAATAAAGACAAAACAGAAGCAAAGTTAAATCCTAAGTCTGAATGTTTGGAAAAAAATTTTTTAAAATGTAAACAAACCATTTCTAAAATTATAATATACTACAATAATAGTATGTTTAATGTAATACTATTACTGGTGTTTTTGCTCATCTTTTCTACATATATTATTTATAGCTTTATATGATCTTTTTTTACACCTGATGCTGCTGTTGCACCTAAATAAAGGCTGTTTCTATTAAGTGTGTAATGCTTTTTTTTTTGGTTTGTTTTAAAAAAAAAAGATTCACTAAGACATTAGTAACTCCATATCATCAACACTTTTTTCGTCTTTAGTCATAATTCAAGTCTCATATTCTCAGCACATATTCTCTTCTCATATTAATTACACAGGCACACATCCTGGTTATGCGTTTATGGCCAGTCTGTACTGCACCCAAAAAACTCTGACCTGCTCACACTGCAGCACATTTCTGTCAATTGTACAGTAATCTATATGAAATCATTTACACTGCATTGTAAAATCATTTACATTCTGCAACACATCCAGCCATGCAAAGCTTCTAAAGTGATAGCAAAGGATAACATAAAACAAAGCCCTGAGGTACTCTTGGTCAGGCAGTGACAATGTCACAGCAATCTTAGATAAGAAACGGTTGTACTTTAAACACACACAAGAGCAATGTCTCTCTAACCTGACTGCCTGATAAGCTCAGGGAGGAGCTCCAAAGCATACATTACTAAACTTGTACATAAAAAAACAAATCTTGTCGGTTTTTATGGGTGAAACTGTTCTGACTGTCAGGTGAATTCAGAAGTCACAAAATGTTTTTATCAGTATATTAATCCACATTTTCTGTTCTAAGAAAGAATAACTATTTAACAACCAGTAAAATACAGTTTTATATATTCTTATATATTCGTACTTTTAATTGATACAGATTACGAATTACGGGCATTTCAAACAAATTTTCTGTGGGAGCCTGTTAGCGTGTTGCACACACTGGGGTAGTTTTGTCAAAGCGACTGTTCAACAATATTTGCATATGGAAAGATAAGCTTGTGACAATGTTGCATGAGGAACACTGTGGGACTCAAAACCTGATAATCATGTTAACACATTAAATTCAAAATCTGCAACTTGGTTACAAACCAAAAAGAAATAGTAATCTTTCCTTGACGTGCGTTATCACAGAGCACATACAGGTTGAAATGTTTGTGGAAATGTGTGATTAACCCCTATGAGTGTATGTCTGTGTGTGTAGTGCAGTCCATCTCTTGCCTCGGCAGTCAACGGAAGGCGCAGATGCTCCAAGAATTCTGGGAGTGCTTGTCCCCATGTCCAGTTCTGTCAGGGTTAGCTCATTCATGAAGTAAGGCAACTGAAAGAGACCCAGGCATAAAATCTGAAACCCCATCAACAACGACACTTCATCAGGTAAATGTTCGCAAACACAATGCCATGTGAATCAGCCATTCACATGAGAGCAGCTTAATGCAGTTAGCCATCTGTATGCACTAAAGACGACTTACTGAAGTTCAAACAGGACATTAAAATGGGAAAGAAAGGGAATTTTTTTGCACTCTAAGAACAAAAGCTTTCCCTGGACTTGTTGCACTCACTCGTATCTTGCTGAGCTTCATCTGAATCTTCTTGGAGACTTGCTCACACCAGTAGGGCTCTGTTAGGAAGTCCCAGAAGAGCCTGCCAAGGGCTGCGTTCACCCAGGCAACAGAGTCCTCCTCCTGTCCCTTGGGCTGCTCCTGAGCTGATGTATTGCTCTGAACCTAAACAGAAAGTTCCCGTTAACAGGAGTATGAAACATTCAACTTGCTGCATTTTATTATGCTCCTCCACCATTCATGTTACGAACACATAAACTGCAAATGAGGTGACAGGTTTATCACCTTAAAAAGAGAACTAAATATTTGAAGCTGATAAAAAAAGATAATAAACTCGCCATACCTTTTTATCAGCTCTAGGGCTGCTCTGCGGGCTCTGAGCAAAGCCGGCAGATGTGAGATTGTCTGCCTGGTGGGTTTGCAGTAAGGAGGCCATGTACACACTGTATTCTAAAAACACCTTGCTCCTGGAGCTCCCTGGCAAGCTGGTGGAGTCTCTTGACTTGACCAGTGGTGCCATGGCTTCGTCGCTAGAGATGCGGCTACTTCTGGGGCTGTGACAGGCCGAGATTGTGGCTGCAACAAATTACCATCTTAAGTTATCCTAACAGGGATTTTGACTTATGGATTAAGAAAATTATCAACAGACAAGTCATAAAAAAAAAAAATAATAATAATAATCAAGTCTCTGACCTTTTGTACTGATCCCAACAGAAGGCATTTTCTTCATATTCACTCTGACGTTAGAGGCTGAGAGGAAGCGCTGAAACCAATCCTCTTTCTCCCTCCCCGTCCGCCCAAACAGGAAGATAGTCAGGTCTCTTTTGGACAGGGAGAACCGCCGGTCCTGTGCTTCACTGGTTCCCTCTTGATTAATCCCAGCACTCAAAGTCTCGCCATCCTCCAACCTGCCCTCATCTGCCTCATCTATCTTTGACATGAAGTCATCTTGTCTCCCAAGTTCAATGCAGATGGGATATTTTTTGTTCCATACTCTCTTTTTGGCTAAATTTGAAGGCAGTAAATAGACCTGAGGGAAGAATTGCAGGGGTTGGGGGGAAAACAGACGTCTCAGGTTATCATATATTTGTTATTTTTCCAAAGAGCTAGAATCATTGCTATAATTTCAGTGGAAGTTACCACATAGTGAGCTATTATTTGCAGATTTGCTTTTTATGGAGTGTGTAGGATGTCTAAGATTATATTTTGAAAATATGGTAGTAGTGCGAAAGCATACCTTGCTGTTGCGAAGGTCATATATCTTCTGACTGACAAAGCTCACATCAGGCTTTGATTCGCTGTGTCCAGCACGGCGGGAAATGTTGTGGTTGGGTTTGGAAAGACGAATGATAGAGCCCTCAAGGCGAACAAACACAGACTGAGTAAGTGTGGCATGGTATGTCTCTGGGTCGTAATTCGATATCTCATTCATCCAGCCCTGAAAGAATAACATATCAGTTTAATATAAATGATGCTTTATTGCACTATAATGGAGCTGAAATCAGAAAATTCCAAAATTCCAAAGACCCTGTTAAATATCGACAGAGTCTTTGCCCAGGGACAAAGACCACATCTAAATATTGCAGGACATCAATCTTAAAAGACTGGTGCTGAGGACTCTTACATAGAGGATTGTAAAGAGTATTTGACATCACTATTTTATTTAAGGAAAAAAAAAAAAAATCAGTGAGCATGAATGAGGAGCAACAGCAAAAAAGAATGAAATAATAAAAAACTGGAAATAACCAACCTTGTATGTTTCTGGCTCTTTAACATCCAACCTGATGATTTTCGACAGCTTTCTTGAATGTCTCTTTTCAAGTCCATGTGATTTTGGCCCCGTGAGCCAAACAACACCGATGGCCAAAAAGAATCCCATCCCAACCCCAAATAGCACTCCTCTAATATAACCTGGAATTGGCAATACAAAGCATCCATAGACCAGAAGAGTAAGGAGAATGAGAGTATAGTATGGCACATTAGGTGCTTGCTCACACTCTTCACATTCATCGTCATTGCTTGGGTCCAAACTACCACTTTGTGGGAATTGACTGTCAGCTTGAGTTGTAGTCGTTCCTTCATTGCCCTCAACTTCTGTATCAGTACAAGTCTCAAAGTCTTCATTGTTCAAAATGCAAAAGTCCTCCTCCTCCTGTTTTGCCAGCGCAGACAAGGAAAGTGAAGATAGTTTGTTGGGACTTTTAGTGTCAGCAGAGGGCTCACCAGGTGATTCGGCTCCAACAGAGGTCCAGCTGTTGGGGCTTTCAGCCTGAACGTCAACTCCATCTTCCTCTTTAATGCAGTAGTTGTTGTTGTTGCTCTCCTGGTTCCTACAGACAGAACTGATGGTGGAGAGTTCTGTGGCACTGGCAGAGAGCCCCTTAGGCCGGTAAATGCCACCACCACTCTTTTCATCCATGATCTTGCTGAGTAGCTGGAGTGGTTCGGAAATGGCTTCCGTGAGACGTCGCTTGGTGTCTTCAAATCGTGCTTCGACTTCCGAGACTTTAAAGAAGCTTCGGTTGTCCGGCGACGCCAATGGCGAGGACGGGGCAGTTTTAGAGTCGTTAACTGATGCCACGGTAGCAGACGGCATCCTTGACTGTGCAAATTGCTTTAAGAGATTCAGGTTAAGACGAGAATCTGGAAGACGGTACGATGTGGAAGAAGAGGACGAGTCTTGGGATGTATCCGATGATAAAGATTTGACAAGATTTTTCATGAGTTGGCTGTGTCTAACTGAGGATGTCCTAGCAGAGGAGGACCCTTCACGGGACTCAATGTCTGAAGAAGGTGCTTTTGCCCAGCCCAAGGTGGAGGGAAAGCTCAGAGATTTTATAGGAGAAGAATTGGCAGATGAGGCCTTTTGCTCAGGGACATGTGAAGACAGAGTTTGTGTAGGAGAACGGTTAGCGTGATTCCTGGAAGAAAACCTAGAGGACTCAGAGATGACAGCAACACCAGCTGCAGAATCCAGAGACGTCCCGTCCAACATTTCCTCACTTGCTTCCAGGGCCGTCACGACATTAGAGTCATCCTGAGGAGCTGAAGCTGTAGGACGGGCTGTGACAAACAGACCCTCTTCTTCCTCCTCTTCCTCCTTTCCAAGAGCTGAGAAGTGGATGGTAATGGCCTCCTTTGATGGTGATCGCTGGACATGGAGTTTAGGGGCCACGACAGATGGCTTTTTATCTGTGGATTTTGCTCCATGGCTTGGATACTGGCTGGTCATTTCAGTACAGCCAGTGAGTCAGTCTGAAAAAAATAAACAGAGTTTAAAGTGAATATTCAAATATTTGGATCCATTGAAATGCAGTAATGCCAGATGAATGTGACTTATCTCTACAGTTGTACCAACAAACATCACAGAAAACTTTAATTGAAAGACAAAGAAATTATAGAATTGCATGTCATAACCAACATGTTAATGTTTTTGTTTAGTTTAAACTTGTAGAGGACATAGAGGCTGAAAAAAAAACTGAGTAAGGCCAAATAAAGAAATCTAGTAGTCAAGCAGAAATAGACAAAATATGATCAATGGCATTTACTATCTGAAGGGTATGTGTGATGAGGCCAAGTCAAAAAATGCTGTAATAAAATGCCACTTCTAAAATATTTAATAACTAAGCCAAAAATAACAGCCAAATTCTTAGCAAATTTTCACCCATCTGACAAGGCAAAAATTAGATAAAATCTGTAATAAAAATGCTAAGCTATCAAAAGAGAGTATTGCAAAGCCATTTCATTGAGATTTGTATTTGGCGTAATGTTTTAATAGCTTCCCATCCACATTTAGTGAGGCTGAGAAAAAAAGGCCAAAACTCTCAAACAGATTAACAATAATTCATATTCAAATGTTTAGCTCTATTTGTATCTTTGTGACGTCCTCTGGAGAAAGTAGAGTTCTGCTAATAGCATGGTGATATCTGGCATTCATGTCCTTGTGTTTTGTCTAGGCTGTGGAGGTGGCGGGTCACACTGGCTCACTCATTTACAGACTCCACTCACCCACTCATTGTCACATGAGTCATGAGTGAGCTCGTTACCCACTCGGGCAATTTGCCAGCCACCTCTATCCCTGGTTAGCCAGCTTTTGGTGCATTGCAACACAATGAGTCATTGTAGTAGGCATTTGGAATTGGATAGCATGGCAACACAATTCTGAAAATCCTCCAACAGCATCTTAAAAACAAAAACAAAAAAAGCGGGATAAAGTTGGACTTGATTTTTATCTTTTGATAAAACCACAACCTGACAACACTTAATAGCAAGTAAATCAAAACTTAAAACTTTTAATTGAAGCTGATTAGAAGCCACATTAGAAGCGAGTTGGCCAAACTGTTACATTGTCCCTTTCTTTACTTTAATAACACATTCACAGTTTCAATAAGTATGACCTAAAAGTTGGCTTTTGGATGTGGGTTACCACTTCCTGCTTTCGGCTTTTTTGGGAACTGATCACACTTAATGAATGGATGTCACTTCTACATACTTATAAACAGTTGCACTGTTCATTCTGATAATCATAACATTTGATTTACAATTTACAAACCTAAGCACAACATAGAAGGAAACCCACTTTGTGTTTCTACATGGAGACAGAACAAATTATTGGTGTGCCTCATCTCTTCTTATAGTACAACTTAACAGCCACTCATTAGTTGACATTGCTAATGAACTGAAATCTAGGAAGTCAACATGTGAATCAAAAACAAACAACCCTCATTCTCACCCAACATCATACAGTTTTCCTTATGATGTGACGTTCGGGGAACAGCTGACTTACTACAGAGGAGGTTTCTGACCATGGCATGACTGGTGCCAGGGTGAGATCACTTTAAAAGTCACATTTTTTCAGACTTTATGAATCTGGGACAAAAGGGAAGTAGAGGAAATGGGCCATCATGACATGCCATGTACTTCTGCTCCACCTTCAGCACTCTCTTGCAAAATAGAAGTAATTACAGTAGTCTTAACACATAATTACTACAAGAATTCAGGCAACTGCCTATATTTTGCTTTTATACACACACTTTTAAAAAGGTAATATATATATTTATATGTATATATTTAATAATTTATAAATCACCATTTTGTTTCTCAGCCATGATTGTTTAGGTAAGCCTTTGCATGGATGAGCGTCTGTGTAAATGTTTTTTATTTTTTTTATTTTTTTTTTTTGGTTAAGTGCTGGTAGAAATTTAAACAGCATTTAACATAGCAAGAAAAACGGGAGACAAGTTTTGGAAACCTTCGCTTACAAGGAAAACTCATTTTTCCAAACAATTCTGCCAATGAGACAACAAACAGAAAAACCCAGTTGTGCTATATAACCCACACTCTGAGCAATAAGACCTATATAGCTCCTGAATCTGCAGAAGGGAAGCAGTAAACCTCCCTAAGGGCATAAGGTAATATTAACAGTTGACAGCCAACCTGCCATAAGAGAATGAAACCTGCCAAAAACATTTTAGACTGCAGAAGTACAATATATCAAATAGTAGCAATGCACCGATTGCAGTTTTCTGGCCCTTCGCCAATTACCAGTCTTTAAAACGTCTGATCTTCAGATATTTATTTTGTCTAAAATGTTGCTAAATATACCAACAAAGTTGCTATTGGTATATTTAATACATTGTTACTAAAAAAATTCTGGCATTTGGCTATAGTTTGCTTTTATACACACACACGTGCAGACATGATCTGGTGGGTGGGTTCATCAGTCAAACTTCTCTCATAGAGCAAAATAGGGAAGTAGTTAGTTTTTAGACCCTTGCAGAGGCTGATCAGATCAGTGGATAAGATTGACTGCACATGTAAGTATCTCCCAAAATTAAGGAAATCAGGACTGATTTATCAGTGCATTCTTATGAAATAGCAATTATCACAATTTCAATGTGTTTAATATTGTCACTGGAAGGAGCTGCTTAAATGCAATGCTTGGTAGCCCGTTATACTTTAGGCATCATACATTGATTTTTTTTATCATCTCATTATTCATTATACATCTGGGTCCTGGCCTTATGGATGGACTTTCAATGTCTTATCTAATACAGATCTCAGTGACCAAGCTCAGGGAAAGTGAGGGAATACATTTTGGAAAAGACAGACATTCAGAAAAAACGTACCATTAGTTATTAATACGATAACTGCAACATTTAATGACAACTATTGGCAATTAGATCAATTAGGGTCATCTTTACAGCAGAAACTAATTTATGTCAATACCTCAGTTTTTAAAAAACTGCTACGTCAGGAAAAAGTGCCATCTGTGGAACAAAGGGGCATCTGAGATAGATACCAATAGATATTTATCTGAAAATGACCAGTACATAAAATAGTATTAATCAAATAAGAAAAAAGATAAACATAAGAAGCAACTCTTACCCATTTCAGCTACAAATCCTGACAATTCTGTAAATGCACCTGAGCTTTAAACAGGAGAACAGGCGGTCAGTTTTCACTTCACAAAACTCAATTATCTTTCTGTGGGGTTATTTCTGGGAGTCACTCTGCTCGTTTCTTGCTGCAAATGCAACATATTAGCTCCTGTAGAGAATCGTAGAGAATCTCAAATGTCATGCTCTACTGTTTCAGAGGACATCACTGACATTAAGAAGACGGTTGCAGAGAGACGGAAGGCAAACTGCATGAGAAAAACACCAAGCAGAGAAAAGCATGGAAACACTTCAGAGGTTGCCAAGAGAGAGATTAGAGGAAGTCCTTACTTGAATCCTGCTGTTTACTTAGGCTGGTAATGGTTTGTCCTGAACGTTGGCTGAAAGGGCAACAAATGACGGTCTCGCATCTGTGTTCCCTTTAGTGCTATGCCAGTATTACAGATACTCCAGCCATATTAAATGTTAAAGGGTAAGAAATGACAACACACATTTGAGAATGCTCTCTGAATGTGGCTGAACACTCCCTCATTTTTTTAAACAAGTAAAGTCCAACAGGTTGTAACTCTGGAAAAACCTGAACCTTGATCCCACTGTCACTGTTGTGCTATGAGAGGCATTTTTAAGTATAGTTTGTAGGTAAATATCCAACCTTAAAATATGGGTCAACACAACTAAAAACAGAGAGGTGAGTCCTAAAACTAAATATCTCTATTCTCAAAACTGTTGTCTTTTCTAGTTCAACAATGACTGTACTTAAACGTCGCTAGGTATTACTAAATTGCGTAATTGTGATTCAAATAACATAATTTCAGCAGTTTCTCCCCACCACTATACTCCCCGTTGTGCAACTTATTTAATTGTTTTAACCAACAATTAAATAAGATGACCAATTCCTTCCTGACTTCATGTTGTGGAGACAAACAGAAAGCAGCCAGCTGCCCAACAGTACCGAACCTGTTCTTAAAAATGCTGACAAACTAGTGACACGACAAACTAAAATGTTTTGTGTTGAGATCATCCCAAGTATCAGCTGACTGCAAAACCTTAAGCAACATCTCCAGCAGCATCAGCAGTGCAGTGTCCAGAGAACATGCTTCAACTAAATTGTATAACCCTCCAACGTCTAAGGAAACAATTCAGATCACCAGCACTTTATTTTTAAAAATTAGTTTTGGACAAATGAATTGGATTGGCTGAATGCTGTTATTTATCAGCATTGCCTGGAAAATACTTATAATCCAACTTTTTCTATCGTAAACCTGTCTTTCTATTGTAAAGTGAGACATATAAATGTCTCATAATAATTACCATGAAGCACAAGAACTTGCATACTAATGATTCTGCAATATCGGATGACATTTCTTTAACATGATAGCATCATTCAATCAGCTAACACCAGATAAGATAAGCAGCAAGCTTATCTAACAAAAATGTTATTAAACTAAGGTCAAGCACTGATTAAAAAGTAAGAGCTTGAATTAGGTCAAACCGCTTCACATCCTAACAGACGCATTTTTTAAAATATGGTTTTTAATTACAACATCAGCCTTAACTCATCTGAAAATGTGCTTCACTAACTGCACTTAATTTTATCTTTATAACACATAATTATCACTGTATTAAATGCCCAAATCATTTGCAACTGTGAAAGGTAGGGACTCAGTAATTTGTAGTCTCAATACAGAATCAATAAATGTACATGGAATTCACATTCTTAAGTATTACTATAAGAAATAGCATACAAGTGCTATTTGAAAATAATATAATGAAATGTAATCATTATTGCTGTATTGTGCAGTTTTTTTTTATTGGTGAGGAGCAAATCACAGTAATTTCTTTTCATTGAACAAATCAAAACTAAGAAACGCAATGCACTTCTTTTGTGTTTTATTAAAAATAAGATCAATGTCAGGGACATGACACACAAATGAGAATAACCTGGTAACTCGTGCTATTTGTTTCATTCAAAATGACCACCTCAATCAAAAAATCCATATCCCAGTTTTCCTCTTTAACAGGCCATTTGCCCCCCCAAAAAACAAAAAGCAAAATAAAATCTGAATCAAATCAAAAATCAGCCCGGAGCAGCATGCTGGCTGCATCATTAAATATTTTTTTCCACCGAAAGATTTGACTAAAAACAAAGCTAGTTACACTTTCACCTGGAAGAAAACAACTTCCATTGTTATTTCAAACAGGATTACAGAATGATATCTGCCATTTGTTGTGACAGATTTGGACAGTCATCACTTGCCTACAAATGACCAGCAAAATAACCAAATTTCTCAACTATTGCCTGCAATTCCTCAGCTGTTGTGGATTACAACACAACAGTTTGTGTGGAGCATGTGATCGGGTGGGAAGTAGAAATCTTCTGATTTAAGAAACCGATGACAGACAGATGGAAGGAATGAAATATGTAACAAATAATCTTTCCTTTACCAAGACACTACAAGCAGATTAAATATTAGTACTCCTATTGTAAACAAGCAAACAAAACAAAAAATACACCAAGCCTACTGAGTTGCATTTCAGACCATGTCAAATCAGGGGCCTAGATTTGTTGGTATCAAATAATGAACTCTTTGCTGAATTGCTTAGACACATCAACAAGCTCTCATTATTTTTGCATGAATGCCTTTAGCTGCAGAGCAAACAAAATGACGTCGGTCAAAGATCTGCCGCCACAGAGACAGCTTTCACAGAAGCTACTCAAACAGACATGCTTGATAGTTTTAGGTCATCTGGAAAGTAGGAACTTTTGATAAGAGTCCACACCTAAAATGATCAGTTAGGAAGCAAAACTAATTCATCATCAGCTGAATAATCCTGAAGGTCACTTAAGAACATGGCAGCATCCAGAAAAACCTCTCCAGGAGCTTTAGGAATTAAAATTGACCCAATGAAATTAAAAAAAATGAAAACAGGCCTCTTAACTTTTGTTACTTTTAGGTTTGTTTCATTTTTATTTCTACATATTCAAATAAAGTGTTCGCAAAAAATATTCTCATTCCTTGAAATATTTCTCCCATTCTGTGACTTTCCAACCACAAACCTCAATGTCGTTTATGTGGATCCTCATGTGATACCCCATGACTTACATCCACAATTGAAAAGCTGCGTGTAGAGGTTCTGTTAACATTGCACATTACCATTATCGCTACATCCCCACTCTCAAAAAAAGTAGTGGCAACATTATACAGGGGGGGACACTTTCCCTCAACAGTTACATGGTTGATGAGACGATAAGAGAGAAACACAGAGCTGTTCAACCTGTTAGCTGATGCAAAAGGCTTGGGATGGCATTGGACATCATCTTCCAGCAGGACATTAACCCCAAACATATGGACAAACAGCAGCGTGGTTTAGATCAAAGTATGTTCATGTATGAGAATGCTGTAATAAATCTCCCCTCTTAAAACCAATGAAGGATCTGTGGCAAGACTTCAGACTTGTTGTTCACAGAAACTCTCAGTTAATTCTGATTGATCTCAATCTATTTGGCAAACAAATACATTTTGTCAGTATAGCAAAAATAAAAATCCAAACATGCTGAATGTTGTGGAGGTGATGCAACAAAAAGTGCATCACAACTTTTCAAAAGTACAAGTGTTCAAGGGGAACTGACTAAAAACTTACAGCTACTTTCCAAATGTAAAAAGAAATACACTGGTGAAGTACTTCAGGCAGATTCTTGGTTTCAGGAATCCAACAAAATACCCAGCTGTCAGTAAAGCAAAATGAGAATGGTGCTCTTTGAAGAACTTGTCTGCCCATTAACTCCCCTTTGGTCAAAACCTCGAGAGCACGGATTCAACATGCTGCTTTCCTTCCACAAAGACTCCTTTGTTTCTCTAAATAGTTTCCAAGCCTTGTTTAATGTCAACATGCTACATTCATCAAACTCACTAAAATCAGACAATTAAAAGAAAATTACAGATGTTTATGAGATCGTGCAACGGGACAATAAAGCCAGGGTTGTTTCTCTTCCTCGTTTCGAGCTGTGGATTTTTCCAGTTTCTAGTTAGATTCAGCACACCTGCAAAAGCACTGCAATAATCTGTCTCAAGTGATTACAATTGGTGCCACTCAGTTCAGTTCCACAACAGCAAGCATGTAAGGGCCCCAAGGGACTTCATTCAGTGATAAAAGCAGTTTCAAAAAGCACTAAACGAAATACAGACTGAATAGCTGCTTTTTCAAATGATGCAGCAAAAAACAAGATGGGATACCCAAATAAAATTCTGAAAATTTACACTTTATCCAAAACAAATTGTGGTGTGAAAGCACCTCACCTGTGAAAGATCGCATAAACTTGTAAAAGAGCTCAGTTTAAGTCTCATAAGAGACAGAAAGCATTCCTCTGGCTCACACTAAAAGTGCAAAAAATAATAAAAATAATGGTCAGACATCTTAGTTTTCATCTCTATTAGAATTAGTGCTCTCTTGCCATCACTGTGTGCACTCTACTTTAAGTTCCAGAATCCATTAAAGTGTATTTATAGAAACACTATATTTACACATGTCCTCACCTCCTACCTTATGTCTGTCTCTTTCTGTTGGTAACAAGTAATCATTACGCTGATGGGAATGCAAGGGCCGCTGCTGGCAGAAACAGCAGCTAAAACAGGCTGCAAGCTGACAGTGCCACAGTTTCACAAATCCAAAGGAATAGTCCACATAGCAGTGATTGGACAAGGGCCTTTACATTTGTGCTTAAAGACATGTAGGGTGATGTTATCCCAGCTCATACTTCAGAGTAAATAAGGTCATGTCAACAAAGATTTATATGCATTTACACAGGTTAACAAAATCATATTAATGCTAGACACTGTTAGGCACAAACCTTACATTTTTATACATTTCGTCACAATTTTAAACCAAAGAGTTCACCTTCTATCTTATTGCAATTTAGGTGATAATTCAACGCAAATAAGCATATAATCATAAAGTGGAAAGAAACAAGAACTTTATTTTAAGAATGTTTCATAACTGAAAATTTGAAAAGTGTGGCATGCATTGGTATTCAGCTTTCTTTGATCTTATACCCCCTAAATACAATTTTGTGTATCTAACTGCCTTCAGAAGCCACCTGAAGGTGACATGCGTACAATAAAATACCCAAGAAATCAAATTATGTTGGCTTATATTATATTATTGGATTAATCCCTGGTAATAAGGAGTTAAGCCAGGTGTTCTCTCAAGGCCTCCAAGGTTTATTAAGGACAAAACAGAGAACAAAGTTAACCATGAAGGCCAAGGAAAACAGCAGACAAGTGTGGAGAGGCATAAAGTTGAATTATGCTGTAAAACAATATAATACAACATCTCACAGAGAATTGTTCAATCCATCAATTAAAAACAATGCAATGCAGCTTCTATCCAAACTTACCAAAATATGTCTACCCACACAAACAGACTGAGCAAGGTCAAAGCTTAAAGGTTTATCAATACTTTTGCAAGGAGCTTTAGCTGCACAGGCCTATATAACACTACTTTGCAGACAAATGTCACCATTATTTATTAAAAGACTTTTATAGAAATATGGACACCCCTCTGTGTGCATTTGAGCAAAGGCTGCATTTCTAACAAAGCCTTGGACATTGCTCTGATAAAAAAGTTGACTGCATTCATGTGACAAGGAGTTAGGCCTTATGGCTTTGCATTTTTGAGAAGACTGTCAACTATTTCAACATAAACCATTTAGGTTTTCCAGCAACATCAAGAATAGCTATAAACTACAGGTTGTCATGTAATTGCAAGAGCCACTTTAAAAAAGGAAAAAGGGATAGAAAATCCCATGCTCTTAGAAAAACAAATCTCCACTTCTATTTCATTCAGTCCAAATGAGGCAAGAGTCAGGAGTCTGAACAGTATGAAAAGCTTAAGAGCCAGAAGAGCATAATATCCTTGTTTTGTAAATCTGGATCAGAGGTGAAAAACAGACCAGAGACGGAAAAAACATTTCACCAAGTGGAAAATATGCAGTCTCTTGTGTTGTACACCCAAATGAACAATTTACACAGTTATACTTACTAAAGATTCCACCTATTAGCTTATTGTTAGATTCAATACATAGCATCTATTACAAACTATCTTTATCAGGTGGTTTTAGAGTAGCCATAATCTTCGGAATAAAAAATGAAAGTCAGCGACAGTTATCAGCAGCGACAGAAATGTAAACGATGGAGGGAGATGCGCATTTTGTTGCTGGAAAAACAAAAACTATTTTGAGTTTCTGTCACCAAGTCAGATTATTATAAGCAGCTTTGGACTTGTTTTTGTTTTTTTTTCCTAAAGTCACTTGCGAATTTAATGAGTTGCGGTTTGCACTTTTTTGGGCTGGTTTTTGAACATTAAGTTGCTCATTTGGGCTTGGAAATAAGCAGAGACACATAATAAATCCCAGAATTTGTCGGTCATCCAGTTAGTTTTAGTTAGAATTTATCTGTCCATCATTTCCCAGATGATCCATCACGCTGTGCCTTTGTTAATATATTACCTCTGAATTATATCGAGCTTCGCGTTGCGCTACAGAAAACCGCAAACATCAAGACTAATATGAACAGCACAATAAACGTGAAAATAGCTACGAATGAACGAGTCCCTAAAGTTGTGCAACTAACCGCCATTATAATTATCAATTTTAAGTGTCATAAATCCGCATATCAGCCATCTGAATTGTGGAGCCGCAGGAGGAGCGCTGTGCACTGCTCTCTGACAACAAACGCAGGACCGTAAAACAGAACCTGGAGGCTGCGGCTCGGGGCTTGAAAATCCTTCTTTAGAGTTTTCCAGACAACAGTGGAGCACACAAAAACACACAAATTACTAACTTTTTTTGTGTACCGTTGTAACCATTAAAAAAATCTCCTCTTCAGTTCAACTTTATAAGTGGAGACACATTGTTGATGTTATCATTATAAAATGACTTGTAATTAAGTATTGGCAAAGATCAATGTAATTTTCACAGGTAGCAGAGCGTTGCTACAAGTAACTAGAAATTTACTTTTACTGTAACATAGTTACTTTTCAAATCGAGTAGTCAGTAATCTAGCCAAGTTACTTTTCCAAGAAGTGATCAGGAATCCGATTAAAATCACTTTTTCAAAGTAACTGTGCCACCACTGCATATTTAGCGATATATAGTTATACCCGTCTGTGGTCTGTGCTTAAAATGTAAGCACACAATTTACAAAAACGAAAAACTGTTTTGTAACTTTTAGAAATCTTTTTGGAAAAACAAACATTACCCAACTCTTTGTGTGACTCAAAACTTTCTTTCCTCCTTGACAGTAAAATACCAGGCACCGAGTTTCAACATCATTCGTCTACCTTTTCATTATTCAGAGTCGTGCTTCTCCTTCCTCTCATCTCTTATCTGCCCTCTCTCTCTCTCTACATAGACTTTGCCCCTCTGGTCATTTGCAGCACAGGAAGCAGATCAATAATCAGTTCAAATGTACTGGCTAAGTGCTTACCTTGGGTACTGGGGGCCATTCAATCCAGCCTGGGACTCGCATCTGCCTGCAGTAGAGTCAAGTTTCTCATGTCTGTGGAGCTCGGGGGCCTTCTGAGAAACACATTTGAAAGTAGAAACAGCAATTCATAATATTAATCGTTATGCATTCCCGTAAATGTGATGTTCTTGAACAACTTTGTACACATTCTAGCCAGGTTTTATTCACCACCATTCAAAATGGAGCTTCTTTCAAGAGGATTTCAATTCTAGGGAATCTAAAATGCACAACGTTGAAAATACAGTCTGACTTGTACTTATAAACTTTATAAAGTCTGTAAAGTCGGCATTGAAAAAAGTTGGTCCAATTTCTTCCCAGAAGAAGCCCTTTAAATGTCAGCTGGATCTGACATTGTAGTGATTCTCGCTTCTGCATCCACAGCGCTGTGGACCAAACTAGCCACAGCCACGCGTGACAGGCCGAACAGCTCTCTGTGCGGCGTTTAGACCAAAATTAATCAGTTAATTACACGCGGTAATGATGTGGAGTTTTCATTAATATCCTTGTTTGACCTTTACGTAATTTGTACAACTTTTCGTCAAACCAGTTTGTGGTCTCGACGGCGCGAGCGCCAACCAGCCTGAAAATGACGCAAAGTTCCACTTTTAACCGTCAACGTCTAAAACTCGACTTCGAAACGAACCTTTTAAAGCGCCCCTTAAAGTCTCGACTTAAAACTCTCACATCGGTCTTTAAAAGTGCTCCGACACCGCCTCAACGTTTCAAAACAGACGAGACTCACCGAGCAGCGGACTCTCCATCCCGGTCTGGACCCACCGAGCAAAGCCACGAACCGACGCAAAGATTTGGACACCAAACCGTTTAAAAACGTCCACCAGCTCCACGTACAAAGCAGACTCCTCGCCCCGTTTCGTCTGTCCCCCTGTTGACAAGCCTCTGTCAGTTCCTTAAGGAAAAAAAAAAAAAAAAATACTGTAGAGTTTTTCGTTCTCAGACCAGAGCAATCAAACCCGCAGCTGGAATGGCCAAGTCGTTCATCGAGCGACATTGACAATCGATATTTCGATAGAGCGATTGGTCGCGCCTGCAACAGATGATGCAGATGTAAAATGCAAAGTTGTTTTACTGTTACACGTTTGTAAGTCAATTCACTTCAATGTTTTTAATCTGAAAAGTGAGACTCATTTTAGAGTGATTTACTTTAAGCGTTTAGTGTGTTTATATTTGGGTGGTTATAGGCTGCAAAAATTAAAAGACCCAAATTTCAGCTTTAAAAATAAATAACCAAATTTTTAGTTGGTGTCACATTCTGTGTATTAAGTTGCACTGCTGGACCAGAAGCAATCTTACCAAGAAGAAAATGAACTGGATTGTTACTTTGTATTCCAACCACTTCACTGATAAAAGTACATTTTGCATTTTATTTAAAAATCAAGTTCCAATCACTCTTCGAATTGGCCTTATACAAGATTTTACTTTCTGAGAAACTGAATACTCAGAGTGGAGTGGAAAGGCAGAGTTTGCAAGATGCTGGTGGTTCAGAGTGAGGCTTTTACAGGCAGTCATAATTTAGGGTCATACATCTGTTGGTCGAAAATCACAGCAGCCATGATCACATCAGACTTCCTCCTCCAACAAACTATATAGAAATTCTTCCCTCTCTGCCAAAAGTTCCAGCTTAATGACCATGGAAAAATTGTCCTCTTCATCATCATTGGAGAACAAACTGGCCTAATTTAACAACCATGAAGAATTTATGAAGTTTTGCAAAGAGGAAGACGAGACAGGATGCCCAGCCCAACAATACATGCCAGTCTACCTATTAAAGCTACCAGACCTTCCTTAACATCACAGCAGTGTTACATGCTGCCCACCTTCATACGACGCTGCACTGATTCAGTATATGCAACTGGCATCCCCACAGAGTATTGAAAGTATACAAAGTATATGAACATAATTTTCAGAAGGAAAAAATCTCAGTATAACCAACATATTTTGTTCTATTGCATGTTTCCCTTCCACTCAACTTGCCATTTGTATGGATGCATAGAAAACACCGTGAACAACAAGATTCTTTACTGATCTATTGTGGCTTACCTTTCCTGTGGAGTACCGTATCAGTCAATTTTCATATTGGTCTTATGCAATGTTTTATTTTCAAAGAAATTGAATTTTAGTTTTTTTTTTTGTAGGTGTAAGCAATAGTTATAGTTAAAACAAATCCTCAGTTTAAATAAAACTTATTGCATTCATAATGCAGTCTAATTATTATGTCTAAAAATGATAAAGGCATAAATTGTCTGAGTGTAAGAGCAATTACCTTTATAGACAAAGATGATTTTAAAATTTGAAAATTTATTAATCAAAAGTCTTACATGAAACAATGATTTTGATGTGAACGACATTCAATATGTTCAAATAAAGCCTAAAAAGATATGAAATCATGCTGTTTTCTTGCCATCTAGTGGTTTTTGATGGCAACTACACTAGTAATTTCCACAATCAGTTTAAGTTTAAGGCAACATGACACATATTTGTTTTGGGACAATAAAACCAATCCCTTTTATATTATTACTATTAGTGAAACTCTGCAAGTTAGTTCAGACTTCTCAAACTTTTCATTTCACCTTAGAAAACTCCAATCTTGGACATCTTTGAGAGCTCAATCAAACCAAAATTGATGATGCACAATTATAATACGACACTAATTACTGCTTGGTAAGCCAGGCTAGGCTTAGCTGACTTTGGAGAAGTGTTCAGTGCAATGAAATGGTAGAGGATCCACACCTATGTTAGAATTAATCAGAAATCTGTCAGAAGATAGTAAAAACTTTAGTACAACAGCACAACTCTAAATCCAGTTTTTGGCCTTTTTTTCCCAAATTATTTTCAGTTCTTTCGTCATAAAATACACATCTTCTGTATATCATTAGCACATGTTTGGTGGGAGGACTCAGCTCAGGAAAATTTTTATGTTTTATGCAGTGGCTACGCTTTTACTGCAAATTTTACTTTGCAGTAGAATTTACATTTCATTTTCATTTCTTTTGACAGATTAATTTTTACTTAAGGTTTTTTTTCCTAGGAAAAAGAAATGTACTGAAATTTTGTTGACTAAAATATGAAGAAAATGATCTTTTCCTCAGGCACAGTTCCAGTATTTTTCCAACATTTGGCCATGTCAGAAGTTAGATTTGAATCTTATTCCTATTAATTGCCTAAAAATCATAATTTTTATAGTTAGTCATGCTTTGTGAGCTTTGTCCGGTTCTTTTAAGGACATGAAGATAATTGATGAAAACTTCGACAAAATAAATCCTGGTTCAGCAACCAGTTCCAGTAACAATTAAAGCACTTAATCAGCCCATATTTTTGAACTTGTACACTACAAGTTATGAGAGATACTTTAGTGAACCAGGAGAGGAACCCAAAATACCACCAGTGGTAGCACATCAACCACAACCATGACCTGTGTTACAAAGACAGCTTGACATGACAGCAATGATTAAGAGAAAAACTTGAATCACTCTGATTGCTTTTCTATGAAGTTTTTGTAGCAAAAATCAGTCATAAACGTCACAACCAGTTTCAGATGTGACTCCTGTCACATAACAGTTTGATGGAGAAGGCAAGGTCCACTGTGTAAGCTAACAGCGTGATACTGGAAACCACTGTTTCCATGATGATCACTTTGAGATTGTTCGGGTTGGATTCCGTCTCACTCAGCTGCAGTATCTTGGTCAAACAAATAACGGTGGCCAACATGTAGAGCAGCACCCCAATCAGACTGAAGGCAGCCAAAAATCTGTCAAAAGGGAGGAGGCATCGCCCAGCACAGTCACCCAGTATCACCACCAGGATGACGAGCGACATGAAGATGCAAATGCCATATGAGACACAAGTTATCCAAAATTGCCAAATTACTTCAGTCGTCAAATTGGAGACTGTCACCATCAGGGGGATCATCTTCAAACCCCCCCAAAGTTGGATAATCTTAAGGAAACCAGGCATGGTGCTTATGTAGCCTCTTTGTTCGTGCGCTTGTGTGCGAAGAACACAAGACTCGGAGACATAGGCCATGAAGGTGAGGCCAGAAGCCACTGTAGCAGCCAAAGCGCGTGGAGACACAGTTCCGTGATCCATGACTATCCAGGGAAAAACCACAGTGGAGCTGAGACTCATCAACACTCCCAACAGTGCCACCGTCATGGTCAGGTTCTTCCAGGATATTGGGATGAGGCTGTGGAACTGGATGATGCTGATAATGTGTATGAGGAGAGTGATCACAAAGAAGAAACACCAGGTAAACATACAGAAGATCCTGAATGTGTCCGATGAAGGATCAGATGAACTGTTCGAGTTTTTATGTTCCAAAGAGGCCACAAGACTGAAGGCTGTGCAGCTTGAGAAGACTTCCAATGTTCGCAGCAAAAACAGTGGACTGGTGAAGTCTCGCGCTTCCAAAACGATCACGGGCATTCTCACCTTGTTGAATGTGTGCAATCCGATATCCACAAGTCAGAGCTTTGACTTTGCAAACAATCCTGGAGATTCCGTTTTTTGAAAAACAGTGGGGGTCCACAGCTCAGGCCTTTTAGCTTTTAGTTGTATAAGCACCCAAAAATACAGCCAAAAAGAGCTTTAGAGTCTTCTCCAGCAGTGTCCATGAAAACAAACCATTAAAATAGCAAAAAAGCCAAGAATAATTTAAAGCATCAGATTCTTTTTTATTTCTCTCCACCACGAGTCATCTTCTTATTGAAACAATTCAGAACTGCACCTTTTGGAATATGTTTTGAAGCAGTGGTGCAGTAAAAGATGAACCTCGCCTACTTGCTTACTTCCTTTTTGAGGTTGCAGCAGTGCACTTTCAGTCGGTGCACATAACCACAATACAAGGCAAATGCAAACATAGCTGTCATCCTCCTACCTTCAGTTCTCATAAAAAGCAGTTCCTTTGTTCTCAAGCAAGAGTAATAAACTTGACACCACACTAATCAGGTAAAATATGATATTACACATGGAATATTTGTTTTAGGACAAGATTTGTTGGGTGCTGTCACTCACTTGAGTGTCGCTTTGCAAGATCAGTTTGTGGGTGTGTGCTTGCTCAATTCCTCAGAGAGATGAAGATGATTAGGTGCAGAGCATCTGTTTTCCCTTTGCAAATTTAGGCATGGAAAAATGTTTGAGCTGTCTAAATGGAAACAAAGCGGGTTTCAGGAGCAAGCTAAAATGTGCTATTTTCTAACTGTAGGCAGGCAGTTAGTTAGTTTTCTATATTGTGTTGTGACTTACATTCACTGTGGAAATGAATGAGAGATAGATTGATAAGTACATGAAAGGAGGCATATCATTTTTGGCAAGTTGCCTAATAATGTGTTGTTCCCCTGTTTTGCAACCAAAACAACCCAGACGAGCCAAGGTAGGGGCCCGACTAGGGCTCTTAAGACATGCTTTGCTATCTGGCACTAAGATGTTGTCAAAAGTTCATTAAGTCATGGAGGTTCTGTGGATCAGACTTGTTTGTCCAGCACAAACAGATAGATTGGCGCCTGGCTAATTATGATGACTCAATCCTGTTGTGCTCCCTAAACCATTCCTGCAATATTTTTGCTTTGAACTTCCTGGTGGCAAAAGCAATATGATACAAAAGAAAACATGACTCATCATCAGATAAGCTTATGTTATAGGCCCATGGCCTAGTTCTCATGCTTTTGTGTCAACAAATTGCACTGTGTGTATTGACAACTCTCAATCAGAACTAGCACAAATGTCTTCAGCAGTCTGAGGGACAATCAAGGTTTTTCCTACAGCACCTTTCAGCAAAAAAAATCATCATAAACACATAACAGTTGTGAAAAACAATAAAAGACATTACATTTTGTCAAGTGGAATCGATAAAATCATCAATGTACAACACACAGTAGCTCATCTGTCCAAAAAGCCACACGACCAGTCTATGCTGTAAATGTGCATCAATCAAACATAGTTATTCACAGTCCTGTCAGCTCACCACTGCTCCTCTTCATCTGAACCACTTTTAGTAGCTCCTGTCCTTTGTAGATTGAGAATAATCCACAGTAGTAGCAGCTGCAGAGGCTCTCCAACATGGGCTGCTCTTGAAAAGAAGAACCACATCCTTAAGCTTGTGCATCCCAGCTTCTAACACAGATTTCTCTTATTTCTTAATATCGAATATTCCACCCTGTAAAAGGTAAAGTAGTACCTTTTATGCCAGTTGCCAACATGTTATGCCTGATCAGTGTATAAGATCACAAATGCTCTTCATGGAACCAATCACAACAATGTTTAGGAATTTTATATTTATTATCATGGGCTGTACAGTGGCGCAGTGGGTAGCGCTGTTGCCTTGCAGCAAGAAGGTCCTGGGTTCAATTCCCGGCCCGGGGTCTTTCTGCACGGAGTTTGCATGTTCTCCCTGTGCATGCGTGGGTTCTCTCCGGGTTCTCCGGCTTCCTCCCACAGTCCAAAAACATGACTGTCAGGTTAATTGGCCTTCCCAAATTCTCCCTAGATGTGAGTGTGTGTGTGCATGGTTGTTTGTCCTGTTTGTCTCTCTGTGTTGCCCTGCGACAGACTGGCGACCTGTCCAGGGTGTACCCCGCCTCTCGCCCGGAACGCAGCTGGAGATAGGCACCAGCACCTCCCGACCCCGTTAGGGAGAAGGGTGACGGAAAATGAATGGATGGATGGATGGATATTTATTATCATAATTTATATTTATTTGCATGTTTTTTTTTAAAACTCTGTCTTCCTTGTGGCCTCGCATGTCATCTAAGTGCTGTGTTGCCTTTCCCAGAATAGCACTGAACAGAGAAGGTCTCTGAATTATAACTGTCATAAATACCAACATCTAAGTACCAAAGCTGTCATCAACAATTTATCTGACTAGGTCATCGCTGCTGTGGTTGCAGCATGATTTGCAACCTTTCAATGGGGCCAAGTTGCTTTATGTGTAGACATTGAAGCCTTGAACACATAGTGTAAAGGAGAAATGCAGTATGATTTACTGCATCCTGTGACAAAGAACCCATTGCATGTATGCCTTAAACTCTAGATAAAAGCTCTTATATTTATGTAGTTGAGTCAGACTATATTTCCAAATTAACAAAGTATTGTTTTTGGATGGCCTCACACCATTTTCAAATTAAGCATCATTATAATAGAGATTGGAAAACAATAAAAACAAAATAATTTTAAAATGTTTTCATGTAAAAAAAAAAAAAAGGCTTTGGTATGATTGCTTTTTAACAGCAAGATAAATAGATGTGAAATAGTGAGTTATGACAGGAGGCGTTCAATCTTGTTTCTTCTCTTTTTCACTTGAGATTAGATCTCTTTGTTTTGTCATTTTAGGTCACAGGAGGATGTACCAGAATAGTCACGCAATTGCCCACATGGTGCTTGGTGGTTTAAAATTTGAGGCTGATTTTTGAATATTAGTAATACTCACTGGGAAGTTGCTAGTGTGAACAATTCTTTCTGACGATAACTTTAATTCAGATTACAGTAGTTTTCAATCAAATTATGTGGCCAAGATTCTATCACTAGAAACGGATGAAAAATGTGCTTTCGAGTAGGATGCATTTGCACGCTTGCAGCGGTGACGCAAAATGCAGTTCCACTGTATGGAACAGGAAATCTCAGAAGCTTCATTTCATCTGAATGTTTTTGTTCACCCTCCTCCTTTTGATGCTGCTAGACCTTCATTCAAAATTTGATTTTGACGCTCAAAACTCAAATTTGAAAGGAATTAAGTGACTTTTTTTTTTTTTTTTTTTTGTCTTTTTGGTTAACTCAGAGATCTCTAGTACTTGAGATACATACCTCAAATATAGAGTTTTAATGTTCATCCAAGCACGTATGGGTTTATCCAGTGTGCTAATACTGACTCCTGCAGCAAAACAGTGTGCATGTCAGGCTAACAGGACATTTTGTGTGCTTGGTTGTGAGGTAAACAGGGTAATAATGGCAATTTGACCTCTACTGGGCTTGTGTAGTGCATTTGTCTGTTCAAGGGATATGACATTTTAACATTATACTGTTGTATAAGTTGTGGAGACTGTCATTTTGAGTGCTAGAGTAAAAGTCAATGCCATGTTAGCATTCAGTGACTTAGAGCTTGGAAGTTTGGCCGTTCCAGGCTAAAAGTCAGTATAAAAAAGACAGACTCGTTTTTTTTGTTAAAAAATGTTGATAATCTGAATAACTGCATGGATATTTTGTGGCTTAAATATTTATAATGGCTATTTCACACAATTTCATTCAGTATGCAGTTTTCTGCAATGATTACAAATTTTGTTTTCAACAGTGTTGATAAAGTTAAAGTGATGGTTTTTATTAAGGTATGAAAGTGTTGTTTTAATGGGACAGTAATATCGAGGATTTGGAGAGGCTAAGAAGAACATCTCAGTTAATTGAAGGTTTACCCATTCCGATATTAGTCATGTTTTTAGGTTTAAGGATTGACAAAAATACAGGATGTAAAATTAGAATGAGCATGCTGAAAATGGTTTGAACCAGTGATGTTCCAAGAAAACGTACTTTTCAGAGTACATTTTCTAAGCCAGTAAAAGGATTGCAGTAGTACACCTTAAAAAAACTGGTGGAGAACCAGCAATGAAACCTCATAAACTGAGGAGACAGTGGAAAATGGCA
The DNA here is from genome assembly GCA_922788865.1 of Poeciliopsis turneri. Lineage (NCBI taxonomy): Eukaryota > Metazoa > Chordata > Actinopteri > Cyprinodontiformes > Poeciliidae > Poeciliopsis > Poeciliopsis turneri. Next base: position 499,368 of record CAKLNU010000131.1, read on the forward strand.
CAGTGAGGGTGAAGGGAATTAGGAACAGCTATAGGGGAGATGAAACAGGGAGACTGAGTGAAGGTAAATAATTAACACTATAAAGCTAAGACAAAGAAACAAATCATGGGGAGAAAGACAGACACTGATTCATATGAACAAAGAAAATAATATGAGAATACACAAAGTGAATTAATATGGCAACACATCTTAAGCAACAATGAATAAAGAAGGATCAACTAAACGAAGAAACAGTGTTTCTCAATTCAGACCCTTTTTTTCTCTGAATCTCAGAACAGTAAAAACATAATTCTTGTACATCATCACCATCTTGTGGGCATTCTGGTCTGGTCAAAGCTAACATGTAACTCATTAAAAGATATTATTTTTTCTCAAGTAAATGTAGTTAATTTTGACACAGAAATTAAATGACATCGGACTTATACAGTGCTTTTCAACCCTGAGAGGGTTTTCAAAGAAACTTGACAAGAAAATCAGTCATTTACATTCATGCACACATTCACAACACAGATGATAACAAACGACTGGATTGTAGTCACAGCTGTTATCTAGCTAAGTTTCAGTGGAGTGCGGCTGCCATCTTGCATCTTCTCATTTTACAACTGAGAAGATGCAAGATGTATCTTGCCCAAGGACAAAATGGCAATCATTCCTTTGGACAGGAGTACACTATTTTTCATATAATTACATAGCAATTATGTTGAAATGAAATGTATTTTTTCTGTTTTGATATATGTTTTATTCTGTCTTTGTGTGAATCTACTAGATATTCTATTCTATTCTATGTCTTAAACATTTAGGAAATTGCCCCATTATCCTGCAAGATGAATAAATGGTAACAACTAAGACTATTAATGCATGTTTTCCTCCCTGACACCATGTTCATCTGCATCCAAATGCTCTAAACCAGACAAGCAGCCGAAACATCTCATTTATAGTAGTTCTTATTCTCGCTGACGGTCAATAAATTAATTCAATTAACATCTATTCTCTTAAATTCATCAGAAGCAGAACTGTGCACTTTATACAGATAAGGGATCTGCTTTGCCCTGAGTCAAATTACCTTTTCACCCTTGTGATACACTCCATTTATGGATTTATTTTGGTGTGATCTCCCAATTGACACAGTTGACTCATAAAAACCAAAAAAAAAAAAAAAGAAAAAAAACTCTAACCAACCTCTTTATTTTCATGATGACTATAGATATTGTGTGAATGTGAGGTTTTAGCACCTCTGGCTTTCATGTTGCTGTTACAGGAAGTACATGTGTTCTTGAGCTTATAGGTGACTTTTATGTTGCCACAGGGCTCTGGCTTGATTTTCTGCATTTTAAGCCTATTTATGGGTTAACAATGCATATACATTCCTTTCAAGTTTAAATTTAAAGTAGTATTTAAACTTGACCAACATATTTCTTTTGAATTGAATGTAAAAGAGCATGTTGTTGTATTCATACTGATTACATATTGTGAGTCAACAGGAAAATTCAGATTGATTTAATTTCTCATTGTCTACGCTATAAATCATCCTTGATCCTTGCTGTTTTAACAAACCTAAAAGGTAAAAAACAGCAGCTCTCTCCAGTCGGTTTGTGTGGCAAATCCTAACTACAAAAATAGTTAGTCATGACTCAGTCATGACTTGAGGCTGCCTCTGGACTTAACTATTACAAGTTTAAATCTAATAGCAACAACTCAGTCCTGCACGACTTTAAATTTGTCGACTTTAAATGATGTATTCAGATTACATAATTTACACATTAAGCAGTACATAGTAAGCCCAGCAGAATAAACCTTCATAGAGGCAAATAAGGTGATGAACAAAGCTGTGATAAGCTGGCAAAACAAGGACTATTACCATGCTGTTGTGCTAGCAGGATGTCCTCATGTCTCTGTCATTTCCTGGCAGGTGTCACAAGTCTGGTGGATTTGATAGAGTGTCAAAAAAAACAAAAAACAAAACAATTTTAACTCCAAGCACACTGATGGTGAAAATCGGAAATTGTTTTCTTCAGTGTTCTAGTAATTTAGAAACCAGAAACACTTCACACTGTAAAAAAAAAAAAAAAAAAAAGAAAACAACAAAAAAATTTTTTAAAAATCATTTCTAATTTACAGAAAAATTCTGGGAGCTGTGGTTGCCAGAATTTTACCGCATAAATTTGGCAAGATCCATATTTATACGGAAAGCTGCGGGTATTTTACCGCAAATTAGAGACTTTTTTGTGTGTGGAGTTACAGGGACAAGAAAAGTGTTGCAGTGATCCATTCAGAGTCAAGACCTGAAAGTTTGAGGGAGAATGTCTGAGAAGACGAGCCACAAAATGAAGTTCCACACCAGAAACGCTGCCTTTTCAGGGTTTACCTAAAACAACAGGTGGATGAAAGCGCTTTCCATTGCACAAGTTTTAGAAAGACAAGAACTTCAGTTATAAGTTTTTTAAGTAGTAATGTACAAAATGGGTAGTTATTTGCTTGTTGGGTAAAATGGGTTGTTGGGTAAAATGGGTAGTTATTTTAATAAACTAAATCAACTTAGGCTAAACAAAGGCTGTCATGAACAGCAACAAGTGGGAATCTCACCAGCAATCATAACTCAACCTCTACGTCCATATCTTAAGTAAAATCTGAGACTAATTTTGCACACACACACACACACACACACACACACACACACACACACACACACACACACACACACTCTTTTACATTAACATGAGAGATAAAAAAACCCCAATCCTGAAATATATAAAAAGGGTAAGACTGGAGACATTGCCATTAGTGTTATGCAATGATCAATGAGTTTTCTTGATCTGATTTCTTGATTCTGCCTCCAGACACGACATTCGACAAGGACCCAACGGGGAACAGAGAAACCAGGTGGGATTAAACACACTGGAGGTAATCAGGGGAGAAGTCAGACAGCTGGAACCAAACAAGATGTAGCCACGACACAGGAACTGATAAAGAGGCACAGAAAACCTATTTCTCACTTTGTCACCACCAAACGAAACCTTGAGAGATTCAAGAGAAGTTGTTGCATTTCACTGTGAATGCAAAACAGCTGCTAAATTAAACTATTAATAACACATGTGCGAATCACATTTGTACACTGTAGCTGTACACTAATGCAGAGCTCCACCTCTGCATTAGTGCTGTAAATGAGTTGGAAACTGGGATCCACTGACCAGAACTTGCCATCTACAGTGAAGGTAAGATACCGAGGTACTTCCTTTTTGCCTGCTCCAATTATTTTCTATTTAGACAAAATTTAACTTGTTTTAATTTATTTTCTGCTGCCATTCCGAGCAGTGAGGAAATGTATTTAAAATTTACACAGTGTATTTTGTGTTTTTGTGTGATATTCCTTGTTTTTTTTTTTTACCTCCATAGATGGCAAACCTTTGGCAGCTCATGCTCCTGTTTTGGATGTGGATTCCTCCTTGTCTCTCATCAACCAGTTTTATTGGCTCTCCACAACAATGTGAAACGGCTCACTTTGTCCCCGGCTACAACCTGGGTGGAGAAGGCTTTGACATCGTGACAATGGAGAGGAAGGGTGCCTATGTCATCGACACTGAGACGTGGAACCTTGGAAACGGCACTTGCAAAATGTACAGAAACAGCTACCAGAATGGAGAGAATCAGAAGGTCCCAGTCTCTGTGGCGGACTGGAGAAACCTCCCAAAGTGCAGCATGAAAGTTTCCAGCATGGTCTATGATTCTGTCGAATCTCTCGTCAACGATTCCACATCATCTGTCTCCAACGACTGGAAGATTGGCTTGGAAATCCCTGTGGACCCTACGGTCACTGTTGGAGTTGGCTTTGGAGGGTCCCACTCCAGGGCTTCTGAATTTGGAATGAAAAAATCCAAAAATGATCGCTACGAATTTGTCCGCCAATCAGTCAATTGTAACTTTTATAGGTGAGGATGCACATGGATGCTGTTGATGAGTTGGATGGTTCTCTTTTGTGTTCATTGACAAATGTTTTAAATGAGATTCCATCAGGAAGAGATGGAGAATTTTGCACAATCTTAATTGCATTGTGCTGTATGTGGAGGATCTTACTCTCTCTGAATCCTATTTTCTCTAACATTGTTTTTATTATATTTTACTTCATACTGTAAACAAACAGTGGCTGTTGTCTTGAAGTTTCCGTCTGATTTATGGACATCATTCGCTATGTCCGTTCATGAACTGCCAAGTTCCAAACTTTGAATCAGGTACAGGACATCATAGCCTGTTCACTAATTTGGGATGTGATGCTGATCTCTTATGAATCACATTTTCAGGTTAACTTGCCTTAAATAAGAGAACTTAAGAACTGCCATAATCTGGATGACTGAAAGTCTATATGTAATTGTAGGTCTATTTAGTGTAAGGAGTCACTAATTCCTGTCTTCTGATTTGGATCGAATGCTGAGTCTGAACTAGAAATATTTGGTACAGGTGACATGTAGTTGTATGACATTAAATCACTTATTCTATTTATAAGATCGATATAGGAAAATTATAATATTTTACTAGGTCCTCAGTTTTTAAGAGGATCCCCACCCACTCCCCCATCTGTTCTAATAAAATTTGCAATGCGTTTTTTGGAAAGATTGTAAAAATGATTAAATCATACATCAACATGTGCATGTATTTTCAAATGGACTCTGTGACAATCCTTAAGTTCTTTTCATTCTTTCCCTGCTCCACAGGTACAGACTGACCACTAGTCCTCCTTTGAGTCATGACTTTCTTGCAGCTGTGAACTCTCTTCCACCGTATTCTCCTGGAAAAGCGTCACCATATCGCGACACGATCGACACGTATGGCACTCATTATATCACACAGGTGTATCTTGGTGGGGAAATAAAGGCAACAACCTCTTTTCAGACCTGCAGGGCAACCATGAATGGGTTAACAGCAACAGATGTTAGTGATTGTTTGACGGTTGAAGCATCAGCTAACTTTGCTAGCAGCGCCAGTGTTAAAGCCATGACTAAACACTGTGAAGAAAAGAAGAAAAAACTGAGCTCGGGACAAAGTTTCAGCTCAGAATTTAATGAGCGTTTCACGGAGGTCACTGGTGGGGATGAAATGGGAGTTGTGCTTTTTGGGGGCGATTCGGACCCTGATATGTATAGAAACTGGTTAAACTCCCTTAAAACCGTACCTGATGTCGTGCAGTATAACCTGAAACCTCTTCACACCATACTTCCAGATAATCACCATGCAAAAAATGGGTTAAAAAAAGAAGTGGAGCAGTACATTTTTAAAAATGCAGTGCTGAAAAAATGTTCTGAAAACTGTCAAATTGGACATAGGTCCAACAAAAGGGATCCTTGTGCTTGTGTGTGTAACGGCAACGCAAATGTCAAGGCAAACTGTTGTCCTGCTGGGAAAGGTCTTGCAACATTGAAGGTCTACAAACTCTATGCAAGTGGACTGTATGGTGATTCGTGGAGCAAGACAGATGGTTCAGTGGAGGTTAAGTACGGTGATCAGCTAAAGCGCACCCAAATAATCAGTAACGATGACAATCCCAGATGGCCAGAAAAATTTTATTTTGGACAAATTGTCATCAATATGGAAAACCAATTGACATTTTCTGTTTATGATGAGGACACATACTGGAATAGTAATCTCCTTGGCCAGTGTTCTTTTGAGCTCCGTAAAGGGCTTGTGACAGACAGCTGCATGTTTAATCATGGAACGTTCTTCTTCACTTACTCCGTGGAGTGCGCGCCAAGTCTGGGAGGAAGCCGGTGTGACGAGTACATTTCCTCCCCCATGAATCCCTCGCTGGCCAAAGAGTTTTACACCAGGAATGGGGTTCTGCTTGGCAATACGATGAAGAAGTTTTCTAAGCCAGCAAGACAGGCAAGTTTGGACCGGTTTTGAAATAATCTGTTGAGAAAGAAATCAAATGCATTTGCTTGTAGCGTGTCTTCTTTAACTTTTGTTTGGAAAAAAGTTTGACAGTAATATTGTGTCACTATCATATATTAGTGAAAATACCCACTGATAATCCTGCTTTCATTTTCTTTCCTGTTTGCAAAATATTGCAATAAAGCATCCACAAAGACAATTAAGTGTCTCTTTCATTATTTTGACTGTTAAGAGAATGTTTTATAGTATTAAAATCCATATTTGGGCTTCTCTAAACAGATACTATATTTTTTTCACGTCTCTAATATTAAATACAGGTAGAAGTGTCATTTGACAATATATTTTCTTCATCATTCTTTTCTTAAAATGTCTCCCAGACTGAACAACGTCCCTCAGATATTTTGACATAAGTGTACAGCTTTATCCATTGGTTGTTCTTAACATTTGCTGTAAATAATATTGTTCTTAGCTTTTGAACAGTGCTGTGAACAAACTCGCATCGCAAAAAAAGAGTCTATTTGCAGCAAACGTGTGAAGCGTCAATGTGTGCTTCTCATTTACTTCACTTACTGTCGCTGCAGTTTTGAAACGGCTGTCCAAATAGTGAATGGTTTTGTCTTGAGTACTTTCACATAGTGTCACCAAAATGTGGTTCTCTTGTATTAGAAATGTGCAGAGTGACCGGTCACAATGAAAATTTGGCAAATCCTTTTGACTCGCTTGTACATAAACCTGGACTTTTTATTCTGATGCCATTGTCACGTCTGTTAATGTGAACATTTGGTTTTGAGGGATGTACAATACATTCTTAGCAAGTGACTCAGTTTTGCAAGTTAACTAGGTTTTATAGTTTGCATTATTGTAAGAAGTATACTAGCTGTTGTGCAAATGTTAATAGAAATGCCCCAAAGTGAAAAACTTGATCAACCAAAAATTCTCAGTCTGCAGAACTTCTCCACATTAAGTTTCATATCATTTTAGGCCAATAGACTTTAACTCTGCTGTCAAAGTAAATATTTTTTGGAGCATAACAGAAGCTGAACCTGGCGTAAATTCCCATGTCTTAATTGATTTTGTATTTATACACTGGAGACTGGAGACAGAGCTGCAGGAAATTCATTTTTTGTTCGAGTAATCTATTACTTTTGTATTGAGTGAATTAACATACTTTACATATATTTACTCTTAATGTTTTATGATTATGATAATCATAAGGATTTTTCACAAGCAAGACTTTTTTTGTGCCATTATCAATTAAAGACAAAAAACAAAAAGCAAAAATTAATAAAATATATACGATATATGTACTTGTATACTAATATACTAGTAAAATAAAGATAAGAGTGATTTATAGAATTATGAGGACGTCTTTTTTTTTTACCACAATAGCACCACCCAGTGGACATCTAGCACTGTGCAAAGAAATTAGCTTACTTAATTTATGCTATTTGATCAAATGGGATATTATAAGGATCAGATACAGAAATATATCAAGAACAAGAAGTCTTAATTCTTTATGTGATGGAAACCACTGTAAAATAGATTATGGCTCAGTTTTTCATGTTTTTGTGGTAACAATATGAGCTGCAACTTTTCAGAGACACCAAGTTACTGAGTGGAGAAACTGTGGAGCTCTAATAAACAGCAGAGGGTGAATTTTTCCTTTATATAAAAAAAATGGAGAGAGAAACTGGTTCTGCTCTGCATCCCCAGAACTAGAACCAAACATGAAAAAGCAGCATTCAGCTTCTATGCTCCACAAACCTGGAACAAATTTCCAGAAAACGGCAAAACAGCTCAAACAGTGAGGTTCTATAAATCAAAACTAAATCCCCACCTGTTTAGAGTTGCTTTTGGACCATGATAAACTAACATATTTGATATCTATTGATGATTTTGACTCATTCTGAGTTTAATGCCTTGTCATATTAGGCAGCCATAAATTGGTAATTTTGCAGTTATTCTATGTGTTTTCTCCTTTCAAATGATAGATTAAAACAGGAGCTCTGTCTGATATTAAGAGCTTGGAATGTTATTTTATAACCTAACCCTTCTTTAAATCTTTCCACAAAGTTCTCCCTGACCAATCTGCTGCATGTCTTCCTTTTTACAAGAAAGAAGTTTGATCATATGAGATAATACAATCTTGTGAAAACAGAGAAGCAAAGCTGACCACAGGCAGAATGCGTGAATTTGTCGCTCGTGTAGAGAAACCAGTTTGCCTTTATCTAGTGCAATCTGTAAAGAAATAACCACACGTAAAAAAACATCCCCAAACTGATGTTGCAATCTTCTAACCAAAATCTTATGATACCAGAATCATGTTAAATTTTTATCACGAGATAACAATTTGTAAAGGATAGAGAATAGAAAAAGATTACAGTTTCACCATAATACAGCAAGTAACATTGAAAAAAAATATATATATATCAGGACACTGGCCTCTAGTCAAAGCTGAGTTTGATACGTGTACCACAGAAATTATTGATAGGAACAGAAATTGTTTACTCACAAAAACCAGCACTGATGCAACTTTGAATATTGTTTTGTAACCTATATTCGCTTAAAACATCTCCAGAAGTTACTTCCTGACTTGTTTTCTGTGTTTCTTGGTCTTCATATTGCTTTTAATGTTCTCTAAATAAAATCTTTAGGCCTTCACAGAACATCTGCCTTCATGGTGAGATTAAGTGACGCACAGGACAATTGCTTTTACTGATCAGGTGACTTTTGAAGACAATATGATGAATTAAATGCTGTTTGAGTTTTACTTCAAATTAGACTACATCGAACCATTTTCAGATTTTAATTTGTAAAAAGTTTAAAAAGCATATATTCTTTAATTCATTCATTAGTTACCTTATGGGTGCTGGTTTGCACTACAGGCATAGTTCAGTCGTTAAGCACCAGATGTGGTGATCGTACAAACTGCTTGCAACTAGACAGGCATTCTAGTTACTGGTCTATTTACCAGCTGAATCATGGATTTGGGTTCTTTGTTAAAAATAATATTGACTTAACAATGAAAAGCTTATACATTATCAAACAAAGCTAAAAGATAAAAATCTGACAAAACTATTTTGCAACACTATAGGAAACCAATACGTTTTAAAGAAGGCCATAACTAGATGAGTAAAAAAAACTGTGAAGGAAAACAGACCTATTGAAATCAGCCATAAGTGCACATTTAAAGTCACACCATGCTCATTTTAATAAAGTAACACCTTTATTACTAAGTCATCAGCGTGAATTAAAGCGAGCTAACGCGTTGCTAGCTTGCTAAAGTTGTTGCTAAAGTTGTTGTCCAACAATGGTAAGTTGTCCAACAATGGTAAATAAATAACAAAACAACAAACAAAAGGTAAATAAATAACATACAATTATGTTATGAGTGAATCAAGCACAATGGCTTTTCACTTTTGACTGAGTAAGCTGTCTGGCTAAAAGAGAAGGGGGCAGAGAGGAAGACCAAACCGGAGATTTATTGATGTGGTGGAAAAGGACATGAAGTTAGTTAGTGTAAGTGTGGAGGACGCAGAGGACAGGATTACATTGACACAGATAATTTTCTGTGGCAACCCCTGAAGAGAAAAGCTTTGCTTTGTGAAATTATTTTTGCGTTTGACTGACTGTCCAGATCACATTGGAACTCAGTATTGGTTTGAACTTTGCTACTATCATTTGTTATATTATCTTAAATATGAAATTCATAAGGAGAAGGATTGCAGGCCCCACTGTGTATTGAGACATTGTAGCATTTTGTACCATATAATATATAAAAAAAGATGTACATTAAATACTAGAAAGAAGTATTAGTCTTTTTTTCAGTTAAGTAATAACCCCTTTTCATCCATAAGTAAATTTAATATAATGGTTTAAAAATCATATAATCAACATGTAAAAGAAAAGCAGCATTCATTAAAGCTTACATATAAAAGCAGATGGAGTTTTTAGAAAATATTTAAACAAAGATCAGGTTTAGACAGTAGTTCATGATAAATACAGGCAGAAGTTCATCAACAGTACTCCACTTTACTATGCAACTTATAGAAGATGTTTGGTCTTATTTTGAAGATAAATATTTTTATTTACAAAGTAGTCTCACTACACCAGAAATGTCAACTTTCTGTGTGATTCGTTGTGGTTTTCTTAAGTTAAAGCTGTTAAAGATAATTTGTGCGTGTCTGGCACCATTTTGAAAAAATGCTTCCTCTAAGGAACATTGCCTGTCAAACTTATATAAACTTTTCAAAAACAAGATGTCTGATTATATAATACAGTTTAATTCACCAATTTGCTTTTAGCAGGATGCAAATCTGAGATCACTGACTAAAAATGTGAGCTGCATCTCACAAGTTTGTCATTTATTGCTTTTTTTCTTATGTTACTACAATAATACTAAAAAATTGTTTTTTGTCTGCAGGAAAATTGCTTCGATTTGTCTTGCTCCGAGTCATAATTGCTAAAACATTTTGCTAAACAGATATCAATGTGATCTAAATAATCTAAAGGCCATTTAAATGAGCCTATATTAAGATTACGTTGCTGCTTGCATGTTATTGGTAGGGATATATCAGTGCACCCTGTTCACAAGATAATACACAATAAGAGGCTCTTAATAAGATCAGGCTTCAAAGTTGTTATCATACGATACAGAACAAAAGCAGATAAGCAATACACCAGCTGGATTGTGCATATTGCAGTAAGAGGAAGAGGACATTTGACAAATACTCAAAGTGTATTTGGCAAATAGTTTGGCCATCAGGCACAGTTCAATGGTTAAGCACCAGCTTTCCTGGCCAGTTACACTGACATATCCAACAGTAACTCCCAAAGGTAGACGCAGTCATCTAAATCTGACACCTGAACAGTCATGTCTTGCAAAAGAACTAAGTCAGGCCCTTGTTCCATTTGAGGGGAAACTGTTTTACTGAGTGAATAAGAATGCAAACCTGTCTGCACTCCCACAACTTGTTTGTAACCTTAATAATGCCACATAGGGTTCAGACTTTCAAGCAGCACCAGTGAAGGTCCTCCATACCTGATATTACATTAAGGCAGGATAAAGACTTGGTGTTCAAACCAGAATGCACCATCTTAATTTCTGCTGTGTTTGATCCCAGATTCAGAAGACTTAAATTTTGCCTCCCTGAATTAGTATTCAAAGTGCAAAGCATGGTGCAAACCATGACCCTTCAAGTGAAGAAATCAATCCAAACTCCTATGGACAAACAGACAACAAGAAAAATCATCATCTGACTCAAGTGCAAGGTTGTTGGAAAACAGATGAAGGATGCTGTCCAACTCTGGGCAAAACAAGCAAATTCCTTTTCTGTGCATTCCTGCCACCTCCACCATCAGAACGATACTGAACGATACAGGTACTAATGGCGGGGCGGGTCTGAGTTCTGAGCATGTAGAGATGCTGAGTATGGTGACATTTTCTTCTACTCTTAAGGTAATCTTTAAAGCTAGATTGTCATAAATATTGTTCACTGTCTTCACAAATGTAACAAAAATGTATCGGCACTTTTAATTTAAAATCAATATTTTTGAAAATGCTATTTTCTGGGAAATAATTCAAGCTTTTATGTTTGTTGCCATGCTATGTTGTTCTGTGAATTTGTATTTTAAAATTCCAAATACTTGATTTTTGAAGCATGTTTTACTAAAACTGCCTACTGTTCGATTTACCAAAAAATGATCAGTAGGCCAATTGATTACTAAACTAATCAATAGTTACCATCCAAGTTGTTTTATTAACGGCACAGAAAGGTTCATAAAATGTTGGAAGTTAGAGGAAATCCAAGTGAGATGTGAACATCGATCATCGACTTCCCCATGTTTTTTATTCAAAGTTTGAAAGAAGTAAAGAACATAAATGCACATGTATCTATGTGGGTACACGTGGTATGAAACTAAGCTGATAAGAAAAAGCTCCACCTTCATATCAATCGTATAAAATCAGCGAGACGCTTGACAGACGATCAGAGCCTGCAGTCGTCTGTCAGAGTAAGACTTTAAAAACTTTCTCCTAAACTGAAATTTTTGCTGTTCCACATTCCATATGATTGGTGTATTTACTAAAATCCTGAAGCAGAATTTTTCTTTGTGTGTATGTTTGTGAATCTTTTGCTATGCAATTTAAACATTTAAATGATTTTTTTCACAGATGACTGGACTTCTGCAGCTCCTGCTCCTGACCTGGACATTCAGTCCTCTGTGTCTCTTCTTGGAGGGGAGATGAAAGCTACAACATCGATTAAGACCTGCCAGGCATCCATGAACGGGCTGTCGGCAACAGAAGTTAGTGACTGTCTGTCGGTTGACGCTTCACTTAACTTTTATAATACGACAAGCATGAACACTGTCGGGCAATGAAACAGAAACTGAGCCATGGTCAAAATTTCAGCACCGTGTTTCATGAACGTATCACAGAAGTTGTTGGTGGGGACAAAAATGATGTTGTGTTCTTCCAAGGGTCTGTTGATCCCAGAATCCATATCAGGTGGAAAAAGTCTCTTAAAACTACACCTGATATTGTGAGTTACAACCTGAAGCCTCTGCACACCATTCTGCCAGATGGTCATCCTGCCAAAAGTGGGCTTAAAGTAGAGGTGGAAAAGTATATTAAGGACAATGCAGTGTTAAGAAAATGTTCAGAATCTTGTCAAATTGGACACAGATCCAGCAGAAGAGATCCCTGTGCTTGTGTGTGTAATGGCGACCAGAACATTAGGTCAAACTGCTGTCCTGCTGGGAAAGGTCTTGCAACATTGAGGGTGTACAACCTTTATGCAAGGGGACTGTATGGTGATTGTTGCACTAAGACAGACGCTGCAGTGGTTGTTACATATGGTAAGCAGAAAAAACGCACTCAAATTATAGCTAATAATGACAACCCCGACTGGCCAGAAACTTTCAACTTTGGACCCATTAACATGAATATGTATAACAGACTGACATTCATGGTTTATGATGAAGATAAAGTTTTTAACAATGATTTCATTGGTGAGTGCTTCTTTGACCTTCGTCATGGAGACGTTTCAGACAGCTGCATGTTTGATCATGGTACCTTTTATTTTAGCTACTCAGTTGAGTGTGCACCAAATCTTGGTGGCAGCCAGTGTCAGGAGTACATTCCTTCTCCCATGGATCCATCTTTGGCTAAAGTTTTCTACTCCAGAAACGGGGTTCTGCTTGGAGATTTAAATAAGAGGTTTGCTAAATCTGCTCCTCGGCCAGGTTTGGGCCAGCTGCTGTGACAAGGATTTTGATTTGAACCATTTTTGCTTTATGGCATTTCTATCTTTGACTTTCATATTAATAAAAAGAACATAGTTTGGAAATTCAATCTAAATGTGATAATCTGTACTGATAACTTGTTTCATCCCTTGTACTCGCAAATTACCGCAATAAAGCATTCATAAAGACAACAGTTGTTTCCATGTTGTAATTTGAGTATGACAAATAAATGTTTTAACTTAAGAAGCTCCAATGCACATGATCAACAGAAAGTTACACAAAAATTTGTGGCTCACATTTTAGAAACATATTAAAATTATTTTGCACCGTATATCAAAAATATGGGATTTACATTAAAATGACAAAAGTGCACTAAGTCTGAATTCTGCTTTACAAGAAAAAGGAAAAATTATTGTATCTAGAAAGTTAAATTTTCTGACACATAATAGTGACCCTTTAACAAAATTTAGAATGCCATCTTCAAGATGGCATCTTGAATGACATCTTTACAGAGCAAAATTTTCTTGGCACATAAAGACGACCAGCTTATCTACACATTGTGACTGGAATACTAAGACAAAACATGTTGGGGTAGCATCTGGTTTCTTTGACCTGCTCAAAACCTTAAATGCCTGTTCATGATATTTAAAATGGTATCCAAATCTGGTACGTGCATTTACAACTTGTGTGCTTAATTATTGCAATGCAAACTTAACTAAATGTCCAAATAGTTATTTTTGAAGTCCACCATTTCATTCCTTAGGCTGCAGTTGGATATCTGACTGGAAATGTGAAACAGACCCACATTTATTCTATTTTATTTTATTCTATATTAATGCATCGGCTTCCTTTAAAGTTCAGAGTTCTAGTATTAGAAAATTGAAAGATATAACCGCCTAATTTTGATTCGTCGTATCAATAATAAGACTTTCTGTATAATACGAGTGGTTATTTGATTGAAAGAAGTGTAAAAATCAGTGTACGGGTAATAAACAAAACCATTTGTCCCACAACAGTCGTTATACAATAGCGCCATCATGTGGACCCTAAACATTACAACTCTTTTTATTAATCCCAACTTTATTTTCAAAACTTTTCAGCCTGCATTGTATTTAACTTTTACAAAACATGCTTCTTTTTTTTAACATACTGTTTTAAACTATTACCAGGTCATAACAGTATAGTATGAGGCAGGTAATCTGAAAATCACTGTTGATGTTTCATCCGGTTCTCTTCAGTTTCTACTTGATCTATCTGAATCCAAGTTCAGCTGAAATTGACTCTTCATTTACTTTCATATTATGTTGTGCAGGTTAAGTGTTGCATATGTTTGACAGAACTGTCTTATTTGAAGAAACCCACCTCCTCAATGCTGAGGCATCATAAGGCATCAGAATGAAGACCCAGATAGACCAGCGATAAACTCAGGTATAATGCCATTCTACAAACTACTTAATGAAAATTTGTGAAAAACAGTCCACAGGCATCCAAAGACGTTCACTTAAATTTTCACTTTATGGTACATGTTCACATTATTTATTGACTGTATCCAAGAATATCAAATATATTTTGAATTTAACTGAACATATGGCATAATACAACATATAATATGCAACAAAATACAATGCCGTAAATCTTATTGTCTAGATTAGGTCATCAAATCAATCTGTCAACTACGTTGGCTGTAAGGATTCATAAAGTCCAGCAGGTGTCAGTATTCAGCGACACGGTATCAACACAGAATCTTTTGCTTTGGGTCAAAACGCTTCATGACGCCTCATTTACCCACCACTACTTTCTAGTTCAGCCTCTTGGTTGAAACTTTGATGGTTTCCTTTTTTGCATTTTATTTTTTTTTTCTTACTCCTTATTCTGCCATGGATTTTTTGCAAGTTTTGTTTGCATATTTTCATTGATGCGTGTGGGGAATAATTTTCTCTAAGGTACGCCTGAAATGCCAGACAGGAAATAAAAATAAAATGATGATAATAGTAAGCTTTCATGAAAAACATTATAGTAGCATTTTTATAGTTTCCTTATGTTGTTGTACAACGTTTAAGAAAACATCTGTAAGAAAATCATCATCAAAGACAATAGTACTGTTATGTGAATTTAATTTTGAGTATTATATTGGGTGTGCATACTCAACTGTAATACATGGAGAAGTGCAGCTTTAAGAAATTAATGTTCCAGGCATGATCTCTAGGTTTTAGCGTTTCTGTATATGCCTAAGTTTGCATCTCTGTTTATTTAAGTGTTTAATGTATTTTCTGTTTTTCCTGGTTCTCTCTGCGTCTTTCCTCAGTATCTCATCCAACTGTTCTCTGTTAGCTGTTCCTCATCTGCTGACTAACTCGCCTTTGTAATATTCCAGTAATCAACCTCCACAACATTAATAGTTCTCCTTCTAAAAGCCTCTGTTGTTGTTGCCATCCTGCTCTTGTTGTTTTCTGTGAACTTATGCCAGCTTCTGGTTCTGTTCATCATCAGAATCCAGATTCATCATGCACCTCCCATCGTCTTCTCTTTTTTTGGGTCTACAACAATGACAGGATTATGATAGCACCGCCGTCTGTGTTTGACACAGATTCCTACGGACATGTCTAAAAATTCCACAACATGAGTGTTGTGGAATTTTTGACATGCTGAAAAACACACATTTGCAGTAAATGTTGCTAGAGTTGCAGCAACAACCTACATTTACATTACTTAACACATGCGACACTGTGCAGAGGTTCTGTCTGCGCTAATAAAGATTCAGTCACTTCATGATGCTGAGTGGTTGAATCAGCTTTGTCGGACACATTCACACTTGCTTTCTGATAAATTAATGAAGGAGTTATTTCACCACTGCGTATAAAAGGTTCATATTCAAAACATTAGGTACAGAAAAAAATGTAAAACGGGACCATGACATTATGGCAAGACTATCCAGTCAGTTTATGACCTTCATCCTGATACACAACACGTGCAATATCATTATGCGATAAAAGCAACACATACTTCACAAAGTTAACTCAACTTGATGTTTCACAAAATGTGCTTCCTTTGTTTACGCTCAGATCCATGCGAAAGTCGTTTTTAGATACACCATTTCCTATTTGGTGACACAGTTTCCCACGCTTGACGAAATATCAATGTGATTTATTTTGTCAAGAGAAAAGTTACAAATCAAAATGTATGTAAAAGGAACTCTGAAAATGTTTAAGAACTGGTTTCACTTTTACAGGACTAATGAAAAGAGAGGTACAAATACAAGACACCGTTCCCCCCTACTCATTGTAATGCGCTATTAATATGGTACTTCAAAGAGCCTTTTAAGTTTTCTCTTGAATAAATAAAGAGCCTTTTCTGAGGATTCTCTAATTTTAGGGCCTTCATTTTTAACAATGCATTCTTTTTAATATGGTTTACAGAGGAAAACCAGAAAAGACATGATTTTCAATTTGGTAAATATAGAAGCTCTCTTAAAGAACTCTTTTTTTATTTTTACAAACCTAGAAAGCTCTTACACCGCATGATCGTTTCTTTTTACACAATTTTACACAAATAAACCTTGAAGAAAATAAATGCATTATCCATTTCAGAACCTAAAGATCAGAATCCAACGTCAAACTAAGCAGATTATAGATGATTCTTCTCAAGGAGATCCATGATGACAACAGTGGGCAGGGCACTGTGTACCAGTCTGGTACACTGTGACTCTGTAAACTGATGCAAAGGTGTTGATACAGTACACTACAACAACTCTCTGATGTATAATGAAAAACAGCAGATGGAGCCACATCAAAGTATCAAGATCCAAGCCTTTATCCTCGCTTTTCTTGAGCTTCCAATCAAACAATGACCCCTTCATGAGCAGCCATTATTCAGACTCAGCCCGTCTTCCAAAACAGGTCATCCAGTCCTTCAACTTGACAGTCTCCTGCTGGTCTGGCTTATCCACACCCCATTCCTTTCTCCTTCCCCTGCTCTTGGAAGAAAAGACACAGAGACAAGGGATTTGCCTCACGGTAGGTAGCTGTTTTATGTGTAGCGTATGAAAAAAAAGAGGGTTTCTCTTTTTGTGTGTGTGTTACATGGTGGGACTTTGCAAAGAGAGCCAGGAGCCCACTTGAGGAGCATTGGGTTTTAGAACTGGATGATTTGTTTGGAGAAGCCCTCTACACCCAAAAGGAGGATTAGCTGCACGCAGGTTCCCATGAAACCAAGATGAAGCGAAGAGGCCTTCACGGACCGCCACACCTCTGCATGACTATATGCACAAAGTCATACCTGAAATACAGTACAAGCATGAGCAGCATGAAACCTTTTCAATCTTTATTTAAATATGTGAGTCTCTTGACACAACAATACAAAGGTTGCCTTTATTAGATAGGAATTCACAGCTTTTCCATGGTCTCCTTTTCTGCATCGCATTTCCACAATTTAAAGCAAATTTCTGCAATAGCAGAATAGACCAAAGTTACAAATTGTTTTTTTCTTTTTCTCTTTTTCTATTTTTATCTCTTTATTATAGATACAGGGATCTGTATCTTTAATGAAGTTTGAATTGAATTTCTACTATCACCTGAGTTTCATATGAATAAATGTACTAAATAAAAAAGAAAAACATGTCACTGAGATGAAGGAAGCGCAGTCTCTCTGATTGGGTCACCATGAACTCATCCAGAGTTTCTGCGCTGTATGGCACAAATGTTTTTCAGTTGCAAATGCTGCCATCTGCTGGTCAAGATAAAAAAAAAAAAATCTGTCATCCTGAGTGAAATCAGTACCAACCTCTTGAGGAAAAATAAATCTGCCTATTGAAGCTGCAAACTTTATATCTGCTGGATTCTCTGGTCAATGTGGAAAAAGCATGTTCATTTATTTTTTTGTACATGCATATTTCACAACAAGCATATTAATTAGGCTTTGATCTGAGTAAAGACAAAGGCACAACAATTTATTAACTCCTTGAACAATAACTGGAATATTGTCAAACATGTAAAGGTCATGATAAGAATATTACCAACAAAACCCTGCAATCAGTGGCTGTCTGCAGTATCCCTGTGTGGTATGTTTTAGCTTTCACTCATGACAGTTGTATTAATAGGAGCGTTAAGCGCTGACTCTCATATAAGCATTTAGTTTCTTTGCAACTTGTTACCGAGCCCCCATTCCTCTCAGTGACAGCCGATGTGTGAAGGAACAGAATATGTGCTTGCAAGAGAATGATACTTATGCTACACACAAACGTTCATCTTCTGATATACAGTACATATAAGTTTGTGTGTTTATTTGAATCCCCATTGCTGTAACATTGCATATATCTAATTAACGTCATTGTATGTATATGATCTAATTAATGTCGTTTGTGTGCCGCATGCTGTTAGATCCCCATGGTGAGATCACAATGCACAGCAGCTGCCATGAATAAATACTCCCGTCGTCAAATCAAGCGTTTGCTGTAGTTGTCCACAGTAACCTGGGAAATCCTGGGTGCCTTTCATCTCCTCTGTGTGCAAGACTGAACAACTGGTCACAGTCAACACTTCCTTGTGCATGCCACAGACAGCTTCTCTCAGCCTGGTGGCAAACATAGTGGAGATTAGCATGCCAGCAGTTCTCTTGCCCAAAATCTTTGACAGCATTAGCACATGCTCAGTCGAGGGCATACACAAGAGCCAGCTGTCAAGCGAAGGGAGTCCCTGGTGCTTTGTTCAAGGTTGCTCTCGACATTTAAAGCAATGGTGCTCTGTCATGACTCCCACGGTAGGCGTTAATTCGTCGACTTTTCCATGGACGTCGACGTGTTTGAAAAACGGCTTTTTCACAGTTTCACCACAAGACAAGGTAATCACTGCAACTATATAGAGAACAGAATGGGACTACCTCCTACACCATAAAACCACTGGCCTGGACTGCGGATACAAAACAGAGTGGTTTGATGCCTTCTCTTTTTTATATACTGAATTCTGACCATCATCTGAATGTTGTATCTGAAATGTCAATGAACCTGTCCTTAGTTGACAAGAGTGTGGTTTTCTGCCACAGAAGACCATCTACTTTAAGGTTTATGTGCATTGTGGAACGTTATTTTTCTCACCTTTGTTGTGACAAGTGATTATTCCAGCTACTGTTGCTGTTTTATCATCTGAAACAAGGCTGCCAGTTCTCCTCTGACCTCTGAAATTAACAAGGCATTTTTATCCACACAGCCATAGCTCACTGAATAGTTTCTCAGAACATTCTCTTTAAACCCAAGAGATGGTTGTGGGTGAAAATTCCAGTAGAGTTTGGCAGTCGTTTCTGAAATACACAACCCAGCCCATCTGGCACTAACAACCGTTAACATTTTTAAAGTGTCTTTATCCCCATTTCTCTGCATACGTCAGATTAATCTACTTGTCAGCATCAACTTTTAGAGCTCCAACATCTTGGTAAGGTAAATATATGCATTTTTAATTTTTAAAGTTCGTGCTCCATTATATTTAATGGATCTGGTAAATCATCATACATCAACAAGAAGACTTAAGTTCTCAGATGCTCCTAGGTTTCATTTACTTTGAATTAAGCAAATTAAATGAAAGTTGTGAAAATGTCTTACAAAAGTAGATATTGAAACACATCTAACCAATTTTACACTTGGTCACAAATTTATCTCAGCTTGTTATGTTTCCACACATCAAGCCTGACTTTGGACCAATGCCAAAGATGCCCAATATTGCTGGCTTGTATTCTAAATACCAAACTGTGTATATGTATGTAAAATAACAATCTGCATGTAATTAAGCCAAAACATCTCCAGTACATTTAGATCATTTAAATAGTAAGGAGTTGATGTTGTCACTAGAGCTCCTAATTGTGGTGAAAAATACAGAGTTTCAATGAAACACTAAATATGTGTAGGTGAAAGAAATAACTTACAATGAAATGCATTTCCTTTCACGATCATTTCTTGTTTTGCTGAAAAACAAAATATGTTGAAAAAAAAATGACAATTTATCTTTTGCAACAATCCAATGCTGCCAATTCAGTGCTTATCATGAGCTCCTGTGGAAACGTACTCATCAATGATGTACATATGCTTGCTTATGTCAGGTCAAAGATAGTGTTCTTTACTTATTTTGATAAGGTTGTGTTACCAAACAGAAAGTTTCTGCAATGTGTGGGCAGGAACAGATATGATAGGCTTGAGGCAACTCTAACAATTCATGCTGATTTTAATTACAGCCAACAGGGCGGCGCGCACCACATTAAACACACCAGACACGCAGGGCTGCGACTCAGGCGAAGTCGTCCTTTGTGTTTTATCCTTCCTTGTCACTCTTGCTAGTCATCCCACCTTTGGATGCCCCCTCCTTCACTTTAATCCAGTGGCGGAATTTCACTCGAAAAGTGATCAAAGCCCAGTAGCTCGATGCCAGGTGCGGCTGCAGCTTCAACTGTTGACAACCACCTAGCAATTTTTCCTCCTTTCCTTCTTTCCTCTTTCTGAAAAAAGAGCAGAAAACCTAAACAAGGCTTGGTGAACCGCTGTGAGTTTGAGTCTCTGAAAAACAGTTTCTTCTTGTTGTTCTTTTTTTTTTTTTTTTTTAACTTTCTTCTCTCTTTTTTTTTGCAGTAAGGGAAGTTGGTATAGTTGTTTCCTTCTTTTGACGGTGATCCGTGCTATCTTCTCTTCCTCCCCCTCTGCGCACGGTGTGGTGGCCGGTTTGAGGAGTTCTGTGACAGTAAATTACGGTACACTTGAGACAGACGAGCAGCAGGAGTTGTGGAACAGAGAGAGGAAGCGCGGCGGGGTTTAGGCTTTATTAAGACTCAACCACCAGTCACTGGCACAACAACCCAACATGTAGGTGAAGGATGCAGCGCAAAGTATCTTTCTCAACCTATAGGTAGTCCACCAGTGAAGCAAGATTCACGTCAGCTATAATGGGTATCTCATGTCAAAAAGTGTCGGAGAATTTTGCTGTTGGAGAATTTTCTTTGCTACAAATGGACAATACTGCACTATTAACCATAATCAGTTACGGTTGGTAGTTACGGTTACGGTGTTTTGACCTGGAGTTCATTGAAAGTTGATTGTTGAATGGAAGTGATGTTGAGATTTGTTTTTAATTTTCTTAAATCTACAACTGCGTTTGTTAATCTATGGAGAACGAGCTGTGATTGAAAAAAAAAAAAATCGTTCTACGCAGACGCCCGGCTCTCATCCTGTCTCATAAAATTAGGCAGGTAGGATTAGAGTAATCGCATGTAAGTTTTTCTGTGTAACAAATGTGATGATTAGAAGGCCTCAGAATGAAAGACTTTGTTTTTAGAAAAGCAGAAGAAATATTCAACTGCGCTTGCACAATTACTTCGTTTGATCTGAGCTCTTTGTTTGGCTTTATAAGTTTAAGCCAAGCAGAGAGATCAGGCCAACAAGACCAATCCCGGGCCAACAAAAATAAGACCTTGATCCAGATCCAGGAGAGCTACGGATAAAATTAGCTTATGATAAGAGTGAGGACAGGAATTGTTTATAATAAATCAAATACTTTTCAGGAAAGCTATGTTGGGGAATTCAAATAGCCTGCCTATTTTATTACTTACTGCTGAATTAGAAGAACAGCAGGTAGAAGTTAATTTAGTTTTAACTTTATAAATTTCAAAATTGCACAATAAACTAAGTGGCATTTGTCATGTTCTGGTGATATTAAGCAGGTTGCATTCCTTGTCTCCTTCCAAATGCTATAAGATCAAACAGCAGGAAGCAGGAAGCAGTACCTGACATGCTCGACAGGCAAGCAGCATGAAATCAGTGCGAGTCCTTGGTCAACCTCTGTCTGAAGTCGCCATGGGAACCAATGTTTGTACTGTGACTAATGCAGTATCTGAACTCACTGCATCAGTTTAGCTCGGTTTTCTGAACTGAAACGGTGAATAATTTCTCATTTCTTTAACAAGCGCCTTTTAAGACATCCTGTAGTCATGAACGTAAAATGTCTGTTTCAGAAGCATCAAATTATTGGCAAGCATCAAACAAAAAAATCATCAAAGGAGATTGGTCAAACTGAAAACAAAAAATGGCAGAAGAGTTCAAGGATTTGCTAAAAACTGAAAAGAAATCTGGGAACCAGAAGCAATGTTTTTGTAAAACATTTTAAAAATGTTGAATGATTGGTGATCAGTTAAAGGTTTGGTATAATTGAATAATATTTAATAAAACAGCAGTAATGTTGGCTATGTTCGGTAGTGGGAGTAAAAGGATTTTCTAAAGCAAAATGCAAAGAAAACTTCAGGCTATGCGACTAACCAGATGTGCAGCCTTTCTTAAGGCTTGTTCAGAAAGCACATTCATGCCTGGTGTTTACTGAACAAGCCAGTGAGATCAATGTCTTGACCCGGAGATAATGGCTGCATTTGGTCAGGTCAACACATTGCTCATTCTTTGGGTTCTGTTTCCAAAGAATGAGGTCAAATGTATTTTTCATGTATAGAAAAATGCAAGCCCACAGAGAAACAAATAGGAACATTTTATCTTACTGGACTTCACTCAGAGATGCACCACAAAACAAAGACATAGCAAATGGATGGTAGTTGGAAATACTTAAAATCAAGCTAGATTCAGAGACTTTGGTACAGATGCATTCAAAAACAGAAACACAGCAGTTTCTTGCTTGCTAATGTATTTGACACAATACAATAATTCACCTGTTTTTAGAAAGATCTATGCAAGAATTGGTTGGTCAATAATTCATTTTGCTTAACTTAGTCTTCAAGCATCTACAATACTTTGTATATGTAATGCCACATGTACATCAACGTTTGTCCAAACTTATGCTCTGAAAAGCAGGAGACTGCTTTTGGTGCCCTGTACACGACTCTTTGACAAAACAGTCTGACTTCCCAAGTGTCATGGCATTAATGGATTCAGATTAACTTAAACTGCAGAGATTATAGTGATAAGTGCATCAAGAGGAAGGCAACTTTGTTCCTTTAAGACGTTTCACCGCTCAGCCCGAAGGATTGTTCGGTTCTGAACTTGGTTGTAGTCAGAACGAAGACAAAATAGGCATCAGTGACTTAAAGAGGCATTTTCAGAGTCATTTCAGTCTCTGCCACACGTAAAATAAAAGACTGTAGCGTTAAAGTGGTGGTGCTAAAAGAAGATGCCGTCGTTCAGAGAAATCTCGTCTGCTCTCTTTGAAGTAACGGCTATTGCAATAAATAAGACAGAAGATTATCAGAGTGACACAAAATAATGGAAGGAGTAACGATTACGTCTCAGAAAACAAATCTAACACATTCAGCTGGTTCCTTTTAAGTACAAATTAAGATGGATCATCACAGATGGCAAAAAAAAAAAAAGAGAAAAAACCAAGAAAGCTGTAAAATTGAATGTTCATATAAAGTATTTCAACTGCTGTCTAAATAAATAATAAAAAAAAAGAAATGAAAAAAGGAGAGAAGAAAGGGTTTGGGGGGGGAGGAAACTAGATTTACATTATAAATGCCCAGGTTTCCTCTCAATAGGCCTCTTCAAAACTCTGTCAGGTTTTTAACGGTGGGAAAGTTCAAAGTGGCAGCAGAGTCCCACCGCTTCCAGAGATACAACAGGAACAGTGTGAGTGTGACCGTATCCACATGCGGTCTTTCTGTCCTGCACAGACACTCACACTGTGTCCCGGTTCTTCACACCAAAAATCCTCTCACACTACCTGCCGCATTGTGCGAAGTGTGTATGTGTGACTGAGGAGTGTGTGAGAGAAATCGATTGCTGTCACTTCTTTTGGCTCTTTCCCTCGGATCCACCTCTGCTTCACCACTCCGCACTTCTTCCCTCCCCCCCCCCCACATCACTTTCTTCCAGCTCCTTTCACTCTGTAATTTAACTTCATCTTCTTCTTCTTGCTTTGCTTCTTCTTTTCTCCCGGTTTGTCCTGGATTGTTGGCAGGGGATTGCTGGAAATGGTATGCCGGTGAACGTTACAAACACTCTGCAAGGCGCTCCGGATCCCGGCACCAGCCAGCCCCAGCTAACCAGCCGTGCCCCACGGTGATATCGCTGCATCAAAGCCACAAATCTCCCCCCCACCACCCACCACCACCACCACCCTCTTTTTTTTTCTCCTTCTTTGCCTCCCTCCGCGTTTCTCTGTCTCTCTCTCTTCTTTTTCTGTGGTGGCACTTCCAGCAGCCTCGAATGTTTCAACTTCACACTATCAGCCTCATTACGGAGGCTCAAAGCTTCCTATCCACTACTAAAGGCGCTCATTTGAATTTTTAATCACACGTACGTACGAGTGCTGCGCTCAGCAACTCTGTGACGCAGAGTGCGCGCGCACGCACCCTTTCAGTCACGTCGCTGCTGCTCCTTCAGCTCTTTCTTTCTTTCTTTCTTTCGCGGCTTTCTTCCTGTGAAGTTTTCAAGTTCAAACTCGAGGGGGGGACAAAAAGAAAAAGGAGAGAAGAGTCCCCGTTAAACGTGTTTGGAGTCGGAGCCGTAATTGACGGCGTTGTGAGCGGCGGTGGCGTTTCGCTGGTGGGCGGCGGACTGTTTGCTTGGGGTAACTGGAGCCTTGGACGGGCAAGCCGAGGCGCTACTTTAGCTCTGCCTCTCCCTCTTTGATGTCAAATGCGTAGTCTGAGCGTGGAGAATGCTATATATGTATAAAAATACAGTGACACATCACTGGGTTTCCTTACTGGATGTACTGTAGCTGTGGAAGGCCTTCTCACGCTCGGTTACCATGTGCATACAGTCCTGGCTAAGCTACAGAGGGACTTTGTATCTTGAGCAATAACAGGGAGAGAGAGAAAGAATCCTTTAGATCTTCCTGCAAGAAGTACACCTTTGAATCTGAATTTCCTTACAGAAAAAAAAAAAAAAAAAAAAAAAAGCTCTTTGAAAATCTAATGCATAAACATTATCTCACACACACACACCATCGTCACATCCTTCTTCTTCTTCTTACTGCTTCCATTCCCTCCCTTTCACCTAAAGCGCAAAAGCTTCTGAACGACTTTGGAAAAACTTTCCCTTTTTTTTTTTTAAGAGTCTTCAGTAACTTAAATAAGAGGCGGTCTGGGATTTGGATATTGTTATGTCTCATCAAAGGAAGAGATCTTCAGCTGTCCTCCCTCGCCGGTTTGCTTGTTGTCTGTCAAGAAAGATGCCCCTCCTCAAGACTCACTGTAGTCTGAAACATCATGCTTTGCCCCGTTGCATTTCTCCTACTTTTTGGGTTTTTCTGGAAAGTAATCTTTGTTAGGTTGCAAGTTATACCTCATGGGATCCGTGGCTCTTTTGGCTCCTGAACGTCTCTTGTTGTCATCTGTGGCCTCATGTATGTTTTTATAAGAAGCCTGTTTTTATTAATTTACTGGAAAAGCTGTTATTCTTACGTTTGCGAAATATCTTAATTAAGCTTGATTTTCGTTTAACTCAAAGACAAAAACAGTAAATGGTCCAAACAGATACGAGTCTTCAGTCTGCCCCTGTCTGTTTTCACATAATGGCATGATCCCTCATCCTCAGATGTGATTGGCCACAAAGCCACCTGCAACAACCACAAGCTGGTTCTTGTTATTGACTACAAGGCCTCTCATGACCCATCATTCTAAATCACAGAATAAAAGAAATCAGCTGGAGAAAGTCAGCAATCAATGGTTGCTTTTCTGCAAACACGAAAAAGAACAGATCTAATTTCTTCAATATGGCAGTATAATGTAGAGGTTTTATCAAAGACCAAAAGAATCGCCAATATTCTCTACGATGGACTATCCAGGACGTACACCCTTAGAAACTTGACTAAAGACAAGTAGCCATAGACAATGGGATGGATGGATTTCAGAAAGTAGTGTTGCCTTTTATTAAGGGCAGCACTCACAAAATAATCACTACTGGACTCACTCATGCTGCACTTATTGATTTATTTTTGTAATTCACAACCTCTCCTGACAACCTCGCTGCTTTCTGCGAACCCCCACAGTGAGTGGCAGGCAGTCAAGATCGCGTCTTCCCGATGTCACCGTCAGGCTTTTGCAGCTCGGAGTCCAGAACGTCATCATAAGTCTGATGGCTTGGTGATAAAAAGCCTCGCAATGACTCAAAATTAAACCAAAATTACATTACTTTGAGATTCATTTAATGCCACCCACTTGTCACCCCTCTCCCACTCATTCTTTTCTCTCTTTTCTGTGAAAAAAAACCCCTCTTACACACGGCGAATGCTGCCCATTGCTGACAACCCCGTTTCTCCTCCCCTCCTGCACCTGCCGCTGTGAACAGCAGGGTCCCAGTGTGCGATTCTGTTCATCCCTCGCTTTTTTTCCCTCTGCACTTACTGCTCGTCCCTCCATCCCTTTCTTTCATGTGTGCACTGCTGTCAAGCCCAGCTGGATCAGGCCTGGCAGTCTATTCGCATGCTGTCTTTGTTGGTGTTGAAACAAGCAGTGCTAAGCCACTGATGGTAAAGCCCCAAACCTCATCTTTTCATGTCTGTCTAAGAGACTAAGTTGAAAAGATGCAAAAAAAAAAAAAAAAAAAAAAGTGCTTATATAGACTTATTCACAGTTGTCATGCTTATACTTGTCTTCTTGGAAAAACACAACTAAGGTCAGTAATTTTGTTTTTATTGCTTTTTTTTAAGTGAAATACTTTATATTGAAGACTTTCTCAAAGTTTTACTGTAGAACAAGGGAAGGCTCTCTGAAGTGTGGCAGAGTGACCGAACTCAATGCAAGTCTTGAAACCGCATTTTCATCAGATTTATTAACAAATCCAAAGGTGCTTCAAATGTGTTTGTGTTCTTTTAGAAAACATCACTGAACTGAAGATCTTCAATTACAATCATGATTACAGGTGATCTTGGTGGATTCAACAAAGAACAAGATCACAAACCGCCTGCCCTGCATGTTTTAGGTGTTTTCCTTCTGCCACACACCTGGTTTGAATATTTTGGTGATTAACAGGCTTCTGCAGTACTTGAGGGTCATACAATCATTTGAATCAGATGTTCTGGAAGAGAGGCACATCTAAAACATGCAGATCTGGCGGTGCTGAGGACCAGAATTGAGAAACAATTGGCTTAGTGTCAGCGACAATTAGGAAATGAGCCAGATTTAGTTTTCACATGAAGGAATAGACACATTGCAAAGTCCAGAAATATTTGAGACTTTGGGTAATTTTTAAAAAATTGACAACAGAACTAATCTCAGAAAATGCAGCTACAAAGAATGTCACAATATATCCGTCGTTTCTGAAAAGAAAAATTGAGACTCGTTTTTCCTGAAAGTTTGGATGAAATCTCCTTTTGCCCTGTCCCCATGAACCCTGCATCGTTTGACCTCTCATGACCTGAACTAAATGTAGTTTAAAGGCTCATACAGGCCCTTGGAAATGCTGACCCTTAAGTCTCCTTTAAACAATTGAAGCAGTAAATCAGCCTTGTGTCGCAAAATTGTCGGTACTAATAACTTAAGTTTGACTCAATAAGACCTTTAATGGTGGTGAGTTCAGCTATGCCCACACAGACACACCATCTGCACACGCTGACACACACAAACAGATACATCACTGCAAGCCAGCCCTTTCAAATTCTAACTTCATCCTAATTCTTCTCAAAACATCCGCCGTTTTTTGATGTTTCATTTACATGGACAGGAAAAATAAAAAAGAGGAAAAAAAACATCAAAGATGAACATTTCAGCAATCAGCCATCACTCAATTAGCGCTCAGCCACTTTTCCTCTTGCGCACTTCCGAAGTAGAGCGTGGAGGGTTTTTGAAAAGTCTTTGAAAAAAAAATCATACTTTTCCCTTTATCACTTCATCTCATTGCAAAACAATTTCTTCCTATTATCCTCACAGCAGGGAGCCCCGATGTCCTGTAAAGGTGTGCTGCCATGCTTTATAGGCAGAGACGAGAAGCCCCTTTTATGCTTTGCACCTTGTACCCCGGATACATTAAACAGAATCAAAGACGACATTTACATACCATTTGTGTTTCATGTTTGAGGAGCTGAGACAGACTCTGCGTTCATCCTATGTGAACGTTGGAACGTTTTGACTTCCTGAACTTTTGTGGAGAAAGATATAGTGGGACTGGATGATTGAAGGATAGAAGCAGAAAGATGAAGAGTTCCACTCTCAAAGTTTTGATACAATTCTGTTTTGATATCTTGTCACAAATCTCCTCGTTTACGTTCAACTTCGGTGGCGTAAATTAGAATTTGCATGCAACTTCCTCTTACTCTCAAACCTCGGCTGAGACGAGTTATCCTTATGATCTTGTCCTTCATAAGTTTGACGTGCTGAAAGACAAATTAGCTGTGATCTTTATTATATTTTTCTTGGAAAGAAAAGATTTCCAACAAAATGACATCAACTTGCAGAATTAAACCGGTTTCGTTTCATGATATGCCACAAACACTCCCCTGCTCATCCGGATTGTTTGTTAATGTCCACCTCAGTGTCACTTTCAGATCAGTTGGCAAACATGAAACAACGTCTCTGACTCATTCAGATCAAGTGTATATTAAACCTCATAATGTCCATTTCCTCCCACACGAGGTTTTTTTTTTGACTCATCTTCTCATTTGGTTTGGTTTGATTGCAAAACCTGTTAAGCTAACGTCCTCCCACAAACAAAAATGGTTCAGCAATGGCTTGAGAAGCAAAAAGGTTGAGGTGTTGACGTAATCTCCACATTCCCCAGAGCTTGATCCTATCAGGCAAGTATGATGGACAGGAAGTCAGACATATGGAGGACTAAACTTGCAACTTATAAGATGTAAAAAAAAAAATCTGCTGAAGAAATCTCAGTGGCACAGTCCTGAAGAACGCCTTCAGAAGTCTGGTTGACTCCATGCCTCTATGGATCATATTTATATCATGCAATGCTTAATTATGTATATTTAAACAAATATTTAAACAAGGCAAAAATTAGGGGGAAAAGAAACAATTTCTGAGAAAATTGTGCTTTTTGTTTTTTAAAGTCATGAAGAAACCACCCCATGCTTTAAATAGCAGTTTAGGATGTTTTAGAAATGGTCAAATCTGTATTTGAATTCAGTTTGTTTACACAATAAATTTGATCCACATGTTTAACATGCCAGGCTTCGTCTGGCTGTTCACACACTGTTGCTCTGGTTTCGGCCCATAACCAGCCTGTGCTGACAGCAGACAGTCACTGGTGTTGTCATTGTCTTTAGAGCAATCCCTCATACTGTTGAAAATAACTGGGGTCAAAGTGCTTGCCACACTAACTTGCACCTGCTGTGCAGCCACTCTGACCAGGGCTCCTCTGTCCAAATACTCTTACATTACTTTTCTTTCAACGTTCAGCTCACTTCAAGCTCCTTTTCCGCTTCCCAAACTCTGCCTCTCCCTCTCTTTTACTATTCCTCTCTTCGCGTTCCTGTACACTTTTATCTCTCCCCCCACCCGCCGCCCCACCTGCAGGTTTAATGAAGTCTGCTCTTGTGTAATCTTACAGCGATCAGGCCCTCTCACCTCCCTTCTCTGACTCAGGTGTGTTCTCCAACAAAGAGCCATTGTTCCTGAGAACCACTGCTGAAGCTTGCCTGGCACAAGCACACACCTGCACTCAACAAAGATGCCTTTATTCACCTTACACAGGCGTGCACACGCACCCACACGTGCACGCGCCCGCACAAAACACGCCAACGTGCAGAGGATCAACCTGTCATGCTACATGCTAATGTGGACAGTTTGGAATAACTTATCTCCTGTGGAGGAACGAAGACACCAAATTTTAAAAAGTGGGGCATACAAGAAAAAGAGAGAGGGCAGAGAAATGCAGCCAGTTACGTTGCTGTTGCTTTGGTTTTGTTTGCGCAAACTGGTAGCGACAAACCCACATTTTCCTTTTAATTCAGGACTGTGTGCTACTTTGTGCTGGTGTCTCACGTGAAATCCGATCAAATAAACCGAAGTTCTTGGCTGTGACGGGATAAAATGCAAAAAGCTGAACCACGAGCAGTACTTTTGCGAAGAGCCGAAGAATCTCAAATACCAGATAACAAAGATGATCTCTGCTGTGCAAAAGAAGCAACACCAGGGGATTTCCCAAGCACCTGCTGCAGTTTATTTTGAAGGAAACAGACAAATAATCTTTGTTTTCCCTCTTCGCTCTTCCATCACCTGAAACCTGAAGTCAGTGTGCACCTAAGGGCAGAAAGTTGGTGAAGGGATGATGACAGCCAGGACTGAGGAGGAAGAAGAGAATGGAAGCAGTCGGGGGATAAGCAACAGAAAACAATGCAGTGGCGCGGATAAGACAAAAACAGGAAGAAGGGGTAAAAAAAAAACAATATAGAAGGGAATGAGTTCTTGCAGTTGAGATGTCGCCTCGCCATCACCAGCTAAAGCGTGCAGACCTGCAGGCAGGCTTTCTCCAGCTCTCAGATATCGCCATGTTTTAGTCTGTGCACGTCTCTGTCAGAAAGGCAACGTCTGCTCTCATTGCGATTGGATTTCACCTCGCCGTGTATGGCGAACGCACGTTTCGCCGGAGGATGATGCGCCGACACTAGGCAGACTCCGTCCGCCCCCTGCGCCCCCCCCCCCACCTCAGGGTTAGGGAGGTGGAAACATCATGACATGGCGGCGCATGCAATAGCTGACTCGGAGGCAAGAACAACAACGCTGGAAGCAAGTGTGCACGGCATGTGACGCGGTGTGACTACACAGCACGGGAGTGTTGCCGTTTTCTGGATGAGGAAATGGCTGGGGTTAAATTAGAAGATCTGTTTCACGCTTCAGACTGAAGGAAGTTCACAACCTCAGCTTTGCACCTCCACTTGTTTGCCTGAACTCCAATTTGCAGCAAGAGCACTGTAAAGTTGTGAAGTATTTTGAGAATAATCTAAGTGGGTTATGAGCTTCTCTGACGTTGGAACATGGGGGAAAGGAGGGAGGAATATGACTGAAGGGGAGGGGTTTGGGTGTGGGGGTAAAGGATGCTTTTGTGATTTTACATGTGACAGGAGTGAAGCGAGGGATGGAAATAGAACAATGGAAGAAATGCTGAGCTTCTGAGGAGGCCCTCAAAGACTTCCAACTCAGAGCCTGATAAAAGCTCCTCTATTTCATATCCCCGCACCCCCTTTTCTGTCTTACAAACACACGCACACACACCACACACTAAAGAAAATAGTATCAAGCCTTGTGTGTGTGTGTGTGTGTGTGTGTAGCTGAGCGACAGATCGCCAGGGTGTGACAACCATGATGGTTTCAAGCTGAGGATTGTTTCTTGAAACAGAGTCAAGGCGGTGTCATATTCTGATCACCGCAGGATGAAAGTAGAATAAACATGGCAAACATGCCAGGAAATTTTGGTGAAAAATATCTAAAAGTGAGCCATAGAATGGGAGGATGGCAAGTGTCTGAGAAGTGGCACCTGCTGTGGTTGGCTGTCAGTGACACCGCCTGTAAAGAGCGCTTTGTGGATTAATGGGAGCGTCCTGAACATAGAGGGAAAGTAGTACTGATTTTAAAAATTAGAAATCTGAAATGGGGAGCAATAGAAACGCCTTCAAATCAACAAATTGAGATCATTCAGTCCATGCCATGGCCACAGATGCATAAAATCACCCGAGGCATGAAGACCTCTGCAAACATTGGAGAACGGATGGGCTGGAGTCAGGAGCTCAGTGACTCCTGTTCATTAGGTCCAATTAAAAAATTGCTTTGCTACTAAATAGTTAACCGTTTTATTATTGCAACGTGGAAGTGAGAGGAAACGACAGTATCTAAGGCAGTGTTCTCTGATTGCAGTCCTCACGGGTCAGAGTCCTGCAACTTCAAGACGTGTCTCTTGTCCTGCATACTTGAACTAAATGGCTAAACTGTCTCAGTAGCGTGCAGTCATGCTCGACAGGAGCCAGGTGTGCTGAAACAGAGAGACGTCTGAGAGCAGCAGACGTCTCCCCAGTGTCTGAGGATTGGAGTTTGAGACCACTGATCTAAGCCACGAAGTGGTAGGCCACATAAAATCACACAGCAGGATCAGTGGTCACCAGCCTTTTGCAGTCAATAACTGCAGACTTCCAAACTTCATGTGACCCTCAGACAGCATGCTATTACAGTCGAGATGTGCCGTCTGGAGTACTGGATCATGTCCCATTGTCTGGAAATTTAGACAAACTGCTGGCAGTTTGCAGGAGAGCAGCACCTGCCCGACTGCATCGTGTCACGTTTCATGTACGGGAGATTATGGTGTTGGGTTATCTATCGAGAGTTTGACTTGACAAATTAGTTTAAGGGAAAAATAGACTTTATGCTGCTACAGAGAAAGACATTTTGGACAATTTCATGCCCTCGACTTTGTGGGAGCAGATTTGGGATGGTCCCAAATCCAGAGACCTAAAAAAAGGATGACACCAGAGTGAACCAAAGGAGAATGTAAGCTAAGGGTATTTACTAAGTGGGAGCAGCTGAGTGGGGAACCTCAAAAGACACACAGAGAGAATCTACTGGAATGATCACCTGAACTGGAGCCAGACATTCAGAGATCAGACTGAAAAACAGAGCACAGCTTATTGCAAGAATGACTAAGATACTAAGACAAAATGAGAAAAAGGAACTCAGAAAGGGAAACAAACAGAGAAAGGACCAGATTAAACGAATAAAAACAGTCCAACATATCACAACATTGTCCTGTTCAAACAGACAGCAGTTATCCAGACCCATGTGCAACAAAGTTTGGTGTATTCTGACACCTCTCAGTCAGTACCAGCAGAACCTTCTTCTGCAATTTGATGTGCAGTTGCTTGTCTGTTCCACACGAGTCAAATTTTGCTCCTCCAATCACCAACAGAACGACATGCCCAGGTGCCGTATCTGCCAGAATCAGCAGTACTTGACAGTTGATTTGCATTCATTTGTTCTTGATGTATGCTGTGTTATATCTATAATGTGCATTGGCCAAACATCTTCTCTGGTCTCAGTGTTGCTTCAGTTTAAATGTTGTTTCAGTTTGTTTGGCTGAAACTTTGCAAATCTCATGCAAAGCCTTTATGACAGGCCAGACTCATTCACACCTCTGTTTTACTGAACTTGAACATTTATCTTGTTAACTCAGCCTGTTGATTTTGTACGCCATGCACGCGGCTTGTGATGCAAAAAACCTTTGTTAGTCTGTCATTTTGCTAAATTACAGTCTTATTTTCTTTTTATAAATAGTTTTGTAACACTCCCTAGATTGTTTGATGGTGAGATTTACTTCAGCATAATTTTTGTTGTCTTTCCTTGCAGGTGCCATAATGACTGTTTGGTTCTTATGATCTGTCTTGCTCTTTTATGAACGCTTACTTATTCAGAAACCGGTAGAAAGTCATAGTCAGGCCACAGAGTTAAAAAAGAAAAATCTAAAGCATTAAACTCTCTGGAGAGCCACCTATTGTTTTTTATTGTCTTACTATTCTCTTTGCCCTCAGCTAGTGTGTTATGTCACTGCAGGTATCTGTAGGTGATAGCAAAGCTCAGAGACTGAGAGTATAGGGAAGCACGGTATGGCAGATTTGTTGCATCAGCAACATAATGTGTCTTTAAATATGCCTCTGGTTAGCAGGAGCAATTGTTAGAGGAAATAAAGAGATTGTTTTTTGGTTTCTTTGCAAAACAGCTCAAGTGCAGCGAGAGACAGCGTCTAAGAACATCGGTTTTCGAGTTTCGACAGCTGGCCATGTTGAGGCTTACAGTAGCGCCACGAGCTTTATAATTTTGGATGATGGGTTTAATAACAGCTCTACAATATTACAACATTTCCCGGACTTGTCTGCCAGTTTTCGTTATTTTGTTTGTTCACTAATGTTAATTAAAAATCTGACGCCTTCACATAACAGAGGGATTATATTGAGATTAAATAAAACACAGAAATGCTTTGTCTCATCAGTAGGTGCATTCCGACTGCAGTTGGTTGCACTGTATCTTAATAAGCGATATCCGGGTAGATGGGAATTAATACCGATTTAAGAACTCTTTTAGATTTTTATTTGGAAACATTGCTGAGAACCTTTTTCTGGATTTTCTTTGAGTTGCTCAAAAATGTGACAAAATGCAAAAAGGGGGCAAATATGGCAGTTGCACGTTTGCAGTCCAATGAACCTCTAACATATGCTAATGAAGGTTTTCCTTATGGGTTTTTTTGTCCAAGTTTCTGTCAAATATGAATCAATTCATAATGCTGGTGTGTGGGACGTTTTGCTGTGTTTTCCTCGTCTTCTGTCTGAGTGTGATCAGAACTCTCTTTATGCCGTTCTTGGTTTCCTGCCTTCTGAAGCATGTGGAGAGAGGGAAGCTAATTAGACTTGCTCAGCCTTGGAAGTTGAGGAGCAGGGGGGATTGTCAGCTGGCGGACTCATGGCGGCTCCCTGCGACATGATTGATTCGGACTGTCACAGCACTCAGCTGGGTGTCATTGCAGGGCGACATTACAGCGTCTCATGGTAACATCTCCCCACCACCCCGAACGCAGGCACCATTGTTCGACCCACATCAAAGCACAAAGGAGACACATTAGCATTTTTAATCGGAGGCGAGACCGGACGCCGTGCAGGCACCCTGGGTTTGAATCGTTACTTTATTCTCCGGGTGCCCGTTCTTCCCCTCCTCGAAACGATCTCACCTACAACACCCCGTGCGTGCAGAACGCACACATTTACACAAACACGCAAACAACAGGGGCATGCCAAAGGGGTTACCGCGTGACCCCGTGGTGGAAAATTAACGAGACCCATCTGCAGTCAGACTTCAATTAGCATTCAAGAGTTTGCCCTCATTTTCAGAACAAAAGTCTTTCCTTCTGAATATTTTGTTGTCCTGCGAATCAGAAAAACGAGGGCCACCAGAAGGTTCTCCTTTGCGTTGCGCAGGGCCTCCTTTGGAACACGCAGACGGATAATTAGGGCTTCACTCCTGGTGAGAGGACAAAGATGATGCTAATTCAATTCATGAAGGGGTCTCCCGCTAATTACGAACAGAGTTTCTCTCTCTACTGAGTGAACAATTGCACAGCTGAGTGGTTAAGGTTAAAGGGAGCAGCGTTCATGTTTGGAATCAAACGAGATTAGCTCTGATTGGTGTGTCCCTTCAGCCCTCTCAGGAATAATTTGGCTAATAAAGTACCTGAACTGCCTCTTTTATGTTTCGGAATTAGCCTGAAAGGGGAAAAGGAAGTGAATAAAAGCTAGCCGTCGATAATTAAGATGCTAAGGCAGCTTATTCCAAGCCGACGTCAAAGCAAATAAAGACAACTAGTTTTCTTTTTAAATTAACGCAACGACAAAAAAAAGTGGTTGTATTGAGTTACCCTATTGATAGCTAAAAGATAAAGGAAAAACCATGCCAACTATTAATGTGAAATTGGTATTGCAATTTCACATTAATGGCTATTTTTCCATTTGATCAGAAATTTAATACATATGATTTCTGTAAACTTTTGAAGAAGACTCGGCAATAAAATGGTTCCACCATTTCAAGTGATGACAAGCGGGAAATTGGCATAAACGAACCGCACGTTCGCTCCAGAAAGCTCCTGTCGACACATCCAAGTTTGCTAGTTTTTGAATGTTCATTTAAAATAGTTCATTTTTGCTACTTTGTCTCAAAGCTAGCTTGCAAACTTGTTCAAAAGACATAAAAAAAAAAAAAAAAAAAGGCTCAATATTTCAAGTTGCTGCGATGACTACACAGGATGTAATGAATCAGAAATGCATAAATACAAAGAAGATGCAGATACAGAAATAAATAACTGTTGCTATCGTGGCTGATTTAAAACCTTTATTTAAAGAAGAGAAGGTCGATATTCTGTATCTCTACAGCAACTTACAACTGGCTCCTTGCCAGTAATCATAAAAGGCCGTCAGCACTTGTTGCCACAACCTGTTATTAGGTTTATATTGAAGACATTATGTAATCATTTGTATCTACTCTGATTGTCTTTACCTGACATTAAAATTTTAATGACGATGTAAAACTTTTTAACATGAAAAAACCAGCGCGCTGGCAAGAACCTTTTCATTGTACTGAATGTGCAAAAACAATAAAAACATTTTAGACAATTAAGTTTCTCCACTGATGTTTTAGTAGCTCACTGTGTTTAACCTGTTTTTTTTTTGTTTTTTTTTAAAGAAAAATACTGTTAGCTCATACTTATAATTACAAATGTAGCAAAAAAAAAAAAAGAGAGAGAGAGAGAGAAAAATCTCCAAACAAGAAAAGCAAAGGCGTTTAGCACGGTGAGTGAAAGAAACAGACTTAATCTGCATGATCATCACTCTGCCGTGCGCTCGTGATCAAATACAGAAGGGGCTAAATAATAGATCATAAATGTGCTGTCACTGTCTTTTGTTTTGATGCGAGCGCTCTGATGAGCCAGAAAGTCTGCCTTGCAGTTTAACTTACAGACTCATTTACAGTGGTGCAGCGCGTTTGCCCTCTAACCCAGCAAACATGACTCAATTTGAGAGCAAAAACCAGAAGTTGAGAAGAAGCTGTCACACACTGAGGGAGAGAGAGAGAGAGGGAGATGATGTGATCTGTACTAAATTTAGCTGATGGAAAATTTTCGACAGAGAGTCTGAATGAAAGTGAGCAAACTGAAGCGAAGGTTTTGTCACCCCTCTGCAACTGGTACGGTGACTTTGAAACAGAGGCTGTGATGTGCGCCAAAATGAAAGAGATAAAAATACAGCAAGGAGCAAATGGCTGCTGATGATGAGGAGGAAGGGGAGAAGAAGGGGTTTGGGGAGGTGGGGGGGCAGAAACAAACTCGAGTCATGATTGCTAATCGTGTTATCGCACTTTGATGTGTCAGCGGTGAACACAATGTACTTCCATCATTTATGACTTTTAAGTGAACACATGATGGCAGAGGATTACATTTATCAGTGGGGAGGCTGGGGAGAGGAGCTTTGAAAGAGATATGCTAATTTAGCCACGGAGCAAAAGAACAACATCAAATATGTACCAAAGAATAGCCAAGGGACTTTCAAGTCTTAATATCCTTCAGAAGTGCTTTATCTCCACACCACAACCTGCATTTACAGCACAAACAGGAAAAGAGCCCGTCGCCGCTTCAAAGCACTGCTGGTCCACGAGTTTAATTCCAGATCAGGCCTAATAAAGGTTATCAGCCGGACCACTAATGAAACAAAGACAAGTGCACATATGCAAAGGGTGTTAGGCGTGACTCTCGTTTCGCGTCACGCCCTCTTTCTCCTCTCCGTCTTCTCCTTTTCCTCCTTCTTTCATGGTGGATGTTTGAATATATATATTTTTTTCTTCCCTCCAAGTGTTTTAAGTTCTGCATCAAAGCGACTGGAAACAATGTGCGACCCGTCTGACTCTGACTCTCTTCTCGCTCTCCCGCAGTCAGCGTTTGGAATCATAGCAGGGTGGTGCTTGTTTGATAGCTTGATAGTCATTTGTTTTGATCTGCGACTCCTTTGTCTCTGTTTGGGTCTGAAACAATAAGAGATTAGAACCCCAGACTCAGGGTGCAAGCACGGAGAAAAGAACAAATGCCGTCTTTGTTGTTCGCCTTTCAAGTTCACTCCTTTTTCCACCACAAATCTTGCAAAAATATAAAACTCTGCCTCCAAGTGACTTGCTGTGCTCTTAAAGCCCTCCAGAAGCCCTCTCTCAGAGGGATGCTACAATCTCAGGCAGTAATGATTGTGACTTGCAGCACAAGCAAACGACTGCCTAGCTAACTTTCTAATACACGACAACTGGCAAAATTAGTTTCCATAGTTCAGTCATGGCATCCCAATTATGAGCATAAATCCAGGGAGAAAGGGCGCATGATGAGAAAATTGCAGACAGAAGGTTGGTAATCGGATGGGGACTGTATTTAAGATCTTTTCCTCCTTCTTTGCCATCAGACATCAAGGCAAGAGACAAAGAAGAACGGGAAAAGAGAAAGTGCACTCTACCAGTGGGGACCTTGACTGAAGATGAAAGCTTTCAAGGAATCAAAGAAGTCCCGTCACTCATTATCCCTTGGTGGAAAACTTCAATACCTGTACGCCACAGTCGCAGCACTGGGTGCCACAATAGGTGGACGGGGATCCAAGGTGAAGGTCGGAACCTGTCGCGATCTTTCAAAGCCGCGGACGCTTATCCATCATCTGAATGTTGAGGCAAAATGGGGACTAAATGTACACTTCACATCCAAGGCCTGAAACCCGAGGCTCTGGTTTCCTGTTTTCGAACTCATTCTTTGCTCACCTGACTCCTGCATGTTTCTCCATAATGTTTCAAATTATGAAGGTTGCTGATGGTTTGTTGCTGTCTTGTTTTGTTTTTTTGTTTTTTTTCTCATCTTGTTTGTACAGTGTCCTTGAGTGTTTGGAAAGATGCTTTAAATAAAATGCATCATGAAGCTGAACAAGCAGTGACAAGGAAAGTGTCTGTCTTCAAAACTACAAATCGATTTATGCATTTGATTCGTTTTCTGTGCCTGTTTTCCTCTTGAAAGGGCCTGAAAAGACAGAGTGGAGGACTTGCTTTTGAGAGATGTGCATTAGCTTGACCAGGAGCTACAGTTTCTACTTATGCTTAAAAATGCACCTTAGAATCTGGGACTAATTGACTGAAATGGACCCATGGTTGGTACATCTGCCCGAGTTGACAGCTGTGACTGGCTGTGATTAAAAAAAAATAAAATAAAAAAACTTAAAAAACCCAGATAGCTGACATCGACTGTGGGATCCCCAAGTTGGTTTGCTGTAAAAATGAACTTTTTTTTTCAGTCAAATCATCATTTAAGAAATGGGAGAACACAACGCAAAACAACAGCAAACATGTTTCTGCAGACATATTAAATTTCCATGTTTAATATGTCACTATGTGAACATGAACTATTGATTTCCTCAATAAGATCACAGCATTGATGAGTGAATATATTTTTAATAAACATATCTTCTTCATAAACGCTAAATATTCTGAATTAGCTGTTAATTTACTTGTTCTTATTAAAGAATCAGAGTATGAGTTATGTGGATGTAGATTGTTTTAATACTTTATAAAGCTGTTGTTAAATGCTCGCAGTTTTGAATCATCTTGTGCTCTGTCTATTTTCTTTGTGCATAACTGAAAAGCAAATAATTATTTATCTGTATTTCCGGTCTGTTGAGCTATTAAAGAAGAAATATGTTACCGGGGTAGAGAACCTGGAATATATCCAATTTGGTTTGTCAGGTTTGTCACCTTTGACTTGTGTTATTCTTATTTTATAGGCCTTTGCCAAATGTATGAAATATTTGGCAACACTGCTTTCCTAGCTTGTATTTTTATGTGACAGGAAGTTGCTGCTTTTCCAAACTTCTGCTTCTGTTAAGTATCATCACAAATCCTGTCTTTACTTGCAACCGTCTCTCTCTGCCACGGTACTGAAAACTTTAACTCTACTTTTGCCTCAGTGGGCGAACTACGGATTCCAAGCACACCTGGAAGCAATAGAAAATATTATTAGATTAAAAAGAAAAAGAAAGAACTACGAGGCAGCATTTAAAGCACCAGTCCAGTCAAAAGCAGAAGCCATGGTCAGCTATTGCAATAAGTAGGACACGACCTGATAATGATGTGACTTCACGTTGACACGCGTTGCGAGGCTCGTCCTGGTCTGTCACCTATCCTCCCTGTGCTTCCTCCCATGATGCCCCCAACCAAGCCCCCCCCCCCTCCCCCCCCCACCCAGCCCCTGCGTCTCCTCCCATCCCTCTGTTGTTTCGTTTTATCTCTTTGAAAAATAATGAAAGCAAGCACTTGCAACCGGGGCTCCATTGATGTTCGAATACACAACCAGCAGATTCAAAAAACACATTCTGGGATCAAAGTAAAAAGAAGGGTGGGTGGTGTGGGGTGGGGTGGCGGTGCTTGGTTGGGGTGGGGGGTGGAGGACGAGGTGGGGGTATCTTCTTGTTAGCAATGAAATTATGAGCGCAGAGGAGTCTCGGGTGCAGAGCTCATTTGCTAAGACTGTGAGGCAAATAGTCGTTAAAGAATGGCCTGTAAGTAGGCATTAAATGAAAATGCCTGTGCGATTCCGGCGGATTAGCATAAGAACCTTTTCTTGCCTGGCCAGCTAATAATATTCATTTAAAATAAATACATGGAAAATGAATCTGTTTGAA
The DNA here is from genome assembly GCA_922788865.1 of Poeciliopsis turneri. Classification (NCBI taxonomy): domain Eukaryota; kingdom Metazoa; phylum Chordata; class Actinopteri; order Cyprinodontiformes; family Poeciliidae; genus Poeciliopsis; species Poeciliopsis turneri. The sequence continues at coordinate 539,627 of CAKLNU010000131.1, forward strand.
AAGACGAGCCATTGCACATATTTACTGAAGGGGCCGACGGAATGAAAGAGCGGGAATGAGCAGAGCGCTCGCAGGGATGTGGACTTGCGAACATCGTCAGTTCTTTGAAGTTATGAAGACTGGAATATTTAAGTATTCACAAAAAAAAAAAAAACTTTTGGGAGGAGAAAGGTTTTACATTTTACTAGGCTTGTAAGGAAACAACAAGGCTGAAGATGTCAAGAGCCAAAGATTATTCATCCTTCTACAACTTCTTAAGATTTGGTTACGTCGCAACTGCAGATTTCAATTTGGGATTTTATTTTATGTGACAAAAATACTGTTCATTTTTTATTTATTTATTTTATTTTTTTTTTTACAAAAAACATCTGAAAAATGTTGTGTATTTGGTCTCTACAAGCAGCCATTTTTGCCTATTTTGTTTGCAAAATACCTCAATTTCAGTCAGAGAGAATGGGGAGAATTTCAAATGCCAGTTTTCAAGATTTGCTAAAATGTCTACTGTATTTAGGTTTGGATTTTGATTGGACATAATTTGATTAAAACCATATAATCGTAGCCATGGCTGCACGCTTAGGGTCTTCTTGGACCTGAACCTCCTTCCCCAGTCTCAAATTGTTCGTAAGTTTTCTCCCAAAATGACTTTGCAGTTCACCTCCATTCCACTTCCTGTCAGTTCTGACCACCGTTTGTTTCAGCTCCTATAGAAAAGCATCTTCAGGAGCTACAAAAGATGATGCTACATCTTTTGCTACATGCAAAAGATGTAGCACATGCTGTGTCTCTCGCATGGCATTTTGAACACTGTAACCCAGACTTTTTATGGGTTTCTTATAACAATGGTTTTCTTCTTGCCAGTCTTCCATCAAAGCCAGATTTGCAGATTTGCAGGGTTCACAACTAAATGTTTTCTCTGTCAACAAACTCTCACATTTGAGCTGCAGGTCTCTGCTGCTTCCCCAGAATCGATGTACAATATCAACATCTTCCTGCTCTCTGTATGTCTCTCCACGTCCTGTGCAAAACTCTTTCCATTTTCAGGTGATGGAAAAAGTAGCGCTACATATGTTTTTTTAAGTCTAGGCTCGGACGACAGTTTTACAATCTAACCCTCCTTTCATAATTTAACCCTGCCGGCGTCACTAAAGCTGTGACAATTCTTCAGGCTCTTCAAACAGCAGCAGGAATAATTACAGTATGTATAAGTTTAGTGAGAAGTTTTTCATTTAATTAATCTTAATTCCATTTATTTTTGTAGAGCCAATTCCCAACAACCATCTCAAGGCACTTGAAAAAATTTTCATTCATAGCAAGAAATAAATACTGTCAATTTTAGACATTCCCACCTGATCTCAATTGTCAGACAGAGTAACTAAATGTAGTTTATTTACTCAATAGATTTTTGGTCTATAACCACCTGAATTCATTCCCTGACTTTGCAGCAATTCCTCCTCTAGAGTGAAAACCTTGGGCTTCATGCATCTTTCCAACTACGACTGAAACCAGCAACACATTTTATTCAAAAGGTTCCTTTCAGGGAGCAAAGGGTCACCAACCAAAATGTAAAAGCAAAAGGAGTTTTAAAGGAAAATATTCAAAATATAAAGCAAAAAAGAGCATTTAGAGAGTGAAATGATGGCATGCATTGATCAATCAAAGTGAAAATCAATGAACAGCTGAATTTTCCAACAGGATTCAGATATTATGTGTTGAACCAGGCCCAAAACGTAGGCCACATTTTCTTTGTCTTTATTTAAAAAAAAAAAAAAAGATTCTTCCACTTTGCAATCATCCACTACTTTGCGTTGGTCTACTGTATCTCATAAGATCCGGTAAACGAATTGAAAATTAAATGAACACTTTTGCAACATAAAGTAAACTCAGTTCCTTTACCGACAACCTGTTGAGTTTATTTTTTTTGATGATTCAACTTATTTGCCACAAATTGTTCCTCCTGATCCAGGATGATTCAAGGCTAACAAGAGATGCAAAAGTTTTATTCTGTTCACAAAGTCTGAAATCCAAGACATGAAAGGGGATTTCTCACCAGTCCAAACCCATCAGGCCTCTGCTGCTCGCGGGCTTTTTGATGCCCGTAACGTTGCGGGCCGAGCCAATTAAAATGGCGCCCCCCAAAAAACAAAAAAAAAAACAAACACACTCGCACGCGTTCACTTCCACAGAGCCTTGTTTATGTACTCCGTGTCAGCAAATGTGTCAATATGTGTCCTGCGTACGGCAGCCTCTAATGATGTCGGCCCGTCACGATAGCCCAGTCAGACGCTGACAACCGGGCCATAAAGTGGAGGAACTCCAGCCGTTTCTATAGCTGCTGCAGAGTTCAAAGGCGGCCATCTTTTTCGAAGCATAACAAGACAAAAAAAAAAGAAAGAAAGAAAGAAAGAAAGAAAGAAAGAAAGAAAGAAAGAAAGAAAGAAAGAAAGAAAGAAAGAAGGAAAGAAGCCGTCACAGAGCAATAGACCAAAGACGCCCTCAAGGGTTACACGTCAAACCTCCCTCAACCTGCAGACCCCGCAGCCCACACCTTACCTCCTGGAGAGATGGCATTGTCCTGAGATGTGTGGTTGGACTGTCAGAAGCTTAAGATGAGGTCAACAGAGCCAGGTAAAGATTCTCCTATCAGTATTATATTAGCCCACTTTCTTAAAGTCAAGGCTTTGAAGTGACACCAAAGTCTGTTGCAAGTATCTCTCATCTTATGTCCTTTTTTCTAAAACACTGCAGTGTCAACATTTCAAGCATCTTTCAGCGTTTAATGTTGAGCCTTTGATTTTTTTTTTTTTTTTTTAAGACACTAATTTTAACATCTTCAAGGGAGAAGTGAAGTCTCTGCGTTTGGGTTCTTTTGTCTGCTGTCTTCTTCCCTTTTCTCTCTCTCTTTGAGATTTGAAAAGATCTCTAGTGAAGAACTTGTTAAAAGGCGGATCTCCATCAAAAGTAATGCAGAATGTGCTTTTTTGGTGACATTTTTACTACTTGGCCATTTTAGCTCCGTGCCTGTCATCTCCACGACTTCTTCTTCTTCTTCTTCTTCTTCTTTTTTTTTTTTTTTTTTTTTTTCCCTCGCACTTTCAAAACGAAATGTTTTCAAAGGAGCAGCAAACACAAAAAAGACTGCATTTCAAGTGGAAAACAAACTTAAGATTGGGAAAGCTTTGATTCGTTATCATACAAAGTTGAACGGCAAGCGGCGCAGACAAAAGGGCATAAAAACCTGCAATGTGCCGTGGCATTTTGGGTATTCAGCACTGAGCGTTGATGCGTTTGATTCACTGTTGGTCCATGTCTGAGACAAAGCCGGAAGAGCACATTTACACTTTGGTAGTTATCAATTTAAATGTTCTTTATTTATTTATTTATTTTTTACATATGTTCACTTACAAATGCAGCTCCAGCTCTTAAATTTTCACAAAATTTGTTTTGGCACAACTGCAACCTTCAATGTATTTCATTGTGATTTGAAACAGAGTAACTCACTGTGTGTGAAGAGAAAGAAAAAAAAACATATATGGATTTTAAAAGTTATTTCCCAGTTAAAATAAAACATAAAATGGTAAAATAAAGAAATGCTAAAAGCACACTCAACCCTTTGGAAAGTGATTTTCTTTCTTTTTTTTTTTTTTTACTCTAAATACTGCACCTTTGCTCAGAAAAACTCCTACAAGGATTTCTTCCCAAATTATATGGATTTAGTAGCTATTTTTGGCCTCAAAGTAAGAGTTGTCTGTTTCTAAGTGACATCCTGTGGTTTTCCTGAGGTTGCACGTTGCCAAATTACAGACTGAGACATTTATTGTGTTCATAAAGCGTCCATCGCTCGTTTTCTTTTCTAGCACAACTGCGCCTGCAGTCATCAGAAGATGGTGTCAAAATACTTCACTGAAAGGTCAACACCCAATGTTGGGGGGTGGAGAAATTCAATTTATGTTTGCATTCAATCGTTAAGTATCTAAACTTAAAAATCTGATAAGGGTTGCATCATGGTCATTGTTACGACCCGTCTAGGGGTGGCATGTGTGACATGACCTACAATAATTCACAACGTCAGACTTTAACCCAGGCCAAAAAAAGTTACGCAACACACGGTGATACGTTTTTTTAACACCAAGATGTCCAGCCAAGCTGGCATCATGCGCAAGACTTAAAATCTGAGGCCTGTATTCTTTCGGCACAACCACCTGGTTTATTCTATGCAGATCACCCAAATCTTGGGACCAAGACCTCATTAAAACACCGTTTTCAACAAAATAGGTCACCTGGGGTTTAGATCCACTCTTATCTGCAACAGAAAAACAAAAACTCAGTGACGGATCATTATGCTGCGCCTTGATCAACATCTCCTTAGTAATGTTCAGACTCAAGGTTTCATCTGCAGGGATGAGGTCAGAAACGTCACATTTTGACATTTTTACAGAGTTATTCAAATCAAAATCATTTTCATCAAGTGTAGCCATAAAGGACCCAGACAAATCTACAATTTCACCCATTTTACGAGCTTGCGCGCGCGTAACTGCGCATGCAGGCGAGAGGTCCCGGGTTCAAAATCCCGGATGAGCCCCCAATTCATGTTACGACCCGTCTAGGGGTGGCCAGGTCATAACACGAAATGATCCATCCTCTTCAGATCTCAAGCGGTTGACAGACACGAAGTTGAACATTTTATGTTATTTATTGTAAAAAGATGTATTTTTTTTTACCAAGATGTTACAATCAGGGGAGCATGACATCAGAGTGAGCTAAATGCCAAAAACAACAAACAAAAGAAAACTACCTAAATATTAACCAACTTACCTAATACAAAATAAAGAAACCAAATGACAAAAACTTACCTCCCTAACTAAGAAAAACAGGAAAAAACTAATGAAACATAAACGGCAGCTCACTCCTACAAACTCCAAGACTTTACATAATTTTACAAACAGAAACAAACAGTGCGGCCGGTTGAGATGAGCTGAGGATGGATGACAGGAAGTGCGCGTCTTCAGCTTTTATAGCCGTCACCTCCGGGAGGCCACCAATAGGACATCCGTCGTCTTCCGTCAACCAATCAGACAGGCACCTGCACACTCACATAATTACGACGCCAGTCGTAACAGTCATACCAAATCCAATTAGATTAGTTTGCAAAAAAAAAATATATATATATATATATATATATAGCATTTTTGGGGTGTACTGTTCTCTATAAAGCTGTGTGTCCTTGTATATTCTACGGAGGAGGTGAACACCCATTAAATGTGCATACAGATGCTGAACTGACAGGACAGCCATCAAGAGAAAGATAAAACGAAAGACATTTAACACTTTGTGAAGAAACGTAAGCAGAACGCCTGGCTCGTCTTTTTGTCACAACTCTCGGGAAAACATGCTGTAACAGGTGTGTGGCGCAGCTACATGTGTCAGGGTCTTCATCCTCCCATCTTCCCCCCCTTTTTTTTTTTTTGCTCCTGATCGCAGTCTTTTCCATCCTCGGATACCAGTTTTGTATCCATGTATGGATTCATCAAACAAAAGTGAGCCTCACATCACATCAGATGAAGAAGGCAAGCCTGGGCACTTCTAACAGCTTCCATAAGATGCCTGTTTCAAGTCCTCACAAGAAGGCTGCCTCTCACTGAAGTTCAAATGAATAGCTCTTGAGCACGAGTTTTCCACAGAGGGAGGGTGGGGGGTAAGCTTGCTCACCTCTGTACCAAATTCACATATCCTACCAGGGAGCTACGTGAGGGGAAAGAATTTTTTTAAAAGTGCAGCTCATGGGCAAAGAAACTGATTCCCTCTTTTCTGTCTTTCAAGTAGCCTCCCCCTCCTCTTCCCTCCTCCTCCTCCTCCTCCTCCTTCTCCCTATCCCACTTTTATCAGCCCGTCCCCCCCCCCGCATCCCCCCTTCCTCCCCCTTGAGCCGCCAGTGCAGTGTCAACAAAATTCAGTGAATGCGGCCATCTGATGAAAATCAGCTTTGCTCAATAATTTCCACTTTCCACATTCAAAACGAATTAAAACAAAACAGAACTAATCGGATGCTTTGTGTGGTCCGTCGCCATAAATAAAGACAATTACAGTAAAATAAGAAAAAAAAACAAAAAACAAATGGCTTCGACTCTTCAACTTTGATCAGGGAACAAAACATTCGACCCGTCCCAGTCCTCATGAGTACCTGAGGGTTAAACATTCAGGGAAAACAGTGTTAAGCTGTGTCAAATGAAGTGGACGGGGGACGGGTGGGGACTGGGGGACGGGGCGTTCATTTAACTCCAGCTCTCCCACTAAATATCTCCTCCGACGAGCCTTTGCCCACTGCGCCCCTCCTCTTTCCCTTCAGTGAGGCCTAATTTTCCTGTTTTCTCCGAGAAGATTTCACGGATCATAAGATCAAAAGCTTGCATAAGCTCTGTGTTTGTTTACATCAGCCTACACCCTGGCAAAATAAAGCAGCACCGAATATCCTTCTCTTTCACTTTTCCTGGCTCGCACTCATCCCGCTGTCACTCATGACCTTCCACCTCCACTTACTTCATTGCTCTGATTTGCTTTCTGTTTATTTATTTATTATTATTTTTTTTTTATCCTCTTAAAATGATCCAAAGGACCGGGGAAACAGGATCCTTTACCCCTCTATTTAATTTAATTTTTTTTTTTTTTCCACAATAAGATCCATATTCATGAGGAAAGACCAGAAAGTGTGCAGCCGCGGCTAAAGCAAAAACTTGCAGCCTTTGAAAAAGCGCCGTCTCTTTCTCTGACTCGGTCCCGTCTCTCACACGTGGCACTTCTTCTTTGACACAGCCTAAATGAGGTCCTTTGACATTTGAAATGGAAGTGTGACAAGAGGGACCAAAACAACCGTCAAATCAACACATGAATAAATAATCTGTTTGCCTTTTCGGTGTCCCATTTCGACAAACGACAGGCCATGCCTCCTTGAAAGACGTCTGTGACTCATTTAGTGCTCAACTGTTTTGGATGAACACGTCGCTTTGATGTTCAGCTGAGTTTTGACATGCCTTTATAGTCCTGTTGTTTTGTATGGTAATTTTCCACTGATTTAAATCGGGCAATATCTTGAAGCAACACATACTGTCGCGATTAGTTGCTTCTCGCTATTTTTCCCGAATGCTAACTATTTTCAACAGAAAGTCCTTGATAAAAGGAAAGAAAAGGAGAAAAAAAATCATTTTAAAGAAAAAAAAAAACAAATATGTATAATATATTTTTAAATATTTATATAATACTTTGTATAAAAAAGAAAAAAAAAAAAAAAAAACAGAAAACGCCTGAGTTGGTAATAACAGTTTAAAGATGCTTCCTCTACAGAAACGAGTCACATGCACTGCTGATGTTTGATTTTGGCCCAATCAGACTTTAAAGCCTCTTCTACCATCTCAGATTTCCTTTTGAGATGATAGAAGTCAAGTTGAAAATATTCCAGCAGCTTAATATTCTCCCTCTTCATCGCGTCTGAGATGTTAGCAGGATGTCATCGTTCACTTGTTTCTATTCATCCTCCCTTCAATTATAGGAGTTTTGACAATACCTTTATAAAGGAGAGGAAAAAAAAACAAAAAAAAAAAAACAGCCCCACACCATTATTTTCTCACCTCCACACTTCACCGTCGCCACGGTGTTTTTGGGGTGACGGTCAGTTCACTTTGTCTTCTGAACATGTCGTGTGTTACGGCATGCAAAGGGTTAAATGATCTAATGGGACAGATCACGTTCTCCCCGTGTTTTCCAGACTCGTCCAAACGTTGCGCAGAAAACTTAAAGCAGAAGTATTTTTTTTGTTTTGAAGTGTGTAATCCAGCACACACATTCAATGACTCATTGAGCCCAATGAGTCATTGAAATGATTCAATGAGTCAGTCACCCGAATCAACCGATGCGTTTATAACCACAGCGACCAGGATAGGAAGATAAACGTTGGGGGAAAAAAATTTTAAATAACAAATTTTAAAGAAAGAGAGATATTTGTAATTGCGCACATGATGCCGAAATGTCCAAAAATGGCCCATTTACAATGTTTGCCTGTTATTTTATCAACTTATACCTTAACAAAATGTCTATGCTTAGTTTTTTAATTTTATTAATACATTACTGTATTAATGAAACACAGTAAGTGATCAGAACCTGTACAGTGGACTGCTAGAGCTTCTGGGTTTCAACTCCATGCTTTTAAGGAAAAGCCACATTACATAATATTTTCCATTAGAATGCACTATTTTTATTTTTGTATTTTTTCTCTGTGTGCCATATGTATTCGCTCTTACTCAGTAATACAACTGTTGATTTTTAGACCTCTAGAATATCCTCTAGAATAGAATATTTTGATACCTGGACCAGTCAAATACACCTTATATTTCCTGAGATATATGGAATTATTTTTGGGGATGTCTTTTTCGAGAACTGTCCAGCATAATATACAATAAAAGAGGCTCTGTTATCAAGTGGTGGAGTTCCACATGAAACAGCTTCCTCCCACAATCTCTGGAAAGAATCATAGCAGAACATTATATACAAAGTCTGATCCTGAGCAGATTAAATCCCAAAAAGAATGGAAAGCACCATGGACTTCCACTACTACAAGGCATTTGGTTTGGTTTCAGACTCGGGAGAAGAGAAGAATGGGAGCAAAGTACCTGGCTCTGGTGCTCATAATGCTCATCAGTCCTTTGCCAACAGTTGCCAAGACAAGTGAAAAGAGTCGCAGGAGCAGAACTTCATGCACGGAGAGAGATGCTTTAGCGTGTGGAACAAGGAGAGTTTCTATTACTAAACCACTAAACATATTTGCTTCCTTGGAAAACTCAAGCAAGCAGATGTATTTTCTAAAAAAAGGAATTGTGCGTTACAGAGGATCAGGCATTTCAATCAAACTGCATTTTGTTTACATCCAGTATTTATATGTGTAATAAAACGTGACCACTGCGTGAGCAAGAGCCAGGCTAGAAAATGATTAGGACATTGCATTTCCTTCTGCTCATCGCAGGAAACAAACAGTCCAGCGCTTAGCGCAATCCTGCAAACAAGAACCATATGCCTGTCTTTCTTCTCCCAGCATCCTCTTTCACCACCCTATTTTCCATGAGAAACATATAAATATTAAGACCCAGAAACACATGTGGTTAGTCATAAAGCTGGAAATGCACCCCACCAACTCCCTGCTCTCTCTCTTTTTTTTTTTTTTTTTTTTACGCCCCCGGCCTTGACCTCCTCACCCGCGAAACAAACCCGCAAGAACGGGCGAGAGAGAAAGAGCAGCGAGGAAACTGGGGGAACAACAACAACAAAAACAAAGAGCAAGAACAAAGAATCTTGCAGGGCATTGGGAAACTTGACTTAATTGTCTCTGCATAAAAAGCAAATGAGAAGATGGGCAAGCTGGCGGCAGGACGGAGAAAGGAGACAGACAGATATGTGCAGGCATTTAACCATAACAGCGGTTAGTTGTGGCGGGGTGGGAACGTCGGGCCAGCCAGAGCATGGAACAAGTGATGATGAGCGCATGCGAGGGAAGTCACTGCTCATTATTTAAAACACAACTGGGCAGATGCACACGTACCCATTTGTTTATTTTGAGCCGATTCCCCCTGCAGACCTCCATTTCTGGCCCACAAACTTTCTACCCTCTCGTCCGACTTTGTTTCTTCCCATCGTCAAGACCAATTAGCCTAATCGCTTGTGCTCAAGGGGTTGTTATCTTCTTGGGTGTTAGAAGAAAATGGCTTGCAGCTGGATTATGTACAGCTCAATCTGTAACAGGTGCTCGGATCTGCGGGGAAAGAGTAAACAATGGCGGCTAAGCCCAGAGCTTTACCAGGCGGAGTGTCTTGGATGGGAAACAGTCAAGAGCTCACAGCCCAGGTGATTCTCTGAGAATCATTTATGCATCTGTGATCTCTTAGCCAGGCTTTAGAGTTATGGGGGATATGAATCACCAATACTCAAAGGGAGGTGTAATCGACTTACAGTTTTAAACTGTTGAAGGTGCATGAAAATCCAGCGGTTAGCCCTCCAACGCCTCTCGTCTGTTTTCTGGGAGTCACATGACAGGGTCACATGACCCAAGGCCGGTTTTTATCCCTGTGGTGCCTGGGAGGCGTCCAAAGCCAGAGTGGCCTCACCACATTTCCCACAGCTGTCTGGGGAATGGACTGCGGAGCTGAAGGTATGTGTGAGGCACAACACTGAAGCACTGTGGTCGTCTTAGGATAAAAGCACAGAGAAATTCCCCAGTTTCTAAATACAAGCTCAGTTCAATACTGTCTGTGGCGGCCACACCCAGGCAAGACAACATGTACGGACAACAATGTTGGTCGCTGCAGCAGTTTGTTTTTTCAGGGCCACTGAACATTAACTACATCTGTCTTATGACTCACCTGCTTTCAAATTAAATGATTTTAGTGATGATCTTCCTTTTGTTGCCTATTGTTACGGTTTGTACGGGGTTTTTTTTTGTTTGTTTTTTTTTACTGCCATGAGTCGAGAGCATTCATTTTCAATTTGAAAACAGGTTTTCGTCCCCTTGCTGCCAGCTTATTTTTTTCAGTTTGAAAACAGAAATACTCTCAAAACATGCAATGCTTTTTTCAAATATTCTCTGTATTCTCTTAAATCTTTGTGTTCATGCTCAGATTTCTCCCTCACGTGCAAACCTTCTCTCTGCACGGATCAAATCTCCACTTGTAAACCTCCACTCATTCATGGATTCTCCCTGCTGTCTCGCAGAACAAGCAGCACCGTCGCCTTGAACCGACAGTCACCTGAAGTCATGACAGTAAAATTCCTCCATAATTTCGCTTCGTCTCAATTCCCACCCCCCAAAAAACATTACTGTTGGATGTAGACAAGCCTGCTCATTGTTCAAAGAATAAACCATGGGACTTTGTGTGAGGATCAGTTTATGACCTCTCAATCCATCTACAGTTTCCAGTCATTTATCCATTGTCTTTAACAGTGGCCCTCAAATGGCAGCTGGCGGCCTGAACTCCTGGCTGTCTGCATGCCGTCTGCAGCTTGCGGTTCCTCCACCTCGCTGGCCTAAGTTTGTCTTGGTAGATTTGTAGTTGTGACATGCTTTTTTACATTTTCAGAAGATGGATTGAGAACTGTTGAGTGAGAAAATAAAACTCTGGATATTTCTAACCTAATACAAAAGTACACCAAAAGTATGGCATGCTTACTTTATTTAAAAAAAAAAAAGAAAACAAAACAATTTATGACAGCTTGATAAGGCTGTCATAAATTGTTCCTTGACATGCTATTGTCTAGGGTTTGCAAAGCAGCCAATCCAGGGCTTCATTCATGACCTTTCACCTCCAGCACAAATCCTGTGTGCAGGTGACGTGTCTGGTAGTAATATTACTCTAAAGCAAGTTACAAAACAAAACTCAAAACCAGAGGTCGTGTCAGTGGGCATACCATTGTGAATATTAGAGACATTGGGCAAGTTCTTCACCACAATAGCAAAAAAAAAATAAAAAAAAAATTTTATAAAAGTTTATGTCACATCAATATTAATCCTGCATTCTTATTCACAGACAGGACAATTTTCTTTACCACAACTTAATATTGGCCCCTGATCTGCCCTGAACCGAGGACATTTACCCCCATTGTCTCCTCCCTGCAGATCTCAGCGGCATCTACTATCGTTTCATTGTTCTCACCTCTCCCAGTTTTACTTCATTACTGCGATGTGTTGAAGCCTTCTCTGATCCCAAACTCCAAATGTGTTCTCCTGCTGCATACCAAGCTGCCCACACTCTGATGTGGGCTAGTGTGTTAACCGGACTCAAGACTGAAATGTATTGGCACAGCAGCGGACACTGTATTTGTATCACGGTGCAAACAGAGTTTGATTGAGCCATTTATATGAATTGCCGCAAAGTCCAAATCACAGTAATTTTAGAAATGCCCATTCCAATTTGAAAGACTGTACAAGAAAAGACGAGCTTGAAAATATACCAAGCAGCATCCAAACAGAGGCCACAGGCGAAGTCTTTTGAGGAACTGCATTCCAGTCGGTCACCGAGGAATGTGGAGTGTGTGTCATGACAAACCTGCGCTATCGGCTCATTTAGCCGCTCTGAACTTCCAAACAATGGTGATTTGAGAAGTGGCTGGTACGGACCAACCTTAAACCACAACGCATAATTCTATCTCTATTTTTCCTTTTGAGATCAGACGACGACTCCGACCTGTGGTGTTTACTGACGAAAAAACACGGCTAAATGGAGCTGTGGTTCACCAATCTGTAAATATGGCTGTTGCCAGCCAAATTGTTCTCCTTGTTGACAGCGGTTTTTGGCCTGAAGTCGAGTCTTGCCCAAAGAACACAGGCTTCCCTTGGGGGGTGGTTTGCAACCCCGACAGGGGGTAGTTAGACTAAATAGACAATGCCTATCCTAAGCTGAAAGAGAACTGGCAGAGGAAGAGAGGGAGGGAAAGAGATGAATGGATGCACCCAAAATAAAATGAACAACTGCCCAAAAAGAATGCTTTATATCAGAGCAGAGCCAATATGCTCCTTCCTCTGTGTTTAGAATTCCTGGGGACGCAGAGCATCTCTTGGTAAGATAAACGATGCTTTCCAACATCGAACAAGACAAAACATAACTTGATGGTAAAGGTAATCTTTAAAAGAAATCCAGCTTTCTACCCTTTGGTGACCACTGAGTCATCTCTACCTCTGTAAAAAGCTGTGGATGGGAAAATAGGAAGGTGAAAACATTGTGGAGGATATTTAGTGCCTCTTAAGCAACATGTTTTGAGCTTTAATGTCCAAGTGTTTGAGGTTGGAACCACCTTCAGCTCCCCCCAGATAGCTTATCGAAAGGTATGCAAGTCAAGGTTTTGCCTGGACTCTGAAATGTCCTAAAAAAAATACCTCCAAAAACTAGAAAATCTTTCTTTCATTAACACTATAAATAAATCTATTGTCAGAGTGCCATTCTGTACCGAGGTACATTTGGTAAAACAAAAGAGCAGCGTCACTTTTGCTTTTCAAGGATCGGTTCTCTCAAGGTGACATCGCCAACACACCCTTTTGGACCCTCGCGCCCACAAAGACCCTCGCTAATAAATTGCAAGGAAGACAAGATAGTTCAAGGAAAGTGAAAGTCATGAGCACAGCTCACAACAAAGAAGAGTAGAAGAGACAGATGGTGCGACTGGAAGAGAGAGACAGAGAGAGGCAGATCTCCAGCAGTGCCAGTCGAAAGAGGATCAAGGTGATTTTGGATAAATTTCTGAGGTAAGCCGTGGTTTAAGCTCCAAGCTCGGACCAGTTTACTCACGAGAGCCAAGTCCCATTGACAGCATCATGAAACATGAGGCAGTATTCACAAAACATGTTGATGGGAGTAAGGACACTCTATACATTTCTCTGTTGGTGCTTGACAAAGACAGATGTGATATGTCGGCGTCATAGGGTCGTCACCAAAAGTATTCTGGGTTATTTTATATCTTATCATTGTTCTTAAAGTTGGTTCACTGTGATAAAGTAAACAGATGAATCCGTTTGGAAACGATGAATTCATTTAGTCAGGAAAATGAGCTGCTCAAATCAATAGCTCTTCAGAGGGGGGAAAAAAAAACAAACTGATGGCTAAGCCTTTGACCATCCAGCCAATCAAATTATGGATTACCTTTACTGCAGTAAAACAGCTTGAAACAATCAAAAACAATATAAAACAGTGTTGTGAAGGCAACCTAATCACCTCAGATCAGGCCGTTTGACTCATATCTCCCTCCGTAACTCAATCTTTAGTCGTTACAGGAAATAAAAGTGAGCGATCTATCTAACTAGCTTCCCTCAGTCTCTTTTTCTTTATCTCTGTTCAATGCTCTAACTTGTACTGGCTTCCAATGTTTATGCATTTACCGAGATGGCTGGCGGGATTGTCAGAGAAAAAGGAAGGTTTATTTTTTTTCTTCTCTTTTTTTTTTCCTCTGTGCAATCTCTTGCCTTCAGAAACCATTAATGCCCATTCAACATCAACATCAAGGCACAGCTTTGATGTCTATTCTGGCAACAGACTCCTTTCTTTCTCCGCTGCCTGCTGCTCTCTCTCTCTCTCTCTCTCTCTCTCTCTCTCTCTCTCTCTCTCTCTCTCTCTTTTTCTCCCTCCTTCTCCCTACCCCACTTTATCCCTTCCACTTCCCCCTTTGCTCACTCTTTACGCTTTACTGTACAATCAAATAATTAAACGGATTGTCGAGCAAATGATTTTACCTGGCAATTAAATATGCAAAGTGAGGCGGCAGGCGGTGCATGAGAAGGCGATTAAAAAGGGGGGCCCACTGCAAATCTACAAAGGCTTCAGCAGTACAATAGGCAGCAGTCCCTGCCCGCTTCGCACGCTGGCTTAGCCCGCGGAGCGTCTGGTGTCTCTTTATATCCGTTTCACGCGGCCATGTTTACAATAGGCCCAACCATGCTATGCCAATTACAAGGCAACGCAAGAGGAATAAAAGCCGCCATTAGGAGGAAAGACAACAGCAAAGGCTGCAAAGTTTGGGACGTCGGGAGGAAGAAGCCGAAATCAAATTTACGGCGTGGAAAACGTCTTCTGCTCTCGAAAAGCGGAGGAAGCGTGTGCCTCAAATGAGAATTTTTAAGGATGAGGAGCATCAAACTCAAGTCAAGTTGCTGTGAAAGCTGGAACCTGTGCATAACCTGCACTGTACCTCAACAAAGCACCTTGAATGTCATAGAGGCAATGTGGAAAGATCAAGTAATGGGCTCCAGGTGAGGCAAGCTGATGCTGGGGAAGAGAGAGGGTCTGCAAGGTTCCCCGGACAGGTTGTTTTTTTTTTCAGAGCCAAGAGTCCCCAAGAGGCTGCAAACTCAGAGCTGGGAAGAGTCGAGGGGAGGGCGGTGCCAGCGCAGGTGAGAAGGTTACACCTGCCCCAAACCCGACAGCTCAACAGAAACTAGCTGCTTAGGCCCGATTAATCCCTCGTCACTGTCAAGTGAAATCCACGGCATAATTGATTTCAGGGTTTGTGGAGTATGTAATGCAACAATTATGTCACAAAGCCTCGCCGCCCTGAGCTCTGGCGAAGCCTGGAAAATGAATCTGTTAGCGGTCCGTCTGCACCGTTTGGCTTCAGAGGAGCTTTTATTAAGAAGTGTGTAAAGATCTTGGATACGACAGTTTTCCTTCTGCTTTGTTTTCCATTTGTACTCCCTTATAGGGAAAAGGAAACGTAGGATAAAAAAAAAATAAATAAATAAATAAATTGTGCGCAGCATAAGCTCATCAGCAATGGCTGTTTGAATCTTATGATGTGGCAACTTCTGTTTTTTATCAAAGGCAAGCCTTTCCCCCCCCCCTTTTTAATGGCAACAGTTTGAACTCAAATGCACGAGCGAGTGCATCTGCATGATGCAGACAGCATCGCAGTCCCAGGCGCTGAATTATTTCCATGGTGTTAAAACGATTTTTTTTCCCCAAATGCTGATATAAAGCCAGATAATTGAAGCAAACATGGGGAGCCCCTCTGATAGGGGAGGCAGGGTGCTTCATTAATGTTTGTGTTGACTTACAGAGAGCAACGCTGGCCCTCATTGCTCTTTAATAGCACCAATTAGCACCATGGCTTCATTTTCATGCTTAATGTCTCTCGTTTAAGAGCCGAGCAAAAAGCCTGCAGAGTTAATCACAGAGGGGGAACTGGGTGATTTCTGTTTGCCGCTCCGTTCTAGTCTTTTTAAGCAAAGACGTTTTCAGCTGTGGAACTTTTGATTTGAGGAAGCAACGTGAAAGTTTAACTGATGTTAATATTCAGTGGTTTATTCATTGCAATACCGATTAAAGCTGCAGTATGTAAACTTTTGTGTATATATTCTTTTTTTTTTATGTCATAATATGTGAAGAGATTACAGATTATCCATCTCGTGTCTGTCAGAACATGGTGACAATCTTTTTTTTTAATTTTTTTTATAGGTTTTGTGTAGTAATTTATATGTGCTAGCTGTCAGATGGGAAAGTCGGTTGGAGGGAGGGGAAGACATGCTGCACAGCAGCTGTACCCTGCTGTACTTTAGCTCATGCTACTGTGATGTTGCCCCATTCGATGGTGCTGCTCATTGCTTCCCATGCTTGATTCTGAGTGAACTATAAGTTGCAGCCACTTCCACAAGTTACTCATGGTGTTTCAAGCCTCAAAATATTTTACTACATGAGCACACTTAGGACGCAGAAAAAAGATTTTGATCTTCACTTTTGTTCAGTTGGGGAAAACAATCAACAATAAGACTTTTTTTTTTTTTTTTTTTTTTTTAAACAAAAGCTCAGTGGCGACAATTATTGATAACTGCAAACCTATGAAAACAGGGTGAGCTACTAAAAAGGTGACTGGAGGACCAGCAGAGATGCAGACGGTCAGTCGCATCATGGATATTTATGATGTCCGTCTGCAAAAACATGAAATGAGTACATCCGCTTTCATTTGAAAAATATAAAACTTTAATAAAGGCTACATCTCTCAATAATTACAATAATTATAGATTCATGTAAATCTTTAAATGAAACTCTGTATATAATGTATAATTTACAGTTTAGATATTATGAACCAAAAACAACAACCAAAAAAAAAAAAACGGCCATGGTGTAAAAAAAAAAAAAAAAGGAACCCAAGCAAAAGAAAAAACATGATTACAGGACATTATTAAAAGCATAAAAATATCTTCTCAACATAAAACCCTTCTGAAAACCAAGGGATATATATTAAAACCCTGAAACAGGGTAGCACATGGTATGGCATCCATGTAGGCACAGGTGCTGTAGTCAAGAAACACCAGCAGTCATGTGTTTGTGTTTCAGTATTCATACTTCAGAATGCATAATTACAATATACGCAGGAGCGCTGCTATATTCGGTGTTACTGCAACAACATTCAAAAGATACTGGAGCGGAAATTCTTCACGATGTTTTTGCTGTTTTGTGTGTTTTTTTTTTTTTTTTTTTGTTTCTTGTATTATTTTTGTTTCTGTTTTTTTTTTTTTTTTTCCTCCCGCACACGTCGACCGACTTCGTGGAGAGGTCGCTCTCAGTGGCTCAAACTGATTCTTGTTAGCATGAGCTATTTCGGTGTGCGGGCTGTAAACACTGTCTTCATTAGGCCTTCTCTCTGTGTGGATCCTCCCACCCCTCCATCCGGCCCCCCTCCCCTCCCTTTTGTTTCCCCATCCCTGTGCAATGCCTGGTTTACAAACAAAGGCACAACAAAAACAAGATTGAGCTCTGTCGCTAAAGGCAGGGAGAACGAGAGGGACGGGAGAGATAGAGAGAGAGAGAGAGAGAGAGAGACAATGAGTGCTGGGAGATCCTGGTGCGACAACTTTGCACAAAACTATCAGCAGCATATAAAACTGGGATCGACCGCGAGCGTCATGAAGCTTTGGACTGGACCCGCGCTCAGGTCGCCGTTTCGGGTCGAGAGTGGCAACGAGGCGAGCATGACGACATAAAAACGAACAGACGTGGAACGGCACCGCCGCGAGATTCTCCCAACATTCAAAGCAGCTTGATCATTGGCTGGAGACGGGGAAGAAGGGGGGCGGGGTCAACGGGTTAAGAGACGGGAGGGGAGAGGGAAGGGTTATTTTAATAAATACTAAATAAAACTTTCAACTCAAGACAAAAAGGATTATATATACATATATAGATATATATGCATATCCATATATATATATATAAAATGTGTATATATACATGTATATCTATGTATATGCACACGTATGGGCGTTTCTGCTGGCGCCTGCTGAGCCCTCTGCGCAGGACACCATCAGTCTGCCGCCGTGTCGCAACTCGACGGTTTCTTCAGTGGTTATCTTCAAGAGGAGTCGGGGTCTCTCTCTCCCCCCCCCCCGCCCCCCGGCCTCCGGTTCGTGCGTTGGTCTTCAAAAGTTTCGTCCCTTTTTGTTTGTGTGATCTAAGGCTGATTGGTTGAGCGAGTCAGGGAGGGGGCGGCTCCTCCTCTGAGTTCGGCATACTTCATTGGCTCGTCTTCCTTCAATCGCTTTTTCTTGTGCTGGATATATTAACTCTGTTTAGCTTAACAATAAGAAATATTTAAAAAAAAAAAAAAAAAAAGTCCAGAAGTTTTTTTTTTTTTTTTTTTCCAGAGTCTGTTGCTCAAGTTCTTAAGGTGAGGGAAAGCTTAACTTGTGGTTGGACGTGGGAAGGGCACTGGTTGTTTGTGTTATTGTTTTGTTTTTTTTCAGTCCATCCTCTCCACTTTGCCCAGGACCTTGCCCTCGTACATGGGCAGCACAGTGGCATCTTCCCACACTTCCTCGAACACCGCGCCACACTCAAACTCGTCGCTCGCCTTCTTGAAGTAGTACCTGAGGAGGGGAAGAAAGAAAAGAGACACACAAAGAGAGAAGTTTGTGATTAGAAAACGCGTAGGTGAGTGTTGGGAAAGAAAAGAAAACTAAGCTCAAACAATAGCTGACAGAGCGGCAGCAGGAGGGCAACCGATACATTTCATCTTGTTCTAAACAGCTTTGAGGCTCCTACACGACTACTTACGTGTACACGCTCCCTTTAGTCCAAATCAAACACTCGCACTCTCAGAGCCAGAAATGGATCTTGTACAAAACAACTTAGTCATAGCCTTCAATGCCATCCCTGAACACTTCAAAGGTAGAGCCTGACTCCACATCGCACCGCTGCGCAAACACAGCTGAACCTCTCGTTTAAACACCGCCTGTGATAATTCGAGCCGCTAAAAACGGCTCGTCCGCGAGCGCGAGCTCGGCTCCTCGTCGCAGATCTGTCCTGCCAGGACTTATTAAAGTTGAAGGGTTAATTAGAGGCTGTCCTTAAGCACCGCCCCTCCTCCCTCCCTCTCTCTATGGCTGCTGGCCCCCCTCCGCCTCTGCCTCCACCACCACCACCTTCCTTCCTCCCAGTGTCTCCATGGCTTCTAATTGGGCTTGATGTCAAATCAAGGGCCTCTCTGTCACACAGGTTGACGTTTCAGGTGCCCGAGAGTCTGCCTGCGACTGCACTCCACCGCCTGCCTCAAAACCCGGAATTCTTCAGACACAAACACTCACTGTGGAAAGCCTCCAATCGAAACGGTGCTATGCCACACTTACAACACTCTTCAGTGTGGACGCAGCGTTTTCAGGATGAGTGAGACAGGCTGGGCTCAGTATGAGATTCTCATGTAGCAACCCTTTGTAAAATAATGTTCTGATGAGATCAGAGTACTGACGTTTTGCAAATACACTCCACAAACAAAGTCTTAACAAATACATTTTGCCTTGATTTTAGTGCAAATTTCTTAGCACACTTGAATCAAGACAAACTTATCTTGTAAGTGACTTTTCAGCAAGATGTGGGAACTTATTTTAAGTCAATAATTCATTAATATTGATTTCAAAAATATTATTTTGCTATTTCCCACATTATGTACAAAATAATCTGCCAGTGGAAGAAACACTTTTCCATTCATATTGATGAAATATTTACCTCCTATTTCTTGCTGAAAAGTTACTTTTAAGTTAGTTTTATGCTAATTCAAGTGTGCTAAGATATCTGCACTAAATACAAAGCAAAATACTTGGTAAAATGTCACATTGTTGCAGTGTGAAGTGAAGATAATCAACATTACAATAACGCTGATGACTTTTACATTCGACTATGTGAAGTGAGAAAGTAAAATCACAGCCCGACAGTCACTTTCTGTTTGAACAGGAGGGCAGAAAAACAAACAAACATGATGTTCTTATATTCTTGTCATAAAAAATGTGTCAAAACTTGTCAAAATCAATATGAGCAGCACAAAAACTGGCAGCCACAAAATGCGGCGCGTCTGCAGCAGCGGCTCAAGCAAATGTGTGCAACAGTTTGGACGAAGGACCTCTGACCCTCAAGACGGTATTCCTCGAGGTCACGGGTCACCTCGCTAACCCGCTGCTCTTCTTCTTCTTCTTCTTCTTCTTCTCCTTCTTCTTCACACAAGCAGAGATAACTCCCCAGGCCAGATCAGTCCCAGTGGCTGTGAAGTCTCCTGATGTTTCTAATGATTCTACTCTCTACTTTAAACCCAGCAAAAAGATCAGCAGGAGGGGATTTAATGATAAGCTTTGTAATGGAAAAATGCCTCATTTTGTCCATGTGTGCCTGCATTCGGAATATAAAACGGAAGAAAAAAAAAAAAAAAAAAGTAGGGGGAGCCGAGTGTTTTATGACCTCAGCTTAGAGTCATTCAAACAACACATGTACGGGGAGGGTGTACATAAATATACACATACGTCGTAGTTTTTTTTTTTTTTTGGATTGCGATCGCAGACGAATGCGAAGGAGGTTTGCTTCATCACAGCTGCAGAACAGGCAGCGCCATTAATGTGACAAAAAGCAAAAAAGCTTGCAATCAAACTGCATTTCTAACAAAAAAAAAAACAACAACAAAAAAAAAAAAGCCCTCCAAAAAACAGCTCCATCTGTTGTCTAACTTCTTCTGGGCATGACTCAAATGCTTTCAATTATTTATCTTTCTCGTTTTATTCTTCTCCCCAAAAAACAGCCGCACCACTCATCTTAATCTAACTGGCTGCATTTAAATAAATAAATAAATAAATAAATAAATAAACAAATAAATAAATAAGACTACATTTTATGCTCACAAATAGTTCAAAGTCATCACTTTGTTGCAGAGGCAGAGCGACAGAAGGAGTCTTTCCACTGGAACATGTTTTATGTGGCAGGATTTTTCTCTCCTCACAACATCTGGCACCAATATTGTCTGGCAGAGCTGCGGAGTACTGTTCTCTGCTGAACCGCTGCCATGTCCAAATTAACCAACTCCACACATTCTGCTGCCATTGAAGCCAGGCGCTTCATCCCCCACCCCCTGTTCTCACAGGCTCGCTGAAGAGTTATGGGATGGCTGGGGGAGCGCTGCGCCGGCTTGTTTGCGAGCCTTCTCCTCCGCTCTTGCCTAACAAACAGATGTGACTGCGGAGGCTTCACTTGCTCAAACGCCACAGAGTCGTCCCCTGAAACAGGTATTTCAGTAGCTTCGGCGATTACTCTCCAGCACTTGTTGGTACTTCAAGCCGAAGTTACTTATGAAAGTCCTGATGTTGGGAGTTTGGCTTCGTCTCGTCTTGGGATACCGACAGTGGCGGCTTTATCGCCGTGCCCAATACCTTCACCAGAACAAGGTGCTCAGCGCAGCCAGATGCAATCGTCTGGCGGGGGAATTTGAAGGCATTGCGATGGTCTTTGCACACAAAATAAAATAACCTTAGCTTCAAAGCCATATTTATTAAGGCTGCCTTAGCATGTAAATCAGGACCAGATGTGAGAAAAATTCACTCCAGATCCTCTCTTTCTCTCCCCCTCGTTCTGAAAAAGCTCTAAGTACAGTGGAAGTGGATGAGCCCGGCTTAGTTTCTTTGTCAGCTTTCAGGCTCCAGCGCTTCACACATACAAACAAGAGAAGCATAAAAAAATAAAAAAAAAATAACTCAATGGGGAGTTTTCTAAGTCCGTCTGCTGCGATTCTTGTCCGGTCTCAACAGGTGTCATGAATCGTAATTCAGCGTTAAGAGGTGCACCAAAAATTGGCACCAAGGAGCAGCTGTTGGATGGCTTTCGGTCTTGTCGGCTCTTTTTTCGATCCATGAATGCTCCGTTTAAGCAGTTAGATGTGAAAAAAACCACAGCTAGGTTAACCTCAATGCTACATATTTAATGATTACGCAGGTGGCCAGGGGTCAAAAAAGAAGGAAAGAGATGCTCCGAGGTGTAAGAAGATATTTGGAAGGAACATATATTGATGTCATGTCACTTCCTTCAGGCTGTCAGAGAGAGAGAGAGAGCAAGACTTACTGCAGATAACAGTAAGGCTAAACAGAGTGCAGTGAAGTTGCTCAGTCATCTTTTTGAAAATTCAAGTGCTGTGATAACTGCCTAACTGTTCCCATTTAAATTTCCTATAATTTGAAAATAAAATAAAAAATATCAGCTTCAAATGAATTTGCTTGTTTCAACCTCGTTTTTACAGTGATGGTCCTTTCACACTCATGACATCATGTGGCCTCTACTCCCAATATAAAAAGGAAAACATCTCCCATCATGAAGACATGCAACATACTTTAAATGCTGGTAAAAGCAGCTCTTAAGAGAAATCGGAATCAGCGTAAACATGTACCAGCAAGTAAAAGCTTCAGATTGTAAGTCAAAACACATATTTCGGATCAGTCCAAAGTCGTTTGTGGTTTGATTTGTGGCGTCGCGGCAGCGTATTTACCGGTAGTTGCCTTTCTTGCTCAGCTGTTCTTTGAAGTGACCCAGGGTGAGGCAGTGGGTCTTCATCATGCTGCGATAAGGAATTTCCTCGCCACAGAAAAAGTATGTGACCACCAGCTCCTTAGACCTGAAAACACAAAATGAAACCAGCTTTTAGGGAATTGCTTAAAAGTGCACCACCAGAACTGTTTGTGCATGTGCCTTTGGGAAAATGGTGAGGCTTATGGATGTTGTACTTAAGCAGGATTAATGTTGAATGAGTAAAACGGCAAAGCAAGAGAGGTCAACTGCTCGTTGCATGAAGGACGTGAGAACGCCTGGGAGGAAACGGAGAAGCCCAGGTTTCTTCATCAAAAATCAAATCTCAAATATGAATCTAATCGGATATAATTTGGGAAATTGTGTGCAAAGGTAAAGAGCAACCAACTGGATCAAAGAAAAGAAGCAGAGCTGGGATTAATCAGGGTCCAAGGAATACGTACTCTTCAGGGTTGGTCTGAGAGGAGCCTGCACCGGTTCCAGCAGGTGGATGGCTCCTCTCTCTCTGAAGGCTGCTAGACGTTGTTGAATGCCTGTTAGAGAGACACCATATTAGAGCCTGACCATCAATAAGTTTGGGTACAGTCAATAGGATGTTAAAGCTGCAGTACGTAACTATTATAAAAAATGTGTTTAGCTATATTTGTTAAAAATGTGGCAATATAGTATGAGGTCGAGAATCTGTGAAAAAATAAATAAATAAATAAATAAATAAATAAATAAATAAATAAATAAATAAATAAAATCAAGCATCACCAGTTCCTCCCAGTGCTACCATTGGGGTCTACACAATGCACCGCTCCCGGTTAGAAACAACCAATCAGAGACACGAGGAGGGTCTTAGCGCTGTCAATCATGTCTGTGAACATGCTGCTAAATGTGCTAATGGTGAAGAAACAACTTAGTTTTCCAGGAAAACTATTTATCCGTTTAGTTATGAGTGGCCATGCTAACAACTATCCTTAGTATTTGTGTTCACAGCTACAGTGTAGCAAAGAGCAAGGGGGAGGATATGAGCAGCACATACACAAGGGTGATTGACAGAGCTAAAACCCTCCACCTGGCTTATTTGGTTGTTTCTGACTGAGTGGTGTATTTCTGCAGTTAGTACTGGGAGCACTGGGAGAAAACAGGAGCTCGAGTTTGTTATACTGTCACACCGTAGTGATCGTTTTTATAATTTTAAGAAACATGTAAAAAAAACATATGTTTTTATAAAAGTTACATACAGCAGCTTGAAAGAAAAAAAGATTTTCTTCACTAGTAAGCATACTACCTCTGCTTTGGCGGCTTGGAAACCTCTTCCAGTCTGCGACAAGCCTCCTCAAGCTGCGCCAGGGTGTTGGGAGGGGGTAAGGGTGGCATAGCAGGATCCTGGATGAAAGGATGGCCCGGGTGATGGCCACGGAGGTGACTCCCGTTGCAGGTGCCAGCTCCACCCCAGGTGTTGGTCCTAGCAGGCAGGATCTTGGAATCGAGAGGACTGGACTTCTTTAGGCCTTGAGTGCTGTTGAGTTGATTGAGGAAAATGCGGGTCAGTACAGGACGTGACTCAGAGACCTTTTGGTCGTACAGGTGGCGTTGCGAGCCTTGCCTGTGGGGCTTGTGCTTGCCCTGCCTCTCGCTCTCCAAGATCCACTGCCAAACATTCTGAGAGCGGTCGGTGGAAACCATGGGAAGGCATGGTGAGGACACACCCTCATCGGAGGCCTTCACTGGTCGTCTGGACAAAGTGCTGCAGCGACTGAAGCGTTAAACATGGAGCCGTTAGGTATTTTAAATAGCAAAACAGAAAGACAGATAGGAGGGGTAGCTAGGATGCTGCACTCACGCAGGTGTGAAGTCGGAGTAATTGGCGCCCCCTTGAGGGCAGAGGCACTGCACGCGCTGAGCCGCTTCGGTCTCAATCTGCTCCTTAGTTTTGGGCCCAGCATGGTGATGGTGGATGTAGTGGTGGTGGATGTGCTTCGTGGACTGCCTGCCTGCCATCAGAACCTTAGCGGACCCTTGATAAGCACCAAAAAGAGTCGCATGGCCAGAGGACACCAGAACGCCGGTCTGCTCCGGGGAGCGGGAACGTGGCGAGTGGCGGACGACGCCAGGCGACTGGCAGCCGGGCGTCTTCAAGACACGGGAAAGGTGCTCGTCTAAGATGGCCTGGGGGTCTTCCTCACATTGGCTTGCGGATGGCAGCAGGGGGTTATGAAGGGAGCTGCTGCTGCTCAGGTCGTTGCTTTCCTCCCTTTCGTCCTCCTGCAACCCCAAAAAAGAAACGGCGATTAACAAAACAATAATCACATATTGTTGAGGAACTTTCTCTGTCAGCTTCCCATCGACTTCTCTCAGTCGTCCTGTGAAGTCAGAGAGAGCAAACGCCTGAATAACTTGATGTGAGTTTTCTCCTTTGCTGCACTGTTATCTTCCCTAACAGGCTTTGGGTGCGCTTCATCTATAATGCAGAATCTGCCTGTGCTTCACAAAGAAACTGGCACTACACATATTCAGCAAATGTGCCACTGGAGAGTAACTAAGTGCTATTTGAAGGCACTTAAAGTGTGTCTAGAAACATAAGTTTGAAAGTTCCTCCTTCCAAATGAAATAGGAGAGAACACAAAGGGAAAGTGAAGAAGCAGCTAAATCCAGACAAACTTTGCAATCCCAATGCGCATACCCTGTTCTTCGTCATGCTAAAGCTGGCGTAAAGGCATTTGTACTGAAGTTTAGAACTGCTGCCTGAAATTAATTGGATCCAAGTTGGAATTTACAAAGTGGGAGGCATGCTTTAAGTAGCTGTTAAGACTATTTTTGAGGAGGCATAGCGCCTGGCAGAAATATTCACACTCCTTAAACGTTCCACTTTTTTGTTGTTTCGCAGGATGCGGTTCGCACATGGAAGGATATGTTCTGGTCAGATGAGGCTAAAGTTTAAACTTTTTGACAAATGTATGAAACACTGTGCGGTAGAGAAATACGCTGAGCACAGCAACCCACTGAAAAACACGGAGGTGGCAGAAATGTGGCTTAAATGCAACTCTTAGAATGGCCCAGTCAAAGTCCAGGCCTAAATCTAATTGATAATCTGTGAACAGACTTGAAAAATTGATATTTGCAAACACTATGCAACCAGCCTCATCGGCCTTAGCTGTATTTTTCAGGTAAGAATGGTCAAACCTTTCTCTGTATAAATGAAATTTGGAAGCAACATATGTGATTGTAAAGTCGATTTTGTGCTGGTTTGTCACATAAAGGTCACCAAAATAAAAAAATGTGAGAAGGTAACACTTCTGGAAAAAGCTCTGTATTTGTAAATGCTCACCTCCTGGATTTGCTGCAGCCTCTCCTCCAGAGAGCTCATCGTGTCCTGCTCACGCTTCAGCTTCTCCAGTTTGGCGATGAGTTGGGCAGCAAAAGCTGAGGGCTCGACTGGGGTCATCTCCTTAGGCAGCCGGTGTGTCCTCTGCAGGGTAAACAACACAGGGAGGGGAGGAACACTTTAACAAGTGTGCAAGTGTGGCTACTTGGTGTTTCAGATGGATGCAATATGGTGCATTAATCCATTGCCCTTGCCTTAATCCTATCTCGTTCCAAAAAACCTGTTACTTTTCAAAAAAAGGGACCTAATACACACGCCCTTGCCCTCAAGCTAACCTGAACCTTTCTTGCTGCCCATCCCGTCCCAGATCTTCTCATGCCCAGTGCCCTTGGCGGTGCCAAGCTGCTGGGTGAGGGGAAAAGACGGGGGTAGCAATAGCGGGGTAGCAGTTGGTCTCGCTCGGAGGGGAGGCCCCCTGCCTGTACCCTCTGTAGCCCGACCAAACCATCAGCAAGGCAGCCTCTGAAGTCAGCACACTTCAAAGGGCCCTTGTCAAACATCAAACGCACACTAGGGGTGGGAGGGACATGCGGCTTTAAATCTCCGAATAAAAGCCAGATATCGACGGAGAAGAGAGCGAGTGTGTGAGGAGGAGGGGGAGGGCAGGGGTGTGACAAAATTAACAGCATGAAGGGAGAGGAAGAAGATTGAGATGTGTGTGTTTGTGGAGTGGCATTGGTGGCAAAGATGGGAGGAGAGAGAGTAAGAAGACAGAGGAGTCAAATACTGGGAAGATCTGAAGGAAAGTAGTAATTTATTTCCAGGCTGCATGCAGGGCAGCTCAGAGGTACTCTAGTCACATTATCCTCCTTTTTCTTTAACTAGATGCGCTGGCTTCTCTTTCTCCCATTTCATACTATTTTTTTTGTTATTTGGCACACTGGCTTTCTTGATTTTGACTTTTTTTTTGTTGTTTCTCTCATCTCTTTGTAGACACGATAAAGGGAAGAAGAAAAAAGGCAAGCGGAGCTGCTGGCAAAGGAGCGCCAGCCCTGCACGGGGCCCCCGCTGCCTGGGGCTGGTGCATCATGGGAGACAGAGCCATCTCCAAATCAGGAGGGAGACATTAAAGAAGAGCAAGTGGAAAAGAAAGAAACAGAGAGAGAGAAGGATAGACTGAGAGAAAACTGGGAAAAACAAAAACAAAAAAAAGTGCATGCACAAACACACACACAAACACATTTCCTCCACAAACACATACCTGAGTTTGGATGTGGAAACAAAAGAAACGTGTTTACTTTCCTCCTTCCTAATCTGTGTAAACCTGTTTCCACCCAGTTCCTTAAACCATCTTGCAGAAAGTTCAGCAGGTCAGAAAATATCTCAAATATTTTTACACTGTCTGGTCCACACACACACAAAAATAAATTAAACCAAATACACGACCTTGAGGAATTCCTGGTCTCTAATCTGATATCATGACGATTGTTGACATGTAGTTATGGAGACAGAAAGATCTCAACTATTTCCATTACAATAGCCGCAGAAGCAACTGAGATAGAAACATCGCAGAGACATTTAGACATTAAAGTATGCAAAGATATTTATTCTAAGGATTTAAAAAAAAATATATACAAGGAATTGAATTTGTCACACTCTGAAAAGAAACTGCAACTCAGAATGTAGATTCCAACAATGACGAACTTACAGGAAAGTGGGGTAGCGTAACTTGGCCATTGATCTTAATGTTACGATGCATCTCTCGCTGCAGCTGCTTCTTGCTGCACATCTTGTAAGGAGGGATTCCATCTCTGCAATAGAAGCAAAAGATACCGACCATTTAATGTTGTAAAAAGCAACTAAAATACAATAATAACCGATTTACTTTTGTAATACACTGATCACTGTATCACAATAGCCCTGCAACAACTGAGCTAATGTTTGTTTTTTTAATTAATTTATTTAAAACACCATAAAATAATACATAACAACAACCAATGTTTACTATCATAACGTTGCTGTCTGTGGTTTTGGGACGGGGTACCATGTGGTATTTGTCCCGTCACTAACAGTGAAAGTGATGCAGCTAAAGATTGGGGTGCAGAACTGAAAGCAGAGAAGCAATTACTATTGGCAATAATAGTAATATTTATGCCAGATATCATTATCATCCCAGACTTTCATGTCTATGAATATTTAGTGCAGAGTTTAAATGTTCAACCCTTTATGAACATGTCCTTTATGCATGATGATTGGTGTTGTTAGCATAGTTAGCATTGGTAAAGTACCAGCCCTCCATATTAGTTTCAGGATTCAGACCCTTATCTTCACTCTGAGGTTTTCAAAAGTTTCATCTCAAACAAGTTTCATTACATAGTAATTTCATTACAACTTTGCTGTCCAGCTTAGTGTAATCAGATTTAGTAATCTATTGCTCTTGGCCTGCTCTCTCACAGCCTGAATGAATGACAGGCGTGTTGCTACATGGACATGGTTTGATTTAAAATAGCTTCTTAAATCTCAGTCTTTACTTTCATTTAATACCTCACTGATACTGAAAATAATGACTGAATCTTCACTCAGTAACAGCTTCCTCAACACAACAAAGCGTGTTTCCCAAAGTGTGGGGCGCGGCCCCCTAGGGGTGGGGGGGGCGCAGTGCCATTGCGGGGAGGGGGAGCGGGAAGGAAGAATGAAAAAAAGAAACATTTACACAAAAGTCTTTCACTGTAACGATGGTTTGTAGTGTGTTTTGTTGCAACCTGAAGTGTGAAACGTACTTCAGTGGAGTTTGAAAACAAAATGTGTGCACAGGTTTATGCC
Organism: Poeciliopsis turneri; assembly: GCA_922788865.1. Taxonomy (NCBI): domain Eukaryota; kingdom Metazoa; phylum Chordata; class Actinopteri; order Cyprinodontiformes; family Poeciliidae; genus Poeciliopsis; species Poeciliopsis turneri. Next base: position 568,097 of record CAKLNU010000131.1, read on the forward strand.
TGGTTGAACGATGTGTGTGCCCAGTTGAGTTTCTTTTTCTATTTTGAGGGGGATTTTATTGTAATCTGTAGGGGGGCCAGAAAATCTCTGGGAACCACTGCATTGACTGATGAGAAAATATTCAAATTTTCGAGTTTCAGACTGGCCAACGGACAGGACGTCATCAAAATGCATGAAAAGCAGAGGACTTTTCACACAACCAAACGCTCAGGCAGCTCTTAAAAGTCAAGATAAAGACTGAAACGCATAAAAAAACATAAAAGAAAATATGAGTTAAAGACAGCCTTTCTGATTTATCTACTCTGTTATTCAAACTGATGGGGAAAAAAAGTGTAGCTTTCAGTATCTGGTTAGTTCGAAGCTACAAAAGACCAAAGCAGCGTGCCAAACGGTACTCAGGTTCTTTTTGCTTTTACAGCTATAGCTGTTCATCTCGCTAGATGAAATAGAGATGTTTAGCAAGCAACACTAAAACTCTCTGGACAATTAAGAATTTATTCTGGGAATCTAATCCTCCAATTCTGTCTGCCGGCTTCCTCCAGTCAGCTGCCACTTACTCTCGGCCAATTATTGCGGCCGCTTTGGCCGCTCAGAAGTGTCTGACCTAGCCCAATCGCTACTTTTTTTTCTGCTGCCTCTTTGAAATCTCACACTCATGCACATATGCACCCGCTGCCATCTTCGTTTGGCAAGCGCTCCGCAGCGAGCCTCTGATCTCGGCAACATCAAAAGGCTGGTTTGTAAGATAAGGTAATGTTTGAAGTTGGTGCAGCAGCATTCCCCAGCGTCCAAGTAAATCCATAAATAAGATATAAGCAAAAAAGAGGAAAAAAAAAAAAAAAAAAAATCCCACCCTTCCACCATCACTACCACCACCCTTTCTCCTCTTTCTAAAATCCATCTCTTTTTGTTCTTTTTCTGGGAAATTACGATTCAAATTTGCTGCTGCTAATCAAGCTGTCCCCTGGAATGAAAAGGAGGCAAGGATGTGATAAAGAACACGACTTTGACAAGTGATGCTGTTCCGCAGTTAGCTCATTTGTTTCATCTGAGGAACTTTTATCACATTCAACACCAGAGAGATTTGATCACGGACACAAGGTTGGCAATGAGACCAATGTTGATTCTTCTACCTCAAATTCAACGACAAGCCGTAAGCCCTGAAAAGGAACAGGAAGTAGCTATGGGAAACTCAACCTGAACTCCAAAGTTAGCAGCAAACAAAGCTTACCAACTCCTCCCTGACCCGACTTCACTTATTTATCAAAACATCCCAGGCCCTGTGACTGGACAGCAAGAGAAAGGTTTCCTGGCCCTCACTTTTATGGGGATCTCCTATTCAGCGGTGCAAGTCATTTTCAAAGCAGCTAGCCACCCTCTTATCCTGCTAAGCTCCCCTCACCTAACAATAGGCTGAAAGCGATTCGGTTAAGCCCTTTATACTCCGTGCACTTTATTTTCTCACTCCCTTGCACTTGGGAGCCTCGCCACTCTTGCTTACAACTCTGGAAGATGGAGGAGAGACGCTGCATGGGTAAACTCGACTGATCCGGAGGGGAGAGGGAGGAGACGGGGGCGGGGGGCTCCTTACGTCTTGCCCCGGGGTCTAGAAATGAGTAGCCCCCGTGAAAGCCTCGCAGACACATGATCTCAGCGCACTGCAGAGGCCGGTGGCAGGAAACCGACCCACCATGTGAGTAAGCCGCCTTTCATTTGGTGCCAACATTTTTTCAATGAGTTTGTCTTGAGACCCGAATGGACAACCCCCCCGCGCCCTCCCCCACACACACCTCTCTTCACTCTTCTTACTCCTGCAGGTCTTCAAAAGGAAAAAGCGATTAGATAATATGAAAAAAAAAGAAGAAAAAAGTCTGGTGGCAGAAGGGTGGGCGGGATGAATACATATCAACATTGAGGAAATGAAGCAACGCCCCCACCCACATCAGGATGTCTTTTTTTTTTTTTTTTTTTCCTTGTTCCAGCCTGCAACACATCAGAATAAACTTCAAAAGGCCTTCAGACGTAATGACTTTCCCAGAGTTATCTCCCCTGAGGCCATAGTAACAACTGCACATTAATAGAATTACCTGGAGTCAATCACAGAGGATAATTAAAATACATTACACACCATTATTCTTCGGCAACGCAGTCCCCCGGCCCCAAGAAAAAGCTAAACCTGTTGGATTACAAGGCCAAATATTTTTCTTTACACCCCTGGACTTTTTCCTGGAAAGGTGTTGACTGACTTCTGGCCGGGGCTCATTCAGATACGATGGAAGTAATAAATTGCACAGAGCTCTGGCTGCGATCGGCTGCGTAGAAACGAGCCTCCCGAAAACGCTTCCAGTTTCATCGTTTTAGGACCTGCGTAAAAGCTCAACACTTACACGCTACTGTCAGTCATCGACAGAGAGTCGTCTGTGGCGGCGTCGCTGGAGATCTCGCTGTCGTTGGCACTGGTGGCGGGGGCGAAAATGTAGCCGGAGTTGATGAAGTACGGGCTGGCCGGGTCTCCTCGTCGATGGGACCTGAGAGAGATCCAAAGATGCGTTTGTAACGTGGGTTTCTAATAAAATGCGGGTGTAAAAGGGTCTCAACAGATTTTTCTCTTCAAAATTACACACACCACTTCTATGGATTCACCAGAAGAAACTGGACAGCGCAGAAAGATGACTGATGAGTCGAGGGCTGACAATTTCTTTATTACTTATTAAATACAATAAAACCCAAAACTCCAACCAGGTTTTGGTCAGTAAAAACATCAACTAGAATATAATTTACTACTATCAAAGTCAAAGAACAGGTGTAAGATTTTGCTTCTCTTTTTGTGCAATAGAACTCAAGAGAAAGAAAAAAGACCAGAACCAGTACAAATTGGGATCAGGAAGTCAGACCTCAAAGAAAACAAAGAGGAAATTGATTTCAGGCAGTAAACGCTTGATCTCTATCTGTTTTTATGACATTTGAGGAATATGAGGAAAACTCATTTGCCTAGTTTGGTTTTATTTTCTGGATGTTCCACAAATGATGGAGCACAATTCTCAACTTGCCTGCATTTGAAGTGAAATTTGTCCTTTTTTGGCATACAGATTAAGTCAAATCAGTTCTAAATAAAAGTGTAACACGCCTAAATTTGATCCTAATCTAGACTGGATTTCCTAAGGTAAATTTAAATCTTTCAAAGTGAATCTTGGACCTTTGCTTACATGCTCTACTTTCATGAAAAAAGTTAATGTTGTGGTAAGTCAAATGAAAACGAATGAAAAAGACCACTGCTTCCCAAAGTTGGAGTAAAATATTAGCAAAACGGATTTTGAGAAGAATAAAAATGTATCATAAGAATGTTATTTTCAAGTAGGCGAGAGTAACCATGCTGGCTGCTACTGGTGTTTCAGGTGTCACTGTAGTCCTGTTTAATTGACACAGTTTGTATATTCTATTATTGGGGATCAGATGTCTCTTCTGCTGTTCTTAAGTTGGTCAAAAGCCGAACAGTTTGGAAACCAGAGCTCTGGATAGCAGAAACTCAAACATGATTTCAGTCCACTTCCTTTTTCTCCATATATGAGAAATAACCAAAGCAAATGTCATGATCTCCAGACTTCCAAGACAGAGAAGGAAGGGTGAGTTGACACAGTTTGTTTGCTCTTTCCTGCTCCTGTTGGTGTGAAGTCAAACAGCTCTGAGCTTGTTTTGCTGATGTCCTCTGCAGATTTCTGTAATTAGAGCGGCGAGTGTGAGAGGTGTCCAGGAGGAATGTGGCATCAGCGTTATTCTACAGGTTGTTTGTTCACTTTCATGTTCTTCCTCTCTAACATGTAAGGGCTGCAGCCTGTTGTTGGGGCCCAGACTCCTGATCTCTCCCACTTTCACCTTCCTGACGAATTTACTCCCTCCATCTCTCTCAGCCAGTCTGCCCCCCTTGCCACTTCTTGCCTGCCTTCCTTTCTAAAAGTCTCTCTGTCTCTTTGCTCTCTATCCTGCTGTGTTGCATTCCTGCTCCAGGAGTGAAGGGGTGGACAGGGAAGGAGAGGAAGGGGGAACTTGAGCTTTAGAGAGAGAGTGAGAAGGAGAGAGGGAAAAAGGGGGAAGGAGGGCCCCTTTCTTTATGAGAATGCCTTCTGCCGGGAGAGCTGAGGAGAACCCCAGCATGACTAAAGCCGTAGGCCCCAAGCACAAATCTGACCTTTGGAGGGTCCACGCAAAGAGTCAGGTATTTAGCACAGCTGGGCTCTCTGCACACCCCCTTCCCCAACTCCCCATCTTTCTTTTCTTTCTTTCATGAACCTGCCCCCCCCCCCCCCACCCTTCCTGTTTTCCCCCTCTTCCCCTCCTCTTGTCTTTCTGTCTCCTTCCAAAGCATGCTTAGTCTCTGTCAGGCAGATTCCCCCCCTCCCCCTTTCTTACAGAAGAGATAAAAGCGCAGGACAGAAATGAAAGAGGAGGGAAAACACTGATGCACATAAATCCATTGCGGAGCGGGATCTGCGGTCGGAGCGGCGGAACTGAGACGAGGATGTTTTGTCGTGCCATTCCGCCGCTTTGGAGTCTGGGAGTGTTGGAGGTCCCTCCGAGAAGTGACGAGAGTAGTCTGTGCAGTGGCAAAATTAGTTCCACATGTTTGAGATGGAAATTGGTTGACCCACAGAGATGGTGAGGGGTAGTGGGAAAGGGGGACGAAAGGGTGAAAGGACGGTCCCTCTTTCTCTCTCCCTCCCGCTATTCTTTTTTAGAGAGGGAACACAAGAACACAGGAGATCGCACCAGGAAAGCAGGATATGCCCACATGTCAACAAACCCTGCACTTATTGGTTCCCCCGCTCGCCGCATGGCCACTTCCAAGCAAATGAGCAACTGTTGTTATCTCACATCTGCTCCCATGAAGGGCAAAAAACTCTCAGGGGACAAACTGGAGTCAAGTTATTACACTCAAACACCATTATTACACTACTTTTTTTAATATATATATATACTTTTGCACTATGTATGTGCCAGTGAGGGATTCCCACAGTGTGATAACCTGGAGTGAAAAAAAAAAATGTATGTTTTAGAGTTTCAAAACAAAAATGTACAACATGATCTGTTTTTTTTTTTTCCCAACGGCTTCACGTTTCCAAATTGGTTCTATCTAGAAATATGAAAGAAGATGTAGCAGCCGTGCACCAGCTGACCAGCAGTGTGCAGCAACAGTTTGCTGAGGCACAGCGCTACATAATTCATTCATTCATCTCACTGAACCTTAGAAACGGTTCCCAGAGAAAATTCCAGCAGTTTTAAAGCTGCAACTTGTTTAAAATCTGGTTAGAGCTACAAATTTAGATTAAAACGTTTTTTCAAAGTCCTACTGGAAACAAATTTGCACCATCAGCAGGAATTAGCTACGCCCATTTTCATACCAAAGAGCCTATTAAATACTTTAAAGCACCTGAAGTGGTCATTTGTGGAAGTACTATAAAAACAGGAAGCCTTCCTTTAGCCAGCAACAGGTGGGGCAAGGGCAGCACTGCACTACTCTATTATGCTCCATTCGGTCGGCTAAAACTTCAGCCTCTCCAGCACTGTGGTATCTCAAACTAAAGCTAGACTTTTCAAAACCAGTAACAAACCTTTTTACCAGTAACAAACCCATTTGACATGAAGGGTACAAATGATCTACAAACTTAGCGTTTTCTAGCCACACAAGAGTATAAAGCAGTGGCTGCCTTCAGATAAGACAGATTTGTTTGGTCGAATAAGGAAGAAACAAGTTCTTGAATTTCCTTTGATGAAGCCTCATGCACCCAATCCAAGTTATGGAAAATCTTCTTGGCTTGAAAAGATTGCAGCTGTTGGACAATGTGTGGGATGACTTCTTAAGATAAAACGCAAATGCTTTCCACACAGCTCTGCTTTCATCTCAGACCAAAAGAGCGATATCTGCAAAAGTTAGGGTTCTTTTGCTCTTTTTTCCTTTCTTAAACTCTGTGTTTGAATTTCCAGACATTAAGTAGATTCTGTGGCAGTAAACAAATTTTTTAAAGTTTTGGTGTCTGAATTCATTCCTGAACCGGAGGAACGTTTTCAAAGCACAGGAAACTTGAGCACACCAGCAGAGGGCTGCCTGCAAGACACCATTTACTTAAAAGGAAGGCTCAGATGCACTGATGTTCTGCACCCATCCCCGCCCCCTCCACCCCTCCAACCTCTTGACTAACTGCAAGGCAGGAGGGCACAAATATACAGGCATGTTCCTCTGAGACCCTTTGATCATGTGGCTTTAACTCTCTCCCCCTCAATCATTTGTGAAATAACTAAAAATGCACCGATCCCGGTCGTCCCTCAGAATCAGCCAATTTTCTCCTGCGCTGCTCTGACCGGTTAAAAGGCAGGTCAGATGCATCAGGACTAATAATTCCCATCATTTCTAGTCTTTGAGACACACCAACCAGCGGCTACTTTGAGCACTTTTAAGCTGAACAAAATTCTGACAAAGAAGGCTGCATGTGTTATGAGCCAAAAGCCGGGATCCTTCTGGACACTTTTCTAGTTTGTGAAAGGTGAGCAGCTTGTGAAAAGCAAAGCTTACCTGTAGGTCTTCTCCAGCACCTCAGCTGCTGTCCGGATAGTGGCAGTGGCCCTCAGGTTCTTCGCAGACAGTCCCACCACAGACCCCAAAGCTTTCGCCTTCAGGTCACTGCAACTCCACTCCTCTTCCTCCATGAGAGGAGGAAGATATCCGCACATCAGCTTGAGGCTGCCCAGCCCGCCGTGGTTCATGTAGGCGGCGTTCTCGCAGCCAGTGCGCACGTATTCGAGGTATATGTCAGAGGTCAGGAACATCTGGTACGCGTTCTCCTCCATGTGGGACTGGATCTCCGTCTGCGCCTGGTCGAACATGGCCGAGTCTATCTGCTGCTTCTTGATACTATCCCTTATGAAGGTCTTGGTGGCCGGTTTCAGCTGCTTCGCCACCACGCTGTTGTTCTCGATGTACCGCTTGAAGATAACTTTGGCAACTCGCAGCGTTTTGGTATCCTTTAAGTCCATCTGCCGGAAGCCGTTGCAGGCGAACCAGAAGTCCAGCGCGTCGACGCAGCGCTCCCGCTCCAAGAAGGTCCTGAACAGGTGAGCGCCGTCCAGGTCGCCGAGGAGGAAATGCAGAGACTTGGTCCACCGAACGAGCGGCGAGTCCGGGGACGCGCTGCCCTCCGGCTCCCCGAGTCCATCCTCGTTCCTCCGCGGCATGGAGCCGACAAGAGCGACGGCGGCGGCCGCAGCGGCAGCAGCAGCAGCGTCGGTGGGAAGATCTTTAACTTTACTCTGGGCTCTCATTTTGCCAGATCTGCTCGGGTTGTAGCATGACGCCTCTCCCTCCTCCCCCGGCACCGGAGGACGGGGAGCATCTTCTCGGAAGCTACCGCTGATGTGCTCCGTGAGCGCCCTGCTCATGGCTCCGGCTGCCTGTGTGAGAGTGCCGCCGTGGTGCCTCCGCTCCAGCTTCCAAAGCTCCCCCCACCCCCCACCTCCCAAAAAATTCCTCCTCGCTCACTCTCTAAAAGCAGCGGGGGAGCTTCTCAGCTCCTCTTCACTCTGAAACACAAAGTATTGATCTAATCAAAGCCAGATCCTGCCTGAACTTCAAAAGACAGACATCAAGTAAACAGTCCCTTTCAAAAAAAAAAAAAAAAAAAAAAGAAAGAAAGAAAAACTAAGGGTTCACAGATAAAGGGGGGAAAAAATGAAAGCCCTTTTTTTTCTTTTTTTTTCTCCCTGGTTTGATTTATCTATTTATAACCTAAATGAGAGATCAACTGCAGCAGCACATTCTCGTCGTGCATTGATCTGCCACATCAAAAACCGCTTCGGCGGAATAATCATCTCGCACACGGCAACTCTCCTCACAGAATCGCACGCTATAGCGTGCGATACACGTGTTCTCCTAACGAGTCCGTGTCACAGGCTTCAACTCCAATTAATTCCCAATCACACACGACCACTCACTTCCACTTGTCCGCACAGGCTTTCCCCCCGCCCCCGCACGCGTCCGCCGCGGCGAACTTGAGCGGAGACGTTGCCTCTCCACCGTGCGTGATTATTATCAATCAGAGCGGGAGATTATAACATGCTTTTTTTGTTGTTTTTGTTTTACAGTCCGGAGACGTGTCTGAGCTACCAACGATTCTGAGGAAGAAGATGAAGAAGGTGGTGGTGGAGGAGGAGGAGGGAGGGAAAAGCTGAGCGAAAGCTTGGAGAGCGCAGCCACAAGGACAAGTGGAAACGGATGGCGAAGTAACGCACCAAACAGCATGTAAACAAGAAAAAAAAGGGAAAAAAAAGGAAAAAATAAATGTGACATACCATGGCAGAGTAGATCGGAATAAAGCCCGTGAAAAAGTGAAGAAAAACAAAAAGTTGAGCTCTTAGTCCATTTCTTTTTTTTTTCTTTTTTTTTTTTTTAAAATCAGTCCAAAACTCTCCGAGTGGTTATATAGTCCCCCAATAAGAGAAGAGAAATCGGCGTCGGGCGGACGTATCTCCGCCGCGCCACATGCACGTCAGGGAAGCGCTGGCGGTTTAACGCGCTCCGTCCCATTCAACAACTGACCTCAGAGTAGGCAGGCTCTGCGCCTATGTAGATCGCTGGGGGTGTCAAAAATCTCAAAGAGGGTGGAGAAGAAGAGAGGTCACACGTTTTTTTTTTTTTTTTTTTTCTTTTTTAAACCCGGTCAAAAGAAGAAGAAACACCGCCCGACAAATACTCGTTTTTTTTTATATCTTAGCCACACATTCATACATTCACGCGCTCCCTCTCGCTCCTCACTGAAAACGCGCGCACACACACTTATCGAGAGAGCTTCTTATCTATCACACCGTATTTCTCGCCCACAAACAAGGAACACAGCCCACATTTCTCAACTTCAAAGCTGAGGAGCAGCACATCAAAGCGGCCGAGAGAGAGAGAGAGAGAGAGAGAGGGGGCCTCTGGAACAGCTTCCCCACACAACTCACCGTCCATGTTGCCGCTCTGATTAGGAAAAAAACGTAAAAGTGAAGTAAATACGGTCCCAAACAGGCGGTCTTGGCTTCGCTGCCCGTCCTGTCGCTCGCGTTCGAGAAGTTTTTAATTCAGTCGCAAATGAAACAGAGCCGCGTGTTTGGTCCTCGTCTGTCCCTCTCTTGTCTACCGCAGGTAGGTGTTTGGAGAAGTCATGGCAGGCGGTTGAAATCCTCCCGGCTGTTTCTACACCAACTGGGCTAAAGGTTTAAGTGCGGACTTCAAAGTGAAGAACCGCTGGCCTGGTCCCGGAAGAGACGTAAAAAAACAATAAGAAAATGCTGCGTCCAGTCTTCGCAATTAGAAGCGAAATAAAGCGAAAAATGAACCACCGGGGGGCGAAATAATAACGCTCAGCGCATGATTAATGTATTCAACTGTTTTCCGGGCAAAAATGTCTACTGTCAAGCGTCACAAGTGAGTCGTTTGTTAAACTCTTCCACACAGGGAAGGACTCGGTTGTCTGCCAGGACCTTATCAAAGAAAGCAATCTTGAGCCAACTCCCCGAGGCTTTGGAGCTTCAGAAGTATTTGATCCACCGCTCCGTACTATTATTCTCACTGTCTTTCTGTTACAACACAAAGTTTCAACAGCGACACAAAGCAAACAAAAGCAAACGGTGTGTTGACTGCGACCTCCTTAAGTGACAGGAGAAGGGTCAGCCGAGGCATTTAGTTTTTTTTACAATGGTGTTCCTTTCTGTAGCCTTTCTTGTTTCTTATCATCATGACCTGCCTAATTAAAACTTTTCCGATATATTGTTTTTATTGTACAGTAGCGGTTCTTGAGTGAATGGTGCCCTGGGCAAGAGCCCCTCCTTATAGATCCCTATTGCAGCCCATGCTGCTTAAAGCTGCAGCTTATCAGAACAGCAAGGAAGTAAAGAAATGTTGTTCTCTGTGTATAAGAGGGTTTTCAGTCGAGGTGGACAAGGTCAATATGTAAACGCTGTAAAACCATTTTTGAATAGCTTTGACTTTTTGTTTCCCACTCGTCTCAAGTTAATTAATGGTAACCCCCCCCCTACCCCCAACAACAACAAAACAGTGTTGAAAATCTCTTTCTCGGCAAGATAACACATCCAACTTGTCTAGGACTGGTAGTAAGTTTGGTGTCGGTCCAATCAAACTTATGTGACGTTCAAGAAAGCTGAATCCGAGAGGCGGATGATTCATTTCAGTGAAATACTGTGTTTTTGTTCCCTGCGTTTTCACATGGCAGAATTGCCTGAACTGCAGCGGGAAAATAAACACGGTAATATAAAGGGGTCATTAGTTGAGCTGAATTCTGTTTCGGGCTTTCATGTGGCCTCGGACCTTGGCACCGGAGCACACAATGATTCGAAACTTATTCTTTAACTTTTGGGCCCGCTTTAATAATCCTGTGGAGTGAAACTGTCAAATAATTTACATATTAGTCACAGGATTTTAGCCACAAAGATGTGAGTGTAACACACTCGCCAGTTCCACATTCAGGGGAAAATGGCACAGCATGACATTTTGATTGAAATTGGACACAGAGCAAAGGCAAAGAGCTGTTCTCTAGTCTTTTAATTCACATGACTTCCCTAATGTCATTGTGACAGAATCTTAAAGAGTGGGTTAGACAGTGATCCAATCCCATGGTACTTCAAAGGCTATATTGTCCCTTTGATGTTGAAAATCAACTTTAAAGGAGGATATAATTATATAAGTCAGCGGATTCAAATTCACAAAACTCCCATGATGGTACAGGACAGGACAGCTAATGAAATCCAGCTTCTCTGAGGTCACTAAAAGATGATTAATTCATGCTGAGCTTTAGGAAGCTGGGAAAGAAACATAATGCAGAAACAACAAGGTGCGCTTAAATTTGTGTGAAATATTTGCCCCTTAATTCATCTACTTTGGCAAATATATATCCCCGATATATATATTTTAGCTATTGCTGTTATTTGGATGATTGTAGTGTATCTGTCCAACTTCATATATAAGTATAAGTATATCCTGAAGAATCACTTTATATATTGTCATCAAAGCAACATGAGAAGATTATTTGTTTGATTAGCTTGGTGTAAACAGCATGTTTTCCACAAAACATGTGCGCTTCTGTAAAGCGCTATCACCAACTTGTGATGACCAAAGTTAGCGCCACCATCCATGCACCCGCAGAGTCTCATGTACGATTCTCACCACAATGGTTCCAGTCAACACCAGAGGGAAGGAGGAGGAAAAAAAGTCTTAATTACTTAACAGTCAGAAAGACAAATGTTGCCCCATGCCCATTCCACACTATCGCATATGCAAAAGTGTGGAATAAATAGATGGAAACAAACAAACAAGGGCTTCATTTTGTTTAACAAAGTGTGGCGTGCATTTGAAATAAATCCCCTTTCCTGGTCCTTAATGAAACACAATGTGGATGTAACTTGTCAAAAATCTAAAAAAAAAAACATTCAACGGGGTAGAAACATTTTCAGTCAACTGCTGTGCCACAGACGCTCCCTCCTTTCCTTCTTCTTTTTCTAATTGTTGCGAGATGCTGAACCCAAGAGACCACACCTGTTGACCGCGGAGAGGGAGCGCTCTTGTGTTGAGCGGCAACCAAAGTGCGAGGTTGCTCTAAACTATCCACAAGAAACTCCTTTTTGAAGTTGACCTCGCCCTGACCCCTTTGTAAGGACTCCAACCAACTCGCTGGGGGGAAACCAAGTGCACTAAAAGCACAATACAGGAACAAAAGTGCTGCCACCAACAGGCTATGAAGCTCCCCCCCCAACCCAATAAAACAGGGTGACCTCAAGGCTAATTGAGAGCTCGTGATCTGGGAGAAATTAAAGGCATCTGGTAGGGCCACCACAAATTGGAAATGAAACTCGTCTTTAATTAGAGCCTCCCTTACATGGCGAGGGGGGAAAAAAACGTTCATTTCGCTCCTGTCAGCAGAGGTGTCATCAGGACGCCCAGAAATAGACGAGGAGTTAAATGATGGCACTGGAATGGAGGAGATGATTTGTTTGAAAGAAATCGTCTTCCCTCCTTTTTTTTTTTTTTTTTTTTTCTTCTTGTTTGTTTCTCTCTCTGTTTCCTTTTTGGCGACGTCGCTGCCGAACTGCGGAAGTCTTTGATGGTGCATCATTAGTTGCATCAGTCAAACGTAAGGCCCGCATTCAACCCCCTTTTTGTCACTTTTTCACAAGAAACCTTTGGATTTTGCATCACATCGCAGCCAACAGCCTGTGTTCCCACATCGCGGACAATAAATCCCATACAGCTTGTGTTTTTTTGGGGTTTTTTTATTTATTTATTTATTTTTAAATCGCTCTTTGCTCTTCACAAAATCCCCATACTTGCACTGAAATAGCACAGGAAAAAAAAAAAAAAAAAAAAAAAGAAACACAGACGAAAGGGTGGATAATTGCAAATAACCCAAAATTCGAATGTTCAAAGGCTGCGGAGGGTTGGAGTGATAATTTTGGCTGAAGCATCGCCATAAACACTAATAAAATTAAGTGCGTCGGTGGGGATGAGGGGGGCGTGGCCAGGCGTCCCTTTGAACAGACCCTGTGATCAGTTCCCCCTCTCAATTAGCGTATTGTCCACTTCTCCTTTCAGCTGGGAGGGAGGGGGCAGTCTCCCACCCCACCCCCCCAGCTTCCCTTTGAAGTGATTATCCCTTTATCTCAAGCCTGAGCGAAGAATATCTTGGGGGACAATGGCAAATTAAAGCCCAGATGGAGAGAAGCGTGAATGTCTGTTTTGTAGGCTCTGAGAGAAACGGCATAAAGGAGAGAAATAAACAGGGAAAGGAGGGAGGGAGGGAGGAAAAGCGAGTGGTAAACAGCGTCGTTCCCCTTGCAGATGTCAACACGTTCCCAGGAAAAAAAAAACAAAAAAAAACGTAATTTAGAGCTGACACTTGTAGCAGAAAGAGAGAGTTTGTTGGAGAAGCTGAAGGAACTGCGAGGAAGAGGGATGGTGGGGGCGGCGGTGGTGGTGAGGGCATCTATCTGCTCTGACAGATGGAGAAAGACAGAGGAGCAGGAACGGGGAGATAGAGGGATGAGTGTGGAGAAGTAAGAGGAGTGCAGTTGTCAGCAGAATCAGATGGCGGTCGGGCAGACGGGCTTGAAGGAGATACAATTAAAGTGTGGAGTTAAGACGGGCTTTGAAGTCGGACATGGTGCATAAGACCCTTAAAGTTTGAGAAGCCAGCCTTTCATTGGCTTGTTACGGCCTGTTAGAGGAGCATTCCTCTTTAAAGACCCAATTTGACAAAAAACAAACTCTTAATGTCAACTTAAGGGGGAGAGTCTTAATAAATAACCGGTGAGGAGAAACAGGTGAAGCTGCCAGCCGATAGAAAAATGAGCAAAACGTCAGGGTCATCTTCTGAAGCTCATTTGAGAGACTCGATAATAAAACAGTGGGTGAGTGAATGTGTGAGCGCTGAGGATGAATAATCACTCTAACTTCCCCCCTCTCTCTTTTTCCCCCCCCCTGCAATCCTGTTTATCGGTGGCTTAAAAGTTTAATAATGTGTAGAAACAATGGCTGTGATGCTTTGTCTAATCCGTCTTGGCTGCACTCAAACTCCGCCTCAAACGTGGGTAAATGTTTGCCAAGGCAGACAGACAGAGTCTGTGTGTGTCTGCGTTTCCAAGGTGTAATTCAGTTTGCACAGTTTAATAAACACCACTGGCATGCAATGCTGCATCCTTGTGCTGTTCCAATATGTCTCTGTATATTTTACATTGCAACTTACAAGACATCTCTGATGTTTCCATCAGCACCGCATGGACCTAAATTCACAAACTCAAGCAAAAAAATGTTCCACATGTCTCCAAAAACATAAAATGAGTTATTCTGCATTGGATTTTATTAATCACATGTATTCAGCATGTTTAAGGAAGATTTAGTGTGTTTTGAAATAAATGAAGAAAAAAAAAAACATTTCAAGTTTAGGGCACACTATAAAATCCTTTTTTTTTTTTTTTTTAAATGGATGCTTAAACAAAACTGAAATTGACAAGTAATATATAATAAAATGCAAAAATAAAAAAAATAAAAACAAACAAAAAAAACAAACCAAAACAAGTCTTTACAACTATTATGTGAAATCAAACTACACAAAGCAGTTTCTGGTGAGGAATAAATTAGGAAACTCCCCACATTTATACCCACTTTAAATGCACATGATGGGAACATCATCACTTTAAAACTCAGCCACTTAGTTTGAACCAGATATTAATAGAGAAACATAAAATTGTCCCGCAGAAACGCCCGTTGGGACCAAATACCCGACATTGTCAGGAAAAACAGAAATTGCAGTGTCATTACCATGGTGTGAGCGAGTTAAGTGGGACACAATCATGATGTTAGTGTAGAACATGTTATAATGATTAAATGTAAAGCCATGTTTTACCGCTGCTGGACTTTGAGCAATTACATCGCCTTCGTTTCAATGATCTTAATGATTGCATTGAGCCCTTTTTTTTTTTTTTAGATAAAAATCTTGATTGGACCTTTGTCTAAAAAAATAATACAAGTTAAAAAAAACAAAAACATTTTATTTATGCAAACTGGGTTGTTAACACAAGCTGAAGCTGATAAACCAAGTAACATTTTGGTTATTATAAATGTGGAGATGTTAAATTATCTCACATAGACAAAAATGTGAAATATCCAGCCTACTTTTGCGCAGATGATATTTTACTGACACATCTGACAGTTATTACAAAATAAATCCAACTAAGTTGTCTTTTTCTGCTCTACTTCTGAAGTCGAACAGAAAATGTCAAGAAGTCTGAGTACTTCTAATTACTGATCCATGACTTTCTCTTGCCTTCATGAAGAAATAGGCAACAACACTGAAGCTATGGGGCTGTCGCTATTTATTTTAACACTATTAGCACTGAGCATGACAGTAAAAGAGGTAAAAAAAAATAAAATAACATAATAATTCAAACTTCACTACAGCAAAGAACAGCATTATTTGGGTCAAAAGGTTTTAAAACTTCTAGTTTTGTCTGTCTATTCCAGTGGTCCTTAACCTTTTTTGAGGTACTGAACCCACCAGTTTCATATGCGCATTCACTGAACCTTCTTTAGTGATAAATAAAATATGATTTTTTTTTTTCAATATTCAAGATATACGTAGGTGTATGCTTTTTTTTCACTGGTGCACAAAATGAGTTATGCATGAACATCACCTTGCTCAAAGAACAAAACCAACACAGTGCATGAACTTTTTTTTTGTTAACAAATTGCCCTATGTTAGGCTTAATGGAAGATTTGTGGTTTCATGTTTCTCCTCCAACCAGTCTGGAAATCCTTTTGGAGCCCACAGTATGATGAACTTCTTTAAATACAAGAATGTTGTTATGATATATGGTTGCAAATCTTGTGACTTCAGGTAGAGTATTGGTACGTTTCTTCCCTATCTTTCAGCAGGATAATTATCAAGAACATATTCCTACATCCATTATGTAGGAATATGTAGTAACATATTGCAGAACATGTAGAATATGTTTCTACATGTTCCTACATATGTTCTTACATGTCAAACTTTCTTCGTGATGACTTCAGTCTCCTAACCTAAATCGTGCAGAAATCCCACCAGGTGAGCAGAGGAGGAAAGCGAGCAAAAGAGAGAAACCACAAGAGAGTTCGGGTGATTTAGAGACAGAACTTGTGCAAAGAAGTATTGAGAACGGTTTATCTTGCTCTGGAGGTTTCCACCTTGTTTTTAGCACAAGACTAAGTTGACAAAACTTTACTTTGGACAACATGGAGCACTTGGTGAATCAGTTGGTAGAGCAGCTACACCATGTGCCTTCCCATTCTTTCTTGACCCTATTTGTGTAATTATTGCACAATAAACCCCACCAGTGCCAATAAAATCCCTAAAACGTTATTGACAATATTGTTTCAGTAAATAAGATGAAAATGGCAAATTTCCCTTAACATTTTCAATGTGAGGATAGATGGCTGCACTAAAACAACAGAAGAAGAACCAGTAATCTGATTTAACAAGTGGGTTTGATAGATTGCGGGAAGGACACGCTCAGGTAGCAGACACAGCAGGATGGAGACGAATTACTTTTATAAACAGCTCTTTACTCTTCTCCACACTTCTTTCCACGATTTACTTCCTTGTTCTTGTTCACATGTCACAAAACAAACCAATCAAAAACTAGGCTGAGTGAACGGACAGATTACACCAGAGAAAATTCAAGAACTCTTAACTCCAACTTCAAAATCCAAATGGGCTAAATTAAATGTCTAAATATGTAAACATCAACAGTGAGAACATTACAAAAGCATAAACGTGATTTTGTAAGTGCCAAACATATTTGAACAAGTTAAAAAATGCTAAGAATTAACTTCTGACCTCTACACTCACGTAACACAAAATAAGGCGACTGTTCGTCGAGCTCCTGCTTCAAGCGTCTATTTAAGACAGTAGTATACTGGGTTGTATTTATATAAAGCATGCAATCAGTGCCAGGAAGACATGACTCATTTGAAAGAGATACCAGAGAATTTTGTTTACACCTGAGACTAAAACATGCCACTGATGAAGCCTATAATTTGGATATTTCAGACCAAGATTCTGACTCTTGCTGCTGAATAAAAGAGATGGACAGAGTTTGATAAAACATGTAATATTGTTAGTGGATGCTTTTTGCCGCCATTCTTAAACAATAAATCAATAAATTTATGTTCACTGTTGGCATTATGGACGTCAGCTGTAGACTGTGCGATGCCAAAGCAAACAGACTCCGGCTAATCTGAGCACCAAGTCAATGTATCATTATGACTGATTAATGAGTTCTACGACGCCACTGTGTATATCTTTATGTGATAGCAACGAGGAACAGAAAAAACACCATGAAACAAACTGAGAGGTGACAACGCTTCTTTGTCTGAAGAACAAGTGCTACCGACAGTCCTTGTGATATCAGCATGTCCACACCCTGACACGCTCCAACTACACGGCATGAAGGATGCGTGGCGGTGTCGACACAAAGTCAGATTCCGTGAAACAAACCAAACAACCGTCTGCGTACATTATTAATCAAATATTCCATTACCGTCCTCACGGAAAACACTGGTCTGTGTCGTTACGTTCAACCCTGTTTTTTTTTTTGTTTTTTTTATTCACATTCTGCCCCATTAAACACCAAGCTGCTTCCTGCTGCAGGATTTCACAGGATGTACCAACAGAAAAAGAGACAAAATAACTCAATCATCCCGTAAAAATGTTTGGCACCTCTTGACCAGGTGAAGGACGATGATAAAAGCAACGAGACTATTAAGTTTGATTTTAAATTTAGATTCACGTTGTGCAGGGATTCAGGATGTGACAAACATGCATTCACCCCTCACTCCTACTGTTGAATATTTAGCTGATGCCGCAGCAGCAGCATGCGGGGAAAAGAAGCCAGATAAAAGTCCAGGGTGGCAAAAAGAAGGCTGGGGTTTTTTTTTTTTCTGCTCAGAGGCAAGAAAAAGTTTGATTCCAAAATCTCAAATTTTGGATAAATTAAGAGATAAGACTGTAAGCCAGGCCTTCTTGTCCAACATCAGTGTTTGACCTAGCAAATGAGCTTCGGGAAGAACGATCCAATGTCCCAGTAACACAGGAAACCTTCACAGAAGAGCTTAAGCAGTTTCAAAAGGATTTGATCAATTATACCAATTAAAAATGGGACAGCACTTAGTTCCTCTGCCTTCTTTCATGGTTTCATCTGAAGGCAGATGAGCTATTTGCTGTGCATGGTGCATACCTTTAGATTCAAATGGCAATGCCAATCACCTTTAGTGGCAAACTGAAAGTTTTTTAAGGAAGCAGACTTTCCTTAAAAACTTCTGGTTGGGGCTAAACTGTATATATAAAGAAGAAACAGTACTGCATCATCCTGCATGGTAATGCTGAGTAATTTATGTGCTACACAATTACAATACCAAAGTAAATACCTGCAACACTGGTAGAATCTTGTGCTTTTTTTTTTTTTTTTTTTTTACATATAATACAGTTGAAAAAGTACTGGAATCATGTTTAGTATAAGTAAATGCTGAATTTCAAAGGACACGAAGTCTACCGCAGCCCCGTGATTCATACACTGGAGCACGGCTATCCTCTTAAAATATGGGGATTGCATAAACGTTCAATGAATCCCAAATGTGAAAGTAACATGTCTTTGTTTATTTACTCAGTAAAGTAAACTCTCCCACCCAAACTGCAAACGTCGAGTCAAACGGACCAAACAACTCAAAAACTCCTCGCTTTTCTGTGACGAAGTTAAATAATAATTAACAGACGTTCATGGTTTCAGTGTGAGTCACAGGCTGTTTCGGCTGCCATTCACGCGCGAGTCTCCAAAAAGCATCTTGGATGAAATCACCAAGTGAAGTTCCCGGGCAAAAACCACCCAAAAGCCTCATTTGTAGCATTCAATCACTTTTAGTCTCAAACCGCAATGACTCACGAATGTACAAACAAAACGGTTCGAGCAAAACAGAATGTTTGGCTTCGGAATGAAACACTGATCTTCGCTTTTTTTTTTTTTTTTTTTTTCTCTCTCTCTCTTTCTACTTTAAGGCAGTGATATTTTTTAAGCGAGCCAGACCCACCTACTGGGAATAAAGGAAGTCCCACATGAAGCAAAAAAGGAGCAATCATACAGGTGCTCACCGCCGGCCAGCTGCATAACGTTCCTTTAATCCTGAAAGAGTTTCCAAATCCATAACTAAAACTAAGATAAAAGTGTTCTGACCCTATTGTGGAATGTTTCCCAGTGTCATGCAGCTTCTCAGCAGGTGTGCAGAGGGGAGGGGGAGTTTCAAAACATATTGCACAGCAGATAGGCAAAGAGGAACAGCATCAAAGCTACGCTGCTTTGCACCTCACTGACTGCTCTGACAACCGATAGGAAAAACTTTCCCACAGAGAGGAAAAAAAAAAAAGATTGAGAAAGGGTGCAGAACTGGAGAAGAGAGATGTAAAATGAAAGTACAGAAAGGGAGGGAAAAAAAGGGGAGAACGGGGTCAAAGAATGGAGAGGGAGCTACAGAAGGACAGAAAAAATATGTATAATGTCATTTTCATGCAATTTAACCAGGTTGAATGTGGCGTTGAAAACAAATCTCCTGGGAGAAAACTTGTGAAACTTCTGTCCTGAGAAGTAGCAAACAGCAAACAAAAAAAGAGGATAGAAATTTCTTTTTATCACTCATTGGTGACGTTAGTTAGACCAAAGTTCAGAAATACTTTAGAGAAAATCATTCTAAGCATATCTTAACATTAAAGCTGCACTAAGTAACCTACAACATTGCCCCTGATCAGAAACAGACTTAGTCTTAGTGCTGCCAATCATTCTTGTGTACTCGCTGCCCACACCTTCCCCCTTGCTCTTTGCTACGCTACAGCTTGCCTACAGTTAGCAGAACAGTTAGCTGGAAGAACAGTTTTTCTGTGACATTATGTTGTTTCTCCGCCATTAGCATAGCTGAAGTTAACTGATCTATGAGCTCAATCTGATCACTGGTACGAAGCTGCAATCTACAGCTTGTACATGAGGTGATGTTGTGAGCAGCACATACACAAGCTTGATAGGCAGCACTAAGACTCTCCTCCTAGGTGTTATAGGTCGTTTCTGGCTGGGATTGGTGTATTTCTGCAGATGGTAGCGATCACATTCTCCACAAATCATCTTTCTGATAATGTACTTTTAAGACAAAGTGACAATTTAAAAAAACATGTAAAGAACATATTTTGTTTTTATAAAGGTTACCTCCTGCAGCTTCAAATGAGATAAAATATGCTATATGCAGCAGAAAACCTTCAAGAGAAACACAAAACTAAACAAGAATGAAATACAATGTCTTGCTAAAGTATAGAGTTTCTCACATTTTGTCAGTTTACAACTGAATGCAAAGAAGTTAACGGGGATTTCATGTGACAGTGCAAACCTGAAAACTGTGGCGTCTACTAATATTCAACCCCCTTTATTCTGTTGCACGGCAGACACTGTGAGAGTGAGGGGGGTCATCAAAGTTCACCAGGCTTCACATTAACTGGCAGAACTCGGAGTTGAGCAGAGGCAAAGAAGTTCAGCCGTCATCGCCGCTGCTCTGGAGCCGCTGAAGTGTGTCGACGGAGCGGCACGGACGAAGCGGAGCCTGAAGACGATGTGCAGAAACGAATGCTGAAACAAGAGGCTGAGAGGAAGGTGCAGCCCCTCATTCTAAACTATATGTCTCCTCATACTTTCTGCACAGATAAAAATCTGATCGCTGGTGCCATAAAATGTGAGCAGAGGGGGGAAAAAGCCCCCACCCCCGTCGTATTCGGCAACGTTGTTTTATAGTGGAAATGAGGCTGACGGCAGACGTGGTGATTAGCCCCGCAGCTAACATGAAAGGAAAGGACAGAACAGCTGCTAATTTTCTCCTTTGACCTTTGCCTCCTGCTGGTATTTCATACAAGCTCTGATTTATGAAGGAGTTTGACAACAAGCTGCTACCGGACAGATTTTCATGAGAGAAAGAGTCAGCCACGTTAGAGAACCGAGACGACCCATCCAATGTTGAAGAAACTGATCTATGAGCTCATCTTTTCATTTCACTCTGCCCTTTTTTGTGTTCTGTGTGTGGTGTTAATTTGATCTGTTTCTCCTTCTTCTTATTGCTATGATTTATTAAAAATAATAGTTTTTTTATATATATATATATTTTCACTCTTCTAGTGCTGAACCAGTAATCAACAGCAGTGGACGTCTACCAGCTGGGTAAACTTAGAATCCCTATTTTTGTTTCCATAAATGGCACAAAGGCTGCTGTAATTACAGAAACAGAAAAAAATGGCTATTTTTGAAAACATTGATATTTCTGGCTTGACTTACAACAACATTCACATTATACATGACAACAACAATGGCAGTTTACATGTTTGCCATCTTGTAATTCATCTGTTTTAGAATTCATGACACAGACAGGAAGTTCAACGTCACCAGTGCTCTGCACAAAAGCCTCCAATCGCGCTTTGCTGTTTTCTCATTGTATTTACCGGTGACCTTGCGTGGAGGTTGTCCCAACATCCAGGTTTAGCGCCACTTACAGGCCTGGAGGAGCAAACATAGTGGCTGAAAACATTTCTATTTAAAACCCACAACCAATTTTAGAACAAAAAAGGTCTCCATGAGGAAGGGGGCAATGCGTCCCTTTCTTTTCTGAAATTCATTGTTACAGATAAGTCTTGTGTAAAAATGACGGTGGCCTCTGGGTCCAGCACACACCCAGGAAGTTAAGATCCGGCTGCTCATTCTCTTCTCCCCCCTCCTCTGTCTTTATTATGGTCTGACTCTTGTCCCGCCTTTTGTTGTGTCCATTTGCTGAAGGGGGAGAGAGGAACAGGGAAGCGGCTCTGAAAGGGCTTTTACTAGAAAACCCTTCGTCAAGCATGCAGGTAGGATGTTGGCTTACAAATCACAGAATGACTCACGGTTATGTATTCAGTGATTCATTCAGGCCATGTGAAGTATAAACAGTTATTTTAATCCGACACTGTGTTTATGTAAAGACGAGGAGGATCTACGAACCACAAGTTTAATTTGTTTTTGTTTAATCCAAGAGGTCAATTATCTCTTGAGTTTAAATAAAATCGTGTCGAAATTTTTACTCAGGACTCGAACAAACAACTATCAAAGCAGGACTTCATAATCTGACGAATTGAAAGGTTTTTATGCTGATACACTAAAAATATTAGTAGATCACAAACTTTTTGCACAAACTAAGCTATTTCATGGGGGTAAAAACCCAGAAAAGCATAGAGTAAAAAAATGGACGAAGCTGAAGTCTCGAAAAAAAAAAAAAAAAGCCTCGAACTGCAATGGCCAGAAAATAGATGAACAAAAATAAAAAGAGAAGAAAAAGGAATATTTTTAATTTCCTTTTTAGAATTGAAAGTTATTTTGTGCCAATATAATTTAAACTACAACGTATTATAAGGGACTGAGTCAACTACTTTAAACCATCTGAGAAATCATCTAATGTTCATTATTATTTGCTTGAATTATGATTACTAAGCAAACTATTGTTTCCAGTTGTTTATACCCTCAAGCCAAATCTCACCAGAGACGTTCCTCACTATAATGCTTCTTTTTTTCCGACATTTATGTTAAATCAGAGGTTTTACCCCCATCAGCACTGCTCCTCAAATAAATAATGACTGCAAAACCTATTGAAGAGAAGCTGGAATGGGTTAAAACCAGCACAGATAGGTCAAAACTTGACAAAATATGCCATTAAGTTCTGACCGATGCGCTTCTAATGCGAAACAGGAGCAGCAGTTTGTGAAGGGGGAATCAAATAACCACATATCCTTACAATTCAAGTGCATCTCTGCACATTAGAAGCTCATTTAGACATTCATTATTTTGAAGTTACTCAATTTACCAAGTGCAACGTGACATACAGATTATTTACACACGCTAATATTTTGTCCAGCCTTTATTTCTGCTCGTTATGAGGATTTTCTGATTACAGCAGCAAACAAATATGACATATAAAACCAAAAAAAGTGTTAATTTTAGAAATGTTGGCATAATGAATAGTGCCTGTAATACCCGCTTACTTACAAGTTTTTATTTTTCAGAAGTTATATTGAACCTGACAAACGAGCCTAAGAGCAATGCATACTATGATTCACTGAGATATACCTGTAGGTATTTTGTTAAAAACTGCACTGGTTGTCAAAGGAGGAATGAAAAGTCATCTGGGATGTTTTCCCATACAAAGACCAAAACTGAAAAAGTAGTCATCCGTGTTTTCATTCTTAGACTGGAAGTCTTTCAAGTCGTCTCAAGCTATTTCCCTTACTGGGATATTCAGCCTGAGTATCCAGTCAGCCATGTTCACATGCTGCACGTTTTAAGATACAGCCACCTTTTGTTCCAACCCTCTGGGTTTCATTCAGAGTTCAAGCAGGTCATTAGCAAAGTGATTACAGTGGGAGAGAGGGCATCCATTAAGAAAATGTGTGTGTGTGTGTGTGCGTGTGCACATGTTCCTGTCTGCGTGTGAGTGTATCAATCACTCTCGCGTGGGTGACGACATGGAGCTGTTTGTCTTTCTCATAAAAGGGAAAGGGATGAAAAGGGCTGGTCTACCAGCTGGACCTTCAATCACACAGGGACAACGTGACTTTAGAGATCCCGGGCAGCTGCGGCGCCAGGGACCGACTGTGTGTGAGTGTGCGCTGAGCCTTTTAAATTAGGGTCCTTTTTACATTTTTTTTTTTTTTTATCTCAAATTCAAAATCATGCATTTAAAATTCATCACACCGCTTGAGTTTTTTTTTAATTTTTTTTATTTATTTATTTTTTTTTGTATTTTGGACAGGTATGTCTGTTTCTGGACACGTATTGTTGTTTAATTTTTCTGACTTCAAAGGGTTAACGCTTTGAAACAAAAAGCTCCGACCTAAATGAGTCCATATTTACTTGCAGACAGGTTTCTCGCAGTTTGAAATAAAAATATTCAGGTCCAGTAGAGGATGAGAAAGTTGCAGGAACTCTCCCACACCAGAAGTAGTGATGATGTCAACTTTACCAAATGCATAGCATAAAAAAGAGCCTCCGGATTGACGTCTCTCACTCTAAACCCTTCTAGCTTGCAGTTTGAGGCACATATTTACGTCTTTCATGTGATTTACATTGCCTTCAGAAACATTCACAGTCCTTTCCTGCCATGTTTTGTTATGCTAAATCTGCAAACATCTCTGCAAGGACTCGTTTCTCAAACCTCCCCCCCCCAAAAAAAACCTGTTGTAATAAAAATCTATCAAATCTAGTGCAATTGATTGCTTTTAGACGTAAGCTAATTAGCATTTTTGTAATTGAATTACATTATAGCTATAATGTGAAAGCCTCGGAGATTTAGTAGAGACAATTATTAAGCAAACTTTGTTATAAAGGGAAAGGAAAACCAGACGAGTCTGGGATGAAGCTGTGAAGAAATTTAATGGTGGTTTATAAAACGGTATCCTGAGCTGCAAACCTCCCAAAACATGGCCCTCCATCTAAACTGACAAGTTAGGACAAGAGAATAATACTCAGAGAACACAGGCAGGAGACGCAGAGATTCACAGCTCGGATGGGAGAGCAGCTCATCCACTGCACAGATCTGGCTTTTGTAATAAAGTGAAGAAATATGTAAATATCAACGACATAATGTTCAAAAAAGTCATAGGATAACAAACGCATTCTAAGTTGCAAAAGAACCCCTGCAAATATAATCTTAAACAGTAAATGGTAAACACACAATCCTGAAGACAAAACATAGTAGTAGAGGAAGCACTATGGAGGAATGCTGTTTTTTCAGCAGGTACAGGAAAACTGATAAATGTTGATGGGAAGATTGATGGAGTTAAAAACTGAGCAATCCTTGAAGAATATAATCTGGGGTCTGCAAAAGACTTGAGACAGAGGTCTGTTCCACTTCTAGGAGGATAAACATGCAGCTAAAACTGGAAATGTAAATATGAAGTCAGTTTAGACTCTGCTTTTTCTTTCATGTTTTTATTGTGAACCTTCATTGTATTTCAAAGACTCTCATCTTAGTCTGCCTACATTTGTTGTATGTTAGTCTTTTTCAATGGCAAGTTCCCAAAATTGAAATTCAAATATTTGTCTTTCCTACCATTTACTGTCAGCTCTCCATTTCGAGGTGTCAAATAACCCAACGGATTAGCAAACAATACAGAGCAAAACCAGCAGAACAACATGACGGAGCTCTAGAGTCAGAAATCAAAATCAAGTGTTTTAAAAATGTTCTGCAATTGGGTGAGAAACCGCATAATGCAAAGCTACCAGTCTGCATATTGGTGCAAATTTAATGTGCCCCGATTTTTAAAGCTACAGCGATGAATAAATGTATTGACCAGCTTTCCATTTATGATGCATATCTAACATGAAGCAAAGTTTTATTACAGTACATAAAAACATTTTTAAAAAAAAACCTCACTTACTTATCGCAGCATGTCCTACTGATTTCTTCCGCACATCAGCCAATCCCTGCAAGAAACAAACACAAAGCTATACTCATGCTGAAGTGAGCGCACCACAAACAACAGCTGAGCCAAATCGTCTTGATTTTTCACAAGACGAAGTTGTGAAATAATCTTGAAGTTGTGATATCATCTGCAATATGGTGGAGACGGGGAGCGCTGACACGAGCTGAAAGCTGTTAGAAGGACAGGAATGCCCCAGCTAAGACCTCAGCTGCTGCACACATGAGGTGAAAGTTCAAAATCTTTGCGCACTCATGCCGAGACATTCCACAGACAAAACTCATCATATTTCCATTCAGAGCCCCGGCACAGCTGTGCAGCACCAAAAACTAACGCAGCCAGCCCCAGCGACTGATAGCCATCTCTTTTTTTTTGCATAACAACAAAAAGGGCCTTTCTGCTGGGTGTGTGCACATGTTATTATTGCACAGTGCAACACTGCAGATTGCCCAAACCAATGTGTTCATGAGCTGAGCTCACATTGTCGGGAACTTTGAGCTGAACGCCACTGATTTCTGAGTGCAGAGCACGGAGGGAATGCAGTTTATCTTGCAGTCATTTCACAGTGTTCTGTTTGAATGACTTACAGTTTTTTTTAGGGGAAAACTTCCAAAAATTCCCAGAGAAAAAGACGCAGTCAGTCATTTCCCCTCCAGGCGTGTGCTCAGAGTCTGCTTACTCATATAGGTAATTTAGCGGCTCTTCTCGCTTTATGCTTCTCTTCGCTGTAATCAGCTTTGCTTCATAAATAAGAATATTACCGAAGGTTAAAGTTCGAACTCTTAAATCCATCAGGTTCACACCAAGTGTTTGCATTTTCTTCTGTGTTTACGAAGTGACATTGTTGAGGATTGGCATTGTGTTGTGAATAAATCTAAAATGAGCAGCATAACGTAATTTAGGATCTGAATTTACCAAGATAACTTCAGCTTGGTTAATCACGGTTGCTGTGGGTTTTTGAATGTGCAGTAGCAGTCAATTATTATTATTAATAATTATAGATCACAGTTTATGTTACAAAGGAAGATAAGAGAGAATAAATTGATGCTAGTCTTTCTGAAATCTGACTATTTGCACTAAACGAATGAGGAGCGTAAGCTGGAGCTGTAAAAACTCAGTCCAGAATATTTGAGTGTTGAACTGTGAACATGATTCACTTCCATGTGGCTCAACTGAATTTAGAGCGAGTTCTCGTTAAGGAAGAACCGGCACAAAACAAAAACATTGAAACCACAGGTCAGGAATGAGAAGGCAGTTGAAAAGACGAACACAGAAAGTGTTTGATGTCGGAGGCGCAGACGAGTCGTGTTGATCTTTGGATGATTGTGCGATGATTAAACTCACCTTCACAGACATAGTTGTATAACCGCAGAACAAACCGGGAAAAAAACAGTAACACACCCCCGTCTCTGAGTCTGTGACATAACTGACCCAACTTGTTGATGAAGTAAAGATTTAAAATTGGAAAAAAAGAAGACCTGTGTGCAATGACATCATTAAGCATATTACCGGTACTGAAATGCTAGCAGGGTAAACAGGTTGGAGAATGAGGTTTCCAAAAACCCACATCAAAGGAGTAGGTGTGTTACAAGTCCAGAAAATTGCAGTGCAGGGAGGAGACAACGAGTGTGACAGCTTGCTCCCCTGCCAAAACGTCTCCCATATAAACCTCTTCAAAGAAGGATGAGAGAACGCTCAAAACGTCTAAATAACTCCTGTTGTTTGCTCAGATCATCAGCCCTGCGGTTACCTTGTGAGTCCAGTTTGGACTGAAACTGAGTGAGTGCGCCACGTTTGGATTTAAACACGCGGATCATTCGCTTTTTGGGGAGATGACAGTGGTCGGTTGTGACCCTGGAGCAGCGATAGCTGCGCCTGGTAGCGGCAGGGCAAAGGCCTCAGACGCATTCTTTAAGCAGCCTCAAAAGAGGAGAGAAAAAAAAAAAGAAAAAAGGTTGCTTTTTCTTTTTTTTTTTTTTGTCCATTTTGGAATGCAAAAGATATTTCAGTCAAGAGCGCTAGAGCAAAAGCCTGTGGTTGTGTGGGTGAAATTCGGGATAGAGTCCAATTCTCAAAGCCTTGAAATACATATGCCACACAATGTTAAAGCACTCGCTCTCACAATTTACAATGCATAAACATTGCGCTTTACGCAGGCCCAAGGTGATTATTTGCCCAGAGGTCTAGTTTCAGCTATTTCAGGTTACTTGAGGCCACCCCGTGATGCCGCCCCACTAAGTGATTCTTGAACATGTTAAACCACAACCCTCCTCCCCTCCCGCCCTCCCGCCCCGGCCCAGAAAACACCCGACTGTTTAGACTTCAAATATCTAACACAGATTGACCAGAAAGGAGAGGAAAAATAAACCGTCGGGCATTCACGTCGCTTTCATACGCTCGCCCCTTTTTCTCCGTCGCTCACAGTTCCCACTCTGCAGCTTTAAAACGAACGAGGGAGGTCTGCTTCACATACAACTGTAACCGCCGCTTGCATTCACAAAACATAAATCACCCTCCGTACAAGAGAAACTCTCGCAAGCGAGAACACCTGGAGCAACAAAGGTCTCTCCAGATCATGCATTCACCGCATCACCTGCTCTGCACATACGGAGCATGAACTTACTGTTCAGATAGAAAAGAGAATGCACCAATTTCTTCTTTCTCGAAAAAGTTGTGAAAAACCTAAGCCGAGCGGCTTCGCCACAAGGGCCCCACTGATGTATCTTAAAAGGCCGACTTCTTAGTTTGCATTTGATTGTGCGGCTTTTTAGCAGCCGGTAACGGGTAGGAACTGCAAAAGGGAAAAGACAGGACGAGCTCCTGGGCCTTTAGAAGTCTTGTCAAAAGCTTTTCCTTTTTCTCTGCTTTGTCCCGACGATATTCATCTTGCCAGCTGAAAAAGTGAAGACGGCAAAAACTTTGGGCTTGAAAAGAACTTTTCAACTTCTGAGAGACAACCTCGCAACAGGATAGAGCATTTGAAAAAAAAAAAAAAAAACCTTGAAATTGTCGGAATGGAAAGGACTTCCAATCTGAGAGGCACGTTAGAGAATCAGAAAGCGTGTTTTCAAAATGGAGCAGAGATGAATGTGACATTGTCTTCGTGGTGGAAAGATGAACCAGTTGCACGGCGGATGTGCTGATTGTGCCGTACTTTGCCTGCTTGTACAGGCGCATTTTAATAAATGTGACTCTGGCAAAAATGATTTTTTTTCCCCCTTCACTCGATTTAAAAAGTGAGGCTCATTTTAAAGATTTTTGACAACTTTTAGCTGTGTGTTTCTTCAAATTCTTCTGATTGGATTGTTGAAAACCCCAAAACCAGTTTGACTGAAAAATCAGAGCAGGATGTGAGGCAAATAACTGGAGCAAGTCGCCAGCGACCCTGCAGCTGGAGACAGTGTGGCAATGGATGAGTTCCCAATAAACTGTTGAACAAATGAACTTTTTGAAGATATTATTATTTATTGATAATCATCCACACACCTTAAATCAGCTCCATGCGTCCTTTTGAACATATGCCGTTATTATTTTTTTCATGAGGATGTGTTTGTGTTGCCTGCAACCAATTAATACATTTTAGACAAAATTTCACGCCAACTGTTTAATAAAGCTGAAACAGCATTGACTTTGTCCAAAACAGAACTGAGACCTTATAAAAATGCGCAGAGCAAAGACAAAAGGAAAAAAAAAAAAAAAAAAAAAAAAAACTTCAACAACTTTTCAGCTCAACTCGGCTCATCTCTCAAAAGAGAGCTGACTTCATCACCTCACCTCAGGAGTTTGAGGAAAATGAGCGCTAAGCTCTCGGATCTCTTCCTTTTGCTCAATGGCAAAAATGAATAAATAATATTCCTCCCTTTAATCGACGCACTCAGCGATAACAAAAGAGACTTTGAGACACTTTGAGGACACCTAAACGATCAGAAGCGACAGGAGGTGTTCTTCGTTTTCCGTGATGGACAGACAGATCAAAAAAACAAGCCCCTTAAAACGCTTTTACCCACTTTAGAAAATAATCTCTCTTTTCCTCCCCCCCACTCTTTCAAGCACAAAAGTGGAAAGAAGAGAATAGTTGTTTCATCTTCGCTCTCTTCTCCCATTTCAAAGTTATTTTGCCCGTGATGAAGTGCTGTGTATTGACGACTTCGAAGGTACCGCGCCTCTTGATGGAAGTGACATTTTATCTATATATAGTGTTAGGGAGCGCTTCAATTTAACTTTTGTGTGGCGCAGAGCACGCCTGCGTTGACGTGGCTGACAGCTGGCGGTTGAAAGACGTGGGGAAGGTACAGAAGATTCAAATGAAGCTTTGCGGTAACAACGGGGCTTGATGTATGCTAATCAATCGATGGAATAGAGAATATTCTTTTGTGACGGAGGGAGTGGGAGGGAGGGGGACGAGGTTGTAAAGTGAGCGATGGAAACTTGTCAGACACAACTCACGGCGATGTCAAAAAAAAAGTCACAAAGTTTGCTGCGCTGCACAAGAGCCTAAATCGCATGTGGTATATGCTACAAAAGGCTCGACTTGAAAAGGATTGTATTTGATATAAAGGAAAAGAAATTGGGGCAATTCTCCATATGGTGTGGAAGCACGATAGGTTCTTTTTTCTTTCTTTCTTTCTTCCTTTTTGACAAGGAGGGAGCAAGATTTGTGTGTGTGACACCTACAGTGAATTCCTCAGAAAAGTCTGAGTCTAGGTCTGTCTGAGCCTTTGCAATCCTTCAAAGGAAGCAGGCCACCGAATGGTGAATTTACATGACAAAAGACACCCAACTGTCTCAGCCGGTTAAGGTAAAACATATGATCAAACAAACATGTCGGATCAAACATATCAAACGCCGATGTTAATTAAACCAGAGTGTAGGGGACCGAACAAGAAATGTTCTGCAAGGTTTTAAAAGTAAGGTAAAATGATTGTTTTTGCCACATCTTTAGCACAGAGCCTCGAAAAGGGAGCTTCGTCCTTTGAATATTTTCGTAAGCCCTCACCTTACAAGCACAAATTCAGATGCATTTTACATGGAATTCATATGATAGACCAACACAAAGACGAGCGCCAAGTCCCAAGAAAACAACGCCTGGTTTTCACAAATGGAAGCCCGAAAATATGGCGTCCCTGCACATGCATAGAGCTGATCTGCAAACGTTTCAGTGATTTCGTGGAGAACATCAGAGAACAAACGGCATCACTAAGGCCAACAAACAAAGCAATTATGACAAGGACAATATTAGCAGGAGAGTTAGAGTTAAGACAACAGGCTGAGCTTTGGACATCTCACTGATCAATTTATCCTCTGAGAACATAATGAGAGTTACGAAGATGTAAAATCCACAATGAACTTCTACTCAAACTGACTCCCCGGTCAAGACAGGCGTGGTTTGACAGAGGTATTGTGCTCAATGAAATGTAGCCACTACTCTAAAGGAAATACTGCATTTTGCAAACGCACACAGGGACAAATATCTTAATTCATGTTCTGTCAGATGAATCTAAAGTAGAACAGTTTGGCCATAATGACCTCCATTTCATTTGGGGATAAAAGGGGGGAACTTTTGTAAGCCTGGGAATCCCAGAAATTGGAGTACCTCCTGAAACAGATGGTGTCATGAGAAAAGAATGTCATGTAGAAATACTGACAAACATCGAAAGCTTGGGTACAAACAAGTCCTTCAAATGGACATAAGCATTCAGCCAAAGAGGTTATAAAGGTGATCAAGGACAATAAAGTCAAAGTTTTGCAGTGGCCAGTCACAAAGCTATGATCTTAATGCTATGAAGAATTTGTCAATAGACCTGAAAAGGTGTGCAACCCTAACCCTAACCCAGGCATTGGTTCTTTCCGACTTTGGTTTGGTCAGATTTAACTCTGCATGTTTTATTCGTTTTATGTAAACGTCTGGTTTTAACTGTAACTCTGGAGGAGCTGCAAAGATCCACGAGCTCAGGTTTGAGAATCGACCAACAGAACAACTCTTCCCCCGACCAAACCTGGCTTCTTTAGTGACAAAAGCCAGCTGTAAGTAAAAGACAGCCATTAAAAAGCCATATGTTATGGTGCTGAGGCAAGATGAGAGCAAAATGTAACGTTTTGGATCACACTCAAAACACAATATGTGGCAGAAAACCAACAATGCACATGATCCAAACCAAATGGATCCCCATAGTAGAGGCAGCATCTTGCTGTGATCATGCTGTGACCAGGTTTTTCCTCTACTGGAACAGCAAACTCAGAGCGAAAGAGGAACGGTTTGAATCAACTTACATTAGCCACTTTGTTCAAGTCCAGCCTGAAATGCAACAGAGTTGAAAATCGGTGTTCACAGATCCTTACCATCCAAAATGCATGAGCTTGAGCAACGCCGAGAAAAGAACGTGCGAAGGTGTTAAAGACCGGCTCCGAAAGACTTTCCAGCTGTATTGCAGTGAAATAAGGTTCCACTGAGCATTCATTCTGGGCTGAAGCTCCTTCAGATTTGTATTTGTCCATTTGAAAAATGGCAGACATCCGCTTCATAACTATGCACTATTTTATGTTGGTCTGTCACATAAAATCCCACTAAGACACATTGAGGTTTGTGTTGGTGACGTGACACAGAGTGGAAAGGTCAGAGCGGTGTGAGCGCTGATGCAGGGTCCTGTAGCTCACCTTTAAGATGCTATGTAGGTTACCGTATGAGGAGCGTTTGTGTACAACCACATCAACCCAGCTGCTGTTGTTCATTTCAGCTTTCACTTCCCCCTCCTGACTTTTCAAAATGCAGTAAAAAGAATTTGCTCCAGATGTGAATCCCTGTGAATTTCCAGGAAATGCACACAGATCTGTTCATGTACTTACAGAATATGTGGCTCACGCGTGAAAAAAAACACAAGGTCACCATGACTTGGGCTGTATAACGTCGGGAAAACGCTGCTGAAGATGCGTCACCCTTGTTTTTGAACGTCTTGCCACTTTCATGTGGCCTGATCAACAGCATTTCTTGGAAAAATGCCATATAGATGAAATTGCATTTGATTGAGTCATGCGCTCTGTACGTTTGTCCAAATAGATGCTCATGATGTCAAAAAGATTTCGAGCCAGTGGAAGAGATTAAGGAGCCACGCTGGTCTTTATTGTTCAGCCCGAGGGTCACGAACGCTCTTCGAAATGCAACAATAAATCCTTACATTTTAATAATTAGGTCACAGTCATTAAGACAAAATAAATGCGCTGGTTACAGACTCCTACATTCGCACAAAGACTATAAAACGATTACCATCAGGGTATTTATTCAAATCAAGACATCAAACACATTCTTTCTTCTTTTTTTTATCTGCCAGATCACAGAAGTTACTGTCGGGGGAGAAAGGCGCCTTCCGATCAGCTCGGGGTCCAGCGCGCCCAGCGAACAAGGCCTGCGCTTTCAGCCCGACTCTCCCACCCTCTTTCATCATTTACAGAGGAAGCGTGCCGCGCCAGCGTCTGTCCTTCGCGAGAACAAGGACGCTCACAGTTGGCCTGACAATGGACAGTAGGGCTCGAGGTGGCAGTGGACACTTTGCGATGAGCGATGTCGCTGACATCAGGGGCTTGGTGCTGCCAGGCGCAGAGTGCGGGGTCAAAGGGTCGAGATGGGAGGGCAGGCGGGGAGCCGAGAGTTCGGGCAACATGGGTATAAAAGACATCGAGGCTTGTTAGCAGAAGAATGTACAGTCACGCACATGAAAAAGAAGGACAAAAGCAGGAGCTTTGAACTGCTGTGATGCATC